>JBAMJR010000051.1:2000000-2600000 GCA_038501785.1 Myoxocephalus aenaeus | reverse complement strand
GGAATTATTTTATCGGCAAGTTTCGTGTTGAGAGTGATGCTATTAGTTTCCCTGTACTTGTATGACCACAGCCTTACAATTAGATCCTTCAGATAACAATCAAAGCCTTCTGTCGCATCAGAGCTGTGGTGAGATATCAATTATTACAGACGGGTCTAAAATAGGACAGATTAAATTTCACAGTTGTGGCACTTTTTTTTCTTCCTTTTCCCTTTTTGGCACACAAAGCAGTGTTGGTTGCAATCCTGTGTAAATGTTTTCCTCACATCTCTTGTCTTAGTCAGTACTGTCGCATTCAAAGCCCCCTGTGTTAATGGAACTACTCTGATATGTTCCTCAATTATTTTTTTTATAAACAACTTTCAACGGCTCTCAGATGATAAGTCAGATCCAGCTCAGTGTAGTCACGCAGTCCAGTCAAGCTGTGACGTCTATTGTTAAACTTCTTTTGGAAAAGCTCCAGTGTGTCATCGCATACAACCTCCAGCTACATAAATAGTTAAACTGTTGGACGTACTATATACTCTACATCCCTGTCTCCTCTGAATAGGAGTTGGTTCATAAATATGTCTGAATCGAAGTGAAAGCCATTTCTAGTGTCATGAAGTGAGCATTGCCTTTCTGGAACAACATATTCTGGTTCTCATGCTAACTGCTGCAGCGTTGGCTTTTAAGGTACACATTGGCGCATTCACAGAGCCGAAGGATAACGAGTGGTTTAGGTTTTGATCCGTTTCAACGACCTGGGAATCATGCAGCACAATGTCTACAAGTGCACATGGCATCGTCATGTTGACATTGGTGCACTCTCCATGCGCAAAGTATGAGTTTACCTGATCCGAACATCATGTGGATCCACCTACAGGCAAAGCGACGTGCTGGTTCACAGAAGCATTTACCAGAGACAGATTATAAAATGATGGTCCCCACCACCTCTATAGGGGCTAGATACATAGACTTTATAGTTCATATTATTTTATTATTATTTTATTATGTATCTTTGTAGCAGCTTTCTGTCTCTTTGTAGTCTTTGTGTGTCACTTTGTAGTACGTTTATGTCTCTTTATAGTCAGTTACTGTCTCTTTGTAGTCTTTGTGTGTCTTTTTGTAGTAGCTTTCTGTCTCTTTGTACTCGTTGTGTGTCTCTTTGTAGTTATTTTCTGTCTCTTTGTACTATTTGTGTGTCTCTTTGTAGTCTTTGTGTGTCACTTTGTAGTACGTTTGTGTCTCTTTGTAGTCACTTGCTGTCTCTTTATAGTCTTTGTGTGTCTCGTTGTAGTAGCTTTCTGTCTCTTTGTAGTATTTTTGTGTCTCTTTGTAGTAGCTTTCTGGTTCTTTGTAGTCTTTCTCTCTCTCTTTGTAGTAGCTTTCTGTCTCTTTGTAGTCTTTTTGTGTCTCTTTGTAGTAGCTTTCTGTCTCTTTGTAGTCTTTTTCTCTCTCTTTGTAGTAGCTTTCTGTCTCTTTGTAGTCTTTTTGTGTCTCTTTGTAGTAGCTTTCTAGCTCTTTGTAGTCTTTTGTGTCACTTTGTTGTAATTTTAAGTCTCTTCCTGGTTGGTACTTGTCTCTTTGAGCAACATTTTGTAGATGAAGGCCAAAGGGGCCCCTGACAGCCTGGGCCCCTTGGCCTGGGCCCGTACAGTAATCCATCCATGGCACTGACATCTAACTTTGTTTTGTATATCTTTCTTATGCATTCTAAATGAATTACTAATTACATTCACAGATTTCCTCAACTTTCTGATGTTATGTATAATGTCAGTATAGTAGACACCTTGCTAGTCAAATACTACAGTCCTGCAGGAAAAGTTATATGTTTGGTTATACATTATTAGCATATAATTTTGTCCTACCCCATTGATAACAGTGAGAGGAGGCTCAATAACAGAAACACCGCTCTGTTTAATGCAAAACAGTTCAACAGGTCTATAAACTACATCCTTCAAAATCATCATCTGGTTCAATCAACACCTGTCGCAACATTTTTACAACTAAACGTTATAGCCTTCATGAAAGTAGGATTCATTGCAGGACTGTTGCATTGGTTTTTGATAGGTGTGCCTGAAAAATAAATTAATGCGTGATCCTAAATCATATAAAACTCGAAAAAAAATCTGATTCGCACTCAGAGATTCCAGTGAATCCTTCAAAGAGACCTGGAAACCTTTCATTACACCCCCATCCCTTTGCATGTTCCCACGTCTTAATGACTATATTTAAATGTGTTTTAAGTTACTTTTATTGGTTGTTTGTTCGTTGTATTTGCAATCTCTGCATATAGTGACAGCGTGTCTCAGTTACACTCCAAGCACTCACAACTGTAATGTTCTGTATACCCCTACTTCTTTGGCGGTGGTACTGCTCTTCATTTCTGTATAAAGTGTTTGCAAAATCAATACAAAAATATTTAAATAAAGTAATGTATTTGTATATTGGCTATCATAACATATCAATATTTTGTACTGTTTCACTCAAATAAAAAATGCAATAAAAAAAATATTATAATACGGCAAATCTGTTGTGTCGCACTTGATTTGAAGTAGCGTGACCTGCTGCAGCCGTGAAATCAAACCTCGGTCTGGCTGGATGTTTGTCCGCCACCACAGGAGCCGCTGCCGGGCCGAGGCAGGAGAGGGCGGCTGAGACTCGACTCCCAGGCAGCCGGTCAGTCCAGTCTGACTCCGGTTCACCTCATCAGGCTGCATCCCAGGGGAGGAGTCAGAAGTTTGACAGACAGGCATGCTACTGAAACACTTGGAAGGACGAGCTCAAGGTAAGTAGTGGAGGAGGAGAGGAGGAGAGGAGGCTTAGGCATTATGCACTCGTCCATAATCATGTTTGGTTCTTGCAGAGAGTGCACAAGCAGGATGCAACATGCATGGACACACACACACACACACACACACACACACACACACACACACACACACACACACACACACACACACACACACACACACACACACACACACACACACACGTGTGTTGAAGACAATCGGCTCACACAGCCACACGGCCAAAACCCATCAAAGCTCAGATCCATGCATGAGGACAATGAAGCACACAGAGGCAGCACTAGTATGCTGTGTTGCATTAAACATTGACTGTGTACGTTATCACACAAACACACACACACACACACACACACACACACACACGCATATATGTGCATACACTCGTGCAGGTTGACTGCGACAGCAACATTGTCTCTACTGAAGAGGAGAAAAAAAAGAGTGAAGATAACATGAGGGAGAGGGAGAAAAGAGGTAGAGCAGGGGGACGAGTGCAGCGGGTTTTGAAAGCGTTTGGCTCCAGTCAAATAGTTGCCATGGTTTCGAGATGTTTCCATGGAAATGCTAGCTGCCAATAAAATGAATTGGAGGAGGATCTGTGCAGCAGGTCGGCGGTCAGGTGAGAGCGATGCGGGAGGAGGGAACAACAGGAGCAGCAGCAGAGACAGACGGCCATGAGGGGCTCAGGGGGAGAAATGAGGGGAAACATGAAGAGGGAACAGGAAGAGGGGAAGAGGAAGATGGAAACATGAAGAGAGAAACATGAAGAGGGAACATGAAGAGGGGAACAGGAAGAGGGGAACAGGAAGAGAGAAACAGGAAGATGGAAACATGAAGAGAGAAACATGAAGAGAGAACATGAAGAGGGAACATGAAGAGGGGAACAGGAAGAAGGAACAGGAAGAGAGAAACAGGAAGATGGAAACATGAAGAGGGGAACAGGAAGATGGGAACATGAAGAGGGGAACAGGAAGATGGGAACATGAAGAGGGGAACAGAAGGAGGGGAACATGAAGAGGGGAACAGGAAGAGGGGAACAGGAAGAGGGGAACAGGAAGAGAGAAACATGAAGAGGGGAACAGGAAGAGGGGAACAGAAGGAGGGGAACATGAAGAGGGGAACAGGAAGAGGGGAACAGGAAGAGGGGAACATGAAGAGGTGAAGAGGGGAACAGGAAGAGGGGAACATGAAGAGGGGAACAGGAAGAGGGGAACAGGAAGTGGGGAACAGGAAGAGGGGAACAGGAAGAGGAGAACAGGAAGAGGTGAACAGGAAGTGGGGAACAAGAAGAGGGAAACAGGAAGAGGGGAACAGGAAGAGGGGAACAGGAAGAGGGGAACAGGAAGAGAGAAACAGGAAGATGGAAACATGAAGAGAGAAACATGAAGAGAGAAACATGAAGAGGGAACATGAAGAGGGGAACAGGAAGAGGGGAACAGGAAGAGGGGAACAGGAAGATGGAAACATGAAGAGAGAAACATGAAGAGGGAACATGAAGAGGGGAACAGGAAGAGAGAAACATGAAGAGGGAACAGGAAGAGGGGAACAGGAAGAGGGGAACAGGCAGAGGGGAACATGAAGAGAGAAACATGAAGAGGGAACATGAAAAGGGGAACAGGAAGAGGGGAACAGGAAGAGGGGAACATGAAGAGGTGAAGAGGGGAACAGGAAGAGGGGAACATGAAGAGGGGAACAGGAAGAGGTGAAGAGGGGAACAGGAAGAGGGGAACAGGAAGAGGAGAACAGGAAGAGGTGAAGAGGGGAACAGGAAGAGGGGAACAGGAAGAGGTGAAGAGGGGAACAGGAAGAGGGGAACAGGAAGTGGGGAACACTGTTTAATGCAAAACAGTTCAACAGGTCTATAAACTACATCCTTCAAAATCATCATCTGGTTCAATCAACACCTGTCGCAACATTTTTACAACTAAACGTTATAGCCTTCATGAAAGTAGGATTCATTGCAGGACTGTTGCATTGGTTTTTGATAGGTGTGCCTGAAAAATAAATTAATGCGTGATCCTAAATCATATAAAACTCGAAAAAAAATCTGATTCGCACTCAGAGATTCCAGTGAATCCTTCAAAGAGACCTGGAAACCTTTCAGGAAGAGGTGAAGAGGGGAACAGGAAGAGGGGAACAGGAAGAGGTGAAGAGGGGAACAGGAAGAGGGGAACAGGAAGTGGGGAACAGGAAGAGGGGAACAGGAAGAGGGGAACAGGAAGAGGTGAAGAGGGGAACAGGAAGAGGTGAAGAGGGGAACAGGAAGAGGAGAACAGGAAGAGGGGAACAGGAAGAGGGGAACATGAAGAGGGGAACAGGAAGAGGGGAACAGGAAGAGGTGAAGAGGGGAACAGGAAGAGGGGAACATGAAGAGGGGAACAGGAAGAGGTGAAGAGGGGAACAGGAAGAGGGGAACATGCCACGCAGAAGGCACGTAGACTAAATATGTTGTCATAATAATAGGATGACCAGATTTGAGTTTGCGAAAAGAGGACACTTCGTTCCGGGGGTGGGGGGGCGGAGGAGAGAGAGAGAGAGGGGAGGAGGAGGACACCTCGTCGCGGGGGGGGGGGGGGGCGGGGGGGGGGGGTAGCAGTAGTGTGTAGCATGCCGTGAACTTACATTTACGTTGAGATCGGTCGACCAATGACAGTTCTCTCTACAGTCAGAGCTTGCGCAAGAAGGTGGAACGTGAGGGAGATACCATTTCCAAAACTTGTAAGGGGGTAATAACTATTTTCCCGGACGTAGCAAAATCCTGGACGTTTTTGGAATCCCTGCCGGACGCTTTTTTTAGGTTTCGAAAAGAGGACATGTCCGGGAAAAAGAGGACGTCTGGTCACCCTACATAGTAACCATGGCTTCACAACACAGAGCAGGTGAATACAGGAGCCTGGAACTGATTAACATGTGTGTGATCACAAACATGCTTGTCTGTGTGTGTGTGTGTGTGTGTGTGTGTGTGTGTGTGTGTGTGTGTGTGTGTGTGTGTGTGTGTGTGTGTGTGTGTGTGTGTTTGTCACACTCACTCAAAACACTTTCCACTAACTCTCCTTCATGGAAGCGGAGGGGAGCTGAATGCATTAGTGCGGCGCCGACTCTGACGCACATTTGTTTATGTGTGTACACGAGTGTTTAAGATCACAATGTTTCACTCTGGCTGCTCCTTCAAGGGCCAAACGAGGCTCTTAACGTTTGCTCCCCGAGCCCCGAGCGCCCTGCATCTTCTCCCCTCCCTTTTATCTTTTATATTATATTGTAAATTAAATAGTATTTATATCTATTTCTTGCACTGTGTTGATTGTTGTTGTTTGTCTAATGTATGCACCACCCGCCAAGACAAATTCCTCGTATGTGTAACATACCTGGAAAATAAATGGTACTGATTTCATCCTTCCTTCCTTCCTTTCTTCCTTCTTTCCATTCTTCCTTCCTTCCTTCCTTCCCTCCTCGCTCCCTTTGTCTCATTCCATATCTTCCTTCACTCTCTCTCTCTCTCTCTCTCTCTGAAGGACATAGGTTTTTCTTCCTTCCTTCCTCGCTCCCTTTGTCTTATTCCATCTCTTCCTTCTCTCTCTCTCTCTCTCTCTCTCTCTCTCTCTCTCTGAAGGACAGAGGTATTCCCACATTTCTCGGTCGCCATAGCAACGCTACTGCAGCAAGAAAGACAGAGAGGCCGCAAGAGGAAGGGGTGGTGTGAACAATGCTAATGCTACTTCACTGATCATCGATTGTGTGTGTGTGTGTGTGTGTGTGTGTGTGTGTGTGTGTGTGTGTGTGTGTGTGTGTGTGTGTGTGTGTGTGTGTGTGTGTGTGTGTGTCCCTCCCTCCATCACCTCCTCCTCCCCACATTTATATCCCTTTTTTTTCTCATTTGTATCACTCTCTTTCCGTCCTCATTACTCTCGCGCTCCGGCCGGCGTCCTTCTCCCTGTGGTTTTAAAACTCAATCTCCACACAGTGCAGTCATTGTTATCATTATTATTATTGGGTCATTTAGCAGGCGACGTTGGTATCCACGGCAACCCGGAGAAGTGGCACTGGTTCCTTGGTGAATACCAATATAGACGAGCATCCATCAATATCCCAGTGACTCATTACGAGTCTAATGGCGAGGCCGCTTCTGTCACGCCGGACTATAAATAATGCCGTCTCATTAGACACCATCGCTGCCGAGCTTTAACGGGTCCGGCGTGTGCGGGCGCACAGGTGGCGTGCCTCTATGCATGGCCCAACGGCGCTCTTGCGTGTGCACAAGAAAGTGTTTTTGTGTGTGGCTGCGTTCGACTGCAGGGGGCCACAAACGCTGCTAATGCCGGGGACTGGTGACTGGGCCGAGGCGGCCGAGGCCGGCCGGCAGCTGCAGCAGAGCCAGACTCAATAAACCAGCTAGTGGAGTAAATAAGGCTCTCGCACTCCCTCACATAGGTGTGTACAACTGCAGGCTCTGCCCCCGTGTCTGCTGTCTGCATCCCTATTTGTTGTTCACACACACACACACACACACACACACACACACACACACACACACACACACACACACACACACACACACACACACAGAGGCAACCCTGCAGGACCGCAGTGGCTGCTGCCTGTCAGTACTCCTCTGTAGCTAATCGATGGATTTAAGACGCTGAGAGAGAGAGAGAGAGAGAGAGCGAGTGAGAGAGATCCACCTCAACTATTGCCTCCTTCGCCTCGAGTCATTACTGCAACTACTTGAATCGTTTAGCGCTGCAGCACAGGGATGGAAGGGAGTGGTGGCAGCGGTGACCACGTGCACGAGCGAAAGGTTGCACCGCTGCTCAGTACACGGATCTTAAAATGTATACCGCTAGTGCACAATCACGTCTCAGCGTGCGCCATCAAGCCGGGCCGATTCACCTTGGGAAACATACACAGCGCCTTTTTATGTTAACAGGAGACACAGAGAGTCAGAGTGAAAGGGCGATGGCGGGAGGGGTTGAGGCCAACCGACACCAAGCGGCGTCTGTTTGCATGTCAATCATCTGTAGTGGGTTAGAAACCGGAGGAGACTCAGGATTCTGCAGGGTTGCGTCTGCAGGGTTGCGCGACAAGGCATTGCGCGTTGATTGCCTGTCTGCTGGATGCTAATGCGTTCATAATCGCATCGTGTTTGTTTGTACAGTTACCCTCCCGGGTTGTTCTGCTGTAGTCTGGAATGCTGAATATCAGAGATGACTATCCGAGATAGCAGGGCTGCAATCGGGCCGCTCTCATCTCCTCTGTCAGAGGCCTGTCGGATGTCAGGATTTGAGGAGCTCCACGGAAGAAAAAAAAGATGCGTGGACGCGAGCCCATCGCAGGGTCCAGACTGGAGTCTGCGATAGCGTCGACATGCTGCAAAGCACTGTGCAGCACCACAGAGACGGCTCTGGCACCTTCTTTAAAGAGCTGTTTCTGCTGCACACACACACACACACACACACACGTTGGCTGGTGGACTGGTGTTATGTTGATGCCTCCACCGGTGTCTGACAGAACATATGCTTGCTCTTAGGAGAAAAAAAAAAAAGACATCTCTTCATGGATAACTGTGCATGAAATAGTGTCCCTGGGTGAATCCTTGTTATAAATTACATCTTGTGTTGTTTTGCTGTATTTTTTCGACCTTCTCCTGGGATGACATATTCTCTGTGCCGTCGAACGGCAAATGTGCTGGTGTCATATACCTGCCCTTGTATGTGAGCCACATGCGGCCCAAAGCGTGTAGGTTTTTCATTATGTTATGGCGAGCTTAACGGTGCAGTTAAAATGTGTCACAGTCAGGTGGAAAATGATGTCCCCTGTGTGTCGCCGTTAAGGAATGGAGATAAACGGCCTCGTCTTGAGCTTGGCCAACATGCATCCACATGCAAAGCTACCCTGGGTCTTGTGATACTAGTCTGGAAAACATCCACTGAGAATCCATTTCTGGCAGCTAAGAGTCAAGCAAATCTGCAAATTATGGAAAGTGGTTTATAACAACAACCAGCAGCAATTTGAACTGAGCGCCAACTCACTGCATCTCAAGTCCTTGCAGAGCTAGAATAAAGCGGGATTTATCTTCTGTGCGTCCTGTTTGTCAACTCAAATCCGTTCAGAAATGATTTGGATGAAATAGTTTCCTGATTAGCTGTCATGATTTCCAGTTGAAAAATCCGATAAAAAAAAACTAAACGCGAGGATGAGCCAATGAGTGGCGCGTTCATACAACGTGTTCTCACTCCAAGCTCGTCAAATGCAAAGCTTGGACAAACTTTAACGTCTGCATGTCAATCACCAGCTGGTTCGTTCAAAGGGCGGTCCAATCACCTGCAAAGTCATCTTGGTCTGCTCCCACTGATGATGAAGTACTAATCTAAATAAATAAGATAATCAAAATTAAGGATTTGTGGTCATGAAACAGTACGGGACGCAGTAACAGCGAGTGTTTTTAAGAATCTGATGGGATGTTGATTCCCACCCAGAGATAACCATGTATCTCTTAATCTGTTCAACATTAATGAATTGCACATTTTCACACAACAGTGACAATTTGTGTCACCTTTAATCCGCACATTGCACATATGTTATATATATATGTTACATCAGCATGCGTGGGTATGCTGCCTTGATATACAGTATGCAGGATCTGTCATAGGTTGCACGTGTCATCCTGTCTTCACTCTCTCTCTCTCTCTCTTTGAGCCGCATTACCTCTCCCCTGCAACCTGCTTTCTAATCAATAACTCATCTCTCGATGTCGATTCCCCTCTACCCCCACAGGAAAACAAACGTCCTTCCACAGGACAAACAAAGAGAGGGGAGGATGGGGGGGGGGGGGGGGGGGGGGGGGGGGGGGGGGGAGAAGGAGGGAGGAGGTAAAGAGGGAGGCAGATAATTGAGAAAATACTGTAAACCCAATGAAATACCTAAATAGCCTGTTGCAGGTGAAGAGGAGCGGAAAGGTGCAGAGGAGGTGGGAAGGGAAAGCAAGGAGGAGCGGTGTAAAGAGACAGTGAGGTGGAGGGAGAAGGATTGAAAGGGTAACTATGGGATGGATGATTAGCCCCTGTCTCCAAGGTTACACTTTACAACTGTATCACCGCAGAACGGCAGAGTGGCGAGAAGAAGAGTGTGCGGGGGCTGTGGAAGGGGGTGACATGGACCGTTCATCACACAGGGCCGAATTAAAAGAAGACAGAAGCTCCTCTTTCTGGCGCTGACCTTCACATCCAGGACTAATGCCAGCCTTGACCTCCAGACGAAGCCCACCTCACCAGAGTAACCGCGACGCCAACGCCGCGTGAGCGCCAGAGCGGAAAAGCAGAGACAAATGGCAGCGAGGGGAAGACTGACATGCGACAGGCCCCGGAAGGGGAAAGCAGAGGGAGAAATCACTTAGATTTCAGCCAACTGAAAGAATTGGCCTTTTCATGAGCAGGGGGAGAGGGGGGGGGGGGGGGGGGGGGGAGAAAATGGAAACTTGTTTGCCACTCATCATTAGGACTCTCTTCCTCCTCCTCTTCCTCCTCCTCAGATCCCCCTGTCCTTCCATCAGTTTGTATTCCCCCCCTGACAGCTCCCCCCCCCCACCTTCCATCACCACTATGTTGACCTAACTAGAGCTGAGAGAGAAATAGAGCCTTGTGATTGAGCTGCATGCTTTAGCCTCACTGTTTTGTCACATATAAATTGCCCTGGATTTCATGCAGTCTGTTCCGATCTTAAGTACGTGCTCGCTGCTCTACCCTTGAGTCGTGTAGATACTCGTGTCGGTGAGGTGAAAGTGAGAATTGTTAGGTGGTTTTGCATAATCTATTCAGCGTGAGCGTAGACTGGATAGCACGTGTGCGAACGGAGGTGGTGTCGCATCAGCGGTTTTAAAGTTCCGTCACATGACTCCTGGAGAAAGAGCACTTATATTTTCCCGCTCCCTGACAACCTTCCAGCTCATGCAGCCGTGCAGAGCATATGTAAGACTTTAATAAATATATGCGGCAATGCAAATGATATGATGTTTATGCATTTCAAACCTGTTTGCGTTAACATGGAAAACATCATCACGCAGACATCATGCAAAACAGGACCGTGTTTTTTTGCTGCTGCTGCTTCTCATGCGCACACCCACACAAAGGCTGGAGGAGTGATACATAATGTGTAACTGGATTACAATAATCTGATTACAGAATTTACAGAATTTTTCGGAGAGAGAAAAAAAAAAAGAAGCTAAATTGCTAGATTACCAGCTTGGGAAAAAAAATATAAATGCATCCTGGTTTACATGTAAAAGCTGGAGAGTTTATGCAGGAGATTTTGTGTCGCATTAGTGTTTTAAAATAGTTAACATTTACAGTTTATAAATGTAGGATAACTGGTTTGTAATGATGAAACATCATGCCTTGGATTTTTTTTTTCTCCCTATTGGTGTGCTTTAGATTGTTGTAAATTGAATTGTCCCATACAAACTGACTATCACAAATGTAAGTAAGAGCAGAGTTGTTTTGGGGGGTCAAGTGTCAAAACCTCAAGAAATCCAGACGCTCAGGTTTTAATGTAACCTATTTGGGTTTGGATCCTTGAGTCTTGTTTAACCAGCCTGATCTCCTCCAAGTTACGTTTTCATACAAGGACACGTACTTGAACTTATTTTCTCCCAAATGATGTTAGTTAGACCTAAAACGAATATGTTTCACCCAGATGACCCAGATGTTATTTGTGTCCCACGGGAAACTATAAGTACTTATTTTGATTTACATCTATAAATAAATCAACTTTACTGTCAGACATTGTACATACCATACACAGTGGAACCTAGCATCTGCATTTAACCAGCACTATTATTATGAGCAGTGCAGCTACTGCAGCTACTGTACAACTACCAGTGGAGCAGTAGTTGGAGTTCAGTGCCTTGCTCAAAGGACATCTCAACAGTGACCTGGAGGCAAAACTGTCACCTCTCCAGCTCCCAGTCCACAGGCCGTATTGCGTCCGCGCAGGGACTTGTCCCAGCAACCCTTCGGTTCCCAAACCGAGACACTGCACTAACACAACACTGTTAGTTAAATAACATATTTTAAGCCAAACTACGATGTTTTTACCGAACATGAATAAGTGTTTCTTTTGTGTTTTTGTTTTGTTTCAGTAGAGGAAAAGTCAACGATGTTCAGCCGTGACCGATCTCCAACGTGTCTGTGCTCTTCCTCATCCCAGTTGTCACCGGTTGTGTTACGTTTCCAACCGCAACAGTGTGGGCGATGTTACGGACGAGGATTTTCTTTCTCTCTGTAGACTTGCCGATGTTTTGGCTGTCACTGAGATTCGGCCGTATTCAGCCGCAGAGAGGCCACTCCAGGCTGCAGCTGGGAAGATATGGACGGCGGGGAGCGTCCAGAATCTGAGCTGCTGAGAGCAAACACCGACTCGGCCTCCAATGCCAAGAGAAACGGAGACATTCTGCTGGGATGAATGTCAGCGTGTGCAGTTTTTGTTGGATTCTGTCACCGGCGAGAGAGAGAGAGACAGAGAGAGAGCCGTGTGTGTGTGTGTGTGTGCGTTGCATGAACGTTTTTTTTTTTTTCAGGATCCCAAAAATAATCTGGAAGAGACAACCAAGACCGGCAGAGAAATTGTGTCTTTTTTATTTATTTAATGGTCTCCTCTGAAGCAGTGAAGAGTGGGAGCCGCTAACGAGCTGCTGCGGCGGGAAGCCGAGCACACACAAAAAAGCACGTAGAGTCGGCATATTTCCACATTATACTCGGTTAATTTAATATTTTCTTCGACCAAAACCAGAGTTGCTAAGTATTATCTCCATTGATGTTTTGTGAGTTGATTTTGACAATCTGTCAGACGTAGCAAAAATCGGCGCTGACGTGTAAGGCATCCTGGTGCCACGGCTCACACACTGGGGAATGTATTTCCTCAGTGGACTACATTTACCGTCAGCCCTGATTGGAAGTCCACATGAAAGGCGGCGAACCATGTGTTTAAAAATAGAAACCTAAGTGAGAGTTCAGTTTAGCTGTATGGGAAGGTCCTTCTGTAGTTACACTCCTATAGTCCTTTCACTGTTTAGACCGAACAATATGATATACAAAACACAAACCATTAATACAAGACTTGAACATTTTTCAAGTCCGGCGTTTAGTCAGTCAACTCTTTAGTAAATGGAGTCTCACAGCTTTCAAGTCGTACTTTATGTCATTGATTATGTTTCATTCCAGATTACATTATTGAACAGTTTAAACCCAGATCATTTTATTATTATGCATTGTCTCAATAAGGACACTGAGCTCTGCTTGTGAGAGCGCGCACACACACACACACACACACACACACACACACACACACACACACACACACACACACACACACACACACACACACACACACACACACACAAATTCAATCTTTCTATCATTAGTTGCAGAAGAATAAAATACAATGAATCCATGTTACCCCCACCCCCCCCTCCCAACTGACCCCAACCTGCAGCTCTATCCCTGCTCACACACACACACACACACACACACACACACACACACACACACACACACACACACACACACACACACACATGTATAAATATACATATATATATATATATATATATAAACACACATAAGCCAATAATTGTAACCCTGAGTCAGTAGCATTCAGAAGCTGACCTCTTGGCAAAGCCCCAGCCAGCACAAGCTAAGTGTTCACCGCAGGCTAAACAGCATCTCACGAACAACACACACACATACACACACACTGACACACACAAACAAGCACCCACATGAACACAAAGACACACACGCATACGGGCAGACGTGGGGCGCAGGCGTAGGTCAGCCGCTTGGGTCACAATACACACCCTGCAGCCTGCCGGTCCACAGCGTCAGTGTCAAATCAGCTTTAACACACTGACACAATGCCTTCACACACACACACTGCAACACTGCTGCGGCACACTGAGGAACAAACCGATGCTGACTAAAGGAAGGGGAGGCTCTCTGGGAAAACAACGTGATTGGAGAAGAACATGCACATAAAAAAATCACGTAAATGAATTCACACACACACACATGCAGGCACAATGACCTGCAGGTTTGCTGCTGTTGTGCTCCAGTGATTTGACACACACGGGTTTAAGTTAACAGACCTACAGTAAAACAAAAAACAAGCACCCCAATTGCACTTTGAATTTTGTGAAAAAGGTTATTTTTATTTCATAAATTTCTCAGTATGGCACATGAACAAAGATTGAATGTTCTGAAAAGGTTTTGGCACAGAACCTTGAAGCAGAACAAATCCACCCTACTCCACGCATACACACACATACACACACACACACACACACACACAGTCCCGTGACATGTTCCTCCAGTGTTAACACGTACATCTGTGGTTATAACAGGTTAAAACACATTCTTAAGAAACAATTACAAGAACAACCATAGTCAATATTGCAGAAGAAAAGCTGAAGTGAAACAAAGAAGCAGATGGAGGCCATGTTTAATTGAACAGAGGGAAGGAAATATCAGAAGCCTTGGTTTGTTGTTGGGTTCATTTTCCATTTTCCTGAGAGGGGATCGGAGTGCAGGGGGCTAACAGCGTGGGATAGCGTGAGTGTGTGTGTGTGTGTGTGTGTGTGTGTGTGTGTGTGTGTGTGTGTGTATTAGTAGGGATCAAGGGGTTAATACAGAATCACAAGTTGACATCTAGCTGCAGGGGGGTGAAAAATGGCAGAAGAAGGAGGTGGGAGGGGTGAACCAGGAAGCATGAGGTAGATAGAGAAGAGCGGAGGAGGGGAACAGGAGGTTTAACGGGATGAGAAGCACAAGAGGAGGAAAGGGAGATAATGCGAGACGCACCCCCATGAGCGAGCGAACATGTGTGTGTGTGTGTGTGTGTGTGTGTGTGTGAGTCAGAGAGAGAGGGAGAAGCTGTAGCTACATTTCTGAAGGAGAGAGTGAGAAAAAGGCAGAGAAGCAGGAGAAGTCAGCTGTGCTCCTCCTCTGCCTCCCCTGTGTCGGGGACAGAGAGGAGTCATTTCCCCTCCAGCGCTGGGTGACATATAAGCACCACGGCGGCCCTTCCTCCTTCATGTCTTTATCTCGGCTGCACACAGACACACAAACACGGATACCGTGCGCACACTCGAGTGCGCACAAGTACGCACGCAACCCACTCGGACGTATGCATAAATATGCATACTTATACCACTCATGCAGATACCACACAAACACACACTGAGCGCACAGTGCCGGGGCCCTCTGTGTGTACGCCATATTGCATTCATGCACACACATGCAAATACACCCAGACTAAGACCTACACAGATATGGAGTGACAGGATGTGTCATCTTTCATTCCTCCTGTCACCCTTGTCTCTTTTCAATCTATCTCTTCTTTTTCTTTCTCTATTTCTGTCCGCCCTGTCCTCCCTTGTCACTCTATTTCCTTTGGGCTCAGAGGGTGGGGAGGCCTGAGGCGACTGAAGCCGTTGCGTGGTAAAGCGGGCTCCTACTGCCGGCTGAGCCGGGTTGAGCGTGGCCCAGGCCGCGACGGGACGCACAGGAACGCTGCAGCTCGAGCGCGATGGAGGCCGCTGTCACGCCGGCTGAACGTCGTTCATGAGCATCAAGGGTAAAAATATAACTTGTAAGGTTGGTGTCACACAGGCCGGGAGCAGAAACGAGAGCAGACATGAAATGAGGGTACTAAGGGCCAGAACGGATAAATAAATCAGCACAGATGAGAAAAGCGGCATGCCTCACTGGCTGACATGAGGGGGTGGAGACAAAAAAGGGTAAAGAAAAATCAATATCTTCCAGTAAAAATGTATTTCATATTGATGACTATTTACAACCGTTTCCTGCTTTTTAAAAACTTCGTTCACAGGGAGGATTTTGCAGGTCTGGTTCACAGCTCAGCTGGGGAGGCGTATCTAGGTCAGGGATGATTTCACCTCTCTGAGCCCAGGCGACTTCTGACCCTCGCTGTTGACGTCCGCTCTGGGTTTCGACCTCACGTCCTCCCAGGCATCTGCCACCTCAGTAGATAGATAAGGGTTAGACTGCTCTATTATCAAACCACCAGCTTATATCCATATGGCTGTCGCTATCTCCCCGCTGCCCTCCATACGGTGCTCCAACCAGACCTGAATTTACACTTCAAAGCACTGAAATGTACTCCATGGCCCCCGCCCAGCTTCAAACAAACATCAGACACAGCAGAGTGTGATTATGATGCCGAGCCAAGGTGCCCATAAACAGTAAATCTGGGAGCCGGGCCTCTGTGGATGGGATGGGATGTGCGTTTGGAAACTTAACTGTGAGCCTGTCCTCTGAGAGGAGCGCAGCTGCTGGGTCAGCACATCCTTTAATAGTTACGAATGGCTCGGGACATCCCGATGCAAGTCCCCAAGTCCGCACACATCACCAAACTGAAGGGGAGTTTTCCAAAGCGCTTTGGTGCATGAGGTTGCTCCAGAAGAGTGTCTCCGACTCCCAAGGTGAGCCGCGACGTCCCAGATTGTTCTCAAGACACAAATCTGTATTTGAAAGCGCAATATGGCGGCTGTCGGGTGAAAAAATTGCATCGCCCCCAAATGTCAACTTTTCAGGGACCGAAGAAAAACAGCCTCCCGCAAAAAGGGTTTGTAGAGCTTCTCAGCCCAAATATGAAATGTAATCAGTGACAACGTTTTCACACGACGACACTGATATCCTCCAATATGAGAAGCTTCGTATTTAGCTTTACTATTCCCATTAATCGGTACTTTACACTTACACTGATGGCGCACTGTGAGCGTGCCCCATTTGACTATTTCGACGACTGTGTGGATTTTTCTCCGTTTTCTTCAGAGCAGCAGCTCACAGGCTCGCTGACCCACGACTGAGTGACACAGAGGAGATAGTCATCTGGGATGAGACTCCACTCATCAGTCTTACGTCACACACGCGCTGACGAACCCCCTCCGACGCCACGCAGCGCAAAAGCTCTCGCAGGACGGCCACGGCGGACATCTTGTGACCAACAACATGGTTACCAGGGCAACAAGGAAATAAGCCATGTGCTAATGTTCCGGCCGTTCTCAAATTAAGGACACCTTCACAGGATATAAAGCACACACGCATAAAACTGAAGCACGGTCGCGGCGGTTGAGAGGTTTGTGTTAACCTCCAATGCACTCAGCTGCAAATTGTTTAAGAAAGCACCACCTCGATCAATAAATCACTCAGTCAGTCAGTGTCGGTGTGTGTGTGTGCATGTGTGTGTGTGTGCGCGTGTGTGCGAGTGTGTGTGCTTCTTACACGTGCACAAGCTTGTGTGTGTGGTAAGCTTTGATAAGTGGCTTCAGGGCAGGGTTTTCACAGTGATGACACAGAAAAATGTCTGTGCACATCTCATCTCAAGCCCCAGCAGAAGCAACATTACAGTGGCAAAAAGAAGAAAAAAAAACTCTTCTTTTTTTCTCATAACAGAATGACCCGGGCGTCTAAAAACTGGTGCCATCAAATCGGCCTTCAGACCAGCATAATGGTGATGAAACCAGCCCCTGACAGCACAAGCACAGTGAGTAGTGAGACATGGCTGATGGGGGTGTGGGTGGGTGGTGGGGGGGGGGGGAGCTCGGTGACACAGTGGCGCACAAAACACTGCTGCACTTAACAGAATCACAGCAGCCATCATGCGAGGAGACAAGCTGCAACGTTTGGCTCGGCTCTCACGCATCGTCTTGATGGCCGCGTGAGAAATAATAGCAATAACGATGCACATCTTTTCACAGCGGTTTGATGTTCTTGGCCTCTGCTACGGGGAGGAAATTAGCACGAGTGCCATGCATCATTGACACCATGTGTATCAATAATGCATTGAGCTCTACTGTCGCTTCGCTGCTATTTTTAAAAGGGGGGGGGGGGGTTGACAGAAAAGAAATGTAGCCGTGTGGAGCTCACACAGCCTTGTAGCACTGAGGTTAACATGTGTGCGACACCACCCCTCGGGGGGGCAAGTGGGGCCGCAATCAGCAGCAGACTGAACCCGGATCGCCCTGATATCTGTGCTAACGCTAAACCTCACGCGCCATGAGAGAGCAGCAGCAAATCACTTCATGCGCATCGTTATGATTATGACTAAAAGTCACATCACTGTCAAGGCGATTAACCATAAATACAGCCACTGAAAATGCACATTAAAAATCCCTTTAGCTTCACCAACAGGTGTTACTCCCGTATACAGCTGAGCCGGGGCAAAACAATAAAAACAAATGGCACAATTCAAAATGCGAACGCTAACCTTAATTAGCTAGCTGAGGTTGTGCGCGAGACAGAAACTGCCACTCGACTTGACCCTTGACCCGAGATTAGTTGTGGCAGATTGACAAAGAGATAACAAAAAGAGGTTGGGGATGTTCGCTTGAGAGGAGACCGACCTTTCATCTGTTTGGTTTATCCCAATAAGCAGAGAGAGAGAGAGAGAGAAAAAATCCAGTTTTTACTTAAGTGTCAGTGAGAGGATCATAAAAGTAGCCTCAAGCAGACGGAGACAGACAGAGCTGGTTTAAACTGGGGATTTAAAATGGAGGTCTGACCGCCCCTCTTCCCTCTTCCCCTCCTTACATAGCTAGCGTGAGCCCACCTGAACACGCACACACATACACACACACACACACACACACACACATGCTCAAACACACACTGAGCAGCATTGCATCAACAATGGTGTATCTGTTGCCATTTCTTTGCCTTATACAACAGTACAACAGTCATTTAGTAATCCAGAACCCAAGAAGACATTACACACACACACACACACACACACACACACACACACACACACACACACACACACACACACACACACACACACATTCTGGTGTTTTTCACCTATTCCCTGAATGGGTGAACAAGCGGGTCCCTTCCTGCACAGTAAACACACCATTTCCATTAGAGTGTTGGGAGTGTGTTCATTGCTCTGTGACTCAGACACTGCAGCACTGTGACTGCGTGTCTCCGGCTCAACCGCTGTTCTCTCTACCACCGAGCCTCAATCACATGGCCTCTGGTTTGTGCCACTTCACAGGTGCTATAGGGGCTACACAATGCTTCCCAAAGTGATGAGCTACTACAGCCGGTAGGCAGGGAACGCAGTATCTGAGGAATTAGGGGGGAAATAGCTTTTTGTAACAGTCCTTGCTTTCAGTCGTTGATGTACACACACACACACACACGCACACACACACACACAGACGCACACACACACACACAGACACAGCACTCATACCCACCAGCATCCCCACATTATAATTCCTCCGTTATTTGCACACACAGAGGCAGATGAATATGTAAATAACTTGTGAGGGGAATATGGATCCCTTGTGCTGGGAAAGGAATATGTTAATGACTGATGCAGGGTATGAGTGGTAATCACAAGTGTAGGGTGCATAAATGTGTTTAGCAGTGGTGTGGGGTCTTTGCAAATTAAATGCAGAGGGGATGGTGGCATGTGAATTGTGCGATTCACTGGCAGAACGTCAGTGGTGCAAAATATAGTTGCCGGTGTAAACAAATGAAATACATTGACGAGGAAACAAGGAACAGATCTTTGAGGTGGACGTGCACACATGGAGGAAACTCTATACTGTCTGCTCCCGTCTGTTTAGCATTCGAAACCCAGAGCAAGACGCTGTGATAAGGGCTGTCGCAGCGGCAACAGTTGCCAGGGAAACCTGATGGCAGGATGTTGAGGTTGTGTGTGTGTGTGTGTGTGTGTGTTGGGGGTTTATGTGAGGACATGGTACAATGCTCAGGTTGATTGATTTGCTACCATTGAAAGAACACCGGCCCGGCTCGTCGAGATATGGCGAACCTAAAAGGAACGTGACAGCCAAGGGGGCAAGGGGGCGCCCGGCGAGAGAGAGGCGCCCGGCGGTGACGCCGTTTGCCGCATTTGTCTGAGTGTGTAGTCATGGCAACGAGGTGTTGACATAGCGCAATCGCATTCTGAACACTGTGATGGCGATGACATTCAGGAAAGCACAGGAGGGGGAGTGTGGGTGAGCTTGTAAACCAGAGCAGGGCCTTTCCTGTCCCCCCTGTGCTGAGAAAAAAAGGACCCAGTGCCGACCACTCCACATCCGCTCCGTCTCCTCTCAAGCCAAAGGGAGACAAACACTGATACTACAATTAAAGTTGATCATAACAAAAAAGGAAGGAGAAAAAAAAAAAACAGCCATAGTGTTTCACAGACTTCAACTGCCATTTTATGTGCCAGGTTTTTTTAATTTTCAAAGTGACCCCTGCTAACAGAACATCTCTCATAATTATAACCAGTGTAATTAGCTAATTATAATAACAATAACAATATTACAATAAAGATATCACTTGATTTAAAAAAACTGAAATAATCAAACTAGATAAAAACCCAAAATGAAAAACACTTATCATAATATTTTTTTTTTTTTTCAAAAGAGATCTATAAGGTTCTATATTTTTTCATTTAATTGTCCTTTTTCTTTAGAAAAAAATCCACCCACCACTATATACTGCACTGTATCCACCTTCTCTTTCACTAACGAGCTTCGCTTACCTTTAAAAATGCTTGGCAATGCCTGGCGTCCATTTAGCTCCCTGCTGCCATGAAATCCACTCATACACGATAACACTGAGATACAGTTGTGAAATAATCCCCTGCAAAGGAGCAGTCTTCATCAAAGGTCCATGTCCTGTCTTTAATGCATGATAACATGAGGGGTCCTGTCTGCTTGAGACATCAGAGCAGACGAGTCAGCGAGGGCCGGACTGAGGAATCCATTTTGAGGGCCAGGTTATTTCCTGTTAATGCATGTGGAGTTCATTTAGTGTCACGCTGAGTCCGTCCCACCGTCATTCATTAGCCAAAGTCCAACAGGATCAGTCACAAAACTACTTCAGTGGCATATACAAATGAAAAAACAGTACTTCTCAGCTATTTGTAGGCACAAGTAGTAATAATAATAGTCACATGAATGATAATAACGATAACATTATAACATTATAACAATAGTGTGCCATATCATTATTGTGAAACATTATATGTCGAAACCGAATGTGTTTTTTCAAGAGCATGCTGAACTAGCATGTGCTACTTTTTAGTAAGTACAGTAAAATATTGTAACATTGATCATTTAATGTGTCAATCATTAAATGACCATAATGCCAAATAAAGATAAAGCTTGTTATCATTATTACCATTATGTTCATTATTATTAATGCTATAGCTATACTGTATACCAAATGATGAAGAGCTGTAGTCGTATTTCATATTTTCGCGTTAGAGCTCTCCCTCCTCCAAAGACCCTGTTCATGTGAATGCGACAGGAGAGGGGAAACACTTTGTGTGGCTACAAAAAAAGTCGAGACCAAAATAAATTCACTCAAACACTTTGCCAGGTTTTTTTGTTTTAACTCCCTCTCAACAGATGCCACTGTCCTACTCGTGTCCTTATGCAGCACAGTCAGAGCGGCCATCTTGTTCCAAGTTTGGAAAGTTGTTCGGGAGGGCCACTACAACAGCTGTGTGTACTTCTTTTTTTTATTTTTTATATATATATATATATATATATATATATATATATATTCTTCAGACGTTGTAGTTTTCAGTCAGAAGCCTGATAAAGATTCTTTATAATTTATTTCTTTGAATGAAAATATATTTACGGTATATATAATATGTACTTTCGGTCCTTTTCATATCTCTCATTGTCCTTTTATATGCCATGGGATGTTTTTTTTCTCCCATGATGACCACTCTGTTTCTCTCCTCCTTCAAAGTAGACAGTAAGGTGTAAAAGGGGAAAAAAGTGAGAAAGTGAGAGTGAAACCGAAGTGAAAAAAACAATAGTTGTTGTTCTGTCTCCCTGCGAAATATTAGTCTGACGCGTGTGTCTCGGACTGAATTGCTACCCGGCTCTAATTTAGCTTTCTCTGTTTTGTTGTAGTGCTTCCTGGAAACCTGGGACCGTACCGCTCACCCAAAGCATTGTTTGCTGTTCAGTGTCTGTGCCAAACACTAATCTGACAACATGTTCAATGGACAATGTTGTGTCTCCCTCCAAATATATACACTGAATGTGTCTGGAAATATACGAAGCAATCAGGAGAAAACCTAGAGATGCTCATCGCTCATTTCATAGCTTTCCACTTTGATTGTGGATGCAAATGAAAAGAGTTGTCTTGATCTTGACTTTGGCAAAGACTATAGCAGGCTGCACAGTAAACTGAATGTTTCTGATGTGTGTGGCTTACATCGTATATGTTTGTGTCTGAGTAAGTTTAAAATGACGTGTGGATGCTGTTGGTGTGACTAGTGCTGATCAGATATCAAACTCTGCCTCCTTCATATCTGCTTCTCTTTGTCAACAGATTGACAACACAAAGCAGTGTCTATGTGAAATATAATCCTCTCTGAAATCTGTCCATGAGGACAGTAGGCTACAATCAGTCTTATACACCCGGTCTCACAGGCTCTTTCTGTCTCACCCTCTCTACTAGCATCTCTTCCTTCTTACCTATTACTTTCGCTCTCACTTCTACTCAAATTTGAGTCTCTTGCACATTTTCCTTGGAGCTGCTCTTAAAAAGCAGGGGCTCTTTCTGGCTTTTCCCCATAAAGCCTTTCAGAGAACTGTGGAGACCCAACTGGGGCAGGGGCACAGAGGAGGACAGGGTGCCACCTGTGGCCATTCCTCCACTGGTTGGAACCTGGGAACAGGATATGGACGTGTTCTGAGACTGAGAGCAAAGCGAGGGGTTGTTGTTGTTGTTGAGGCCCACACCAGAGCCTGTTCCCATGCCCAGGCCCATCATGTTGTTGTTGAAGTGATGGGTTTTGTAGTAGTGGTTGAGGTGCTCCGATCGGGCCAGGTTTGGCAGGTTGACTATCTCTGGGTGGTGCAGCCTGAGGCTCTGGCCCCCTCCTAATCCACTGCTTCCGCTCTGCGTCACTGTGGAGCCTCCTGAGATGCCGCTGCCCCGACCACTGGCCCCCGCCCCCAGCTCATCCTCCACATTGATGATCTCGATGGCACGAGCAGGGCCGTGGTGTTTATGCAGCTGGTGCTGCTTCCTCAGCTTGTAGAACACCACCAGCATCACCGCTGCCATGAAGGTAATGGCTACAAAGCAGCCTATGATGATCTTGGTGGTCTTCATCACGTCATCCAGGCCCGAGAAACCCGGCTCAGTGATGGGCACAGTGAACGAAGGTCGGGTGGTTCGAGGAGAGGAGGGCCAGCCTGCTGACAGAGAGGAGGCTGTGGTCGAAACACCTCGCCACAGGTGACCTGAGGGCGTGGGCCCAGGGACACCGACGAATGTCTCATTGATGGCTACCAACGCAGAATCTTCTTCTCCTGGTGTCTCCACTGTTTCCACTGTTACTGTTGTGAAGTAGGTGTAGTTGACACTGGAATCAGCAGCGGTGACATTAAGGACAGCAGTTGCTGTGGTATTGCCAGCAGCATTGGTGACCATACAGGTATACTGGCCCGTATCTCGCAGAGTGACATTCGTGAAGTTGAGTGTGCCATCGTGCAGGACGGATATCCGCACCTTGTAAGAGCCGTGGGTCATTAGTGTGCCATTGGGGGTGATCCAGTTAACAGATGTCGTGGAGGTGCTTGTGCGACATTTGAGCTCAGCAGCCATACCCTCAGTGACATTAAGGTCTGTAGGTGGCTCCACAATGACCGGCGCATAGCAGGTGAAGTGGCTCTGGTCAAGCTCTCCAATGTACTTGCCCTTTAAGAATGGAGGAGCATGGCAGCGGGCACAGCAGGTGGTGTTGCTGGGCACCGTCTCTTTCAACCACCAACTAAGCCAAAGCACATCACAGTTGCAGATCCATGGGTTATGATTAAGGTGTACTCTCTCCAGCTGGTGAAGGGGTGTGAAGAGATCGTGGGGCAAGGAGTGCAGGGAGTTGTGTGACAGGTTGAGCTCTTCCAGGCTTTTCAGGTCATCGAAGGCGTTGCGCTCAATGACGGACACCTGTGAGTGCATTAGCCACAGCTTGCGGAGGGACACCAGGCCCTGGAAGGAACCGGGTCGGATGATCTCCAGTTTGTTTCCCGACAGTTCCAGCTCCTCCAAGCGCACAAGGGCCGTCAGTTTGGGAATGTCCTTCAGCCCACACATTCCCAGGTTCAGGTAGCGTAGATTAATGAGGCCCACAAAGGCTGCGTCAGAGATGAAATCCAACTTCTTGAGCTCACCGAGGTCCAGGCGACGTAGCGAGGGCACACGGTGGAAGGCATAGCCTGGCAGAGTCTCAATGGGGTTGTTGCGCAGCCACAGTTCCCGCAGCTTGCTGAGGTACTCAAAGGCATGTGATGGCACCAGTGTGAGGCGGTTGTCGAAGAGCTCCAGTGTGTTGAGGTTGGGGAGGCCATTGAATGCTCCGACTTCAATCTGACGGATCTGATTCTTGGAGAGCTGGAGGATCTCAAGGTGCCTCAAGTGCTTGAAAGTGTCTGACTTGATAACCTGGAGGGACAGATAATGACGAAGTTACTGTACAGCATCTAGAATGATTCATGTAGATGAAATGCTCATTGATGGCTACCAATGCAGATGCTTTGTCTCCTGGGGTCTCCACTGTGTGCACTGCTACTGTTGTGAAGTAGCTGTACTACTCTGGCCTTCAGGTAATATCCACAGATAGTGGAGTAATGTCTACCTGAGCAGAGATGAAGTCACTTTTCCTTTGTGTGTGTTATAATCTAGAATTATCAGTGATTTATTGACATAGCCAGGCTGGGAGCACGTCCCTTTTTGTGCACGTGAGCCTCACTGTTTAGATCATGGCCACTGTTCTGCTGAAAACGCCGTCAAACGCTGTCCTGACCAACAGAAGTGCAGCGCCCACCCTCTGCGTCCTCCTCAGGTAAACACTGTTACCTCTTTTAACACAACTAACATTGCTTGGACTGTTAGCTTTCCTAAAAATACAATGTTTATTTATTCTGTTCATTTTTTATTTCATAGCCTTATTGGGGCATATAACCTTTATGGAGACATGATTCATACTTATCACATTTAGAGATGAGCAAAGCATTACAAAACACGCAGTCAATTAATGATTCACAGGCACAAATATGGCTAAACACATGTTAAATAAACAAACCGTACAAATATAAATTATTCATCTCTCTGCTCATAATGGTAACAGCTGATCTTTCCATCCCAGTGACTGCTGCCGCTGTCTGCGGGGAAAGGTGGGCTTTTCAGACAGACTCCCAATGACAGCTGACAGCGTTGACACCAGCCAGTTAGACATGTGCGTCTCCCAGTCTGTTTTGACTCCAAGGGTCACCCCTGACCACCATATTGGATGTTGTTGATAATACAATATGCATCACTCCTTCACTCCTTCCAAAACCTGCTTTGTAACCGTGGTACATTGCCGCGGCACAAGATTCTCACATTTAAAGGTGCAACATGTATACCGAGTCACCTGCTTCAAGTTCTATTACAAAAATGTAATAACTAACGAACAGCAGGGCAATTGTCGTAAAACACAACAAAATAACACCTCAATCGTATAATCTTCATGTGTGGCATCGGCCTATAGCTTACGTCAGCTGTGTGTTGATTGTGACTGTACGGTCAGTGTAACTTTACGTTTTGATAGTTTTTGCATGGGCATGAATCTGTGGTAGCAGAATCGAAGGAAACGACTCATGTTTTAGTTTCATCCTCCCCGACAACGGGGGACTGCTGAGCTGCTTAGCTGCTCGGCACCGGAGGGGAGCTAGCCGCGGCTCCAGCCAGCTCAGATCCGGCCGGCAAAAAGCCCAGCGCGTGAAGTCACAGTGGGCCGGGGGAGCACTGGGTCTAAGCTGCGTAATTGTGGCAACAGAAAGTTTGCTGATCAGGGTGGGAGTCGGGGCAGCAGTCAGGGCAGCTCTACTTCTTTGTTCTCTGGACTGAGGGCAGACTAGACGCTACGGTGGCTCGCTATCACCTCTAGAGCTACAAGTGGCATTACAAGACCGGACAGGATGGGGCTAGCTGGATAGCTTGCTTGTTTCAGTAGATATCTCTGTCAGCACTGTAGCCACTTCACATTCTGTGGATAATTCTGAATTCAGATCTTACAGAATGCACCTTTCAATGCTTATATTCAACAAACAGAAGCAGGTGTAAGACACTTGACTTCTTTTGCACGATTGTAAACCTACTGCAAACCCTTCCCTAGTCTGAAACCTAACTTTATCTCAGTGCATGTTCGAGACACTACAGTCCTTTTCACACTGTTGTTTCATTAAGACTCAGGGGACTTTCTACTGCCACATTATAATCCCTTGAAAATTAGCTGATAATCAGTATTGGAGTATTCACAAGGAAGTGTCACCATAAATAAACACTGTAGAGAAAACTATTAAATCAATTAATACATTTTTAAAACATTCTGCATTACACATTTTTTGATCGACTTTCCAAATGATCAACCAACAGAGATGTTTCTGAGCTGGAGGACATGATTATAAGGAACATGGGCAGTACAGACGAGCCTCGATGCAGCCCAGCTGGAGCTTAGTTGGCGAGAAGGCAAAGATACACAGCAAGTGAGCGCGACTACAAGCCCCTTAAATCTCTGATTGTTTGAGATATGTGCGGCCAAAGCTCTCTGTGGGACACTCGGAGACTCCTGGAGTCAGGCCACTGCCTCTTCTGTATGTAGAGCAGGAGCGGGTGGGGGGTGAGCGAGGGAGGGGTGGATATGTTACGAGGAGGCGGGAGCTGTCAAGGCTTTACTCTCAGGGTACTCAGTGAAGGAAAAAATAAGCCAGAGAATCTAGGATGCCTTCAGGTGTTAAAACATTTTTAGATTTTTAATCATTTCAAGTGGGGCTGCAGGATACAACAAACCAAATCGGAATTTCTAGGCTAAAAAAAAACGAAATGCAACGAATACCGTTATTATTTCTTTGATTTGTCTTTCATGTGAACAGCATGTCTTAAAACCTCACATACCAAATCATGTGGCACAATGTCCCATTTATGCTCCGTTGGCGTCAAATAATAAGACATTTTCTGTGAGGCATCAGACTGCTCTCCGATGAGCAGAAAAGTTTGACATGATGAGAGATGCACTGGACAATTTTAACAATGTTTAGGATACTTGTTGCTATTCATTAGAGGATATAACATGTAGTGGAAATGAATGTTAAATCTCAAAAGAACAAAGCCCTGTGAGCAACATGAGGATGGATCCAATTACTTTGAGCGATTCATGTGTTTTGTATCGATGTTCTGTGGTTAAATGATTTTCCCTTGCAGCTGGAAAGCCACATAATGCTGTCTGGGGACTATAGATAAATTGGTAATGCATACAAAAGGCAGCACGGTGTCGTAGAAATATGCCTGGTTTCAATTCATAAAATATTCCCTCAGTTCAGCGGAGGCTTAAGTGCCTTTTTCTACCATTATCGCCGTTTACGTTTCTGTCTTTTTCTCAGAACTAAAGTTTCCAAGAAGAAACCCGCATCAACAAGTTAATCCTAAATTCCACACACGGCTGCAAAAGCAAATGATCCCTCTGATAAAAAACCTCCAAAAACGCTTACACAAGCGTTAAGGACACACATTGTACATCTCTCTGTCTTTGCGTTGGTGTGCTCTGTGAACTCTCCTATCAGTAACTGTTTAAATGGCAACAATGGGAACAGATGAAAATCAATAACCGTATTAAGATGTGTCAACAGGCTATGTGCTGAAAATGTGTTTGTGTTTGTGTCGTACGCTGTGATCGAGTTGTAATTAAAAACGACAACACCAACCATTATGTGAGGAACAACCAGCAGTTAGAAATGCACAACAAAAATAAACGCTGACTCAACATGATTTCACCTGATGAGTGACTTCCCTCCAGCCAATATTTACCTGTATCGAGTTCTCCTGCAGGTTGAGGTATCGCGTGTTGACTGATATGCTTTCGGGCACCTCCTCCAGGTGTTGCCTGGTGCAGATGACTCGGCTGGCCTGGTTGGAGCAGGTGCAGAGGGAGGGGCAGGAGGAGGCGGCTCCCACCAACTCCGGACCAAGGAGGAGGAGCCGCAGTAGCAGCTGGGCCAATAGAAAGAGGAAGGGGGAAGGGCCGGGGAGGCAGGTCAGCGTGGCGATGCGCATGGCAACTGGGACATGACCCTGCTCTTTAATCCGAAGGTACAGGTGAGGTGACTCCACGCTGGTGGATTCGAGAGAAAAGGTTTATTTTCCCTTTGGTCCTCCAGACGCAATTTGTTCTTTCTAATTCCACATCCTCTGAGATGTCTTTTGTCCTCTGTCGATCTCTGTGTTTTTTCCTCTTGTTTTTTGAACATAGAAATATGCAGATAGACAGATGTTATTCCCTTTTTTTCTCGTGTTGTCTGGGGATTTGAGTGAGGCTTTTTGTGAAGTGAGAAGAACCCAGGAGTTACTGCGGAAGAACAAGAGAGAGAGAGAAAGAGAGCAGATATTAAAGATAGAACACAGACTGAGCTTTGTGTTTCCACCGAAAGAGAATGAATAGAACAAATAATAGGTAGACATCTACAGTATGTAGCTTATCATCGGAGGGATTGTCAAAAAAATATTTCAGAAGCATTAGAACTTCTGTGTCACTGCTCGTATCAAATCCCCACATAATCCATGAGCAGACATTTTGTCAGAAATCACATCCTTACACCCAGGGCAGGTGGAAGCCGATTTCTGTAATTAATGGTTCAAGGAGACGGTACAGAAATATGGAAACATGCAATCTAAAGTAGGGCAACATGGTATTTTTTCTTTACAGCGCTGCATTTAGCATATAAACATGAATAAATCAGAGATGCATTAATTTTTGAAACATTGGTATCACTGTTATGAAACAAATGAGCTCCATCATACATTTAGTTTACCAAGGCAGGTTTTCAATTGGAACTTTGCACTGCGGTTTAGGGCTGAAAATAAATTAATATTTTCATTATAATATTTTCTAAATTGATCGATTAATCATATAGGCAAACACAATTAACTCCCGTAGCTACATGCACAGAGAAATAACTGATCCAGGAGTCCAAGTAACAAAAGCTATAAAACATATGGCGACCTTATTTAATAATTATACACACTAACATTATTCTAGAAATTCAACAAATATATCAGAAGTGCTGCCAGTGAGCGGGAGCTGATTTTATTTCCCGAGACTCAATAAAATGTCTCAAAATAATTACATTTGCCGTAAATTAAATGTATATGATATGACACAAATAAGCACCACATTTGTGAAGCTTTGACAAGAACATATTTAACAACTTCATTTAAATTACTTAAATATTACTACTACTACTACTACTACTACTTCTCCTACTCAAACTACTACTACTACTACTAATAACAATTATATATTTTTGAAGGACACAAAGAAAAGGTTAATGATTCATTCATTATCAAAATAGTAATAGATTCATTTTTGACTGAAACATCTGCTTATTGTTTCAGCCACTAACTAACTAAGCAAAATAAAGGAAGTAGCTCATTTGTACACTGTTGCACACACAGTGTTTAACAAAATGATCTCCACATGCACTTAATAGAAATAGAAATATCATCATTAAAAGCCGGTTGTGATCTGTAGGAAAATCATTACTAATATGAACCACAGAGCGTATTGTCCTCATCAATGAAAAACAGTGTTGGGGGAGGGGAAATGCACTAATGAGGAAACCCATGGTTCAAATATGTTTGGGTTTAAAACTACCACTCCCTGTTTACAAAGTGTGAAATAACATTGGATTTAATGGCTTTTGTTTCTGGCCATGGCAGACGACGTTGTAAAAGAAAAAGAAATCCAAAAGAAGCTTCTCTGTGAATAGAAAGGGTTTATGGGACATCTATTTGATGAGAAGCATTAATAAAACCCCTGGCGTAAGATAGAAGCATCCAGTCATCTCAGCAATGGTCTCATGTATGAACACTAATTCAACCAAGTTATAACAATGAATAAGACAATGTTTGAACATGCTATTCTAAGCACCTTTAACTAAACCTAGCCTCATCAAAGCAACTCCCAAACCTTGAATACAATAAGATACGGACTCCAGTGAGCATAGACGCCGTGGTTGGACTAAGATGCTGATTCTTCGGGCACAGCACAGCATGCTCTGGGGCTGGAGAATGGTCGCGATTGGTGCAGTCTACATTAACACTAATAGATGGCCAGCTCAAGTCAGGCTCCACCAGCCTTCAGAGGCAGAGAGCCTCTTCCCCTCTGCAGGTTATTTAGACCTGAATAACCTTAATGAGGGCATCCAGCAATCTAGATACGGTTATTAATGATGATGGTTGTAATGATGGGACGTTGACATGCAAACCCATTTGACACGCTGAGCATCCTCACTTGGCACAGTAAGAAAGGAGACAGGGGGGAAGGAAGAGAGACAGAGAATGAGAAGGGGAGCAGGATTATTAATCTGATAGATGACTGTATGGCTGCAGGCAGAGAAGGGAATTATCAACAGAGTGCGGGCCGGAGAAGGAAAGAGATGGAGATGGAGACAGATGGAGGGAAGGTTGAGTGAAAGGGATGATGAGGGATAAAGACCCAGAGAGAGGTATAAATAGTGGGAAGAGCAGAAAAGAGAACAGTAGTAAAAGAAAGATTTTAAAAAAGTAGAAGAGGGAAGATATGGAGGGAGAGAAGAAGAGATACATTAATATTAATAATCTCTCGCTCAGTGAGAGAGAGAGAGAGAGAGAGAGAGAGAGAGAGAGAGAGAGAGAATGAGAGGAGGAAGGGAGGGGGGGCTCAATGGAGAGATGAATATAAAACAGACAGAGATGGAGGGAGGGGAATGACAACATAGAGACGCATATAAAGCAGAGAGCGACTGAGGCAAAAGACAATACAGAGGGAGGAATATGAAACAGGTGGAGATAGAGGAAGATGAGAGAGAGAGAGAGAGAGAGAGAGGTGGGTCTGGACGAGATTGATCAATAATGCGAACCCAGTAGTTCAATGACACCATGATAAATCATATCGGCAACTGCATTTCTGATCAGACAGAACAGGACACCAGTGTGGTGGGATGGCAACTGCAACACCATGCAACTGCATCACCACGCAACTGCATCACCATGCAACTGCAACACCATGCAACTGCAACACCACGCAACTGCAACACCAGACGACGTTGCAGCAGTCATCAGGGACAGCAGCTGGTGCTGCCCTGCGACTGCTCCTCATCTGTATCCCGACGAAACGACAGCGGCACCGACGGATAAAGAGGCACTCAAGTGTTATTTTTGGATCAACTCTCACCTTTTTATGTATTTTAATTTCCAGCCACCTTTTTTTTTTCTCCTCTTTTTTCTCCTTCTCACCAGCGAGAACTAAGTGCCAGAGCTATTTCAGGTAGACAGCGTCTGAGCAGAGTCGAAAGGTGCAACAAAAAAAAAAGAAGAAGAAGAAGAAAAAAAAGAACGATGCCAGTGGAGGCTGAGGTTAAGATGGTAGCTCAGATGTTGTGGTGAGGTGGCGAGCAAGAGTCCACAGAGGAGACGGAGACTAGTTGGAGCTGACAGCTGGTTAGAGGCTGGTTGATTGTATTCGGCCTCACCGCTGTCACTATCCACATGTTACAATAGTCTCTACCTGTAACTCTCCCTCCCTTATCCGATCGCGCTCCTTCCGTTCTCCATCTCCCTTGATACCTCCCATCTCCTTCTCTAAAAGTAGGAACACTCTCTTCCTCTTTGCGAATTCATTTAAGCCTTACGCCTCCTCCCTCCCTACTATTACTTACTTCCTGGCCCTCCATTCCCCGCCCTGCGCGGCGCTCGGTGGTGTCCAGTGGCGGGGGGGTAAACGCTGCATTGACCTCGCAGTTTGATGAAAGATCATCCCGCTACAATGATGCATATTAACCCTTGACCCTTCCTCGTTCCTCTTTCCACTGCACACAAACACACACTTCCTTTACCCCCTTTTGCTCTCTCTCTCTCTCTGCATTTAAATCTTAGCCAACAGAGTTACCATGGTTACCTATTCACCAGTCTCCCACTCTGTCCAGCTGTATCCCACCAATTCCACATGCACCCCTTTCCTCCGCCTCCCCCTGCCTCATTAGCACCCTATACACACTCATATAGCAAATGGCGCGGACAAAACATGAGCGTGAATGACATCAACACCCCACAATCCATGAGGCGGCGTTACAGTTTTAGCTCTGACCATGATGATGCTGCTGTGATCCTAATTGATTTGCAGTGAAGGTGAATATACTTTAATTTGTCCTGTGTCGCCACAAATGACAAGCAACCACAAATCATCACTGCAAAACTCAGGGTCATCACTCCTCTGAGAGATGAGTCAGTGGCAAAAGAGAAGGTAAATAAACTGATATCGAAGTGGAAAACAGAAAATTGGAATTAAATGTTAGAGCCCAGTGTGTTTGTAAGTTTTAGCTCCTTTAATAAGGCCCTGACAATCTATGTTCTCAATCATGTCCTGCAAAATAAACAACAAGTGTTTTCTGATCTTGTTGGCAGGACAAAATTGTTGGCCCGTGCCTTCCAAAACTAACAATTACTGTTGAAAAATAAATCTGTTGCATGATGTAAGACAATGGTTGATGTATGGTTGTATCCAGCACAAAAATGACTTGGAGAATGATCATGGTTTAACATAATTCAGTTAATTAACACTCGGATATTTGAGCTTCACTGTGTAAACGTATGTGTGTGCAGAGAGTTTGGCACTGTTTACACATTTATCTGCTGAAGGAGGGAAGTTGAAACTCAATTCAACGATGCTAAACATGAAGTTCAGAGCATATATGTTGGCGCTCAACGGCTCTTGGCGGCTGCTGAGCCGGCTAGAAGCTAACAGAGCTAGAAGCTAACAGTGCTAACAGCACGAACAGTGCTAACAATGGCTAAAGTGTTTGCCAGAGGGGGTAACCGGAGGTTGGGCAGCGTTATCAGCTGTAACTGTTGTATGAGATCAGAGCAGTTGCCATCAGCCAACCAGTGGGACACGCTTACATGCACTAACATGCACTAAAAGGCACAAGCGTCCGGCCCGGCTGTGCAAACGAAGCAAGAAGAATCTCAATGAACACTGTGCAGTTTAAAACTTTTAGATGATGTTACATAGGGTGACCAGATTTGAGTTTGTGAAAAAGAGGACACTTCGTTCCGGGGGGGGGGGGGGGGGGGGGGGGGGGTGTTGGAGGAGAGAGAGGAGGAGGAGGACACTTCGCCCGTGGGGGGGGGGGGGGGGGGGGGGGCGTGAACTTACATTTACGTTGAGATCGGTCGACCAATGACAGTTCTCTCTACAGTCAGAGCTTGCGCAAGAAGGTGGAACATGAGGGAGATACCATTTCCAAAACTTGTAAGGGGGTAATAACTATTTTCCCCGACGTAGCAAAATCCCGGACGTTTTTGGAATCCCTGCCGGACGCTTTTTTTTAGGTCTCGAAAAGAGGACATGTCCGGGAAAAAGAGGACGTCTGGTCACCCTATGTTACAACTCATGGCATGCATTATTTTTCAATTGTTTTGTACGAAAAAGTGTATTCCATCGCAGTGAACATCATGTCTGCATTCATTTGTGCCTGTTACAAAGGCAGTACTGTAACTCAAACCAGTTTCCAGAGTGTACCGCTAATAACTTTTCTACAGACATGAATGGGCACCAATGGATTCTTGGAACTTTAAAAATTTTAAAGCAGTGAGATGGCTTGAAAAATGGTTAGTGGGGATGTAAAATATACAAGTTGGTGAGTGGGATAAAGTATGCACAACTACTGGGAAAGACCTGTAAATGTAGTGACAGAAAATAATATAATTCCGGTTTATTTTCGCCCCTTTAATCGTCGACCCAAAATGTTCCTGGTATTCCACTTAAATTTCCACTTGAGCTTCAAAGAGTATCTTCAAAGTTGAATAAAACATGTTTCCCACACTGTTGGACAGCATTACACATACAGTATATTCTCTGTTCTGTCAAATATTAAAATTCAAGACCATTTTTAAAGCTGTATGATTCCATCAAATATGAAATTCTAGATACGCGCATCACATGCTCATACAGCACTTCAGACTGACATATTTGATATTTTTAGGATCTTGACAGGAATTCAAAATCAAGTTGTGTGCAGCCATGCTTGGTTGGCCAGTGTGCTTGACTTGCCAAAGGCTCCGTAGGGTTGAAGAGGTTAAAAGACCCTCTTTATGCTTTTGATCCGAGCTGCAGTGATGTATCCTTCTGTGAGTTTTAGTTCATAAAGATTTATGTCAGCCTCTAAAGGTTGGGTAATTGAGTTTCGATGATTTTACCCTCCACTACATCTCTACCTGTGACCACAGACCTACGATGTGAAGTGTGGAGGGTTGGGAAAGAAGCAGAATAAGCCACGTAGGAGTTTTTTCCTTTCTACAATAGAAATGAGTAACCGTCAGTATACTGACCATGAATGGACAGAGGGTTAGATTGAAACTTCTCTCACAAATATAAAGAATGAGAGACACTCAAGACAGATAACCAGAAAGATGTGCTGACAGTCGAACAAGCGGTGAGTCGAACATACGGGACAGCGCTCCTTCTCCCCGGTGCCTCGTCCGCACATCAATAATGACTCGGCACGCCCCAAGATGGCAGCTCAATGAGAAAAGAAAAAAAGAGAAAAGCTCATCATGTCGGTTGTGTGCGGTGGGAATAGAGCCATGACCTTTCCTGATCGCGGCGACATCTCGGCAAACAGAGTTGTACCTGTGAGGCTTCAACACGGCGCTGCTCTCACACACCCCAATTTCTGAGACAAGGAAGTGATTTGAAACAATAACTAAAGACAGACTTTGTCCCAAACGGCAGGAAGCAAGTTTACCGACTGTGTAGCTGCTGATACTGTCAACGTGCGAATGGGGTTTGTTTCATCGAAGCTGCTGATTCAGTCAATTTACTGAGGCAATTTAATCAATTTACTTCTGATTAAAATTCAGCAAGCATTGATCCATGTCTGATATGATGGACAATATCGACATTGATCAACGACACCATCTGAAGCTGTTAATCTGGGCTGAATTCAATAATCAAATTCCCCAGAAAGCAGCTACATTTTTAATATTATCGTTTGTTTTGGCACACACTTTTTAGTGGCCCATGTTGTACTGTAACTGCTGTTTCAAAGACTTTACCACCCGGAAAAAAATACAATTCGGAAGGGAAATTGGCTCCTTCAATCGAAACAGCATTAATATCAGCCAACATATCGGATACTAATAAAAAAAAAAAATTCAGAAAAAGCCTTGCAGAATTTGCAGCACACAAGATGTCTGTAAAAAGGAACAATGTTTGTGGTCTAATTGGCTGCGACTGGCAGCGAGTTAGTGTACAGGGGTGAGGAAGAGGGCAGGAGTAAGAATCCAGATCCACCTCCTGCCTTGTTCTCTCCAACCCGTCTGTTTCTCACTTCAGTATGAATGCCAACAGCGACGAGAGCATGTCTCCTCGCACACTGGCACAGTCTTGGCACCTGAGGCTTCGCTAGGGGGCGAAGTCTCTTGGGAAAGTGAATTTATTGTGTCAAACAGAGGATCATTTGTGGATATTCTCTTGATTTTAATTTGTGGGTGCTCATCTCAATGGCGAACTGACTGTGACCCTGGTCAATACAGTTCAATACACTATGAGAGGAATAGAAGGGATGATCAGTTTGGACGTGCGCTGAAAATAATGAAAGTTCAGCGGGGGTTTTTTACGCATCGTGCTAAAAGTGAACTTTCTCTCAATAAACATTAGCCCAGTGAATTTGGGCACAGTGAAAACAAGCTGATAGACTTATTATCAGCATTTGAGTTGACATGACTAACGTGTTAGGAAACAGTTACTCACACATGTACGTACATAGATGTGGAGCAACGTGTTTGTTCATTTGGAGTCATTTCTGGCCACATGGCGAATATAAGTACAATGTGTATTCTCCTTTTAGCTCTATTTTGGTGTCCACCAACTTCTGAGAAAAATGACAGGCTCTTTAGCTGCTAAATGCTCCACTATGTCAACCAGTTAGTTGCTGACTTCGTCTGTCTGCTGTTTGGTGGCGTGCAGGTAGGGATTTTTGTTGCGTTGCCTGCCGCAATGGAAAGGCATGCTATGAGAACTGTGAGAATGAACCAACACAGTCAAGTTGGATGTCATAGAACCAAAACCTGGATATCATTGAATATTTTCAAAGCTCAAGTGAGCTGAGCAGAACTTCAGAGTCGGGTAAGAAAGCTTGATGGATTCGTCATATGATGTGATCCCATCTCAAAGATCTTATTTACGTACTTTTAAGTCAATATATATTGTCAAATGAGTAACACAATGGTGGATTGAGCCTGTGGCCCACTAATGAAAGCGTTGCAATATTTATATTATATTATATAAGACTGCGTGTCTTTGGTGACATTACTGGGGGAAAACTCGGTAGTAAGGGACGACTAATGCAAACGGAACATTCCCCACTGCTGCAGCTTCACATTAAAAGGATTAAACTGGCAACACTTAAGTTGACATAGGAAATGCAATGTGTTTGTCAGTGAGCTTGACAATCAAATTGCATCTACAAAACATAACAAAACAAGGGTCATTTTCAGCATTTTTGGACAAATCAGTTTGAAACGTTGCCGGTGTAATGGAACAGTTCGGAGCAGCAGTGTGCTGCTAGAGGAAGAGCTGAAGGTGACAGACTACATCTCCACTTCGCAGACTCATGCTGTGTGCAACATTAAATCAGATCACAGTAGCTCACATAATGATGGAAAAAAGGCCAACCAATGGTTTGCAATTCATTAAAACAACACTAGTTTGTTTTGCTGTCCACAGTGTTCTGGGACACTTGGCAGTAAATAAGGTGTCGCCAAATCCACCAACACTGAATTTCCAGCAAGATGTGGCCGTTTTCAGATTTCTCATTATTTGAAAGTCATTTGACCAGCAGACAAATGTCCTCTAAATACCACATCAGCTCAATCATAATTCCTTAAAGTGATTCTGATTTCCAAAGAGGCCGGCCCCTCCAGTGAACTGCATTTGAACACAAAGCGCCAAACCAAATCAGTCTCATCTCACTGCTCCTTATTAGAAGGGAATATGACGGCCCACAATACAATCAAGCAAGAGGTCTTTCACGTTCCCCGACGTTAATTTCTCCAGGCCTTCCCTGGCCAAGGCGGACATGCTCTATCACAAGTGTGATCTCCATGCTGCACAGCTCATACAAAGCAGACACATTTAGGATATGGTAAATCAGCGCTAATATGATAATAATATGATATATGATATTATGATACCCTCTGTGTTAACATAAAACAACCACTAAATTGTCATTTGGGAGGCGCTCCTGCAACATCTGGTTCGTCACAACCAGAAAAAGAGCTGCTCATGCAGAATATCATACAGAATATCATGCAGTATGCGGGGGCCAAACCAAATATAAACGGTGCCATAGAAGATAAATAAATATTTAGTAATTCAAATAACATAATGAAACAAATTGAATCTGTTTCAGCATCCCTCTATATTCATGTCAGATAGTAATCCTGCCATTGAAACAATTCCACTATAATCAGCCCATTATAATCCCATCCAGACCTTCCACAGTCTGCCACCAACCAGCATCAAATTTTAGCCCAGTTTGCTCATCTAGCCTCATTTTTCCTTCACACTCAGCCCCGTCCTGGTCCCAGGGTAGTCTATCACACTTAAAGCTTACACTCTTCACAGGCACTTATAAACATTTAAAGCGTTTGACTAACCGCCAGGCAAAATTGACTTTGGGATGAAAGACCGGGGGGCTTTTAAAAAAATGAAAAGGGAAATTCAGCATCAGGACACAGAAGCCTTGATTTAACGGAGAGAAGAAGAAGAAAAAAAAGCAGTTTTATTCTGCGGAAGTAGCAGAGTCACGCAGAGGGTTTTCTCATTTTAATGATCGTGGAAGAGGTATGGGGGTGGGAATGCGGGGCTATGACAGAAGGTGCTTGTGAATAGCTTTTAAATTAGGGGTGTTTTTGTGCTGGATGGGAGAGAGGAAGCCCAGCACTTCCTTCCCTCTGTCTCCTCTGCCGGCCTCCTCCGCTGTACCCTCCCACCCCACGGCACTGAAAGGAAGCTGGACGAGCGCTGGCCTTGCTGGTGAATGAAGCCCTGACGTCACTTGCCCACACAAACACACACACGGACAGACAGACACACGCTGTAAGCACTGTGACTAATAGAGTACTAACGTCCTTTGTTTTGCCTCAGTTATACCTGATTCACAGCTGGCTCCCAGGGGACGGAGCCCCCCAGGTTATTGAAATATTTAGACGTTAGATGTTAGTACAGGTGAATCAATGGTGCCAGTCAATAACTCCCCCCTGGACAGGGATTTCAGGACAGGGGTGTGTAATGCCAGCACGCTACTAGATTCAGGTGAAAACACAGCTATTGTACTTGATATTGATTTATTTTTTTCTCCTATTGCACGCAGTGATTTCCCCACAAGTAAAGGTTTGTGTAGAGACATATTCGAGTCTGCATTCATTGTGTTTGAAAGCGGAAATCATTAAGAGGCTGGTTGTAATGGGACAAACTGGGGAATGACAGTGGGGGAGGAGGTGGTGGTGACTTTGGTTTGCAGAGATCTGTATTCGCTACGATGTAATGTTACACTGACAAAGCTGTCCTGTGTACAGATATGCAATACTATGAATTATTCTGAAGTGCACCAAACACATTAAAGTCACATTGAAATTATTTCTCACCTCACTAGATAATAATACTGCACTCCAATTTAACCGTATAATAAGCTGCAGGCAGTGTATGAGTCTACATTGCCTGACAGCATAGTTGCAAATGTTTTAACTGGACTACAAAACAAAACAGTATAATAATAATAAACACAAAAAAAACACCTGCGTTTTAAACATGATGGGGCCTTTGAAAATTTGGATTATTGATAGTAACTCCTGTGTGTCCTTTTAGAATAAACCAGGATCTAGAGCCTCTATACCGAAGAATATAATTGCTTGTCTGCTTGATTACAATTATAATATATATATATATATATATATATATATATATATATATATATATATATATAACAGACCTAAAGACCGTTCAAGAAAAGGAAGAAAGGCCAAAACTGTAAGCAAAAACTGAAAACGAGAGATGTGTCCCTGCATAACTGATGAAACACTAATTATGACAATTTTACACAAATGTCAAAAAGGATAAAATTCCGAGTAAATGACATTTTGGACACCACGATGTAAACCAACCACGATAGTTATGGTCGTATGAGTCTATACATTGTTTTTAAGGATAATCCTACCCTTGCCTTTAATTAAGAATTTACCAATAATCTCAACTTTTTCCTTTGGTAAAATGCAGCATGAGATGAATGAGAGCATGAGAGTTAAATTGCATTAAAATGGATTATGAAAAGATTATATGCTCATCAATGTTTTCTTAAAACAAAAAATCATCATCACACACTTCAGAAGACTACACTGACGCCACACAGAAAACACGGCAGAGTATTTTTCCTCACATTGGTTTCACTATATCATGTTCCTCTTGTAATAAATATACCATATCCATAACGCAGTAAATGCACTTTTGATGTCTTTTAATGCCTTGCTACCAGTTGAGCTAATCTCTCGTTCTGTACTCCTCAACTGAACGTACAGAAGGTCAATTGAGCTTATGATTGTGTGATAAACTATTAATTAGACAGAACTCCTCCTCATTGCCTCCCTGTTTACTTATTAAGCTCCTTAATTTCATCTCATGACAGGACGTGTAGCCTCAGATGCGGTTACAGTCTCACACATTTTCTGTGTTTTTTTTCCCCACGACAACACACACTTCGGTTTGGTTTATTGGAGCAATATTACAATAAGTGCTTATTTTTAGAAAACAGCACAACAGCCTGATGAGGTTTCTTAAACTGGAGCATTCAGCGGTTTTAATCACCACTCATCCTTGTCAAATAGGATATACTGCATCCCCCTCTGCACTGTATCTGTCTCCACCTCGTCCTCCCACTCAGAGTGTCCAAAGATGCGCTGCTGCTCTCATTAGGATGCAGGATGCAGAGAGCAGCCCTGATCTATTCAGGATTGCTCCTACAGGAGCAGGGACCTCCTCCCCTTCAGAGGGGGCCAAGAGCTGCAGATTAAAAGCCACAGTGTTCATCACCCTGCTAAAGCGCTCCCATTAACAGACATTACATTACCTACCCCACATGTTCAAATCCCTAGCCGGGGACTCCGTACCACTTGTCACGACATGCTGGGATAAAAGTCGTTTTAATGTTAACATCTTCACATTCACTACGCCAGCTCCCGACTTCAAATGAAATCCAGTTATTACTGTCCGTTCTGTGGCGCCGCATGGTCGGGGCGCCGATTTGGTGAACAATTAATCCGTATTTAAGGTTGTTAAGTGTGTTGATAAATTCAATTCCTGCGCGCTAAGGGGGGAGCCGAAGCCAGCAGCTAATCAAAATGTCTCTCAGCCATTTACAGAGCATTGTAAACTGCACAGTTTTTGGGTTGCTCTAAAAACCTTTTTGCAGTCTTTCTGAGCTGAGCGTTTGTTGCCCCCAGCTGTTTTGGAGAGGAGGACTTGGTTCAGCATTTCTGTGTTTCATGTTGCCCTCGCTTTGCTTTTTTTCTATGCTCAGGAGAAACCACGAGTGTGTGTGTGAGATTCCTTTCAGGAGGTCAAACTGTGTGCGTGTCAACTTTGACTCGTTGACACCGTGTGATTGTTTGTGTTGTGTTTGGTCACATGTCTGGGATGGGGGTCATTCAGTCAGCCTCATGCGAGAACCGTTTGAGGAAAAAAATGGTGTTGCATTTTCTTGTATTTTAAATTGTCTCTTAGGTAAGAACACGATTTCTGAGTCCTGTCCGTTTTTAACCAATGGATTGTATATTTCGTTACTTCGAAACAAGTTTGAAACCTTTACGTTTCACAATCATGATGACATCATCCTGACTCTGCAATTCTAATTATAGACCGATATAATTCTAAATGCATTCATATAGCCTGACAATATCCCCATTCATTTAAATAGTGAAGTATATTGTATAACACTGCAATATTATTTAACCCCCTCTTTGAAATCATGGATGTCCTTGCTGTGGCGAGACATTTTTGATATGAAACCATTTCTTCATCATTTCAGTGACTGTAGACCTTTCTTTATGGATCTCTAAAAGCAGGACATCAATAGAGGACATATGAGGCAGGATGCGTAGCCTTATATGGTATTATTGGAGCTTGAAGCTCATTTATTATTCCCATGTACGAGCGCTCACTTATACACAGGTGACATTCACGATGTTCAAGCAGGGCATTTACACAGTTATCTGAAGTCAGGAGCGTCCACTGAATCTAGCGGGGCTCACTCGTATAGACCGGAAAGTTAGATAATAATGGCAAAGTGTTCTTGCAAGAGGTTCAGTGTTAAATAAAATGTTACATATCTGGGAGTACACAAGCTACTTTCTACATGTACCACACGTGTAAGCAGAGTTGATGATTCCTTTACAGTCAGAGAGGCAAGAGACAGCTCACCTCCTCCCAGATTACATTCAGGGTCAAAGATGAAGGTTTGCTTCCCAACACAAATCTGTCATTAATAAAACAAACTTGTGAACGCCTCATTAGAGTCATTTTCTGCATGTTTCATTTTGCTTTTCTGGTAACACATTTGTGTATTTGTCGAGACCAAAAAACTATTTTAGTTTGGATAAAACTGGAGATCTTTCACTGACACTCCCCTGGATTATTGATGCTATTACGATTGTTCTACAATCACTTATGATAATATTGAAGTGGAACAGCAGCATAACAATATTTGCTTGTCAAGTTCACGTTCTACTTTCAACTAAATATATACTTGCTTCTCCTGGTTTAGATTTCTGACAAAACACTGCTGCTTGTGTGCTGTTTGGCAGCTTTGACAACTATCGGATGTCATATTTCCGAGCATCTCATCAGCATGTGAAGGCATCATCAAATGAGCAATATATGTTTGAAAGTAGTCAACAATTAAACCTGCACCATAAAACAATACGGTTGCATTTATAAACTATATATTTATAGTTTAGAAATCAGGGAAATCTTTGTACGTCATACTGAAATCAATGTAAACTGATGGAAATGTTTTGCAGCTAAGCAACAAAAAAGGGGCTCTGGGTAATTGTAGTAATTACAAATACTACAATGGGCCTCATGCAGGAAGCGATACGAGACAAAATATTCCTCTTGTTTTTTTAGTATCCACAATTTAATATTATTTTGTTAGTACCCATTGATTTCTGGGATTCAGCCGTGTTTTATAATTTATGCTCTTTTTCAAGTAAGAGAACATTCAGAAAAGAAACATCTTGTTTTTACGGACGGCATATTGTACTTTGATTATTAAAGAAATACTGTTGGTCCATTGACCCCATTAGAATATAAAAACCCTTAGATGATGACGTATCTTCAGCTTCTGACTGGCTGACATACTGAAGATGCTTTTTGGTTTTATATTTACTTTGTTTATGTTTATTCAACTTAAACTCCATTTCACTACTGCTGAGGTTTTTCTGATAGCCTTTTTTTTATATCATCTTTCCACTTGTTGGGCTTTTCGCCAGAGTATTGGGAGACCAGCTGCCCTCATATAATACTTAGGGGGTGTTACCGATGTTAATTATAAACAATCAACCACACCTCTTTCATTTATCAAGTGGGATTCATCACCACTGTTCAAAGCAGGTTTGGATGGTTATGAAGGTTTGTTGCATTTGCTTTTTTTTTTCTCTAAAAGAAAATATAAGATCATTTAAAACAATGTTGCATAATGAGGCCCAATGTTTGTGTCATGACGTCATTTTATTTACCGTTTAACAGTTGTTGAACTCTGAAGATTTTAAAGATTTGTATTCTTCCTGCGAGTCACTTCCTGCCTTGATGTTCATTTATTTGTGTGTAATGCACTGCTGAGGGGATATATGGTTTGCACAATTTAGGTGGTGGAGAGCCCCAGAGTGTGCACTCTTATTATTAAGTATTAATCTAACAGTAGGAGGCTGGTGTGCTGCGCATCCACATACCCGGACACAGCTCGCTGATTCTCTAATTGGAGCGGGGAACTTGCTTAGTTTCAACAACGCCGTAGCAGCAAGACTTTGACATTAACAGGTGCCGCTTTGAAAGTTAAAGGAAGCATATCTCATTTTCAGGTTCATACATGTATTTGGGGTTTCTACGACAATGTGTTTACATGCTTTAATGTTTAAAACATTATTTCTTTATCATGTCTCTGTCTGAAACGCTCAGTTTTAGCACCTTTAAGCCTCTTCTCGTGAAAAGCCCAGTTAGCCGTGGGAGGAGATACTCCGAGCGGAGCAGGACATGAGCCTGCATGTGAGATGGGAAGGGGAGCCAGGTCTGAATTGGCTTGTTGAATCACATGTTTTCTGATTTCGGCAGCCTGACTGGCTTGTCTTATTTCAGTTTGTGGGTTGGCAGGAACTCAACATACCCAAACGCATGTCATGTCATTGAACACACACTGAACCGAACCGCTCCACCTGAGCTCTGTTACAGCAACATACTTGTCTGTGTCATTACAAGTATTAGTTTACTACTCAAGGTCAAGGTCACGGTCACCAGTCATCAATATAGGTTTGAATAAATGGAGCGGTGGCCTCCTATGATGCCACACACTAAAAATAAAAGTCTCTTTTGGTTGTAAAAAGAAATATGGCGACAAATGTCGAAATCTAGGCTTCAGGGTGCAGTCCACGAACCAACGGGTGACGTTACAGTGAATACGCCGACTTCCTATTCACAGTCTATGTGAGCTACACTGTAGAATACATGAAGGGGAACACTGAGTGTAACACACATCTGTGTATCTCCGGTGTAAAAAAAAAAGTGAGGTATTCAAAGACCACAGTATGAACGTGAATCAGTCACATACGGTTTAGACAGTGTCATGTCGCCGCACACTGTGGCACATTGCACCGAGTGGACAAGATAACATTTAAGATATGCAGAAGACAAAGGAGTGCAGCATTAGCAGTACTCTGCAGTAGATCTTACACTGTCACGGGGCTCAGTGTTTAATTAGGGATTCAGATGTGAAAAAGGGAGGAATAAACATCCAAACAGTGTGGCGCAACATGTGGAGCAGAGGTGGATACGCTTTAATGATGTGTCCATCTGTGTGTGCCTCTCCGGCTCCGTGACTGTACACGTCACCTTGCATTTGCTGTGTATAAATGTCTTCTTTTTTTTTTTTTTACAAACAAACAAACAAAAACAAACAGCGTGTGCATGCATGCGTGATAAGCAGCACTCTCTCGGCCCCCCATCCGTTCAGGCCTCGCCCCGGCCTTCCCTATGAGTGACACACCGACTAACACACAGGCAGATAAACACTCACACTGACAAACACGATAAGGCCGTGCCCACGAAACACTGACACGGACTGACTGATGGACGTCTCCATGGAGACCGGTCACCGAGACTGACACCGCGTCTTCTCGCATCCGAGTGCCGTGCCAACGGAATCAGAGAGGTGAGGGAGACGAGGGAGGAAGAAAAGGGGGGGGGGGGGGGGGGGGGGGGAGATGAAGAGTGGAAGCGCCGGGATGATTACAGTGTTCCTCCGTCTGTGTGGATGCGGTGCAGATCTGGTCTGGCGGGCCACGTGATCGTCTTCCCTGCCCTTCGGTCTGCTCCTCTCACACCTCAGTCTCACCCCATCACTCACACACCTCCATCACTTTTTCTCCTTTACACTCCTCTCCTCTTTCCCCTGCATCTGCTCCTCTCTTTTCTCTCCCTACACCTCAGGCTTGTTTATTTCCACACCTCACCTCCTCTGCTGATTTCTCCACCCTTCTCCTCTCTCTCTCTCTCTCTGCGGGTTCTTCTCTCCACTCCACTCTCTCTCTCTCTCTCTCTCTCTCTCGCCCTCTCTCCCACGCTGCGCGAAATGGAAGCTCTCACAGAGACCTGAGGTTGCCATAGTAACCTGCCATAGTAACCACTCACCATCTTGCGTGTCTCCGTCGCGTCGGCGGGGGCTCGGGGCGTCTGCGGCCCTGCTCTGCAGCTCCCAAAGCGGGCCATCGGTTCAGTAAACCCTGCTGTGTGATGGGAAAAGTTCCCGGATCGAATCTGCTTTCGCCTCGCAAAACTTCCAAACGACAACATGTCTGAGTGAGGCGGCGACTGATAACTGACTGACAGTTATCTGCAGGTCACTTTGATGCTTTAATAGACAGAGGTCACCACAGGCATTGGCTCCAAATAAGCTTTCCTGGTTTGCAACTCTCTCCATTTCCAATAAATACTACTCACTTGCATAAAGTGGTATGTCCAATAGTACACCACACCCTTCCAATTAACAGCCATTGTTTTTGTCGTCCACGCAGGGAAATCTGAGCCTGAGCGCCTCACCGCTGCACCACCCCTTTTCCAAAGCCGCCACAGAAGAAAAGTGCAAGAGGGGCAAAATATATAAATAAACCAGCACAACTGAGTCAACACTCTACATATAGCGGAGAGTCCAGGGAGTGAGAAAGCAAACAGTGGAGCCATGTACGGATTCACGTGACGGCACCGAGAGTAATCGCCTTAACCATACAGCCCAACCTGCGATTTATCACAGCGATGGCGCCGAGCTCCACTAACTACCTCCTCTGTGGCTCTTAGCGGCCTCCAGGGACCGCTGTTCTCCGTCGCCCCTCTTCTGGAGCCAGCGTGACGTCAGTCCACCATCGCTGCCTAAATATATGACAACCTCCAACGGCATCCCAAAAAAATGACGTCTGATTACGTGTCATCTTGTGCGACAGAGCGCCCACGCTTCTCTCCAGGCGTCTCATCATCATCTCTCCGAGCGCCGTGGAAACCAAAAACCTGTCTGTGTGTCAGGCTTGAGTCACAAGGAGCGGGAAAAAAACAAAACAACAACAAGCAGATAAAAATAAAAATAAAACTGTTAAGCGTCACACTTTGGTCATCAGGGTTTTGATTTACGCTGCTCTCATGCGCTGTTTCTTGCCATCGACGTCATCAATATTTATGGTGCCATAGTCGGGATCAGTATGCCACTACCGTGGTGCCTCCAGCCAGTCAGAGAGGCAGACAGAGGAAAGGCCCCAGCCTGACTCTGCAATGCTGTATTGAGCTCTTATGCCATCACTGACCCGGAACACACTCCCTCAAGACTCTGTGCCTAGATGCAGCCAAGCCCGGCAGCGGCCGCAAAGCCCGGTGGTCACTGAGGCCTGACCGCCTTCATTACCCAATCACATTTACTAATACTTAATCTAACCAGAAGGAGATAATATCTCTTCTCTTTGCCAAACTCAATATCAGACACGCAGGGCTGACCGCTCTCTCTGGCCGGCTCGTTTCAAACGGCATAAAGCCACCCGACTGTTTCCGTCTCTCCAGTTGCTGCGATGACTCGCGAGCGGCTACTTTTGACCGTCTTTAGAAACGCATGATCAGATATTTGGCCGAGCACAGCCAGACAGCCCTCCCACGGCGCATTCACGAGCTCGCGATGGAGGGAGGGGGGGAAAGGAATCGCCTCTGTCCCTTTTTTTCCGGCATCTCTCGCCACTTTAGGCCGTGATGAGAATACACTCCTCAGGGGAAATCTCACCATTTCTAATTATGTCAATTCAATGGATTATAGCATTCATTTTGTGTCATTAACCGTTGCCATTTCTTCCAACTATTATTCAATAATTAAAGCTCGGACACAGTCATCGTGATCCCAGAGGGGTCAACACCCAGGCCTGGACGGGAGACTTGATCAAACCAATCACGGCTAATTATATATCCACCCCGCCTTTCATAGGCAGCTTAGCGTCCCTGCTGTGGACGGGTCAGTGCACACTCAGCCCCCCCCCCCCCCCCTTCCGGTTACCGAGATTCAAATTGTGCCATATCATGCGCAAAAAAAAGAATCTCAGATCTCTGTCCCCGAGTTTCGGGCACGGCGAGAGCACGTGGCGTCTCAGATGTGGGCTCGTCGTGCTGCATTACCAAGGGACAGCCGGAGGTTGTTCCCACAATGTTCAGCCTCTCGTGGCCGATCGGCGACTCCCCCTCCACCCCCCTCACCCTTCAACCTCTGTACATCAGCGAGTTGTGCAGCCATCACTCAACGACACGCTCGCCCCGTGATGAGATCAGGGACCAGCTTGCCCTGATTAGAGCAGTTTTAGTGTCATCTACAATCTCTGTCTCTCCCCTGCTCTCCCATACGCAGGAATTAGTGTATGTTGCATAAACACACACTAGCGTGCACAAACGCACGCTCACACAGGCACCAAATTTAGGGCAACAGTTACTCTCTTTGCATCCTAATGCAGCAGCAGAGAAGTCCCTCCGAATTAATGCAGTTCTTTGTCCTTTTAAGTACAGTAAGCGGACGACAAAAGGCAAAGCGACACAATAACCGGATTGAAAGCATCCGGCCTCCAATTGATGGCGATGACATTGTGCAATATTTTAGGGGGTAATGGTTTACATGCTGGACTCCACTCGTGCCCTTTCCCCCCCCTTGTGTGTTTGTTTGGACTTTTCCACGTCTTCTCTGGAAATAATCCGCAATGGATCTGCGATTCCAACAGCGCTGGAGCGGCGGGGTGCAGAGCATTATCTCAAAGTCACACCTTCCCTCTAGGCCAGGTGTGCAGGTGTAATTTGCCATGTCCCTGTTAACCCGCTTGCTTGTTTTCATCAAGCTCATCGGCCATGCATAAGTGGTGTCCCTCGGAAATTAAAGAGCAGCCCGGCCCGATACCTCAAATGACTGGAATCGCTCAGCCGGCCCTTCATTTGCGACACATGAAGGACTCGGTGCTCGGTTGCGTGGGACACGTGTGCCGATGCGGTCAAATTAACGGTTGGCAGTTAATATTAGCAAAGATGGCCGCAGTCTTTCTTTTTTTGAAGTCGTCAGATTGGTGAAAAAGTTCTGGATTATTCTTGCTTTGTTTCTTCTAAAGCAGCTCAGCTGCTGAGGAACAAAAACGTGGATCTCCTACTAATTGTTGAAAGGAAGCTGGATGATTTAAAAAAAAAATGACCACAAGGAAGAGCTTGAAGCCCCCGGTGTCTAAACGTGGAGCCTGTTGCAGGTGCAGAATCCTTAAATGGGGAATAAACTGAATAAAACATTCCTCCAGCACCCCATCAACTAATCTTTGTTAACCTTTCCTTGTGAATCATGACATTGTTCAATTTTAAAAACATGCATATTAGTTCAAGTGCTGTCATGACTTTGATCTTCCAGGACTTCAAAGGAGATGTGACCTAAGTTGTGCAATATTTTCCCTCTACTCCGGGTCCTTTACTAATTCAGTACAGCTTGTCCCCGAATTTCTAAAGAATGAGGTATTCACCTCCCTCCATCCATAAAAAAACACACACACACACACACAAACGCTGAATAGACCATTTTCTTGTTTTTCTCTGAGTGGCCACATTCTCATAAATGGCCGCCTTTTAGTCACCTGCCCCACTTGGAATTTGTTTCGGCTTAGGTAACGCTTTGGGTCGGGGAGCGGGAGGAGGGCAGCGACAAAGTTCAACACGAACAAATTCCACTGACATGTTGGCCTTCGCTTTTGCAGCAAGAGGAGACGTCTTGATATTTTTGAAAGCGCTGCCCTGAGCGGGAAGACCTTGCCTTTTTAAATGTGATATCATGTGACAAGCCTCTCATGAAGCCTGGGCCTTGGTGTGCCTGGTGCTGTTGCATACAGCCCCATGACCATGACTTCTTCCTCACTATTGAGCGTTAAGCCCTCCATCAGAGTGGATAAAATACATATCTTTACAGGCGACATAAAAACGTACCATCCTCTTAAAGTTTTACTTCTGTCGGCCCATTTTGGATCTAATGAAATGAATATTCTGTGAAGCGAGAGAGCTCATAAATGGCATGTGTCAGGGTCATTCACTCGGGGGTATAGAGCTATATGGCGTAGAAGTTTACAGGTGAGCGTTAAATGTAATACGGTTGCATGAATAAAGATCAGAGGACGTAAAATGCGAGCGGCAAAACAGTGGCGATTAATCGGCCTGTGAGGATAACAACATATTTTAAACGACGCTGGCCATCTGAACCGTGATCTGTCCAACAAAAATGCTTCACGGCACTCCTCTGGAACGTTAATTCTCATTCATCTTCATCCTTCCATACATCTCCAAAAACTTAAGATAAGATAATCCTTTATTAGTCCCGCAGTGGGGAAATTACAGGATTACAGCAGCCTTGCTCACAAGTGAATAAAAAGAATAATACAATAGAAACAAGTAATATAAATAAATATAAATGAGCAGTAAAACAGTAGAGAAATATTAATATACAGACTGAATAGAAAAGTACTTAAACGTATTGCACGTAAATACACGTAATATACGTAATAATATTGCACCAGGTGAATGATAAAGTGACCAAGTTCAAAATACATAACTTGCAGCGTTGGAGAGTTCTGTCAGTGCTTTACCCCCCCCATCCTCCTCTAGAGCCCATGCACCCCCACCCACTTGTATAATCCTGCCCCAGTGCCCCACTTCACCTTCCAACACCCCATTAATAACATATTCTCTCTATCATACAAACTCAGGAGATCATCCAGCTGGTCCACAGCACACACTGCTCCACACAATCTCCTCCCGCCAGTCCCAGCCCGTTCGGATTTCTCTGAAACACTGCACATTAGCATTCAAATCCTCTCATAACCGTATCATTGTGTCGCAGATAGAGGCAGATCTTCATTCATCAGTCCTAATCTATCTGCTCCTTGTTCTCAGCCGGAGGGGCCCCAGGCTCTGACTCAGAGTTTAACCCACCGCGCATAAAACCCCAAGGTGCCTGCGCATTTTCCTCCAAATGTGGGGTCATCAGAGGAGGCCAGCGAGGGTAACTGAACCCCAACACGCCATTAACACTGCGCACGGGCCCGATTAGGGCGGTTTGTTTCAGTATATTTGAGTGAAAGCTGCGCGTTAACCGGATCAAATATTAAGCACTGTCAACAGCTTGCGCTACAGAGGATGCTGCTCTCACCGCCAAGGTTAGATAAACTTGTGATGACGAACAAGGGGGATATAAAGAAAAAAAATAAGGAAACAAAAGCTGAGAAAAAGTTTGATTTGTGCATAGGGATCCAATCAGATAAGGATAAGCATATTAATTTCCCCAATGTTCTCTCCCCTCACACACACACACACACACACACGTCTGTCTCGTCATACATGTAATTCCTGGATATCATCCACATGCATGTTGAACGCCTGTGCACGCGGGGACAGTTCACGCATCAGATCAGGTCATGAATGCGGATTTTCGTTCCAACGCGTTAGTAGTTTGTTGCGCGTGAAACAAATGCACAAAACTGACCGCGCGCACAAAACACAACACACAGCAGACGGAATCAGAATCAAGAGCTCGTGAATCTGCATCTCGACTGCGTGGATGTCATCGAGAGAAAGAAAAAAAAACAGTGAGTGATGAGAGATTTACCTTTATTTTTAGGATGCTGCGTTCAAGTCCTGAAACACATCACGCTCAACACGCGCTAGTCGGATACTCCGAGAGCTCACCTCCCCTCGAATTACAGCGTATTCCACTGCAGAGCCGCCGCCGACGCTGTCTTCTCCTTCCTCTCTCTCTCTCTCTCTCTCTCTCTCTCTCTCTCTCTCTCTCTCTCTCTCTCTCTCTCTCTCTCTTTCTCTCTCTCTCAGATTGATTCACCCTTTCCAAGTGCGCTGCCACCGCTGGTAATGAGAATTGTCTCAGAAATCTTCAGGTGGATGGAACCACTGGCCGACGTCGAGGGGACGTTACACTGCTGCTGCTGCTGCTGCTGCTGCTGCTGCGAGGGCATTTAAAATGGAACTTTATTTATATATTGTGCATTCACATTTGTCATATTTCTTTAGCATTTTTTGTATGCAAAAATATGCCATGACTGTTGCGCAGACATATCACCAATGCACGTTGCACATAAAACCCAGACAGCCCATGCATGGGCCAAGTCCTAAATATGAATAAGCTCAAAATAAGAGGAAATCATAAACTTATAATACAATCATTACAGCAATTGTATTACTTGTATTACTTCCTCTGCATACAAATAGTCAACTGCACATGTTGTCATCTTTTCATTCTGTCTTCTATTATTTTAGCATTTAAATCCAGACATGGTTCCACATGTGTGTCCATATGGTCATATAATCTCTATAATATGATGATGGCGGTGTTTACAGCTTGTTTCAGGGAACATTTGCTGCTTGGCCGGTTCCCTTGGCAACGCTCAAGCACACACAGTGCTGAGCCCCACCTGTACATCACTGCCACATTGGACTGGAGTCCTGCCTGCCTCTGCGGCTCCTATCACATACACGGTGTATACAGTACGGTACGTACAGGTGTATTGATTGACACGGGGAGATGGAGAAGGCGAGGAGGCGAGGAGGCGAAGCAGAGCAGAGAGAGTGTGTTTGTTTTTACAGAAACCAAATTCTTCTTGAAAGAGAAGTGATGGGATTGATCTCAAGTGAGAGCAGTTTAGCAGAGGCTCCCCATGGGATAGGAGGAGGAGGAGGAGGAGGAGGAGGAGGGGGGAATAATTATCCAGGTTGAAGGTCAGATTAAGGTTACCGGTGCGATCAGGGTTGAGTTGTTAATCACCTCAGCAGGATATTAACATGCGGATGTATGTGAGAGTGGGTGGGTGGTTGAGTGTCCATCAGATAGCAAAGGCAAAGAAGGGGGTGTGGGGCGTGGGGTGTGGGGTGTGGGGTGTGGGGGGGGCGTTCAGACGGGTGATTAGTGCTGGATTGATAACGCTCTATATCGAGACTCAGAGGAACGCTCCTTCTCAAATCCTTGCTCCTCAACGGCAGTTCTCTCCATCACAGGCACGTGTTCTCGCACACACTCCTCACACACACACACGTGTCTTCCTTCCAGCTCGGCTCTATCACACACACGCACACACACACACACACACATGCACGCACGCACGCACGCACGCACGCACACAGAAGCACAATTTAGATGGGAAACCAGGTAATGACTGACCGCTGCATACTCAGTCTGGGTGCAGCAACAGGGTGGCCAACCTGTATCTCTCCTCTTTAACATTGCACACTGCACACTCCGCATGGCCTTGACCGCCCTTTTCCACTTTATGCACAATATGTTCTCGTTCACTTGACCCCCCCCCCCAACAGACCCCCGCTCTGCGGTGAGGGTCTAGCAGCGTCCACCGCCTGTCCCAGTCCTCTGTGATTCCAACAACAACAGGCTCTAGCTCAGTGCTTTTGCATTGCGTCGCTCCTTCCTCTCGCTCTCTTTCTCTCTCTCTCTCTCCCCTCTCCCCTCCCCTCCCCTGCTGCCTTCCTGCCTCCCTCCCTCTCTCTCTCTCTATTAAATTTCCAGTCACACAACAGTGCAGTGGATATCCCTCCCTCTCTCTAACTCTCACACACTCTCCCCCCACCACATCCCTCCCTCCCCTTCTCCCGCCCTCTCCCACACATACATACCTCTGTAGACTGTGGAGGTGTTGTAGTCGTCCTGGATGTCTCCCTATCGCCGGGTCTCGATATTGACTGTTCTCTCCCTCCTTTACTTTGAACCTCTCAATCTCGCTCACTCTTGATACAAGGCTGCTCTCTTTTCACCTCCAGTTGTCTCATCTCCCCCGGTCTCTCCCTTTCTCCTCCCCCTATTGCCTCATTATTTAAAAGAGCCCCCTCACATTTCCTCCTCTTCCTCCCCAACCCACTCTGTTTGTATCTCTGTACTGCAGTGTCTGCTCAGGCTATATGGTGTGGAGTATAACCTCCCCTCCTCCCTCCTCCCTCCCTCCTCCCTCACTCTGGTGGGTGTGCAGGGCTCGCTCCACCCGGCCAGCCTTTAACTGACTGATTGAGTGGACACCACAGGCCGATGAATGAATAAAGATGGGATCCACTGTGAGGATTAATGCGCCTCATATGAAGACAGAAAGCTTGCCATCTAGTATTCCTGCCTCTGCTCTGTGGATGAGGCTGCTCTCTCCGTCTGTGCCCTCCCTTGTGTTGCTGTGTGTTATGCTGTGCTGGCATATTGGTTGAGAGACACGCCGGCGCTCCCTTTGCCCCGGGTTCTGTTCAGGTCCCGGGGCCACGGCAGCGGTTGCTGCGCCGGGGTGAAACCTCTGCCATCGCCCGTGCTGTGCTGGAACGGCGCGGAAGAGAGGAAGTGGGGCAGAAACGCCCGGTGGTGATGAGAGCACGTCGCCCGCCTTTCTTCTCCCGCCGTTTCTGCATGCCCCCACCCTCTTTCCTCCCACACTATCTCAAGACCGAACTCTCCACAGCCTCCGAGGGCCCAGAACGGAGCCCTGATCCGTATCTGATGGTGAAACAGCACGCCACCGGCTGCAGAGATTCCAACCGGTGTGATACCAAATTGAACACTCGGGCCGTCGTGACTAGCAAGCGAGGGGCGAACGCTCCGACGCTTATGCTTGTGTACGTCCTGAAACGCGGTGTTTTCACCCACAGAGAAAGAAGCTCTTTTAAACACAGAGTTAACCAAGCTTGTATCTCCTCTACTAAAGCCAATACTCCTCCCTTATCAGAAACGGCCCTATCTGGCAACCGCATCCATTAGGCCGATAGTACCATTGATCTTCCCACACCCAAGCCAAGTGGACCTCAACCACCAGCCCCTGAGGACAAATCCAATTTTAGGTGTTATATGCTCCTCTGACCCGCACCCTCTTCTTAATCTCTCCATGTGCAGGCTAAACTCATCTACCACCGCGACCATCACAACACATTCACTCTGTGTGTGGTGAGGCTTAATAATAAGACTGTCTCTCCTGCTCCTCCATCGCTCGCTCCTGTCAACACCTCCTCTGGCAAGGCGTAAAACAAACTCTGCCCCCAGGCCGATAAACCCCATTATGCTGAGCAGCACTTCTGCCACCAGACTGTATAATCATCATATCTAGCCCATAGCCTCCCCGAGCTGGCCCTCAAACTGGTCCACTGCCTCTTTCCTCGTGGCGACAACAACCAAAATGCCACGTGACCAACATGTAGCGTTTTAATTTTAGGCCGTTGTGGCTCTGACCCTAAGCTCTAGGCTTTGAAGAGCAGTCAAAGCGCTCAGACGTTGGTCATGTGTCACACATGGGCAAGGTTAAGTGCACTTAAAGTATTTAATCAATTTTTTTATGCAAATGTCATATAGCTATACGAGCCATATTATTACATTTCCATACTCAGAAGCTTCATATCGAGATGTTTAATGCATGACCGGGGTTATTTTGTCACACCTGCTTCTTTTACATCTTTTTCAGTCAGTGATTCCATCTCTGTGCCCTAATTGCATATATTATGAAGCAGTGGGGTTCCCAGACGTTTTTTTTTTGTGTCTGGAGTAGGCCTCAGATAAACTCAAGTACCCCTTCACTGACAGCACATGTTCAGAATGTGTTCATTTTTAGTACGTTTTAAACGTATTACATCGCTAATGACATCAAACTAAATGTTTGAAGTATTTATCCATCACACATTCAGCCCTTACTTTTAGCTTTCTCCAACCTGATATCATAAACATGAGATGTTTCCTATTTCAACAACTTATCTGTCACTTTTAGATCACTTAGTTATTTCAACCATTTACAATCCAACATTTTCATTATTTAACTATTTCAACCATTTGCAATACTTTTTGCTAAATAGTTGCATTACTCTGCCAGCATGCTCACTAAATTTCACACACTTAATTGCAACACAGTTGTTTTTTTTCAAATTGGCTGAGCTACAATTTCTCCATGTACCCCCATGGGAATAACGATGTACTACTGATATTGTCAGTAAGTATACAAGTATACAAGAGCAATGATGATTTTTCCTGCAACTGCAACTTTGAAGACCTTTTGTCTGTTTCTAAGCAGGAAGCTGTTATTGGAGCAATTAGCGAGCGGCGTGTCCAGCGGCATTATCAGCCCGATAGCCGACGTTTGAAGTCAAGGTTTGCGGCTTTGAGGAGGGCGATGAACACAAAACGGAAGACTTTCCTTTTCTCATCAATCCTTATTTTGTTCTGCACAACTATTGTGAAGTTCACAAGGAAACTTTTAACAAACAAAAGCATGAATGTTCTCCAGTGCGAAAGCCTTCCAGCCGCCTGGCAGAAAACAACCAAACCGAGGAAATGAGAGATGTGATTTGACCAGATGTATTGACCCATAATCTAGTAAAACTTTGATTTGTAAGTGCTCAATTTTAAAGTAAATGTGATGTGTGTGTGTGTGTGAGAGAGAGAGAGAGAGAGAGAGAGAGAGAGAGAGAGAGAGAAAGAGCTGCAGCCTTGTAACTACGTTTCAAAGAAAATACTTTTCATTTTTTCTTTCCACAAAAACTGTGAGTATATAGAGAATGAGTATAGAGGAAGATCTTAAGTATCAAGCCCGACCTTTTATCATTACATAGTACCATCTGTATAAATAGTCATTTTCATTCTCTGTAACTGAGCAACCAATCTACTTCCTGTTTACACCGGCCCCCTGCATGCCCAGAGTATGTGAATGGCCATGTGATGCTGGTTTTCTAAAAAGATGCTGAAACGTAGTTTGTTCTTATTTCAAAACCCTGTTTCAAAACAAACGTATTAGTGTGGAAGTAGCCAGTGTTTACCATTTATTCCAGTTAATACCAGGTCATCATTTCCGACGTAGGTTGCTTTGTTGAATAGTTGTCGAGTCTATCTATCAAAAACATCACAAATAAAATGTTTGCATTCATGCCTGGATACTTCAATTAGCCAGAGTGAACTTTCTAAATACTGAAAAATGCGGTTGAATTACAGTATAATTGGAATACTGGGCTTTATATAACTGAATATTTTTCACAAAAGGCTCGTCTGAGGCCTGTCTGACACAGCTGCATTGCTGCATTGCATTTTGGTCTACAAAGAGTTGGTTGTCTTGTGGAATTTTACCCAAAATGATGAGAATTTGAACTTTTTTTTCATTGCAGTCGACAAGTTCTCACAGAAGAAGCAACACTTGCAGCTCAACAGCTCTCTTCACTCTTAACGTTGCACTGATACTCTTTTACGAGACCAGATTTTCAATAATATTTTTTAAATAAAAGGACTGATATTTGCGAGAGAATCTTTATTCAGAGAACACGTATGGCTCTCTCTCCGGGTGTATACGGTCCAGATGGCTTTGATGGCCCTGCATCCCCATATTCCCAAAGCGACCCTCACATGACACCCCAGGGGACACGGTCTCCGAGTCCACAAATCACATGTAGACAGCTGCCTCCCCGATGGAGGCTTTGAACGTTGCTCACTCAGTTTCTATGCACCCAGCCTCCCCAGGAATGAAGGAAACAACCAGAACTGGGACCTCCCATTCTACACCTTTTGGTTTGCCAGGTCTGTCTATCTAACCTGATCAAACTCAGGCGACTGTAGCCAAGTTGTAGAGCCGGTCCTTCCATCAGAAGACCGGCGGTTCGATCCTCGGATCTGCCTAGTCCATGTCGATGTGTCACTGGGCAAGACACTTAACCCCAAATTTCTCCAAAATGCTGTGCATTTGGTGGGTATGAATGGTTATAATGGGCAGGTGGCACCTTGCATGGCAGCCCTCGCTATCAGGGAATGACATGAAGTGTAAAAGTGCTTTGAGTGGTCGGAAGACTAGAAAGGTGATTTACAAGTGAAAGTTCATTTAACCATTAATATACCCACCCCTGGATCCCGCAGGAGAAGATGGAGGACATGGGCTACATTGCCTCAGTAGCTAACAGCCACGGTGACCCAAATCTTGACGAACCAAATAGATGGAAACTCGTATTTTCAATCGCATAATCCTGATTAATGTCATATTTTCATTTCCAAGCCATAATCAGTTCTGAGGCAACAGCTTCACGTTATCTTTATTTATGAAATGAATCACAGGTCCATGTGTTGTAGTGTCTCCACTAACCCTGCAAGTATCCAGTGCTGATCAGAAATGGTGACAGGAAGTCCTCTACGGTTTATTTCTACATTTCTAATGTTAAATTGAACTCTGTATTTCAATGAATAAATTAAATGTGTCGATACTGCACACAACTTCAGTATCACCATGTCATACTGACACCATGAACCATGGTGAGGAAATATAGAGGATCCAATGGGGCCAGAATGTTCCTTGAAGAGTGTCATATAAAATGCATCAAATTAATGTCGCTTATATGAATCTAGGAAGGTTTAATTAAAAGGGTAAAACATAACAAATATTGCCATTCGTATAGCATTCATTAAGTATGTATATGTTTTAAATGATATAGGGATGCTTGTCAAATGTTCATTAAGTCAGTTTAGTCACCATTTTATTTACCCTGGAGTTCATCACATGGACCTGTGAACATGTTCGCTGTTAATAAAAGAGATACTGAAAAACTTATGAACTCAGACAGGCACTAAATAGTTCAATAGTGAGATGGAAGCAGATAGATGGAGATGAAGAGAGAGTGAGAGAGAGAGAGAGAGGAAGATAAAGTGAGTCTAAGCCGGGGCTCCGAGGGCCGGCCAGTGATTAAGGGATGGGAGGGATGAACACCAGCCACTGAGGAACTAGTGTCTATCTGTGTGAGTCCATGTGAAAGCGGCGCTGAGGAAAAGCTCAGAAACAAGAACCCACTGTCACGGTATCTTAGCAACCGTCTCTGTCTCCCAGGTGACAGGGACTGACATCACTTCCTGTTGGTGAGAGTGTATATGTGTGTACACAGTGTCCAAGTGTTTAAAAAAAAAAAAAAAAAAGACAGCCAATGCAAGTGTCGTGAACGTATGCGTGTGCGGCTTCACGTGCGTTTCTCTTCTCCGCGCACGGACGACTCGGCTCTCTGCAGCTCCAGCTCCTGCACACATCAGTCACTGTGAGACGTGACAGGATGGCGTTTGCTGGTGTGCAGGATTTTTTAACTTGCATGCATTGTGTTTGTGCATGCAAAAGCAGACTGGGGGCATATATGGGGAGCCTGTGCCTTGTGCACATGCGGTCAGCCTGATTGTACGTTATGCCAAAGGAAACATGGCCAACTGATGCCATCTGGTAGGACTACTTGGCAAGAGGGGACTCTCTATGGTTCCACGACATATTGGAGTAGTTAAAATTAACACTGTGACACTATTTGGCAGAAAAATACACTGAACTATCTATTACTGTGTCTATTTCAGTCTCTCCCTCACCCCTACGTTCGCACAGGGGAGGCAGGACTGTGGAGACTCTGGCTGGCCATCACAAGCTCATCAACAGCAAAACCTCTTCAGAATGAAGACGACTTCTTCAATGATGTATAGTCCAACATTTTATTGTGTCCTCATAAAACAACTTTATCAATAATAAAACAAAAAAATCTAAAAGAAAAAAAAGGTAAAATCTTAATAAAAAAAAAAAAAAAGGAAAAGAATTACAATATTTCTCATTTCAGTGATAAAATTCTAAACAAAAAACACATAGAAAAGTAGAGTTTCCAGAGGCATAATTTACTGTTTCCACTGGTTTGGCTTCATCCAGTGAGTAGCATGGAGGATTAGCGCGCCGTCGGTTTGACCACTTACATGAAAAACTAATGCTCGCATTGTCTGCCCCTAATTAACTTCAGCGGCTCAGTCCCGTAAAAAAAAAAAAATTGTTCCTTCATTATGTAGAACGTTTGTAGCAATAAAGCAACAGAGCGGATGCATGTGTCCAAACTGGCAAATGGCTGCTGAGATTCAACTGAAAATCCAGTTCCTGACTCCACAAAGCTGGATCAGATAAGGTCCATGAGGATTTCATCCTCCATGACACTGGAGACCTGGGTCATCCCCGGCTGAGGGCCTCGCTGACCTCCAGACATCAGCATCTGACCTGCAAACAGGTTTGGGACGTTTGGGAGGGGAGAGAGGAGAGAGAGAGATTTACATGAGGGATTCTCTTTACTACTTCAGAATTTATACATTCTATAGTGAATACTTTATAGTATCGAGTACTTATAAGTGAATACTTTACCCACAAAATGACAGTTTGTATATCAATTACTCACACCGCCTTAAATTCTTGAAGAAAATGGGTTTTTCCTCAAAAATCTCCACAGTGAACGGAGAATCAAAAAACAAGATCAGTCTGGATGATTTGCAGTAAATGTGGGCCGTTAGTATTGGGCGTACGACTGGATAAATGAGGCTCATACAGCACGAGTTGTGATTGTTGTGTGTTGAGTTTGTGAACGTATGTTTTGATATAGTTTTGCTGTTGTTAAACGCCACCCACATTTACTTTAATTCATCAACACCGTTCTCAGTTTTTTGATACTTCGCTCACTGCTTCCTTAAAGAATTCAAGGTAACGCGGGTGAGTAATTCCATTATCCCATGAATTAAACATATAGTAAATTAGTTTCTCCCATGCAGCCATCTGTTTTCAATCACTTGCTAGGAATGTCAACTGAGAGGCCCCTGAGATTTGATTGACATCGGTAAACATTGAGGTCTTCACTGTCGTGTAGTGTATAGTGATTTTAAATGTTTTCGTCGTGCATAAATAGACTGTACCGGCTCAAAGCTCAGACATCTGGGACTTCTAAGTCAACAATGAGACAGACGTATTCCTGTACTATGATGTCAGAAAATCAAACCTGAACAACAAACAATGAGCAAAGAAAGACGAGAATAATGTAGATGTGGCTGTATATGTCTTTGAAGAAATAACTTGAAGTGCAAAGCCTCTGTGTTGAGCGAGCAAGCTGAGAAAGATTTCAAATATACTATTTTTAATTGTTTTTTGAGGAAATACTGTGCGAGTCACCTGTGAAAATACGAAGGGCAACCAATGACGGATAAGAGACCTGGGAAAACCAATGTGCCCTCTCACTGGCTGTAACTCATCTTCAGTGCACAGCACCATAGTCTGGCCACCAAAAGGATATTAATCTTTTAGCAATGGATATCTTCAAAGTTGGAGCTTCAAATCAATATATAAATGCACCAGAAGTTCTGCAAACCATTTCAATCAATGCACAAAAATGAAGTAAGTTTTGACAATTACAGTTTGGACAGCGTGCACACTGGGATGGAATATCTAACTCAAGCTAGCCTGAGAGTTGAATTTTATTAGATACAGATGGCTGCGTGGGAAATCGGATAAAAATACTATAATAGAGAAACTGTATGCTGTCTGTAGTAATGTAAAATTGGCACGAAGTGTAGTAAATGGGATCAAAATAACTATAATAACTCCTTTTCTACATTTAACTTTGGATGCCTGATTAATAACTTGCTCAATTTCAACATGACTTTCAAGTCATTTCAACATCAATTTCAAGTTGCTTTTAAATATCAACCTAAAATGACATGTCCAATTGGGTCACATGTTTCTGAACTCTTTCCACCATTATCATCGTGGGGGGTGCTTGCTGACCTCCCAAGGGCTGCCTCCACTGGCCCTGCATTTGAGGCCCCCCTCCCGGTGCCGGATGGACCAACTGCTGCCCTAAACCCTGGTGGGACATCATGCCCGACATGTGCGACACGCCACCCTGCTGCAAGGACACAAGAGATAGAGGAGCGGCGTTAACATCTCAGACTTCCAGAAGAGCAGTTACTATATGAGACATTTACGATAGCCAAATTCACTCAGCCATTTGTTGCACTCTTACTGGCTGCTGTTGACTGAGAAGAAGACTGCGAAGCTGTGGATTGGCTCCTGGGTTTGAGAGGCGGAGTATGGGACCCTGGGGCTGGGCTTGTCCGCCTTGTGCGACCTGATTGGGTGGAGCTCCGCCGACCGGCGGCTGTTGATTGGCTGGTCCGGCTGCTCTCATCGCCATCTGAAGGACAGTTTAAGATGTTGTAAATCGCATTCTTGTCATAAGAAAACCAGTTATGAACTACTTAATAAAAAAAATACAACATCCAGATTCCAAGATGTAAACATCCTGTAGATTTCAGTTACACATTACTGGTCAAACATTTGAAAAAAGAAAAGTAGCTGCATCCTATAGGGGCATTATTATGATTATCACAAAACGACTTGCATATGTTAATAATTCTTTGTTGTTTTCATATGGAATACAGGAGTGTTGACCATCTTAAGGCTGGTTGTCTACGATGTTTCAGATGACATTAATGCCTTGGAGGATTATTAGGAAACGTAATGTGGAAGTAAACCATCATGTTGGGAACAGGTCTACCCATGTTGTTGGTTTGGAGCTCGTCACCTCATGCACAAATATAATGTCTGCATGCATGAATGTTATCAATGAATTATGCTAAAAGTGAAAACATTCAACAGAGACTGGTAAAGTCAATACATGCTGATAGGAAATTAAGTTGTCCTGATGCTGAGCAGCTGGATGGAGTTACAGTGTGTTTGTGTTTTTGTACATTTAAAAACAGGATATCCACAAAGACTGAAATTGAGTTTAACATCATTCAAAACAAACAGTAAGGCAGCAGACTCTTCATTCATGGTTATTTCTGACATTATAATAAAAACAAGGGCAGATAAAGGTCATCGTGTTGGGAAAATGTGCATTGTACTGATACATGATGATAGAATACTTTAAAGCCCTTAAAATATACATTCAGTATTCGTGGACACCTTGAGCACATGTTGCTTGTCTGTTAAGAGGCTACCGAAGGTCTCACCATATTGTTCTGCCTCTGCTGCTCCTCCATCATAGAGACCTGACTAACAGGGGGCATGCCCACCACCACAGACTGGACACGGGACAGACCAGAGAGAAGAAGGAGGGGTGGAGGAGAGGTTTACCAGGAAGGCATGCAGAGATCAGCGAGGGCAGTAAAGGTGTCAACATCAGGCAGCGTGAAAGGGAAACTAAGAAGTGGAAACCCAGGCAGACATGCCGGCATCAAGCGGGTCCATTTACCTGCTGCTGGACGTTGCCATGCGAGACGGGAATGGGGCCAGGGGGCCTGTTGAGGAAGTTCTGGTTGGGGGCGACCTGAACCGGCTGCATCGGCCCCGCACCGCCCAACTGCTGCGGAAAAGCGGAGAGAAAGTGAAACAGCATGAAGTTGATTATTTAATTTTTCCCCCCCAACGGTCCCATACAGAACATTTCAACACCTTTATGTATCGACTCAGTCTGCACACGCCTCACGCGCTCCTCTGCTTCACCTCCGTACTCATTAACACCTTTAAGTTGCCCAGCAGTACAAACACCTTGATTAGGTTCAGGACTGAAGGTAACTGTGGCTAAACGCTTTGCTCAAGAGCACCACAATAATCAAAGTAGCCGAGAGCATCAAGGTCACTGTGATCAGTTTATACATCTATTAACAAGCTATTTTGTAAATGATGTATATGTAAAGTGTTGCTCTTACTGTACATGTTTGCTTGAAAAAGATATTTTAATCTCACTGACACTGTTTAGATGAAGAAATAAATACATAAATGCTCACAAGCCCATAAGTACATTAACAGCTTTACTAATCACTGGAATTGTTCTTCCTCAAACTGGCCCTAAAGACATTCCTTCTTAAAGCTATTTCAATGTGAGTGACCGGGGACACAATCTGTCTTTTCTTAGTATTATATCCATACATACATTATCCCTAATCTGTATTTTTACACAACACGTTTTACACATGTAATGGGTGTGTTTAACACCCTCTTTGGGCTGAAACCAAATAGTCACTTTGTTCACGATTGTGCAGATGGGAAAAAAAAACATAAATACAAATGATACACCCGGTGGAGACTTAAACTTCAAGCACCACCTGCTGAGGTGTTTGCCGCTTTGGATTTCACAATTTAAAACAAACTGAAGCCTGATGACTAAAATCTTCAGCAAAGTCTGGAGTGAAAAAAATAATCATATACAATATCCATCCTGAGTTGAGCGCAGTGGAAGGAGAAAGGAAGCAACAGACCCATCAACAGACTCTGCAAACACGCCTGCAAACTAGGTCCTGATCATTTAGGTCCATCTCAGAACACTCTAAAAGGTGTACTGGGCCCATTGCACATTTCATTTGCACAATTATGTATTACATTTGCAATATGGAGGCTGATAACTGCTTAAAAAGGCACCATTTGAAACAGGCAGCACTTAGCTGTGCTATGCAGGTGCTGTGGTGTGTTTCCACACTGGAGGAGAGACGAGCAGGAACGAGGGGCGTTTTCATCGCTCCTTTAAGCACAAATTATTAACTACAGACTCAGGGAAAAAAAAAGCAAAAGAAAAACCCCTCTACCCATTCATCTTACTGAATCTGAACAAATCACCCTGGGATTTAGCTAATGTGTGTTATCTGACCAACAATAGCAGATTCAGGTCTTTTGAGGGAACTAACAAAACCACTGCCGCCTCCTCTCTTCTCCTGCGTACGACATCTCTTCTGTCTTTAACCCAGAAACCTGAAATCACATTTCTGGGCCCGCATCACTTTTCAGGGAGGAAAATAAAATGTTATCTTGCTGTAAACGGAACAAACTGGTTCCTGAATGCCACTCGAGCGCTTTGCACAGAGAAACCTGAGCTACCGGTCCAACTGGAAATTTGAATTACGTTAAGATTTCCGTAGCCACTCGTCATTAGCAATGCAGCACTGAATATGTGATAATACACAAGAGCCAGAAAAAAAAAATATTCATTACAATTTCATGTCTTCTGCCTCCTCCAAATGCACTGATGCTCAGACACACATGGCTTCAAGTAACGTATAGGGGGCTCAAGCGCCTAAACAAATGCATTCATTTAGGAGGGTGAGTAAACAAGCGGCATCACCGTTGATGAGAGCAGACTGCGAGGACAAAATGTAATCTAACTCATGTAAACCAAGACGGCCAGCTTCATATTTAAATGGAGACTTGGTGCTTCTCTGTGACTGGATGCTGCATTGTTTCATCCCTCCTCACTGGATGCAATAAGCTGGAGTGGAGCCCTGTGATGGAAAAGACAGCTAATCCAGAGGACACATTTTAAATCACCCTGTCTGCTGGGATGAGGATGAGCAGAGAGGGAAAGTGAAATCTCCATGTCATGTGGACCAGGCAGCAACATTTGTAACCTGTAATGAACTCGGAGACAAGAAGTGGTCTACCTTTAGCAGCGAGGCTGGGATAAGGGGCCTTGTCTCCTTCCCTTGTCCCTAAAGACTGGCACACACACCATTGCCAGTCCATCGCCTCTCCTAGCGCATCTCATTTCATGTTCACATCTGGGCAGCCTCAAGTAAAAAAACATTATATCTACCCGAGATGTGCTTTGTTTTAAAGATGAATCTTTCCACATTGTCAAACTATAGCAACCAGTGAGCATATTCTGTTTTTATGAAGTCATCAACTGACGACATCACAGGAAGGTATGTTTTAACTGCGCGGGCACTTAAAAGCAAGACTAATTATTGTTTTTATTATTGACGAAGCTGCTGATTATTTCTCAGATTAATGAAAATTGTAAAAGAAAAATGCTCATCAAATTGCTTGTTTTTAAACCAACAATCTAAAACCCCCAAATGTTCAGTTTAACACCAAATCTCACATTTAAGAAGCTGGAAGCAGCACATTCCTGCTTAACAATGACTGAAAAAAAAAGAACTGCTTACAAACATTTCATACATTTTTTTTCTGATTGACAAATCAACTAATCATTTCAGCTCTAAATATGACAAACCCACCAACACCTTTCAGTGGCAGACTATGGAAAGTGTCTCATATTACAGTAAATGCGTCAAGTATAGTGTTTCACAACATGATAATTATATTATCATGTTGTGATAATTATATTATCATGTCGTGAATGTATGTAAGCTTTAAGATTCTTCAAGGTGCTGTAAAAACAGATGGTATTTAGTTGTACAGATGCCCTTAATAAAGAATAAACACAATAGACACTGTTGCTCCAAATGCATGTTAACACTGCACAGTGTTAAAAGAGACAATTCTATTTGAACTGATTCAATATAAAGAATGCATACTGTATGCCTACATTAGTCTCACTTAAGCAGAGATGATGACGTGGCAGAGCAACAGAAATGTCGCTCATGCTAGCCCCATTAGCCTCGTCGAGGCTGCTGTGAAGATACTGGAAATGAGATGTCAATAACAATGCACCTTAATGCTGTAAACAATGCACCTCAATTCCCCGGTGCTCCTCAATAATGCCTCCTCGTTATCACCTCCTTTTGGCCTCCCCGCTCCCTACTGAAAGCCTTCCTCTCTTCCCACCGCCTCCTCCCGGCTATCACCACTCACCGCTCTGTGCTGCTGGACCTGCTTGTGGTTGGTGATGACTTGCCGGATGCCGTTGACGAAGCCGCTCTGGTCGTTGGGGATGAGGCCCATGAATATTCTCTTCTTGGACGAGTAGAGCAGCATCAGCACCCGCACTTCACAGGGCGACGTAGTGTGAGGGAAGTGGACGCAGCCGGCCTGCAGGCAGGGTCAAAGGGCAGATTAGGACCATGACACAGGGACACCGTAAGAATTATGGGATGTGCTCGTGCTTGGGGACATAACCTACTCCTGAGCTCCTTTGCCCAATCAAACATATCAGTTTTGTAAATTGAACGTAAATGGTATTAACTTAACTCATACTGTGGATTCAAAGGGCCGTAAATCACATTCAGGCAAAGATGGACTGAATACTATTAATGCCTCTGCTATTCCTCAATGGAATTACTTCATTAACGATACACCTCCATCATTATGCTTCTGGAACTGGATCTAAACTAAAAGGTTTTTGACTGAACTGATGGCAGAGCATGTTTGAAATCTGGCTGGAAAGTGACTAAATGTATGGGCTGGAACCCCCTCTAGAGTCTCTACCGCAACACTGCAGTTCAGTCCAACTACTGGACAGAAGTGGGACCTGCACTCAGCTGCCACTCATGGAAAATGTATTGAGGTACACTGAATGATGGATAAGATTGGGGACATGGAGGGAACACACATCATTTTTAATCTCAGGAAATAGAGTGCTTGAAAACTCACGAAGCCGTTGGCCATAATGCGGTACAAGCCTTTCAGCGACTCCACGTCCTTGTTGGTGAAGAGAAACTGAACCATTCGAGAGTTCCTGAAGAGGTGGCCTAAGGTCGTCTACAAAGACAGGACTTAGTTATGCATCATTCATAAAAGAACATATTCACAAACTTAAAAAATAAATAAATAAAAAAAGCCCTCACCAGTAGTTGCTGTGGAATCAGTTGCATGATGAGCTTTTGTGGCCACTGGTCTGTGTTTCTGTTTGGAGACACAATGGCAGCGGTAAACTGTGTGCACAAGACAACCAGCGTGTCGAGATAAAGTCCAGAGTGATCCATCGTCTACTCACAGGTTTTCCCCTTGGTTAACATGCACTTGACATGGCAGAGAACGCGTTAGTTTGGTGGTTGAATCCATCGAAGAGGCTTTAGGCTTCTGCAGGAAAGGGGGGGGGGGGGGGGGGGGGGCAGTGAGGAGTGACACAAACGGAGGAGGAGAGTTAGACCGTGAGCCAGAAGAACACCTTAAAGTCATCTTTCAAATACGACCCTGAGACCAAACCAACATTTAAAAAAAAAAAAAAAGCTGTCAGCGCCAACATACTTTCAACTCAACAAGGTAATCAAAGTACATTCCATCATTGAAAATGAAGCATAAATCCTGATTGTGTTTCATTTAAAAAATAAAAAATAAACAGTTGTTATGATAGTATGGGTTTGTTCTGTTTGTAAGGTCCACCAGTGGTGTCACACTATGCTGCTGGTCTGCAGGTGGCAGGGCCCATTTGATATGAAAAACTAATTACTGCAGGTACTTTTAAAACATTTAAATGCTTTTAGATGATTCACACCTCCAGCTTCTTAACTTTAAAAAGAAAAGGGTGGTCTGAGGTGTTGACTTAGATTAACCTAACAGTCCTCGAGAAAGCCTTCGGCCAAAATGCTGGAACAGGGACTCCAAATGACTGTGCTCAGATTCAGGAGTCATGTTGGCCAACATTAGTACTTTTACAAATAATTAAATGGATTTTCTACTTTTGTTGACCCTTTTTTTGTTGTAAATTTAGCAAACGGTTATAACTGCAGAGGCACTGCCTAGTTATGGAGAGCATGGGCTCAGGATTGCCTTCTTTCTGGAGAAGCTGGAAATGAATAACTGCTTGGGGACACGAGGGAAGACCAAGGACATGCTGGGGATTACATCTTCCAGATGACCTTGGAGAAGTTGGGACAATACTGCTGAGGAGAAGAACATGTGGTGGTCTGCCCAGCTCACCCTTATGCCACTGTGACCCCCATCAGGACAAGCAATTAAAAAACGGACGGATGGATGGACTTTTCAAAGATCTGCAGATAACCTGTTCCTTAGTAGAATGTCAGGAACGAAAGACATAAAGAACTACTTTCTAAGTGCATCAATGCTGCGATCCCACTGGGAAAAGAGCCAGCACGCTTCATCTTCAGAGCATCAATGAAGGATCAATGATCAATCAATCACATATTAGTCAGGCCCACTGTATCCCTGTGCTGTCCATTGCCAATGCATTGTGCTGGGCTCTCTCTGCAGACAAATGGGTTATCCATTTCACTGAGATGTGAACAGTAACAAAACAATCGTCTTCAAAATCGCATCTACCTAAATTAGTGGCGGATTAAAGAAATAATGTGAGCGGAACCATACTGGAATTTTACCCCACATTTTAGACAAATAAAGCTTTTGGGAATTAACAGATGGAAATTCAGCCAAAACGGGAGAACCATATTGATAACGCTGTGCTCAGAGCAAGCTCCAGCCAAGTGCGCTGGCATCCCTTGTGAGAGTTTTTAAAAATCAACAGCCATTTCTTCAAATGAGTTTTAGTGTCTGTGGTGTAATTCTCCTCAACATTACAGATTACTCCACCGCAGAATCATTTACAGAGCTGAACGCCTAATGAGTGAGCTGGAGGAGGAAGTAGCGGATTAAGAGCAATGCTCCGTGCTCCTGATCTGCACTCCGGTTGCTCGCGTCTGCACATGCTCACAGGCCAGATTCAGAGTTTCCTGAGCTTCCCGCTCTCATTCCTGTCCATTTAACTTGACTTAGATCTTTTTGACAAACACAACAGGGGAGAATGACACCATAGTCGATGGAGGCGATCGATCCGAGTCTGTCCACAAACACTCGAAGGCCACATAAGTGTCGCATGAAAGCCATTAACATCCATTTTCCTGGCTCTGCACCGCAACTGCAACCTAAACTGGTTTGACCTTGAGCTAAAGCAATAGTAGTGAGACGGTAAAATAATGTGCAATTAATCTTACTGTACAATAATCAATGAGATGTTGTTATTAGGACTCACAACAGTGATAGGGCCTAGACAGTGGGGATGCTCACTGTATGTTGGGAATGCAATGGCTAGTTCTCACAGCTGGGATATCACAGTTAACTAAAACAACAGTTTGACATTTTATGAAATATATTGATTATTTTCTTACTCAGAGTTGAACCATTAAATAAATAGCACTCATATCTGTTAGATGAAAATAAAAAAGGGAGCCGGCAGCTAGTTAGCTTAGCATATAAACTGTAAAAAGGTGTGAAACAGCTCACTCTGTTCAAAAGGGAACAACATCCACCGACCAGAACTTCTTACAAGCTCACTAATTAAAACACGGCCTCTCATTCCTCAAGCCATGATGTCACAGTGAGCTTGCCAGGCAACCAGCGAAGACTCAAGCTGGCCAAGAAAAACTCCTGCACATAATCCCCTGTAAAACCACAACTGTTGTTTGATAAAAAAAAAGAGGAAGAAAGAAACCCCCCCAAAATGTTTTTTTTTTGTGAAATGTTGATTTTGTACATTAAACAAAAAGAGATAGAACAAGTTTGTAACTTGAGGTGCTGGTGTGATTTTGGTGTGTTTCCAGTGTGTATGCTAACCGAAGCTAACCGGCTGCAGCTTCATATTTACAGACACACGATCGGTATCAATGTTTCTCCCAGCACTCTTAGCAAGAAGGCAAAATAAACACCGTTTTCAAAATGTTGAAATTTCCTTTTACTGACATCTGTCCTCTTAAACTGGCGGACTAAAGTTTGGGACCACTGAATTACGACGGCTTCCGCTCAGCCAGAACTTTAGCAGCGTTTTAACACTACGAACCCCTTCATGTTCAGTTGTGCTATCGGTGACTGAAGTGCAGGGATTGATCTGAACAACCCTTTCTATTAAATATTTATAATATTGCTTTATTTCACAGCTGTACTTTTAAGGGCACCAACTATTCTAAATCAGATCTTTTACAAGGCATTACCTCTTGCCACTCCAGGACACCGGTCCACGCTACAATCTTATTCGCCACACCTTGAGGTCCAGACACACCAGGCTGTCAAGAAAAAAGAAAATACATACAGTCACATACAGTTTGATCCCTATACCAGTTACACATACAGGTGTATTTGTCAAGTCAAAGGAAACAAAGACACTGACTAAGTAGATGATTTTCATGAAGTGAATAATAGAAAGCATACAATTCTGCACAGCTGATGAATCATTAAATATTAGATTTGGCACATTTTAGACAGTTTAGAGAGATTCACAAGTATGCTGAATTGGAAAACAGTGGAGAAATAACACTGAATGTAGCCACAATGATTTTCTAGGGAAAAGGGGAACATCTTCTGGTTTTGATCTGATAGTAGTACGAACATTTAAAATTCATTTTGATATTAGACTTCAGACAGAGTGTTAGTCTGCAAACTCAGCTCTAGGCTGCTGGCAGCACGGCGTCAGACTTAAGTCTTGGGTCTCTGATATCTAACACGAGCAGGGCCACTTACATTTGAAAATATTAACACGATTTAAACATTGATAGTGTTTACAAGGGTTCGGGAATACCAAATCAAGTCTTCAGCTGAGTGCTTTGAGTTACTTAAAACAGAATGTAGGTTCAGATTCACTTGCGTCAAAACATTATGAAATACAATCCAATAGAAGGCTCACAGCAAACATCTCACATGTAAGGCTCCAGTCACCAATCAGAGGCACGCAGAGCTGAAGAGTTTGAAGCTTCATTCAGAACGCTGACATACAAATCTAAATCAACATTTGAATGTTGCGCTGCTTTTTTCTTTTTTTTTTGTATTTCTATTCATTCTGTTAAAAGCTGGGATTTCTGCACAGTTGCAGATAAAGATTAGGAGAAACTAATATTGTTAGCATTACAGTATTTGTAGAATTATATTCTAGTTGTGGCTGCGCAGGATTTGTTTCTGACTTGTGTGATGCACACATTTCCAATAACTCCAGAGCATTGTTAAGTATTGAGAAAAGATAGATGTAATTATATCACAATATGTTTTTACTTATGCACTTATTAACATGTTTAACTTTTTTACTGCAAACTGTTTGTGCTCTCTATGATTATGTGAAATTGTAATATTATTTAGGTGGAGGCTTCAAATAAGCCCTGTGGGCCTTCTGCCTCTTCCTGCATTGTTGTGATATTATTTATCTCTGCTGCGTTTGTGTATTTTTTTAAATTGTGGGGAAAAAAATGAACTAAAAGCTTTCTGCACACAACCTCTCACATCTAGACCCCCACATTCAAATGTCAGCCAATCTTTCCCAGCTCGCTCTGATCACTGTTCCACGTTTTATTGTGTTTGTCTGACCCTGTTCTCCAGACTCAGCACACCCCTTTTACACTGACAAAAGCAAACAATTATTTTTGAAATTTCAACATGGTGTCATTTGATGGAGCTGGAGTAAAGTATTTAGAGCAAGACAAGCTGAATATGTGCATAATCTAATTTTAATTTACAGTGCAAGAGATGCAACAAGACCTTGGTTGGGATTTTAAACCGTACCTATAGCACCCCCTAAAGACAAGTATTCCTAAAACGTCAGAATGCAGTAAAGAGGTGCCAAAGTCCCCTAGCTCTTTCCCACTACAGGAGCTTATTGGCCCGTGATATGGGGCTTCGCCTGACCTGAATCCATTGTGTTTTCAGTGCGTTTACAAATAGAATGTTTTGGATAAACATCAATGAAAAGATGCATCTTAAATTGACATAATAAGACTGCAATACATGCATTCTTCAGAATATGTCCTGCATTATTAAAGTAGGACTAGTGTTAAATGAGAAGATGAATACCACTTCTATACGTTTCCATTCAATATGAAGCTACAGCCAGCAGCCAGTTAGCTTAGCACAAAGACTGGAGGCCGGGTGAAACAGCTGGCCGTCAGCACCTCTAAAGCGCACTGATTAAATCTCAAGTACACAATGGTTATGTGTTTTTTAAAGACCCTGTAGTGGAAAACACCCATAAAAACAACAATAAAACGGGTGGTATGGGTATTATATAACTTACCATGATAGGCTGTACTGGAGGCACTGTGGGCTGATTCACAGGGGGCTGTTGCTGAGGGGGTATCTGCGGCTGCGGAGTTGGTACTGGCTGTACTGGGGGTGGGACTGGCTGATTGGGAGGAACTTGTAGCAGTGGCATCATGGGCTGTGCTGCAATGCTGGGCGGATTCATCTTCACTCCGCCGACTGATGGGAGAGTTGGCTGACTGGTAAACGGAGGACCCTGATTGACCATTGGCGGCGGGACTGGAGGAGCCAGCGGGAACACAACATGTTCAAAGAAAAAAAAGGAGAAAAAAGACACAGTCACACATACAGTATGCGGACACCACAACTAAAAGCTTGGCAAAAAGAAGTGTTCACAAAAGGCCCACAGAGTCCACTGGTAACTCACAGCGACTCTTCTGGTTGTTGGCTGCTTCCACAGCCATCTGCGCCGCCACCTGAGCAGCAGTCATCGAGGCCGTATTCTGTCAGCAGGCAGATTAAAGGAAGACAATGCTAGGTAATAGTTTGAGGGAAGGAACATAAACACCACTGTCTGAAACTGAGCCAAAAGCAGACGGCAGGAATTAGCCTTACGCTGTGTGGCCGCGTGCCCATTACCTGATAAAGGTGGGATGTGTTCATGGGTGTAGGGGGTTGTGAAGCTCCACCAAGAGGCTGATTGACAGGCAGTGTCTGAGGAGGGAGGACAGGCTTGAGCGGCCCAGGTCCTCCACCTGAGGAAACTGGAGACAGACAGTGGGATGAGCTTAAGAGTTTTTACATAGTTCTGAGATGTGAATGTAAGAATGCTCCCAATGTAGGAGTAAAATGGTGCTTTGCTAAATGTGACGGAGACAAAGACAAATTTCCCAAGGAACTCCTGCCTACTCACAGAAAGGTGTAGGAGTAACCCTTAGGAATAGCTCAAGTCTTTAATTACAACTGCTGAAGCTACCACCAACTAAAGAATGACTTCACGTGAAGCATCAGATCATCTTCTGCTGCAGTTAACACACGTGAAATTTAGCAACTAGTATATTACAGCCATATTTGGTCAGGATGATATTACAGGAAACAATAATCAAAACCACACTGGAGGCTGGAGGAAAGTCTGCTACTGGTAGAGGGGGTACCTCAAAGAAAATGCATGATAAAAAAAAGGAACATTTAAACCACACTGAAAAGCACAGACAAAAAAGATGCACGGACAAAGATAACAAACAACATTAATGCCAGCTATTTTAAATCAGGGACATTTCGTAGGGATTAATAAAGATGGCCGGTCACAAACGCGTGTTAAATGTGGTTTCTCACCAGGAAGCGAGATGCCTCTGACGAGGACCATGTGGAAGGGGTCCTGACTGTAGTCTGGATGGGGTTCAACAGCACCGCCTACTGGAGACGCCCGCTCAAACAAAGACCGCAGAGCAGGCAGTTTCCGAGGAGCCACCACAGAGAAGTGAATTCCTCTCTAAGAGATTTGAAAATGAAATGTATTCAATTTTTACCTCACCCAATAAAGTGAAATAAATACAAATATCACTGATACTACCCAATTCATAACAAAAATGTTGAGGCAAATTAAGTTAGTCAGACACAACTAAGTACCTAATGGAGACAATATAAGTGGACTCACGTCTCTGATGATCTTGACCAAGTTGTCTGCTGTGCAGCCGGTGTAGCTGACACTCTCCACGGCAGGAAGCAGGTACGGGGGAGAGTTACACAGAAGCACACACACCTTGTGGGTTTGACCTCTGGCAAATGTAGAAAAAGAAAACGCAAAAAACATTTTCATCTCTAAAACACCTGCATTCAATGTAGGGAGTTGGAGGATATTTCCATGGCCTTTAAACAAGCCAACGTCGCCAGAGCAGCGACAGTTGAAACACTCGGTTGTGGCGGTTGCCACTTAGAGGAGCTCAATATGTGCTTTTATTTGTTCGTGGTTTTCTTGCCCTTAGGTCGACATCAAACAAGACGACAAAATAAATTAGGACCATGTTTTTCCATAAACAAGGTTCTGTTAACGTGATCGCATACACAGATTTAAATACTTTGTAAACATGATTCCCCGTCAAGCCCTTTGACTGATTGGCAGCTCCGGCTTATCAAGATCAAGCTTCAAACAACTTTTGATCTTAAATATTCATTACGCACTTATCCAGTTCACTATTAAATATGGCACAGATTCTTATGTTTATTTTGCATGCAATCAATGTAATTTAGGAAAGGTCATAAGCTCTGACTAAGGGATATCTGTGAAGACTCCCCATTAAACAGAGGTACTGGAATCAAGAAATGGTATCAGGACAATGTCTGTGTTATAATATTTCATTTACATTTCATGTAATCCTATTATGTTGCGGTTTATATGCAACAAGCATGACAGGGGATCCATAACTTTTGAATTACACTATTCATTCATAGAAAACGTATACACACGTTCACTGATCATAAAACAAGGAAGAGAACATATTTATAGATCATATTGACAAAGAGCGTAGCGACCTCCAAAGAGTGTGCAGCCTGTTCTTGATACTCCCCTGCGAGTGAACAACTGCTCAGCAAACATGATTTACGGCCATTGGTGAACTGTATTTGATTGGCATAAACTGAAACCCCCGAAAACCCCATTAAAGGGAGGTAACAGGAAGGGCTACAGAAGGAATCTCTAGTGTGTGTGTATCAGCCAGTGTGATGTGTGTGTGTAACTCTGTTCTGTACTCTGCAGACGAGGGCCTCATTTATTTGTCATAAAGAAACGCATGCAGAGAAAGACCGACTCTGGAAGCTTATTCCACTCCATGACCAAACAGGACACACGTCCAAGCTGTAATATATTAAGCGTTAAACACGTTTTAAGGGAGCAATGCTTGCTAATGATCCTTCCATTGGTGGGCAGAGATTGTACTTTGAAAATGTGTAGACTGTTCCATAGAATTAGTGAGCAGAGTGAAACAAAAAGGCCGCCTTACATTTGCTCCCTCATCTTCTTGAAGTCATCAAAGAGCTGCAAGGCCACCGAGAGTCCCTCAGCAATTAGACTACAGCTTTCTGCTCCACCTCCCATGAACCTGCGTGGAACAAAAATAGGGTCATATGGAAGCTGTATGATGAAATAAGGCAATGTGAAACCGACTAACATTGTCAACTTTGTAATAATCAAGTAAATCATTTGAATTAGTTACTGGATGCTGTCGATCCACGACACAAACTCGAAGGCAGAGCTAGTTGGTGCGTGACACTGCACATATGACTCCGGCGCACAGTCTACTGTGTTGAACACCACGAGGCCATACTGTGTCCCGCCGTACTAGAAGGACAAAGGAAACACAGGAATATGTATATTAGCAATATTTGCAGACGCTTTTCTACGATTCTACTTCTGAAACCATTGACAAAGAATGTGAATTCAAATATATATTTAAAAATAAGGGTGAAACACTCACATCTCCACCAAAATCTGTTTCTGCTGGGGGCCCTCCATTAAAATATCTATGGTAAATAAAACAGAAAGTAAGACAGATGCATTTATGACAACATGAATAATGACGGAATAACTTCGCAAAGGAGGGGTGCCTTAATGCTCACTCAATGGCTGGCAGTATATAATTTTTCCTCAGAGATTCAAAGTATGGTCCAAGGTTTGCCGTCCCTTCAATGACAAACACCACATCGGCCACCGGGTTGGTCGCAGGCTTCGTGGACGGCTCCATGAACCTGCCACCATGAAGAGAGGACAGAATGAACATGTGTGTGTTAAAGTCTAAATGAGAGACTCCATGGTACAGCAGAAAATATATTATTAGGGCGTTTCCACTGCAAGAAATGTATCTGCGTTTCAACCCTAAGCACTAGGGAGTGCATTTATGTCCTGAATTTAAACTCTCAATGCAAAGTAACACAACAACAAGGAGAGACGAGCAGCACTAGTTTACAAGCATCCATACTAGCAATATGAATAATTGTATTCTAGTGTAATAATGGCATTCATACTCATGCATTAATTACATTCATACAAGTTAAATGATTACACTCATACTAGTGCAATCAATACATGTATTATAATGCACTAATTGCATGCATACTAATGAAATAATCACATTTATTCTCGTGCAATAATTACATTCATACAAGTGAAATGATTACATTCATACTAGTGGAATAATTACATGTATTCTTGAGCAATACTTATTCTAGTGAGTGCAATAATTGCATTTATTCTAATGTAAAATTGTATTGCCTTCATTTATTTTACTTAATGTTGTTTGTGAATTGTCTTTGTGTGTTGTTGTTGTTGTTGTTTATTCCTGTGTCTTTTACTAGCGCTGATCAGTATCGCTCCTTTGGTTGTATTCTGTCATGACAATAAAGCCTTTCTATAAGAAGTGAGGCTCTGGCCTTTGCATCCGTTACATGGACACGTTCACGCTAAAACGAGTTCATCCCAGAGGTGTTAGCGTCTTTGTGTTAGTTACTTTTTAGAACTTGTTAAGTAAAGCTCGTGTGAACCTCATGGAGTAAACGGAGGAGAAGCTTGTGTGGAGCCCGTCTGACTGTAATAAACTGTCTGCATCAGACAGAGACACAAAGTAGTGGGGTCCCTGCGCCTCCATCACTGTGTGACGTCGCGGCTGTCAGACTGAGCGGAGACACGCTCGCAGCACAAAGTGTGAAGCCAAGTCTCCTCCGACTGCCGCTGTCGGTGAAACGACGTGAAACAACCGGGCAGAAGCGGCTCCAGAGAGCCGACGCCCAACGGCCGCACAACGGGTCGCGAGAGGGGGCGATAATAGAGATAGTGTTGCCATAGAAACATTAAAAGGCAGAAGAAGAAAAAAAGGACGCGTTGTGAACGCGGGCCCTGGGATGTGGAGCTTATTGTCAGTGAGCGGATGGGAGCTGCGGTGCTTTCCCCGGCGGCCTGAAGTCGCCCAACCTCCCGCTAGAAAGTGACGCGCACTGACCTGGTGGTTCGCGGCTGCCAGTCGACTCGTGAGATCACTCAGCCCCACACCAGTATCACGGGAAACAAGTTTGAAACTAGCTCCCACTACACAGCATGCTAACGTGAGCCATTTGTTGTATTTTTGACGGAAGTGGCAACAAAAACGACCCGCCCACAAAATGTGACGTAGGGATTAGCTTCTTCTTCTTCTTTTCTTTTTTTGTGTGTGCATACAACACGTCCTGTGGCGGAGTGCTGCCTCCCACAGTTAACATCCCTGAACCGATATAGATGTATTTTATAAATCAAAGTGAAAGTCAGTTTTATTTGTCAATTCTTCCATTGTGCAAGCATACAGAAGATTTGAAATTGTGTTTCTCTTCTGTCCGACATAAAGTGAATGTACTGTAATAAAGTGCAAAAACAGTTCAAGTTAAACAAAAAATAGAATAGTATAGAACAACATATAAACAACATATAAACAACATAAATTAGGAAACTGTAAAAACTATAAGTGTTATTATAGTAATAACTGTTTTTTGTTGTTGTATTGAAAACAATCTTCTTTATCAGCTCATGTCACCAATTTTCTATCATGTCTCAAGTAAGGTGCGTTCATTTCCACCTGTCAATATACAGTATAAAAACATCACATAAACACAAGATATACAGGACACACAAAACAATAAAACATGCCAAAATACGATTGAATAAGAATAAGACGAAATACAAGATACAAATGTGCTAAAGCACAATCAAATTGAATAAACAAGGACATATTACAGTGCATGTGGTCTGAATGAATAGCACCAAATAAAGGCAAACAATGTGAGTTGGAGGAGGACTCAAGATGGCTGGACGGTCCATAACATTGCAGCAACTTTTAAATGATGTTGGTCCTAAACCTTCACTGCAGTAGTAAAACCATTAGACACAAGAAGCCATGGTGCAGAGATCTGAGCACAGTGCACGCTCTTAAGTTGTCTGATCAACTTGCTGATTTAATTTTTAGAGGGACCTGTAAGGACAATGAACAGTGAAGTCTACTATAGATAAAAGCTTTTCTTGCTTTTTTGTTTTACAACATATATATAATTTAAAAAAAAGTATTATATACAAGTATGTTAGAAAACTAATTTAATTTAATTACAAATAAATGTACAGCCCTACTGTGCCAAAATGAAGGTGACGGCGTGGCCTGATTATGAGACAACAGGCCCAGACATGCAAACAGTAATTGTATGTGTATTTGTGGTAATGTTACATATCATTCATTTTGTAGATGAATGCATCGGATGCCTAATATTCTTCAGCTAAATGGGTATAGCTTTCTATCTTGAGCATCCATTGAATTTCAATTCACTCTATTTCTGTGGCTGCACATATCAGGCTAGCTGCTCGTGCGTGTATACTATAAAACGCAGGAACCTAATAGATGCTCACATTTGGAGTAAATGAAGCTTGGAGGCAGGAGGTCATCTCTGAATGTTATCTTGGCTCCTCACTATTTTAAAGTGCTCTGCCAGTGGCAGAAAGGTCAGCTGTTATCGCATCTGCGTTGTCACCATCTAATGGCCTTCCTGAGATAGACAGAGCCAGGGACCTTTTTTAAGATTAAAACTGAGAATCTATCCAAGAATTGTAATATCCTGACAGGCAAATAACTACCACTACACATTAGCCACTGGCTTAAACAGAGTACAATGACAGAGAAATGATCATCAGGTTTTCTTTATTATCAAGCTCAAGATCATGTTCAGATTTGTCTTATAAAATAAATACGTTTGACTTAACGTGGAGAAATTTATGGTCTGATACTCAGTCTGGAGGGGACAGATTTTAATCATAAACACGGAACACGTTCCTGACATTATCTGGACAGCAGCAGGATTTATGGTGCTGAAAGACCTGCTGAACCACAGAATAGTGACCTTCAGCATGCTTCTTGCAGTGAGCCCAAATGGGACATGACATTTGAAACATGCACCATTCAAGGATCAGCCTACTCTGGATATCCCCGGGATGCTGTTGAACTAAATCTCCAGAAGATGTCAGCAAATATCTACAGTTAGTAGACGGGTCTTTATCAGAGAGGCAAAGTTGCAGATAGTAACGTAAAGGGCCTTGGCATGTGTATGTATATATTTAGATTGAGTAAAGTTACATAAAAGCTCTCGGGACAATAGACATCGTTTTTGGCTCCCGGGAATAAAATGCTGTCGTTTTTTTTTCTGAGAAAATTTATCCTCTAACCATTATCTTAATGATATATAAATGGACATAAAATGTTGCTGATTTGCTAACTGAAACACTGAACCTGGTTTTCATGTTTAGATGTTTGTCTTTCCTATTACAGCTTTTCCATTTCAGCTCGTCTCCTCAGCACTTGCCCATCCCCTCCAAAACCACAGCGCTGAAAATAGAAACAGCGTAATGACTACAGCAGCAATCAGCATGCTAACCTGCTGTCAGATCAGCACAATGCACCAGCGGCTAACTTGTTGTTGTAATACTCCGGCACTGTTTCTGTGGGTCCGTCCAACAATAGCACCTCGTCCCCTGTGGCACTGCCAGTTAGTCAGCTCAGCCCAGCATTGAGTAAGGGGCTTCAGAACTCATCAAACTCAAAACCTCCCACATAAACAATGCTCCTTATCACTTTAACCCAAATTCTAGGGAGGGCGAGAAGCTGTGGGCTCAAGCGGCTTTTTCTTCCAGCCATCGGTAAGCAGGGCCTAAGAAAACATTCCCTGAGGGAAGGTTTATGCCCTCCTGGATGCAAAAAAAATGAAACCACACACACACACACAGAGCTTTTTTATTCTGACTGAGCTACGTGGCCAAATTAAACTGACAGAATGGTTGGTGAATATTTGTATGTGTCTGTGCGAGAATGTGTATGCGTAGGCTAGGCACCCTTGATGCTTTATGCTTCTCTGAGGGATATACAGTGTGTCTCGCTGCATGCTTTGAACTTCCACACACACAGTGTCAGCAGTTGCCAAGCAATTACAGAAAGCCTGCTGTCTTGAAGTGCCTTTTGGAAAACCCGACGATGTTTTTATTTTTTTTGCATTTTGTTTGTTTCTTTGTTGGTCAGAGAATTACATAATACAATATGAATGAGAAGTATGGTCACTGCCTTGGCTGCTCCATGTCTGCGAGGTCCAGGTGGTGTGGTAAAGACAATCCGTCTCCTGACCGTGGTACCCAGCTGGGACGCTGAGGGCCAGATGGTCGGCCCACAACAGGTAATCACAGCCAGCATGCTGATACACTGACATCCACACAAATGGGTTACCAGAAGGACCCAGAGCGTTTTGGATGCTGTGCTAGTACCGTCCCCTGCCAGTCTCTGGGGCTCTTCTCCAGCATGGCACCGGTGCTGTGCAGTAGCAGTCTTGAGTTATGAAAGGGGGTTCAAATATGGTTTTCAACTCCCATTCCGAATTTGAGGCCACAATAACATAGGTTAAATGTCAAAAGATGTTTCACAGAAGTTTCTGTTTGTTAGGTGAATCTCATTAAGTTCATCCATGAAAGCAATCTCTAGAGAAGGTCAGCTCCTGTATTAAAACACTGCAGAGGCAAGCTACTTTAATACTCCTGCTGTTTCCACTTGCATGCGCTCATTGAATTTATTATTTTGAAAGGTTTTGGGTATTATTTATAGTGTTTGAAAAAAAAAAGAGTTAAAAACTGTATACGTGGCATAATAAGTACTCTCATAAAAAGGTCGGAGTCCCTTTGCGCAGCGCTTTTTAAGATGAGGAAACAAAAGTTTGGACTTTCAGTCACGAAAGGTTTTCACAACGTGTAGGTGGTGTCATAGTATAAGTGCATTTTAAACATGTTACATAAGGGCGGCTGTAGCTCAGGGGGATGAGTGGTCGTCCCTGAGCAAGACACTGAACCCTAAATTGCTCCCCGGGCGCCTCACAGGGCTGCCCACTGCTCCTTAAGACATTAAGGATGGGTTAAATGCAGAGGACACATTTCATGTATGTATGTACTATGACGAATAAAAAGGATTTCTATTTCTATAAAGATGTTCATTCAGACGTCAAGACAACGTCAGTATCACCCCAAGCTAAATTGCATTTCTGATGCAAGGGAAATCATAATGACTTTGGATAATAATCATATATATATTAGCAATAAGTGCTAATGCCTTGCTGTCAGCTTACTTTAGATAAATCCCTCCAGTGTGATACACACAGCTCTAGTGCACACACCTCCCCCAGCCTCTAACTGGCTCCCCCTCCCTCTCTGCCTCTTTCAGCTCACTGAACTGAGTGAAATGTCTTTCCGACTAAATGATTTTTTTTCCTGCACGGTGGGAACGTTGCCATGGAGACAGCAGCCCCCCCCCCCCCCCCCAGCCCCTCCCTCCACCCTTCTCTCAAAAGTCTACAGCGTTAGCATGGTGCCTTGTCACGTGCATGTGTGTGTGAGTGTGTTTCACTCTTCTTGAACTGTTACCACTTGTCAGTATGCTGCCGGTGCCCCATGATGAGTGTGTCTATATACGGAGCTATCCTCCTCCAGCTCCTGTCTCCATCCACACACATCCTGCATGTAGCTATCCCCCTCTCTTCTCAAGGTTTTCCCACATGTGTCCTCCTCCTCCTCCTCCTCCTCCACTCTGGCGTTCTCCCGCTCTTCATCCTCCTTCATTTGTTTAATCCTCTCTTACTCCTCCTTCTCTGTCATTCCCTTGCACATCTGATCTCGGTCTTCCTCCTCCTTCTGCTGAAGTGCCGGAGCTGCGGGGTCACACCACTGGTTTGAATATTTGCTTTAGCGAGAGATAATATCCACATGACAAATATAAGTGTTTTAAAAGTAAAAGGAGACAGTGTAGAAATAGGTAGACCAGATTGAGCAAAGCACACAGGGCAGGCAGCAGTGCTCCATTTTGCATTTAGGCAAAATGCGGCCACAATAAAGAATTCATGACAAAGTGGCTGAATAATTACACACAACTTAATGCACAGCAGAAAGTCAGAGAGCTTAGTGCTAAAACAAGTTGGGTTCAGACTTCTGTCCAGGTAGAGTGTCTTACCTCCCATGCCTGAGTCAAATATAGACTGTGTACATCGGAAATGCCCAGGGCCTTGCATAATATAAATATAGCACACTGCCTGGGATGTGTGACAGTAGCTCCACCACCTCTCCTGCCTACCCAGTGGATGAAAAGAAGTCAGAAACACGACGCCGGATGATACATATCATTTATTTCCATGATCATTGCTTCAGCCACACTGTTACTTACACATTCACCAATATCCTGCGACCTGGCACAGCTGTCCCGACCGAAACAATCGCTGACTGAACCCCTCATTCAAATTCTCAGCCTTAACCAATAAAAAAGTAAACCTCTTGAATAAATTATATATAAAAAAAAACAATTGAAAATCAAATAGAATACCAATTCAAGAAAGATAAATACAGCATAAACAATGTTTTTTTCATCATCGTTGTTTTCGACCACAGAGATAAACAATTGCTGGGTCTCCATTTAGTCGTCATTAGTAGTATTAGTATCAAGTTCATTGTCAGATTTTGCTTAAAGCATCACTTATATAATTGTTCATTGCATCAAGTTGACATCATTCATGTTAATATAAGCATGCAAACATGTTTCCCCATGACCATTCAGAACTGCACTAACACGACAAGACAGCGAGAGAGAATAGAGAGGACGGAAGGGGGGTGTCATACACAGAAAGAAAGAGGGCAAGATGGAGGGATGTGGGATAGCAGAGGGAGCAATATAAAAAAAGCAGAGAGAGAGACATGGATAGGTGAGGGGGAAGGTAGAGTGTGTGAGTGTGTGTGCGTGTGTATGTGTGTGTGTATGTGCGTGTGTGTGGGGGGCGGGGGGGGGGGGGGGGGGGGAATTGCTGTAGGACAAAATGAGAGAATGAGTAATCAGACAGTAATTAGACAGAAAGAGAGGGAGGGCAGAGAGAATAAGGGAATGTGCTGGTTTCACTATGAGCTTTGTAATCTATCACCAGGCAGTAACACAAGGACTAAATAGGGTAGACACCAGCAGAGAGGGAGAGAGAGAGAGAGAGAGGCTGGGAAAGAGAGAATTATGGACCAATGGATCAATATCATATCTACTTATACAAACTGGTCGATAATCCCCCAGCTGGCAAACCACACAGAATACTTGCAGGTATGACGCGAGACGTGTCACCTCCCGTATTACCCGATCAAGCACGCCGGTGAGAACGAAACTAGATCCCCACCCCGAAACACACACACACACACACACACACGCACACACACACACACACACACTCGCTCCTGCACAGACGGGCGTGTGAGAGGATGAGAGAGAGAGAAACGGCAACGAGAGCAATACAAGAAGCTGTAGTGAGGTGTTGTACTGTTGTTTTGCTGAGGTTACAGTAGTAGTCGTAGTAGCAGTGACAGACGTGGCTTTATAAGTCTGTATCGCTTTTCACGGGAAGTGCAGAAATTCGAGCCGCTCATTTTCTCACAACACCTCCTCCTTGTCGTCTAAGAGGGGATCTAAATTTGTCATTATCTGTAGGCCGCAATAAATGATTCCTTCACCTAAACACACCCCAACAATTACATTTCCGATCACTGTGCCATCTGTTTTTTGTTTTTTTTTCCTTCGGACATACAGTACACAAATTACTGAAAGAAGTACACGATCAACACAGTTACTTACATCAGGCAAAGGGTTAGAGAGGAGAGGAGGGTTGAATGATTGGCAGCTGATTTCTGATTACGACATACACAATACCAACTAATGTCTATGAAAGACAGTGTTTCCCAACATAGTGCAATGAGGCACGTATAGTACACACACATTCACACACTCACACACACACGTACATACGCGCACACAAAATGGCTCCTTGTAAAGACACGGGGCAATAGACACATTTGGCTCCCGAGACAAGCGTTTCTGGGATTTGGGGAGTGAGGGAGGCGAAGACAGAAAAGGACGAGGGAGGGAGTGAGCACGGAAACGTGTCACACACACAAGGTCACAGTGACACACAGGCACGCACGCACACACAGACGCGCACAAATACAAAACAAACACGCCCACAAATACGGAAACACACTAATAAAAGCAATACGGACATGTGTGTCCTTCTAACGTTTTGTCAGGGACATGATGTGGACTTGAAGGTAAATCATTTTATTTATTTTTTTTTGTTGTTGAAGCTGGACGATGAATTCTTGAGAAAAGAAAAGAAAAACAGTCGCGGAATGATAGAAAAATAAAAGAGAGTGGTGACGTCTTTCCCTGTGGGATCCATCCTCTGGCGAGTGCACTCCAAACAGATGCTGGTCCGATCCTAAAGGCAGGTTGCGTTCAACCTGTGTAGTCCTACGTTAGGAAAAGTCTGCCATGTTTGGCCAGAAAGCAGAGGACGATCAACTAGTCACACCATCGCATCTTCAGTGGGCCGTAAAGATGAATATACACTCCTTTGCTGATGGATATACGTGTGTCGTATCACACAAACAACAGAGCAAAAATGATAATACAAAAATTGATGCCGATGAGCACCATGAGGGTGGTGACAAAAAGCATGAGGAAGAGGAACACATTTCAAGGTTGCGTTAACATGCTTAAACCGATGAGTCTGTCCTCATTTTTCACTCCTCTGACATCAATAAAGACCACTTGGACGCTTTGTCGTCTGTCCTCTGTGGACAATAAGCGAGTTAAGTCTGGAACAAGAGGACGTGGAGCCTGGAGAAGGCGTCCAAAATGGCCGGGAGAATCCACCTCGAATTTTTTTTTTTTTGTCCTGCCAAGTACTGTGTGAGATGTTTTCCCAGTACAGTACGGCAGATGCTGTACACCAATATTGCAAAGAAAAATATCGACATAGTGATTTTCTTCTTTTAAAGTCTGTACAAGGGCATGAACCTTTGGTCCTGGTTGAAAAGGCCATTCTAGGATGGCTTTCTTTTTTTCATTTTTTTTTTTCAAGAGAGAAATGTTTGTTACATCACACTCCTTCCTAGATGAAATACTACACTAATCTGAAGCACACATGAACTATGCACATACTGCAAACTCTCTCTGTGTGTCTGTGTGTGTGTGTGTGTGTGTGTGTGTGTGTGTGTGTGTGTGTGTGTGTGTGTGTGTGTGTGTGTGTGTGTGTGTGTGTCGGTACCCTTGCTAGAGCCCACATTTACAGTAATGAAATCAGTCCTACTGTACCATTTATTATCTGCATGTGTTTGTCAATGAGGTGTCTGATGCTCAAAGTGTAGCTTGTGATGGATATTGTTTGTTCTGCACAGGACTTGGAGGATTCATTAGCAGGAGCAAAACAGCACTAGCAGTTGGACACAAGCAGTGTCTCCGCGTCTCTCTTTCTTTGATGGAGAGAATTATTCACAGATGAGAGGAAAGAAAAGGAAAGTCTGGAGCTGGAGAGATGATAACGACCTGAGGAAAGAGGATAAGGGAGAAGAGGCAGATTAAGCAAGAGAGACACCAGGGGGCGAGAGAATATATAAACACTATGCAGTAATGTAAGCGTGGAGGGAGGGGGAGATGCATTACATAACCCATAACATCAAGATTATACAGATGCTTCTGCTTTAGAGCTCCTACAGCTGATGGAACCACAGCCTCTACTTTATCACAGGTCATCCCTTCAAAGGCTTCCTGTGTAAATCTGACTGGAGAGCATCTGCTGCACAGTATGTAAATGCACTTTCCGATTCCAATACAGTGAGGCCTGTTTGCAAGCAGAAATCATGGAGCAATTGGATTTTATGTGGAATAGTGATATCAATTCCAATGCACCGTTGCCTAGAAAATACTCACACAGTGCGTGTGAAAGCATACAGATAAGAGAGAGAGAATATGTCCGATCAAAGCAAGGAGAAGCTCACAGTTTTAATCGGAGTGAGGACTGTCCACCACGATGTTCGGCTTCGGGGAGGACTCTGTAGCAGTCTTCGACACGAACGTACCAATTGCCTTTTCCTGCAAGGAAATACAGAAATACAGATACAGATTCCACCAGGAAATACAGAAGTTCATTATTCATAATGAAAAGAATCACTTTTTAAACAATGAGTTGAAATAAATGAAAGGTTGATGAAACGCTTTTATATTTATACTGGTTTCATTTCACCAGTAATGTGAATTAGTGTCCTAATAAAGCTGTAATACTTAAGTATTGTTTTGCTTAACAAGATAACCGAGATGCATTGTCTAAAAACAAGTCCCCATGTCTCATTGAAATGTTACTTGTTAATTTATTGTATCTTATGTATGTTATGAGATATTTTGACTTCTAAGTAGACACATTTTTTAAGTATTTTGGGCTTTTGCTACATGTTCTACTACTATAATTAATACTGCATTTAGTGGTCGAGGCAAGTATTATATCTCATTTGTTTAATCCTCACATACATTGTTTTATAAAGAAATGTTATGGTTTAACGATGGATTAGGTAAGATAAGCTTAATGCCTACAATATCAGATATGAGACGTATGCTACAATATTTCAGAGAAACATTTTTATTCATAACTCACCTACAGCGATAGCTAGTCATTTCTTTTCTTTTGATTAAGGTTTGGCAAGCAGAACAATTAGCTTTTTAAACACGATTCATTGTTGCAGATTAATTACCCAAAAATATATAAAGTAATTCAAATGTGTTCAGTTCATGGAGCTCATTTTATTATTTTACATTTAGTAAAAAAAATTGCTCATACTTAAAAACTTGTGAATATGATACTTTAATGTTTCGGTACCGGTACTTATATTATCACTACTACTACTACTGCCGTTATCCTTAAAACGTTACTGCTGCTGCTTTCACTACTTCAAATGGTTATCAGGGCCAGAACGAACAGAAGAACTGAACATAACAAATGTGGTAGGAGATGGCACATGAAAGCACACACATAAACACACACACACACACACACACACACACACACACGATCCTACGCTCATTACCTCCACAAGCTGATGCCAGTGCTCTATTGGTTTGCGTGGATTGGCCAGCATGGCCGTCCAGTGCTCCCTCCCTGGACCGTCAGCTTCGCTGCCCACACGGCACATCCCGATTACCTCGTTATGACCAATACTGACATGGAGCAACGGCAGGAGAGACAGAGAGAAAGAGAGAAAGAACAAGGCAGAGAGGGAGGCGAATCGAATGGAGGCAGGGAGAGAGCGAGGACATAATAAAGCAGGGAGAGAGAGAGAGAGAGAAAGAGAGAGAGAGACAGGGCTTGTAAGAAACAGGCAGACAGAGTCTCATTTATCAGCCTTGAGTACGAGGAAAAGAGTACAGCTGCTGAGGAAGGATATTGAATAGCAGCTCACAAATACACACAACCCTGCACACAAGCTTGATGTCAGCGGGGAAGCAGGTACGAGCGCAAACATAAAAACGCACGCAACTATGGAGATGCCAAATGGAGGGCAGACCACATAATAGAGGCGGCGCATCTATACACAAACACATCAACCAGCCAAGTGTTGCTGCAAGCGTCAGACAGACAAACACTGGCAGGGTTACGCTTTCTCCCGTCTCCATTAGCATAAATCATGCTTATTCATGAGGTGCTTGTCTATGTAAAACAGGGAGCGTCCACCAGGAGGCTGACGCATGAGGGGGCCCTCGCCGTGTTCAACACAGCACCAAAATGTGAGAGGACCTAAAAGCGACAGCAAACATCACACTGCCGTGCGCGGACACACATTCAATCAGCAGCACACTTCACAGTAATGATCAGCTTCATCTTAAAGGCCCCGGAGCGTGCTACAATATAACAACACCCCAGCTTGCTCACCAGTCATAGTCCATCACGGCAATGATGATGGATACACTTTCTATATTTTCATTGGGGATGTCGAACACCAGCGCCTCGTTGTACGTGGGGTTCAGTGTGTTCTTCTTTATGGAGGTCTTCCTCTTCTTTAGCCTTCGGTCATCGCAGATCAGAGAGGCCTTCACGTACGGGTCTGGAGGAGAGACAGGAGAGAGAGGGAGAGGAGGACAAGGATAAAGGGAGGTAGGGGAAAAGAGAGAGGTATAGGAATAAAGGGAGAAGTGGGGGAGAAAGAAGGAAGGACGAGAAGGATATGAGGCAGTGAAGAGCAAACAGAGAGATGGGGAGGAAAGCAGAGAGAAAAAGATAAGCGGAGACTCCTGCAAACGCTGTTAGGTATTGTGCTCACAGGTATCCGCGTCTGTAACACATAAAAGGCATGAAAATCAAGTCACCTTGGCAAAGCTGGATTAAGAACACAAAGGGAGAAAAGCAGCACAGGTTGAATCACTGCGGTGATCCATTCAACATGTGCAGCTCGGTGACAGCAGCCAGGGAAAACACACACACACCCACGACTCCATTTTAAGCTTTCATTTTAAAGCGTCTTTAAGGCACCGCAATTATCTGGGGATCACCGGGGCAATAATTACGCCGTGCGGTCATTATCATTTGAGATCTTAAGGCCGTTGCAATCAAGTCTGTAAGTGAAGGATAACAAAAGAATAAAACCTTTCATAATACCTTCGTTAATTCCATATTAGCATTGGCGATCACGTTTGTTAACATCAGTCTCCCGGGTAAAACTGTTGTTTTTGTCTTTTCACTGCAGACATAATTGGAGCTGATTTTGATCTCAACAGAACATTGTAACTCATTTTTACAGGTTTTGGTGTTTGTAAGTAATGAACTTTATAACTTTGGGTAGTACATGTATTATGCATAACTCCACTTCTATGTCTTGAATTCAAAATTAGAAACTGTCGATGCTCCGTGCACTTCAGGACTTATTTAGCAAAGATGTATGGTCTTTTACTTCTTTTGTTACCTCCCTGAACATACTTCATACTACTTCTACTTCAGTTAGTGATTTATTCTGTTTTGAAAAACCTGCCAAACCTTTTAGTTTTTTCACAAACTTGTTGGTTTTACAGCAAAAGATGGGCGTGCACTCCTCAGTCCAAATGCAACTCACTGTATCTTGCAGCTACATTGCATTCTGGTCTGTTGAGGCTGTTGTAGGTGGAGAAAACTCTGCTTGGTGCCAAATAGCATTTACATTATTATTTTATTCAAAGAAACTGACACCATGTGTGCCTGTTATGTTTACAATTTAAAAAAATATATCTACTGCATGTTGGGCCAGTCTGAATTAACCATAAACCTGAAATAACTCAAGGAATCTACATGCGTCACCAGTGGCTGCTTTTTAGACAGCTGTTCTCTGTCATTTGCTTTTAATGTTATCACGGCTTTATCAGACTGGATGTCTCGCAGACGCATGGTGTGTGTGTGCGTGTGCGTGTGCGTGTGTGCGTGTGTGTGTGTGTGTCTGTCTGTGTCAGTGCGTGTGTTAATCCTTTACCTGAGAAGCCAGTCAGGTCCATGGCTTTGAGGTTGGTGGCCTTGATGACTGTAGCAGTCAGTCTGCCTGCAGTGGGCAGGTAACACAGCGAGAAATTAAGCTCCCCGAGATCAGCCTTCTCCTGTAGGTCACCACACACACACACACACACACACACACACACACACACACACACACACACACACACACACACACACACACACAGAGACAGACACGGGGATCAGAAATTGAGCAAGGACGCTGTGATCACACACACACACATGGCATCAGACAGACAGACAGATATTCTGTGCTGCGTGATCGTCTGGGGCCAGAGAAGAGCGACATGTGTGACGGGCGGCGGGTGACAGCAGGCATCCTAATGCGCACAGGCAGAGTGTTTAGGCAGAGGCGAAGTGCCGTCACTGTAAATGAATCGTATGCCAATCTGTCGATGTCCCCGAGTGGAGGAAAGTGTTAAGCAGAGGTGACGATTCTCTCCCCCTGCCCTCCATTTACTGGTCTTCTCGCTGCCTGTGGTGTCCGTGGCAGCGCCGTAATGCCACTGGTGGGATGCAGGTCACTCTGTGGCACGATGACTCCCTTAGTGGCTTTAAACTTCACTGATCAATACTTCCCCGGGTGAAACACTGAAATACGCTAAGAGGCTGATGCTTTAAACTTATTAAATAAATGAAATATCCGTGCCAAAGACTTTGCTCTGTCTAATTTCCTAATAGTGTTCTATGAATATTTCATATAAATCTACTTGGGCACGGCGTGATAAAAAGTTTGTAAGTGGCCAGCCGGGCCTTTCCAGTAATCTCTCTGGACTCTCCTGAGCTGTGCTTTCGCATTACCAAACTCTGAATGGATCTATCCTGCAGGCTACTTTCAGTCTGAAGAACATATGCTCTGCTCTAATCATCCTCTCTACACAGTATCTTCAGACATCAGACAACAATGTGCACGCCTCCCTGCGTGATGTGAAAGTAAAGACCATAATCATTTGAATCCTGAAAGAAACTGAAAATGTAACTACCACAAGATGTTTAATCTTGAAAATGTAATTACCTATGAATGCGGGGCATTGGAATATTGTATTTCCTAAATCATCGAGCTGACTATATGTGGTTTGAATTCTTATTTCTACTGAGGGGCCGCAGAGAGAGACAAATACATATCGAGATCACGATGTACTTATTTGTGTGCACGAGAAATAATTCACGATTTAGATTTTTTATTCATTCGTGGGCCCTAATTAAATAATGACATCATGTTGCACAAGGCCAAGTCATTCATTACAGCCACCACCTGCTTAATACTCTTACTTTGCAATTACCGAGGAGCTTGTTGATTATATCTTTGGAAATATGCTGACTTGGAGGATGCTATTGACTTAATGGAAAACTTTGCTTTTGGATAATTGTAAAACTTGAAACAAACCTTTTACAAATTCCAAAGAGGGGATACAAGCTACATTAATTCAGATTCATATTTTTCTAAATTGAATATTTCAGTGCTATAAATTAGGTGTTTTTTATTTTTTATTTGAACATACAGTATTAAGTGGGGGTTAAATTAAAAAGTTATTAATTCAGTTGCTTGAGATGAACAGACTGTACGACACAAAACCTGAATACTGTGTACATGCCGTATATATATACATATCTATCTATCTATTATCTATCTATCTATCTATGTATCTATCTATCTATCTATCTATCTATCTATCTATCTATCTATCTATCTGTGAATTGAATATAATTTATACTATGACTGTGAGACGTGTATGCATGTACATCCTCTGTCCAGATATTAATGAGAACATAGTATATCCATATATTCGCTTTATATTATATGTACCCATGTGTGCACAAATCGTATTGTGTTTATATTTACCATTTGGCTTTATACTGCAAGACGATTTTTATACATTGCATGTTTCATTTATTGTTCTATTTCTTCCAAACTGTAATGCAGATTCATTTGCAAACAATGAATGCATGCACCTCTACTTGAAATCTAGAATTGAAAGTGTCACGTGTGTCATGTATGATAAACTCAATTTCTGGTTCCATCTTATTTACCACTGCACAAGCCCATAATTTAAATCTGCAACGGGCCGATATCGCACACAAGGCTCATTCCAATTTCATCTAATCTAATCTTCAAAGGAATGTGATTCTTCTATTCCCGCAGCCGAGCCGTGTCCTTACCGCGGTGCCCTCCACGATGTCCCTCCAGACGGGCTTGTCCCCGCTGCCCTCGCTGAAGTCCAGCAGGTTGTCCACCACCACCTGGCCGATCAGGTCGTGTCTGGAGAAGCGGTCAAAGTCGTACACGGAGAAATGCAGCTTCCTGGAATGTAGCTCGTTCAGCGGCACGCCGAACTGAAACGTCTCATTGAACACTGGGTTTAAGGTCTTTCTGTGGACCTGAGAGGGGGAGACAGACAGAGTCAGAATGTAGGAACACTTTACGTTAAATACCACACATGACAGTGACTCTGTTTGTATGGGACACCAATTGGTACGAGGGAATTAGTACATGGAAGGAGGAGGGACCAAACAACAGTATGCCACCCTATAGCAACCCTACTGTATCATTACAGGGAAAAGGTTGCTAACATGGGACTACTTTCTTTTAAAGCCTTCATACCCCAGACTTGCACTGTAATCAATGCTTTGTTTAGATTGTAAAGTACTAAGAGCTAGAATTATTTATGTATACTTTTCAAAAATAGTTGCTAACATATTTAATATGTTCTGCTCTGCTATTTTATTGTATTGTATATATTGATTATTTTCATACTTAATATTTGTATGTTTACTCTGTAACTTGCTTGCTGCTGCTACAAACACATTTCCCCCTGGGGATGAATAAAGTATATCTATCTATCTATCTATCTATCATCTGGAGAGAAAAAAAACTTTAATTTGGTCAATTTATCAAAAACTGACCACATATGTTGTCCAATAACCAGGTTCGAGAGTATTGTTATTATTAAAAATATATATATAATATATAACTATTTCATGGTTATAGCTACACATGTATACATTCCCAAGCGTAGCCTAATGTATTGTTCCCCAGCAACAAAAATAAGGCAAACTAAATTATAAAAAATATGTTTATATATGTAAAACACGCCTTACACTACAATTCCCTTCAGAATGTTTTGTTAATATGTCATAATTCTTAATTAAATTAAACTATATCTAATGTATTGAAGCATCAACACTGTTTCCACATTCTTCCTGCCTTTAAAGCCTTTAAAGCCCTTATTGCCAGATCTGAATAATTACACAGTATTTTGTGTGCTATAATCGTAAGCGTTATCAAATTTTATTTCTGGCTTAGCCCCAGTTTGTGTCTTTCATGTCACCATCATTTTTATATTTTAGACATTTGCATTGATGATTGCATTCCAGTCACAGACATGAGTCCATGTTGAACAACAGCGGGTTGTTTGACAAAACGTAATGATGTTTTGAAGATGCATCCAGAATCTGCAAAGACTGTATTTTGCTGGTATGAAAATTATTCCATCCGCTGCCCAGTAAAGTAAATGTCACCGGTCTAACCACTATATTTTCATACCAGCAGAAAAGGGGAGTTACTGACTATTCTGACATGTCTTTATAAAACACAGTAAAATGACCCGCGGGAGTTTGTCGTGCTGCTTTTCTTATCTGTGACTCAAACTTAACCGTTAATGCAAAAGTCTCACATTAAAAAACAATAAAACTCTACTTATCGAAGTGGCACAAAAAACGGAGCTATATTTGGTCAACACACTTGTTTTCCTAAAGCAGTAATCGACGAGATCCTCATTATCTTTTTCTTTTTTTAAGTAAAAATGTTTGGCACTGAGCTCTGCTTGCTGTGGTATTTCCTGGACTGAATCTTTTAAGTTATAAAATAATGTTTGTTTTCCTTTTTTGGCACATTTTCTGTTTCTGCAAACCACTCTGTTCTTCTTCCAAAACAAATTAGAAACACAAAAGACATCACTTCCTATGAACCGATGTTTTCCCCCACAGAAGAGCTAACCGAGACTTGTTGTGAATATAAAAGCTTTGATTAACTGCCTGCAGGATGAATCACGTTGTGCTGAAAGTAGCAAAGACAGACATGCAAATGTCATGAAATTGTATTTTAAATTGATTTGCATTCCTACAAAAATATGACACGGTATTCCAGACGGCTTTGATTTGCCGTACGTGCGGTCGACCTTGAGCAACATAATTAACCTCTACCACACCGCCTGACCTTGTTCCTCAGCAAGAGGAAGAAAAGTGAATTTCTTCCTTTTCCTGAGGGATGAAGAATTAAATCAAACCCGATAAAATGAAATGAAAGACATAAAACTACGTTTCGAGCTCAATATGTTGTTCCCCAACACGTAAAAGGTCCACGCTTTCTTTCTTTTAAACGTTCACCACACATTTCCTTTTAGTAACTGTATTTATTGTTTATTGTTTTCCTTCCTTTTCCATCCGTCACCTCGATAACGAGTCAAATGAAATGGATCATTTTAAATCAGAAAACGCCATCTGACGATTAATTTCCTGCTCATCATGTTTTAACACATTGCAGACGGCGTTTCAATTTCCATCTCACAGTCATTGTTTCCCCCCACTATTTGTTGATTAACTGGTGGGATGTATTTGCTATGAAAGCATTTGATATAAATGCTGTCATGCAATAAAGCTGCTCATAATTAAAACGTGACACACACTCGATTTTCCAAATCTAACTTTTGTCACTGCGTGAGCGGGTCTGTCACTCGGGTTTATTAGCACTTGATGATTACTTGTTAGTTTTGGATTAAACGTGCGGCTGATGGAGACACTGTGCCTTTAGAAACCAGAGACACAAAGCTCCAACTAGGTGACGTCTGTTTCCCTTTTGAAATGAGTTTGAGGGATAAAAGCCTGGCAAAATATGAGTGGTGTAAAAATTCCATGTGACTGAAATGAAACAATCATCCACAGTCTAAACAAAAGGGGAGCAGTATTATGCAAATGATTGAAGCATTCACTCTTTTCAATGGCTGAAGGGGCTTTTGTGATCTGCAGGAGACAGTCACACAAAGGATGGAAACCAAAGGGGAGACATTTCAAGCTGGTGCAGCTGGTACTTTGTCAATGAAAGCTTCATTTTTTCCCCCACAAAAATGCAAAAGTAGCAGTGATATTTATGAGGTTAAAACAGAACCACAACTCAGATCTGTAAAGGCTTCCGAGCTCTTACATCTTGACAGAATAAATGAGATGAGCGGAGGATATCTTGAAGGCGAAGGGTACATTTCCTAGTACAGAATGTCCCGAAATGTACTAAAACATTGACTCTAATGTCCTCAAATACCAGAATAACACAGAGAAGTTGATTAGCAACGCCCTGTAATAGTCTGAAGCATATTATGTTGAATAAATTATGCCCCAGATTAGCGAGACTGTAATGATTCCCCGTGAGGAGGCCGGGTCATCCGAGCAGCAGGAAACAGCAAGACAGACCCGGTGATGATGTTTGAATGTTTGTTTCCACTCAGGATGCAGGTGAAGTGTGGACGTGAGAGTCACCTTGGTCTGGTATTTCTTCTTCCTGTCTGGCAGTAGGTAGATCTTCACGTATGGGTCAGAGAAGCCATTGGCATCCTTCGCCGGCAGGTCCAGAGCTTTCAGGATCTTCACCACCAATTGCTCCGTACTGAGACACACACACACACACAAACAAACACACACACACAAGAGCAAACTCCATTAGACTTTCACATGCTCATAAAAAAGGCATAAAATGTCAGGGGTCGCACAAATTTACACAAATAATCTATGAGTCCCAGACAGGATCAGCCCACACACACAAACACACACCTGCAGGCTTTTCTACTCACATACTGGTGTGGGAGGTGCCGTGTCTCCGAGGCTAGGAACAACCAAAATAGCATGTGCGTGTGTGTGTGTGTGTTTGTCATCCCTGCAGCTGTATCATGGTTGCACTATCAGCAATGTTAAATGTAAGCACAGATGTATGGCCAATGAGAGAGAGAGAGAGTTTGTCTCATTAATAATCTTCAACACCCTTTATTCTACATCACTTTGGGCCACGGACCAAGATTCCCACTCTGATTTAACCCACAGAGCATTGGGCTGATATTGTCCCTTCATTAAAGCGTCTGCTATCTGTGTCATCAACTTTTAACTGTTTATATTTGTATAATTGTTGTTGTTGTTTTATTTCTTAAGCAAACTGGGGGTGTCGCAATATGATAACTACTTCTACATAAAATGATTCATATTATTTGTTAAATACTCCGAACCCCAAAGTTAATCTGTCAGAGAAAAGCACCAAATATTCAAATGTGAGAAGCAGCGACCAATGGTTTTATTTTTAAAACTCAAACAATTAAATTAAAGTGTTGCAGGTTTTTTTTTGTCAAGTCAAAAAGAAAAGTGAAAAAGAAAAGAATATTACATTAGGCTGCATTTTCTGAGATAATTGGCATAAAAATGTTTAACGATCCGCAGCTTTTCTCTAAAAATAGAACTATTGATCCTCGACAAACCACTCATACTCACTCACTAATGTGCATGGCAGCACTGTAGCAGGACTCTTTCTTTGTCACAAACACAAACATGCATAAACACACGAGCGAGCACACATCGTACAAACGCCTTTACATTCGAACGCTCCGTCCACAGTCATCGCTGCGACTCACGCATCGTTCATTATGTATTTAATTACCAGGAGAAGATGAAGACGGCTTGGAGGCCTTTAATCAGCCCTCGTTAGACTGTGTCTCCCCGTGTTAACCAGTGTGTCAGCACTTCATTAACTGCTTTAGGAGGGCAGCGTGAACTTTGGAGCTGAGGAATGATCAGAAGGGCGAACGCCAGCGGTGACCCTGGCGGTTATAACATCCTCTGTCCGTTTGCACCAATCACAAATAAGATACGCTTGTTGACAATACAACCACGGCCAATCCGGACACATGTTTACCTCCTGAATCACATCCAATTAAGGCGATCGGGTAAACATGCCCACTCTGCAATCTCATCAAATCAGGGGGAAATTACATTTCCAGCTCAGCCAGAAAAATATTTTAACGAGAAAAAACTGTGACCAATTTAAATATGTGTCTCAGATCTTTAATCCAGTGTGATTTTGAGACATGTTGGTGGTCACCAGGATTAGCCAGTGTGGTTTAGATGCACAATAACTTGAAATGACAGGAAGATTGTGTAAACATGTTTTCCTTCATTAGTTGTTTGTTACAAAACACAAGATTGCAGGTTTCTCCTGCACTCACGCGTCTTAAAAGCGAACCAGACGTGAGTTTGAACCACGCTTTTCACACACAATCCACCAGGCATGCTGCAGAGAATATACCTATTACAGCTCAGGCACGGGGGGGAATTCACGGCCTTATTCCTGGCAGACAATGCCCGGAAGCCAGCTGTTATTCCCACAGTGGAAATGTGTCAGCTTCTAATGGGATTGTCAATAGAAATGGCTTTCCCAGAGGATCCGTGGAAGATTGACACCGTTGTTCTGACTGTTACGCCCCAACATCGGGCCTCACACATTAACATACCAATCGTATCAGGGTTTCAGTGCTCACACACCTCTACATGTGTGTATCTGCAAACATGCCCACACCTGTCTGCTTGACTCCTCAGTCACTCCCTCTCTTCCACCGCTCTCACTAAAACAACTCGTCTCAAGTGTAATGATAGGCAACTAACAGCGTAACATCAATTATCTTGTGACTTTATAAATGGGGACGCGTGAATAATTTTTATCATTAACCTTTCTGGCCGTCCCTTGCTAATTCTCTGTATCTGTAACGCCAGCTATAACACACTCTGGTGGTATTATGCGTTGACAGAGGCTGCTGTTTAAAGTGGCTCGCCATATATAATTCATGACTAAAACGGCCTCTCGCTCCCTTTCTTTTCTGACCATCAGCACTTTCGCCTCTTGTAATGTTTCTTCATGTCGAGTCGGGCAGAAATGGGGGACTGCCAGCTGAGCCTCAGACAGACGGACCGAGCCAGCGAGCTGCAGACTTCTTCCCACCACCCACAACCACCCTGACTTACAGTCCACACACAATTCATATACACACTCTCCCGTTGCCCAGTCCTCCCAGCATGGCACCCATCACTTCTCCAGTAGAAAATATTCTACGAAGAATTATCAAAAGGAACAAAAAGAAAGTAACTACAGCAATCTGTGCCATTCATATTTCATATTTCATGAACAAAAGACACGACAGGCGAGACAACAACTAGTTTTACATCTCATGCTAATGGTGTGTTGGCAGGTGTTTTCCCCATTTATACCTCATTGTCTCACACTCAATTCCCTACAGTGCAGAACCTGCTGTTTAGGTCAGTGATTTTCAACCACTGTGCCATGGGAAAATGTCCAATTTCACTTAATCGGTCCAAAAAAATATTATTTAGTTGCCGCAAATAATTTTCCATTGTTGAGCGTCTGAGCCTGCAATATAGTGACTAGCCTAGTAATTAAATACTCTTCCATGCCAGTAGGTAGCGCAATAATTACCTACCATATATGCTGTATTATGCTACAATGTGGCATTTTGTAACTTTTTTGGTTGTTGGTGTGCCACAGGATTTTTTTTTTTTTAAAGGTTGAATAACACTGGTTTAGCCAACAAAAAACTACTTTTTTAGGAAAATATCAGGGTTTGGTTTAAAATAAGTATGTTTATTATATTGCTTACATTGATGGCGTTAGTTAAGTATGTAAGTTGCGTAACAAAAATACAGTAAAATAAGTCAACGCTGGCTTTTGGTTTCACACGGGACACAAACAGCAGTCTCCTGCCTGAAATGCATGTGTTCATTAACGCATCCATTCATCCTGACCTCCTCCCAATGCGGACTTTGTCGCTCTTTATACTGCGTCAGCTGGCTTCCTGAGCTGCAGCCCTGCACGCACGCCCTGGCTCACGCTTACATGGGTTGTATACAAATTACAGTGATTCCCTTTTATAAGTACGAACATTGAATGAAAACAGCCTGTGTGTTTGGTGCTACAGCAATTAGACATGGAAAAGAAGAAAAGTGAAGCTTCTAGTTTGATCAAAGCAGGAGGTGTGCGAATCAAAGGAGCTCCCCAGAAGCATGCTGGTGCAGCTTCTTCAGGCCAAACTGATGATGATGTAACGGCCTCATTGCTCACGGTTAAACTTGAGATCTTTAATTTATTGTGGCAATGATTTGTTCATGAAAAAAGTTAGAGACCCCTGACACAGAGAATAATTTGTTTAATTGCGCGCTCGTTGACTCACTTGAAGGCGTAGCGCAGGAGGAAGCTGATCTTGCCGCAGTTGTCGCCCTGTTTGCCTTCGCCCAGGTCGCCCTTGGGCCTGTAGAGCTCCGGTTTGATCTGCCCGATGCTGGTTACCTGCTCCTTCTCCTCGCCGTGGAAATCAGGACTGGAGAGCTGGTGAGTCATGGGCTTGGGCCTAAACAGACACATTAGAGCTTAGAGGGGAAATATTAAGTGAAGAGTGCAGCACGCGCACGCACACACACACACACACACCAAAAAAAGATGCTATGCAACCGTGTGATTCGGCAGCTTAATCTGAGATGCAACGTAAAACATCTAAATGGAGTTCACCCACATGTATTTGCACACACAGCTCTTTTACAGATGCATGCATCATATTCAATGTTATCTAATCAAGGCAAGTTGTGTGATGACGGTGCTTCTGGAGTACAAACCACAGAAAACACAAGTTACGATCTATTAAAAATTGTGAAAGGTTCTAAAAAAAATTTTTTTCTAATATCAGCATCAATTAAAACATTGTTGAAGTTCATAAAAAACTAATATGGTTCAAAATAAAATCCAAGATGTTACAGATCTCAAAAGCCTTCATTAGAGGCGAGCAAGATTAAAGCCAACATGGTACAACCAAGTATGTTCTTAATCAGTGTGCTCACAAAAACAACTTTGTAACAAGTAGAGCCCTCCTTTTCTTTTCTTTTTAACATGAGTTATTCAATTGATTTTCCTTTAATGACCCCTCCCTGAAGTTTAAGGGTTCACGCCAGTTTTTATCCACCACTACATCTCTGAGCTTAGGAACAAAAGCACACAACCTGCAACTACTACACTAGAAAAATGCACACAATGCACTCTTTTAAACCCACACACAAGCCCAGTGCACTAATATCCTCGATACTGACCGGGAGGTGACCTGCTGCTGCGAGTGAGCGTTGGGCAGGTCTTTGTGGGGCTGGGCTCCAACCTCCGAGTTGGGGACATCTGGAGACGTCTGACTCAACTTCAGAGTTCCTGAACAGAGTAATATGGACAAAACAATCCTCAATGACTAGCATGTCTCTTTCGTTAGCGCTCCTGTGGCCTTCGACATTACAGCGGCTCAGATCAATGCCTTTTTATGTCATGCAGTGTCAGCATCATTGATCGCTCTGATTGTCTTACATTGATTTAACAGTTATTAACATTAGACCGAAGGGAAGGAATGAGCAGACATGTTTACAATAGCAGAACATGAGCAAGCATGACAGGCATATAACACATATGAAAGAACTGCCATCAACATTTGACTGTGAATAGTCATCAACAACCTGAAAATGACAGCAGAGTGAAAACACAGAGCTGTTACCTGAACTGATTCATAAAATCAGGCCTTAAACATGTCTCTGACATCAGTTTATGAAAGTTTGTATTTATTTTCTTAAACGCTGCTTATTTAGCTTGATAGGTCGATTCCAACCATTTCACCATCGCAAGCTTTCTGGGAAGAATCTCTTACAGCTCAGTTAATCAATAGGTTTGTGTATTTGTGTTAAGGCTGCCACTAAGAATTATGAAATTGTAACTGTTTGATTGATAAAACATCATAAAACAGTGAAAATGCTGGTGAATGCAAGTTAAACATTTGTTTTGTTCTAAAAATAGTTAATAATAGTTCATATTTAATTTGCTGTCTACTCGACCGCTCTAGCAAGCTTTTGAGCTGATTGTTTTTTGGTTCAGTTACGCTGCTCACATGAAGTTTGTGTTCAGTGGTGTCAGGCACCTCTTATATAATGTATAAAGTATGTGTAATAAGAGATTAGGCCTCTAACACGAACAAATAATATTCTTTGAATGTAGCACTAATATATATACACATTGAATACATTTATATAATAACGGACAGTATTTATCACACTGTTGCAGCAGAGATTAATTATGTTTACTATATGTATGTAAAATGTCAGGATAAAATTCATGTGAGTGCATTAAAAGGAGAAGTTATTGACCGAGGCATTACATTACTCTTGCAGTCAGACAGGGATTAGTGTCTAATTTCGAGGAACTTGCTCCCTCTCTCACCAGCATTGTTGGGGTAGGAGTCCATGTCCAGGTAGGACGGCTCCTGGGTCTCCTGTGGCCCCCCAACCACCCCTCCGACCTCTCCCCTCTCCAACCCCACCAGGTCAGAGAAATGGGGGTGGTGCTGGCCCTGCTGGCCCAGAGAGGGGTAGAGCGAGGACGAGGAGTGGCCCTCCTTCCTCTGCAGCAGGGGGGGTAAGAGTGACGAGCCCCCGGTGCCTCCGAGGCTTCCCACGCCGGGCAACAACCCCGATGTCAGGCTCAGGCCTCCGCCCTCTTTGTCTCTCCATGGCAGCCAGCAGAGCTTCCAGGAGACGAAAAGAGAGACGGAGAGGAGGACGATGCCACAGAATGTCACGATGACGGACAGCAGACTGACAGAGATCTCTACAGAGCCAGAGGAAGACATGGAGGGGAGGGACACGACAATAAAGAGTTGAAAAACAGAAGATTCAATGGACAAAAGGGAGCCTTAGCGTCATCATGTGTTTACACAGAGAAGAGAATGTAGTTTTAACAAGACCAACAAGCAACTCTCTGAGGTGGCACTGAGGCACAGCAGTGCTTTGCTAACATCACACCAACAATGGCAACATGATGACGTTATAATGTTTACCAGTTTACTGTGAACACCTGCTAATTACGAAACACAAGTTCTAGCTAAAACTGTCATTAGCCATTAACCAGAATATCAAATATTAACAATTAAAGAAATTGACCTGAAGATGGTGCTAGTTGAAAAGTTTGGGGATCACCAAAGTTATTACAGTTCATCCTGAGAGGGGTGTGAATGGCAACAAATCTAGAGCAGCTGTCCCCCTTTATGTGGGACTGCACAGCATTTTCATCCCTCGTCCTAGATCTCACATATTGAGACAATGTGCCCCATTAAATTTGGCTCTGGTCTTTAAAAGTCAAACCACTGCGGGACAGACCCTTTTCTAAAATATGTCTTTCATCCAATGGCTGTGGAGAAAGCAGAGAGGCTGTCATCATGGGGCTGTTTGAAAATGGTAAATCACCAAAAAGTCACAAGCTATGCAGATTTTGTCAGAATATGATGGAAATTAGCACAAAGAAAGAAAAAAATGCAGGGACAACAAAGACTGGGAAACTGCGTATCACTGGGTGAAGCTGTGTGTCCCACATTGTACAGCACAAACATACTCTTCATCCCACATTTGGTTTGTTGGGATCTGGTCAGCCTCAACACATCCAATAGTTGTTGAGACATTTCACTCAAAACCACAAGCGTGAACCTCATGGTGATTCTGGAGGAATAAGTCAGGGGATCATTAAAGTCCGTAAGATTCATTATCTGGGACAAATGAATGTCTGTAAAAACCCATCATTATAATCTATCCCATGCTGCTGGCATGATTAAATATATTCATAAATAAATACCCAACAAATCAACAGTAAGCCATTGTAAGATCAATAATCCACACACACACACACACACACACACACCATCAAAAGCATCACGACTATGTCACAAATCACAGTGCAGGAGAAGGAACCCGCTGTAGGCGTAAATTGCGTAAACGATCCCCAGAAGCTTATATCCCACATTTAAATCCTCTACTTAAAATGGGGGCAAACGCTGGCAGAGGGGATATTCTTAGGGGAGGAGAGAAGTCGATGTAGGGGTTGGGAGGACACGATTGAGAAGAAAAACACCCTTCAGTAATGTCTCTATGCAATGTCATCCTGCATTTCCTCATGGTTATAAGTTGTTTAGTTGGGAGGGGGGGGGGGGGGGGGGGGGGATGGTGAATATGGGGCTGTAGAGGATGTGTGTGGGGAGGGTTGGAGTATGACTCATCCGAATGAAAATGTGTACAGAATAAAAGAAAAGCGCAATTTCAGCACCACACAGCCGGACAGTTCCAGCAACAGCTGTAGGAAAAGAGTCGACACCACGCAGAGCTGTGGGGAACTTTTTTGTATCTGGTTTGCACAACTGCACATGTCGGAGCATATGATACGCAAATTCATGAATTCATACATTTGTAAATACCCTATGAATATGTATAAATAAATAAACTAAATATACAATGAATATTAATAATTTTCCAGGGCCATTTGAAGTCTTTTTATAAATAGCATGTTTTGGGTCTGATGACTGTCTTGACAAAAGGACCAATCAGAGCCCAAATGAACTATAGACCCACAGCCCTGAACATGAATATTCATAGGTTGTAAGTAGACCGAGCGGACTAATTGCGATACAGTGTGCAGATTTCTCAAACCGAGTAGGCTTTCCCGCCTTACAGCGTCTAACTGGAATTTTTGCCTCTCGCCATCTTGGGCGCTGTCCAGATGAGGGCCACCAATTAACAATCCTTCCTGTCTGCAGGCAGGCCAACCATCACCTTAGTGTAGAACAGCAATGTCTTACCGTCAGAGAAAAATGTTCCCTGAACTCCCGACCAGATGCCCAAAAAAGGGCCTCCTTTTCTTTAAACCCCTTTTCCTTTCTTTTCAATTAATTTCAGAGTGTCTTTATGGGCATTATAGAGCAATCAACATTGTTATATCACACACAAGTGAATGGCATTTTATCTTTAACAGGCTGACAACCAGGCTGAGAGCAAATGAGTGAACACAAGACAACAGCAGCCAATCATCCAGCCCTGGGGTACATCTTCTGGAATTTGGCTCGCCTTCTGTCTCCACAGGCCCTACCCTCTCTTTCTCTTTCACTCACTCCTCTATATAATCCCCTCAAATACTCCTCATTCCTCGCTGTCATTTCTTTTCCCATGCTGTCTGTCTCAGCGTGCTTTCTCCTCCGCAACTGTCTCTTTGGTCGTCACCCCTACCTTCTCTGCACTCCCCACCTCTTCTCTGCTTCTCCTTCCTCGCTCTGTCTTTGGTGAATTATTCATCAGCCTGTGTATGTCATTAATCAGCACTTGTTCAAAAGATATGATTGGGGGGCCGCGGCGTTGGGGGATGGGCGAGGGCGACATCGATCTGTCAAGGTGGTGAACAAGACAGCATGGGAAGTGAGGAACAAGGGATGGGAAGGGGGAGAAAAAAGGAGGAGAGAGCAAGGCAAGAAAGAATGTGACGATGGAGATCAGGAGACAGGAGAGGCTTTAAGTGATGGAGCGGGAGGAGAGGAAATGAGGGCAAAGGAAGCTAGGATGAAGTAGAAAACGGGACAGTAGTGATGAAGGGGAATGGAGTGAAATGAAAAACGATCCAAACCACAGAACGGCCGGCTGGGCCTGGAAAGACAGGGAGAGGGTTGAAAACAGATTGGTGCACATGTTGAACAGACATTTAAGCTGACTGGGTTTATTCCCCTTTTTTTATTTGTTTCCTCGGAGGAGGTAGGGGGAGGGGGAGGAAGGGAGGAGGGTTTATAGAGTCGATGCAACTACCACGCCATGTGTGAAAAAGTAGAAACCAAAAAGGCAATGGTAGAGAGAAAGATAGAGCCCAGGAACAGAGCGATGGAGGAAAACAACATGACAATGATTTAGAGCAAAACCTAAAGAGGGGAGGGGTTTAAGGATAAGAAAGGTTAATGTATTGATCTGGAGGGGGAAAAACAAAGCAAGGAGGCGTAGGTTGTGTGTGGTTGGCAGATCAGGGCGCGCCGATAAGACACGGCTGTGATCAAACGTGCACGGGCAACGTCGGGGGCCAAGCCGCTCTCCTCCATTTGTCTCTCTTTAGGGCTGTCGCTGTACCTTCATGAGCACTGATCCTGCCAAAGATCCATCGCTAAAGCACGAAGCATAAAAAGCGATTCAGCGGGTGGATAGGTGGGTGGGTGGAAGGCCTCTGAAGTGCACCGTGAAGAGGGGCCGAGGCTTCCTGTCAATCAGGGACTGATGCAAGCCCTCTGGGAGTCGTTCATTGCTCCACATCAAACACATCTCCGCTGCTTACGCAGGCCATTCGCTGACAGCTTTTCGGCGGTCGCCTTCCTCGGAGGGTTCGGAGACTTCCGTCAGCAAACACCGAGGAATCACAGCTGGTAAGCAAAGGGGGCCAAAGCCTAAAACCATGGTGTGACATTTCTTCACAGAGCCATCCAAATCTCCAGAGGGAACACTCAGCCAATCCTGTTTAATCTACAATGAGCCACAGATATCCACGCTAATCTGCATAACAGTGCATTGCCCTTCCAAATGCCTCAATGAGAACCCACACACAATACTTTGCACACAATACACTCCACTGCGCATGACACACCTACTCAGTTTTGTAAAAACAAATGATATATTCTTTATTAATATGTATTATGTAATCCAGCTCTGAGATAACAACCATATAATTATACCAAGACTCTTTTGGGCCTCGTAGAAATGGGATAAACTTGTACCGTTGCCATTTGAATTAAGCAGATGAATATTTCATTTCTCCGTTTGTTTGTTCTGAGTGCGCAGTACTTATAACAATCTCTAAATATGAGCATTTATCTTAACATTTGCCTTCTCATACCTTAAAATAGAAAACATGTCATGTTGCTGTATCTGTCCGCCACTGCTGAAGCAATAGGATTTTGAAAGACAATATTTGGAGAAAATATTATTTTACCGCATACCACATTTAAGTATGTTTTTTGTTCTTGGGTGCAAAAGCCTGATTCCGACCATAATGGGAAAGTAAAAACCATCACTGGAGTTCATATTAAGTGAATTCCTTTTGAGTGGGTGATCAGATCCTCAAAGCAATTCCCCAAATCTTTTAAGTATCAAAGAACCCCTGTAGGCTGGAAAGGTGTCTATTAAATCCACAGTTGCCTCCTTCATATACTAGCAAAAGTGGTCTGATTGGATACATTACATTTCAAATCTAAGCCAATTGTAGCAGTTTTAAATTATGGAAAAAACTCAGCATGTAGGCAGATGCAGCTGTGTATTCTGTGGGAGGTGTTTGAGAAGTTTCCGAATGTCGTTATGAAAATATTTCCATTTTAAAAGCTAGTTATCTTAGGAGAACATGACCTGACATGAATCCAGCTGACCACAGCCACGCTGTTCTTTTTGCAGAAGAAAACTATCAATTGAAAAAGCTTTTGATATAACAATGGTACATTTTGGGTGAAATATTGCTTTGAATGTTCTCTATACAATATTCAGAGCATTATTAGGCCTATAGCACCAAATATTTGCAATTCAAAGCTATAGTGAAGTGACGTCTACCTGAGCAGATAGTGAAATCGCTCCCTCGTTGTGTTGTAATCCGACATAATTATATAAATAAGGGCTATTCTAGTGTTTGTACTGGGAAGTACTCTTTTACAATGTAAGCCTCTGATGGACCCAGAAGTTGCAGTTCAACCGTTTTAGCCACTTTGTGTAGTTTGTCCTGTGGGCTTGATGGTAGCATGTTGATGTTAGCATCAAAGCACTGCGGTGCCTCAGAGTAGCCTACAGCCTCAAAGAGCTGCTAGCATGGGGATAGACTGTTGTTTACACTCTTGAATCCTCTGAGAGCAAACAGGAGAAAAGCTTCCTTCATACTTGTTATATTTAAAAGGAGTCAGTCTTGACAAATGCAAAAAAAGACTGATGATAAGTTTCCGATGTGTCAGTTACCTGTGTCCAGCTGTCTGTTGCTACCTCTCAGCAGGTATCTGAACTCCTGGCAGCGTTCACTCTGGCTGTAACCTCTTGGGGAGTTGAAGCACAGCTCCTCCACCAGCACCAATGCCTTCTTACACAGGTCTTCATCCCAGTCCCCCGACATCCTCCAATCCGCATCGCACTCTCACCGGCAGTCAGCCAATGATAGCGCAGCCCTCGCCGCCCTCACCTATCGGACGGCGTAGTAGAGGCAAAGTAGAGTTTTGGCCCGTCCACCTTTTGCAAGGTGTGAACAGAGGAAGAGGAGGTAGAGGAGGCTGAGGGGGCAACGGCAATAATGGAAGAACACGAGGGGCTCTGCAGGGTGCCTTGGTTTGGATCACAGAGACCAGATGGATGTCCCCATGTATGACGGAGCGACACCCACCCCTCTTGCTTTCCCTGGAGGATAAAAAGGGAGAGAAATGGGCAAAGTGAGTGGAAGGACAAAAAAGTGTACAAATCAAGTCTTTGGCAGGTTGGTCACCTTACCCATTAAGAGAGAACACTGACGCCAAAACCATCTGTGTGTCCCTAATACATCATTGGCCCTTGTGCTACATAATATCACTTTAGTATACACACTATGCAATTTTTACTAGACAACTGGCATTGTGTAAGAAGTGAAACAATTTGATCTTGTTGCAAGTACAACTAAATGATTAAGTATGGCAGATTTATATTGAGACTGGCAAAAACTACATTAAAAGTTCAGCCATCCTCCCTATCCACAAACTACTTATCTATCTATCATTAATAGCTATTAGTCACATTGCCGCTAACACAAACCAAAGGTCTTAATGTTGGTAATGGGTTTGGCAATTGGACCAGTATATCTGCGATTGGCTGAGTACATGGCACATTGTCATTTTATTTTGTTAATTAAATGGTCTGCCTCCGGAGAACGAAGGCCGTTCAAACTGATAGAAAACAACTGCGTGTAGAGCCTGCATATTGTATCTAACTCAGTGAAATGTGGATTTATTTCAACCAAACCAGAGTTGCTGATAGTTGGAACCGTGGAAAGACTAATCAAGACTGGTTTGTGGTTTCTGTCGAGTTTGAAAGAGGTCAGGAGCTGATTTCCCAGCTGAAACTACCTGTGTGAATATATTGGCAATACTGGTAATTGGGCTGGCCAGTAGGAACATTTTAACATATTGCCCAACCGAACTTGGTAGAAATTACTTCCCAAAAAAAACAGTAGACAGGTAAGTGTGTGGATTATCCTAATTTACAAGGGCAACAATTCTACAAGGACACATTACTGTTGCAATTTTTAAACATCACATGTTCAATGCTTTGAGGGCCTTCATTCATTTCCATTTCCCTCCATTATACAGGGATGGCAGCAGAAGGCTCCTGGGCAACTAAAATCACCATCTCGTCTCCATGTGGCCAGAAGAACAATACCAGTTAACTAATGAGCCTTAACCTAGCCTTAGGGTTCTAATAAAGTATTTATAATTGATTCAAAAAGCAGCTATAATCTATGTGGAGCTGCACAATTGTTCAGATGTGTTGGTTTGTAGTTTGTTCAGCACTATTAGTAACTTTTTCACGTTGCTTGTCATTGCATTTTCATTTTAACACAAAGTATCACCTATTGATATTCACATATACTATGAATAAATTAACCCAGTTATGAATTACAAAGTAGTATATTTACATTCATCCTGAAATGGTGTGTCTTATAGTGTTCCCAAAACAAGCCTTGCTACAATGACTGTACGGAGTTATATATATTAATTTCAAAATGTATAAATGGACACACTACATCGTAAAAGCCTTCATTTTCATTTTCTATTGCTTGAATAATACCATATCCTTACTCACTCATTGTGGTGCATACTTAATTACAAGGAGCCATACTGTCAATGATGTCCTTGGGATACATGATTATTTTGGAGTCTAAAACTGACCAATGGGTCAATCATCCCATAGTATTTCAAAGCAAAACACTCTTTACTGTAATTACAGAGTAATTTAGGTAATTACGTTCTGTCTTGTGTGGAGTCCCACAAAAAAAAAAAACACAAATATGGGAAAGAACTACAAACACAGTGAGAGAGACTGAGCACTGGTTTCTTCTCTTTTATATATTAATTCAAAGTATTGCCTTTATACATGCATTGTATTAAATGTATAATTCTGCCTTGCTATGTTTGCATGTTGTTTTTTTATCTGTGTGTGACATTTTTGTAGCTTTCAATGTGCACCTGGTCTCTACGTTTATATTGAGGTCAATGACCAAAAACAGAGAAAAAATTTAAAATACTGTCAGAGGACAGAGTATCTGAAAATCATGGTGATGATTGAGAGGGATTATTTTCTATAAGAGTATAAGAGTCTGTACATTGTTTTTTAGGAAACAGCTTGTGCCTTTAAGAATGTAATAAAGCAATGTTTTGTGTGTCTTACCTTTATTGAATTTGACTCTTGAGGTTCTGGGCCATGTTGAATGTGCAAGCGGAGACACTCTACATGTAAAATTGTCTTCGCAAATAGATTTGGCTGAGGAAAGTGGAATTATGCTTGCAGTGCATACATAGCTTGTTATTTCCCTAATGTTTCCAAGACCAGAAACGGGAGCCTGCAGACAAGAGCCTTTCTCTTCCTGAACATCAAGTTGGGAATAGCGATGAGCTCTTAGTCATCTAGTTCCAACTGGAGTCGGTTTCTCCAACACATCAGCATCAGATTTGAACCCACTGTCGGCTTTGTGCGGACTCTTTTGAAGCTGTCCAACATCCCCTGAAACACAATAAGAATCAATCAGCCAATAAGGTGAAGAGAAACAAGAAGATGGAGACTGATGAACTGCAAAAACACCACCACAGTTTGGAGAACTACAAACTCTCCCAAAACATGAGATGAAGGTATAATCAGATATATTCAGTCGTGTGCTCCTTGTCCTTTCATCCACGGGAAACTAGACTACTTTAGCATACTGTCTTTATTTTTGAACTCATTCTGTCTAAATAAAAGCAGGTCGATGCCCAAACTCCAGCTTCTCACAGTCTGTGAGCCTCCAGGGACTCAGACTGAGGAGAATGTATGCAAAGAGGTGCCTAATAGTACAGATCTGTTGCAAATCCCTGGTATTGAATATATGTTTTGCCAAAAATCTTCTACAAGTTGTGGCGCACGTTGGAAAATAAATCAAAAATAATGTTCACGGTGAGAGGTCAGCTCACTTTTCCACCGAGCCGTTTTGTCCTTGTGAAGTAGTGGACCTATTCCTCAAGCAAGGTGCCTCGCCGGACAGTGGAAGGACTATTGATCATTTGATGTATGTTGTTCTGTGAAACGTCAGCGTCAGTCTTTGTGCATTGAGTGGCACCTCGCTAGCAAAGCGCTCCTTATGTGTCCATCTGTCTCCCACCCATCCATCAATCACAGCATTAGGGAAAGACATATTTCACTCTGAACAAGTTCCGAAACAAGAAATGCTTCCACTCCCGTTAAAGCTTTCTCCCTGTCCTCTTGAAGACAGGGACACACTTTTTCCCTCTTGCTCGCCCTCTGTCCCTGTCTCTTTTGAAAAGTTGATTGTCACATTAGGATAGTCTGTCAGCCGAAAAGAAACTCAGATAATGCAGTCTATCCATCTGTCCATCTCAGCTCAGCCTATTGCAGAAATGAATCAGAAATTAACAAATCAAAATGCCGTGCAGACCTTACATCCTAAACCCCCCCAACCACTCTCTCCCATTAAGATAGTAAATCTGTCTGAGTGACTTTAAAACCCAGGATATCTCAATCTGAGGAATGGCTGTCTGGCACAAAACTGGCCGCCTCAAATGCCAGTGAGAGCATCAGGATGGAGGGAGGGGCATGGAAGAAATGTAGGAGACAGACAGACAGAGAGAACGATTGGGTGGCAAGACAGAGAAGAGGGAGCGGAGAGAGAGGGATATAAGAGATGCTGACATTAAATTGGAGGCGAGACAGATAAAGAGGGAGGAAAAAAACAGGAGCAGAGAAGGGCAGGAGAAAAAACATAGGAAGCTGGCGGCGAAGGGGTGACACAGCAACAATGGTAATAAAGGGTTTGGGGATTGCAATTTACAACAAGCAAAATATTTACCAAGGCTGGTTATTCACAGATAAATATGCCTTCAGAAACATGTTGACAAATCATTACACTCAGATCGCGCCATGCCCAGAAACGCACATTCCCACTGTACAGAGCAACACTAAACCACCCACAGACGCTCCATTGACTGCCGTTCTGCCTGGGATCAATAATCTCAGGGAACAAATACACCACAACACAGACCAGTCGACCAGTAAGGTCACTGTCCGATTGGGCAGAGGAGACAGGACCGCAAGCAAGGTCACAGTCGAATCACTCGACAGAGAAAGGATAATCAGTATCCAGAGATATTGTCCAATCGCAAGAAGGGAACTAGGCCCAATCATGGGATAAGCCAGCCAATTAGATCATGGGTTAGATCTGGGTGGGAAAGGCCAGTTGGACCAGAATGAGGGACATATAAACCCAAATTCAGAGGCTGCGAGATCAACCCTACACAGGAGTCCTTGAGTAAGACACTCATCCCTTGGCTGGGCCTTGCTGTTAATCACTGAGGATAAGAGCATCAGTTAAACATCTAATTTTTAATGGCTGAGTCCGGCCGTTACACCCTAAATCTAGCTTATAGGTGTAAAGCAGATGAGGCGTTTATATTTGTATCCCCCTATAATGAAGGGATCATTCTTGTATTTGCACTGGAAGGACAGATTTGGAGCCGCCCTCAGGTGCACAGGCAGCTAAGAAAGAAAAATCCAACAACCGCAATACCAATATGGGTGAGGAGGCACATCCAAAATGTGAGGAATAAAACAAAGTCGACACAGTATTCCTATTGCTGGGGCATACACCATAAATATTGATCATATATCGAATGCACTCTTTTTCGGGTATAGTTGTGTTTTCTTATTTATTTGGGCTCTGCACTCCTCAAACAAGGATTCCAATAATGTTCTCTCTTGCTCAGAAAAGAGCTACAAACTACAACAAAAATAATCCTCGAGCAGGGCGAATGTGAATTTGATAAAACCCAGGGACCAGGTTCCTCAGTCACGAGGATCATGTTCGAGAGTGCGACTGGAATCTGAAATCTGCACGTGAAATCTGTCTCTGAGGGATGAATCACACACCTCAGCTGGGTTTGGGAATTACAGTGATAAGGCATTTGAAATGCTGCCGTCTGCTGAATAAGAAGTAGAAGACTTTGAGATGCTTACCACAAACCTGTGATCTATTGCAACCCCATATCATCATGTGTGTGTTTATATTAAATAAAATGCGTGAAATATGAATCTGCTACAATTTAAGCTTTTTCCAGTTCAGAGAAAACTGGATTCATATTATTAGTATTAGCAGTGAAACAGTCGTAGTGGCTTGAGGTTCTTCTGAATTACATTTTAGAGTTCACCTAACAATCAGGTTTAAGATCCTATCCTTATTCACTTAATACAGGTCTCTTTCACTCTTACCTTCTCTATCTAATAGGAATGATTGTTTATGGTAAAATGTCTAACTATTTTAATGGAGAGAAACTGAAAACCTTCATAATTGCAAAATGTAACTGAGAACAGTCAGACCCTTTTTTGTGTGAGAACATAATGCTTCTGTAGACAAAAGAGACTAATCCATTGGTTATACCTAATAGGATGTTTCAGTCGGATCTCATTGAACCTGCTTTCAAGTCTTCCTATCTGCTGCTACGCTCTTTCTTTTATTTTTACCTGCAAGTCATATTTTATTGAAACGCTCATCCTTTCCCTGAATGCTTTTGTTATTGTTTTGTTTTTTCTTCGCTTCAATGTAATTTGCTTAAGTGTTGAAGCGAACTTCACACTTCCCGTGTCCACACTTTTACGGCAATTTTTGCATTGACAGTATTTTCTTAAATACCGTGTCATTTCCAGTCTGTTATAATCTACAGATGGGCGACTTGGCGATGTGACCCGCTCCTCTCTGTTTTAGACTTTGATGCTGTCTGCTCTGCTGTGCCCTGCTGGGCCGTATCATGTTGTGTACTCGCACAAATCAATGTATCCATGTACCCTTAGATCATCCTGGATTCGTCAGAACTATCCCTGATTCATAGAGGTCACGACCTCTCTCCACCGACGCTGGCATATCCTCCTTTTTGTTTTGCATCACTTCCTTTCGAGGCCACGGCAATGTCTGCGTGAGACAATGCTATCATCGCTCCTCTCTGCTCACTCGGCTGTGACAGATTGATGCACAGGGGTAAACAGATAGGGCTACTACAACACATCTCTTGGTTACTCCAGTGGAGCGCTACTGTGTTTCGCCGGGGCAGAGACGGCGCCGTATAAGGCCAAGATTGAGCATGGAGATATTAATGTCTATTGACTAGAGGTAATAGCTTTGCCGAGCCTCAGCTTTGAGGTTGTTCCTATTATAGCTCCTGGACACCCTTTCAGCAAATGAGTACCATGAGGTAGGAGAGAGCCTTACTATCTGCTATAGACCATGTATCTTTACAAACCTGCAGTCAAACAGCCGTTCACATTCAGTCATATCTCTGTCTATTTCTATCCCACATTCACACATATCAAAGGTTGCTGTTCAGACTCACACCTTACTGTCACTCTGGGCCTGTTGGAGCTGCAAGTGTCTGAGAAGTATATAGCATGGGGCAGGAAATAGAGAAAGTGGCAACCCTGGGATATTGGTGCTGCTCTTCCTGTCTCTTGCACAGCCAGTGGAGCTGCAGAGAGGGACCTATTTACAGACGGGGAGTGTAATCACACACACACACACACACACACACACACACACGCACACACACACACACACACACACACACACACACACACACACACACAGCAGGCCGTCCTCACTTCATTTTTCACCTACCGCTATGTCAGAGTCGGTGAGTCAGAGTGTCTCAGTGGTTGGGTTTTTTGACCATTTGCATAATTATAATCCTCTGTGGTGTGAGGAGCAACTGTGCCTTTGATGCTAGGGGGTTGTGGGGTGGGGTGGAGGGGGAATTACGCACGTCTTACGCACGTCAACCTGTCTTCTGTGTATTTTCTGCGTGCTCGTGCGCGCGCCCCACTGTCTGTTCATCTCACATTATAACGTTTGCGTGAGAGAGGAAAAAAAAGTTCAATCATCATCCTCTGTGAGGATAGCTGCCATTGAAACAGTGTGGGAAAAAAAAGATACGAGCCTGTTATATGTTGTTTAGGCTAGCAAGCCTATGACTGCCTCCACAACATGGATCCCTCTATATGCTCGAGACATACCTACCAATGGCAGAATGCAATATGGAAGAGCCTGGGCGCTGCACGAATAATATACATTAAGTATGTATGGAAAACAGACACATGCTGCTAGATTTAGGGCATATTCAGCAGAGCCCAGTGCGGGATGCTGGATCAAAGGAGGTATGATGCGAATAACGCACAGCTCGTAGATATCACAATGCATGCTGGTTACAGTGGTAACAAAGGGAATATCGTCCTACCTTGGTGTTGCAGAAACCACTGTCTCTCTGTCCAATGTAAGATTTACGAGCCTCTCCGCTGTTTTAGTCAGATGCGACGCTTGTAAAGGGGCATTCTGCCCTCTTTCGCTCTGTCCACCCCCTCCTCTCTCTCTCTCTCTCGCTCTCTCTCTCGCACCGAGCAATGAGCCCCGCAAACGGGATGGCAGACTGTGAGAGAGAAATGAACAATATGATGTTTCTGCCTTCCCGTTTCCTGTGTTCTTCTCATATATTGCCCCCCTCCCTCCCCCCAACTCCTTGTGTTTTTTCCTCCTCTCTATTTCACTATCCCCTCCCTCTCACTCGGTTGCTCGCTCGCTCCCTTTCCTTGTTTTCTTCTTTTCCTCCCTGTGCTCTGAATACTAATACTCTGTCTCTCCTCGCACTGCCTGTACAGCCCGGCGAGTGCTAAAGACATACTGATGTATGTGGGGCGTGTTGAAAGAAAACCAGAGTGTGTGTGTGTGTGTGTGTGTGTGTGTGTGTGTGTGTGTGTGTGTGTGTGTGTGAACCTGGGGGGGGTCCGGGAATGGTGTGTTGGGTAATGGCCACTCTCAGCCTGGAGGGCACATGGATCTTGTTTGGTATTTGAGCTGTGATTAGATAATAATACTCCTGGCAATGCCACTGGAGAGTGGGTGGGTGGATTGGGTGGGGGTAAATAAAATGTTTCTCCTTTTTATGGAAGCATCCCTGGGATGAGAGGAGGTGGGGATGGGGGAGTGTGAGGCGAAGGTGTTGCTTGGATGTCAGGCGGTGGAGAGCAGAGAGGGAATCGACGGCCAGTGTGAGGCTCTGAGCCAAAAAAGGGCATGGCTTTTAGTCTATTTGAATGTGTATGGGTGATGGTGTGTGTGTGTGTGTGTGTGTGTGTGTGTGCGCGCGCGTGCGTGCGTGCGTGCGTGCGTGTGTGCGTGCGCCTTGAAAACCTCAAAGAGGAGAGCAGCTGAGGTATACAGAGCGATGATCTAGTTAGAGTGAGACAGTCTTATTGGAGTCACAATTAGATCATGCTATTCCGGCAGGCCTCAAGTAAAGCAGAGGGGGCACATAAAGATGGTTCTGGGTTTTATGGTAACATCACAGGCAAGATAATGAATCCCTCTATGGTTGATGGGGAATAGGTTTAGACATTCTATTAAAGTGGTTGTTTTTATAGTGGTGTTCCTCAGGGCGGCTCTTTGGGGTCCTTGACTTATTCCCAGAGGGGAGTGGCCCAATAAAATGAAGAAAACTGTATTTTAATTTAATTTGCACGTCAAGCAGTGGGAGAATGTACTAGAAACTACAAGTGTTGATATCCAGATGTCAAATTATGTATCAAATCACATCCAGAAACCAAAATCTCTTCAAATAGTTCAAACTAAAAGTTGCTGTCAGACACGTGCTCACCTCCAATTCGTCAGCTTCAAACTTTGACGCTCCAGATACCCCTCTGGTGTCAGTTCTGGATGTGTTTTTGCTCATTGCATGCACACACTGTATTTTCAAAGTAAGCATCTGTGCTCACAATCAACTTGCTTAGGTTCAGGCAACACATTTACTTTGTTAATTTCAGGAAAAGATTGTGGTTTGGGTTCAAATAAGTACATTTGTTAAGTAAAGTAAAAACTAAATGTTTGTGGTTATGTGGTTAAACAAGAAGCTTGTGAAGTCATAATTCTTTGGCAAAAAGGGAAGTCCTCCTACTGAGTTCTGTTGTCGAGGCACCTTCATATTTAAAGACAGCACAGCGATGAATTAATCATTCTCACAGACAGCCCAGATAACATCCAATGGGCCACACAGCACAGAGAACATCCAGCGCCGATTCTAAACTCTGGCATTGAAATCCTACATGCATTTGGCACAAAATCTATTCTCAATGCACACTGTTATTTATTCATAAAAATGCTAATTACAGGTATTAGATTGGCAAATGAGAATGGAGTGGTACTTGAATTACCTTAGCTTAAGTGAATCCAAATGTGATATTGTGCTTTTTATGATGATAATGGAGAGGAAAGATCAAGACAAAGATTTAGAAAAAACATTTAGAATCCTCATCTAAAAAGGGTCACATTAAGAGAGCATTCAAGACCAATGTCCCTGCTGAGCATTTAGTTATCTAGATCAAAGATTTTATCACACTGAGAAGATCATAAAATCGTGTCACTCCTTGTATCTAACAGTTCACCAAATGGACAAAATAATATCTTACCCGATTTATTATCTTGCCACATAATAATCTATTTCCAGCCGCATTACTAATAACTTGTCACACTGACAAGAAAAAAATAATGTTATCTTGTCAGTCATCACACGTTTGCCTGAGAAATGGCAAAAATCATAATAAACGGAAGAAGAATAAAAAACTATATCCTACGTAGTGTATTGAATTAACACATCAGAATGTGTTGTCATCGTCTTCGTCGTTGTTCTGGTAGCAGCGATAGTAAAAGAAGGATGGAGGATGGAAAAATAGCTGTGTTTGGAACCCCGCGGCTGGCGATGATTGACTGATAAATGAGAGTAAACAGTGACCTCTGTTAACTGTCACAGCGGAGCACAAAGAGAGGCTGAGACACATAACAGAAGAGGACAGGGACGCATAGCGAGGGAATCAGGATACGGAGGAGAATAGAGGAGAGGAGAATAGAGAGGAAAAAGTTAAACAAATGGAATTGAGAGAACTAAAAGCTAGGCTGACAGCAGAGACCTTGATTCTTCTAAAAACAGGCGCTCTCACGACAATACCTTTTATACATGGTGCAAATTATCCACTCTTGCATGTGCACACAAACACACTGAGGCACTCGCTTTCACACTTGGATACTATGAAGCTCTTTCAGCGGCTATATGCATCTAAACATCACACGTGTACAGACATATTAAGGAAAGTAGACCGAGAGATGCTCGAGGGGGAGAAGAGCCCACAGAGAGAGATTAAGAGTGACTAAGACCATGGTGGTATTTTGACAAAGGCAAAATTAGTCCAAATGTTATGTTTTGATGAAAAATATTAAGAGCATTACATTTATCTGCCAAACGTCAAAGAAAGATAGAGGTAAAGGAGGCCAGTGTTTTCCTCCAATGTATCACATTGACCACATCACAATATATTTTCACGAGTTTGATAATATAATCGTTATAATTTGTAGATATTCTTCATTTCATTATTCTTATGTCTATGACAGTTCAGGTTGTGCAAGGTCAGTTTAACAAATACTGTCTGGGAGAAGTGTCTGTGAGTGTGTGCTTTGCACTACGACACTCACACCTGTTTATCAGTATATTGACATTAGGGAAGCAGACTGGCCGTTGCACATTCCAGCCTTGTGAGAAAAGATGAGGACATGATTCCCCTCCTCTTAGACAAGTTAGAGCCAATTAAATGTTAGATGATCATGACGGAAAACCGTGTATTAAAGAGCCGAACTTCCGGCTGTTCGGGGTGTTTTTTGGACGGTCTACCTGCGTGTTGACTGGACGACTCCCTGCTATCCCGATTGCAGCACTTGTTACTTTGCTTGTGATCCAAGAAAATAAATTGAGAGAACCAGAGAAGTTGTCGAACTGAATTCTTCCGGAGGCTACACCAGGCATCCAAAAATATTACACGCAAACAAGTTTCATTTGACACTTTGTCCCCAGAAAGGTTGTTGATAAAAGTAGGTTTGACCCGTTCTGGTTAAACATGATATTGAATGGTTTCGTAACTGCTGGTGAGGGTGTAGATGTCGCGCCGACATCAGCAAGAACCTCAGGCAGGTCCTGAAGTAAAGTGGGATCGTGGGAGGGCAGGTCTTGCTGTTATCGGGCCTCTGGTATCCTGATCTCCCTCCTCAGACATCAGACCAAAACACAGAGGACGGACCATGTTTCTTGGAGGGGTAACTGTGGTCAACAAGACTTGTGAAACCCTGTGGTGCCATATTCCTTGATGCACCAGATGGTTTGCAACACAGAACCATCTGACAAGCCAATATTGGAAACTGTTTTGAAAAAAGCAGGCACTTTTAAAGAATGCTTGGCAGGTTATTGGATGAATCATCGGGGGGTAAGAGCAAAAACATCTTGTCCGCCAAGAAAAGCCTTCAGTGCTGTTGCTCTTCTTTCAATGAAGAAATACTCTTCAGGTCTGCTATGCTAACATGCTAACTCTTCAGGATAGCACTTGCATCTCATGTCATGGCGTCACACACCTGAACGTCGGCCATAGCTCTTCACAGGACGCAGTCCCTGGCCGGCCGGACACAACCGCATTACTTGATGATTATTTTGTCTGATTAGATGGATTTTTCCATTGGAGAGACAACCTGCAAGGTCAAACATGAACAACAACTGATGTTTCCTTAATGTTTACGGCCAGCTGACGGCTTCCGACACTAAATCATTCTGTGGTAAAGTCTGTGTTAAAAGAACGCAGGAATATCCATAACAGGTCAAATGTCATTATATTTTGGAGGGAGGTTAGTTTGCTACACGTCTCCAATATTCTATTCTCATGATACATTGCATTGTTCAAATCACAATTTGTCAAAAACTAAACAGAATTGAGGGAATGAGAAACATGGCAGGTTGATAAACAACCCTGTGTGTTTTTTTTCTCCATTTCCATTGCCTAATGATTCACTGCCTGATTCATGGTAGGTCACCTAAAAAAAGGTGCAGAAAGACGGATGCTGTGGTCAGGCTTTTCTTCTACTGGTCTCCGCTGTGACTCGACTCAGATTAGTTGTCCAATTTTCGAGACGTATAATCCATAATGTCTTTAGTTTAGTTACCTAGAGGTTTTCTGTGGAGGTAAAGATCCTTGGCGGCTCGAGCTGACACCATCTTAATAAATAAGCTGGTTTTCTGATTTTATTTTGCAGCAGAAGTAGGGTGAACCATACACCATTGTTGACAAAGGTTGAGACTTCATGATGAGTCACCTAAATCCAGGTTTGCTCAAATCCCTATACACATACATCATATATGTTGTTTGGAATGAGCACAGAGACTGAACATCTCCAGGTAATACAGTTAGCAGACAGCAGAGATTAGTAGCTCACTGGGAGGACTGGCCAACGCAGCAATAGCGGCGCAACTAGATGGCAGAACACACAAAGCCGTCGGCGGGTTTCGTCGATAATTCATTCATGTTCCCAAACTCAAGACTATGAGTCTGTTCCGATACCCATGTGACCAAACTAGTATGCCAGAAAAAGAGTCAGTATGTCCCAATGCATAGTATGTCAAATGCAGTAGGCCAAAGAAATACAATGATGTCCGACTGCAACGGGTCTGATTTTGCAGTATGTATGCCAGCATACGTACTGTGTAAGGGCATCTCCAGTATGTAATGAAGTCAAAAGAAAAGGTTTGGAATGCAGCTTGGTCTCTGAGAGGAAAGTTGTACCTCTTGGGAAGGAAAGACTTAGGAGACAGACTCAGACATCACTAAAGAGCAGTGTCTCTGTCTGTCCGCTCTGTCTTGTCTTGCCCCAAAGGGGACAGACATTCAAAGTTGCCCATAGCTCACTAGGTTTTACTTTCTCACAAAGCACCAACAAAACAGAACATATAATTTAACTTCCGCCAAACAAAGTCCTGCGGCAAAACAATAAGACAGGGTGCTGTCCAACAAAGTGTTAAGGGCAAGCAACAATTTATTACAACAGAATTTTACCTTCGCAACTCTGGTCATACTTTCTATCGGTTATGATAACACTGTAGGCTAGTCACCAAAGTTGTTGCTGACAAAAAAAGGCTCCAACAGAGCAATAAACACAAACAGACAGATGATAAAGGTCGTAAACAAGTGGCCAGATTGGTTGCGGTTGAAGTCTTGTGGGGTTTGCCTAAACAAGGGCTCAACAGGTATAAAGGTCCAAAGAGTCTGTGGCGCCTGGGCCACAAACATATCAATCTTGTTGATTGTATTAATTCATTCATTATTTACATGTCATGTCTAGAGAACAGTGTTGGTGTGTAATTTTTAGGCATTATGTAATCTTGATTATGGCATCCAAATGAATGCATCTTGTGCGATTGCGTGATGCCAAGTGGCCCAAGCTGGCAGGCACGAGGAGTCACAGGTAGATGAACAAAAAGGGTTTTACTTCCCCAAATTTAAACAAACAACTAAGACAATATGCAAAAAAAGGTCCCGGGCCCATAGAAAAGATCAACAGAGCAGAACTGAACCGACCAGCGCAGATACAAGCGTTCTGCTCACACTATGGACACTGAGCCTCGACAAGACAAAATATTCGGACTGAATTTACTAATTAAATAAATTCAAATTGTGCAATAAAGAGTAACAGAAAGAGCCCACTTAATAAATGAAATTTAATGAAACAATATTTCCCATGAGAGGTGATTTGCTGTAGGCCGACTGTACTTCAGCTTAATGTAATGTAAATTAAATGATAGTTTGTTCAACTTTAAAACATAACTGTGAAGCGTAACTTTTAAATTAGTTTCCATCACACGTTGCCAACTCTGCCAACTCTGGCGTAACACTGTCCTGTATTGGCATTTCCTGTCTGATGACGTTATGCATCTTCTGTATGTCACTTTCTTTTCAAAAGTCTTCTCTGATCATCATCAACCTCATCATGATCACTTGTTACCATGACAACTCTTTCATAGGACCAATCGCCCACCTCTCTCTCTCTCTTTTTCTCTCTCTTTCTCTCTTTCTCTAGCTGTCTCTCATTCTTATTTTACTCTTTATTGTCTTTGTTGTGACTCACCCATCAGCCACTGCTATCACCCACTTTAGTTTCTCATTAGAGTATTCCATTTGCTCCGTTTACCTAATTAATAGTTTTGTTCTTGATGTCTTTGATTCTTGTTTTCTTCGGATAGCTTCAGTGGAGGAAGACTCTGCAGCGTTCCCCTCAATGCAACATCACCAGCCAGCACAGTCAGAGCATCTGGCAGAAATCCCCTCCAGCAAACTCAGCGAGGTCAGTGCAGCCTCTTGCCCAGGCTCTTCAGGGGGATCCAGCCTCCGTGCCCTTTAGCCGGAGGCTGTTTGGACAGGCCCCGTATGCAGTATGTGTTAAGGTCAGGAACCTCAAATTTATCTGGTGAACCCTCGTGGCAGGACATAGCGGCTGAGGTTTTAAGAAGAGTCTTACATAATCTGCTACTTCCACGGCAGCGGGCTCTTTCTGAGAAATGTCAAAAGCAGTTTTCCAGTGATTTTTACGACATGATTTTTGAGCACTGGGGGTTATGTGTACTGGGCGAAAGAGGGAGGCTTGCATTGTTGAATTGTGCATCCAGGAAGAACAGTTGGTGAGGCAGCATTGAGCGCCCTAAAAATGTTGGAAAAGCCTCAAGGAGCTTCAGAAGGGAGCAGAAAATCTTGAACATAAACTCACAATTGACCTTTTATCCTGGAATTTTACGAATTTCTATAATTGGACTATTTTTGCATTTGGTACCCCTATTTGTTACATTTATTGCAGCGTTAAAGCATTTAGTTCTGAATCAATGGAATAGATGACTGCTTGTATATGAGAGGTGTCGCTTTTTCACCCATACTCTGTATTTCCCTTCAGCTCAACAGGAGAGGGAATATCACATTTACATTTGCCAGGTGGCCAAAAACACACTCCTAATAAATGAAAGTTTATCAGAGTATTCCATTCACTCCGTTTACCGAATTACCTAGTAATTACATAACATAACCTCCTAATTTACCCTTTTTTTTTTGGCATTCTGAGCATTTCTTTAATTTATTTCATCTGAAAACTATAACTGATTCTCTTCTTTCTTTTTTGCCTTTTTTGGGGTCAGTGGAAACAAGCGAACAATGCATTGCCTTTTAAGTTGATATGGCAAATGTGTTAGGAACAGTTTCTTACAGCTTTATCATTTATTTGGAGATGTGTTTGTGTCCACCTGATGAATGTAAATCCAAACTTCACTCTATTTTAGCTCTTTTTTTGGTCAGATTAACTCTGGTCTAAGTATCTGGCTTTTTATCTGTCACTAACCAGCTTGTCACTGACTGTGTCTGTATAGACGACCTCTCAAGATCTCTAAATGTCTCTGATTCTCTTACTGGACAATATATACTTTGGTCTCAGTTATGATTATGTGAGGGCTGCAAATGTCTGTTTGTATGGCGGGAGAGAGAGAGGGGTCTGACTCACTAGAGTCTGCTCGGGGATGGTGAAGCTGATCCGGGTAATATTTTTAGATGTTCTGTCTGTCTTTTTTATTTTCGTCTTTTTTTTTACTTCATATTTACTTTAACATCGTTTCTTGCGGTGCATCTCGAACGTTAGTAATGTCTCATCACATCCTGTCTCTTGGCGCTACAGGAGCCACAGAGCCAGGAGACTAATCTAATCATTTAGGGCCTGCTCTTGAGGAGTAAATAATCTTCTTGGCATATCACAAGGTTTGCGCGTGCGCGTGCGTGCGCGTGCGTGTGTGTGTGTGTGTGTGTGTGTGTGTGTGTGTGTGTGTAACTAAGTGTGTTTACCCATGTTGTGTAATTCTCCTCACCGCTTCCAGTGTTTTTCACCACTGTCCTCCCCTTTCCCTGAGGACAGCAGCAGCCCGAGACCAATTCTTGTTCTTTTGTATCTCCTCCTGCAGTAACACTATGGTCTATATTTCAGATCACTCTGACTAAACTGCTCCGCTGTTGAGATGTCCACTTTAAAGCTTGATGCACTACTTGTGTATGGATTTGGCCGCTATGCCAGCAAAGCACTTTGCCTTGAGAAAGGAATTAAACCCCTGAGGTTTTTCTAACATAGATTAAATAGGGAGGGGAGCTGAGAAGGCTTGGCTTATGGGAGGGGCACTACCCAAATATAGAGAACCTGCCAAATGCCAACGGGTGTGGGTGAGGAGGCCGGCCTTTCAGATGTGTGTCTCCCCATGTGGGTGAGTGTTTACATTATGAGGATTTTTAAGCTGTGTGTAAAAACAAATCTACAGTATATGCTGGGTCCCGTGTGTGTGCGTATGAGACATTTTATGGGGGCAAAGGAGATAGAGTGGCAGAAGATTACGCAGCAAACATTTTTACATTAAATACATCACAATGCAGCGTAGAACGCCAGCATGAAAGGGAATGTCTGTTGAGTTTCAAAGATGTTTGTCCCACTTCATCCTGTAATGGAAAATGTTGTGTTTATTGGGTTTGGCATTGAACTTATTCATCTCTGTTTTCCAGTTCAGGGTGAGTGAAGCGACAAAGGGAAAGATTAAGCGACAAACAAAGCTATGTAATGCGCAGAAAGCCACAGGAGGGGTTGGGGGATGACGATAGGAATGGGAATTACAACAAAAAAAAAACACAGCACAGAGCCGAGCGAGAGCCGGAGGAAGATTGTGTCTGCTACGTCTCACATGTTTGGTTACTCAGGCTAATGAGCAGCAATTAGACAGCAGCCAATTAACTCTGGCCATCAGACTGAGACCGAGGGAAATGGAAAGAGGAGGAGCGAGGAAGTGAGAGAAGAGTTGAGGGAGGGGAGATAGATGGGTAAATAACCTGGGAATCACCGCCGCTGTTATCTGCCAGAGATGTTCACGCGTGCGTTCGCGTTTGTGTGTGTGTGTGTGTGTGTGTGTGTGTGTGTGTGTGTGTGTGTGTGTGTGTGTGTGTGTGTGTGTTCCAGCAGGGGGAGCTGTGTAGGCCCATGACACTGTAAGTGCTCTACATGACCATCTGGCTCTCACTGTCAGTGGATGCTGAACTTACGCTTAACTCTTTCACTGCCAGCATCTACTTCAGATCCGTACGATTAAGAAAACTAAAGATGAACTGATAACACAACTGTCTCACTGCAGACAGCTGGAGATAAGCGCACCCTTGGCCAGTATTATAACCGAATAACTGAGTTCAGACCACAGAATCAGTGATCTGAATGATTGATGATAGATTGATGGAGGGGCTTTGTGATGCTGCATCTTCTCTGGCAGCCAGGACGCTGACCAGATTGTGTAAATGCTTCAAGCTGTGGAGGGGAGAAAGCAAATGGTTAATTTCTCATTCTCTGACTGCTAATGCAGTGTTCCAGCTGAAGCCCTCCGAGAGTCTCTCTCTCTCACACACACACACACTCACACATACACCTGCAACACTGTGTCGTACTGCTTGCCATTCTTCTGAGTAGCCCGCTGCCCTCTCTTTAATTGGGCTAATTGAAATGCGAGAATAACCGTTTTCAGATTGCTCATTATTTTTTGGCCAGATAAAAATGGGAAGCATGCTTACAGGCCAATATTCAGAGGCCAAGAGGCGGTCTTGCCTCTCTCTTTTGACCCTGTTGCCTGCTGCAGATGAGTCTTTCCTGCAGGCTGGTGGCATGAGGGCTGTACCTCTGGCCTTGGCAAGTCTGCGGCGTGGCCTAAAGTCTGCTTACTCGCTGAACCCTGCTCTCCGCTTGTGACTCCTCGCACCTTTGGCATTCTAACCGCTGTCCTGCCGCTCCATTTCCAGGGGGCCTTATTGTTATTTAAACAAGAGAGTCAAGTGGGATTTTTCCAGACATCCTTGAGATCAATTGTGTGAGACGGTTTGTGCTTAAGTGCTCTTGGCAGGCCTACAGGTGGTTGGGCGACTCCTCCTGTGTGCTTAGCGACTCTGCTAACCCCCGAGCAGGCCCACTGTCGGCCCTGAGCTGTGACAGAAGCGTCCCCAGGGCAGCCGGCACTTATGGAGAGCAGAGAGAGAGAGAGAGAGAGAGAGAGAGAGAGAGAGAGAGAGAGAGAGAGAGAGATGTCAAAGTACATCTGGAGCAAGGACCTGGAGAGTATACAGTATGTGTTTGACAACTGAGAAAATTGTCATATGTTTTGTGTCTCCCTGACAAGGAGGTTAGTCATCCCCTCAACACAGTCAAAGCACCCACACAATCATGCACACACACACACACACACACGCGCGCACACACACACATTCTCTACACACGTACAGTCTCAAAAACACAGACACACACAACCAGTCCTCGACTGCAGGGACAGACCAAATGCTTGTTATTAGCTCTGCAGAACCGGCCGCAGCACTGTACAGTAATATTCACCTCATAATGTGACTTTGAACATTTGTCATACGTACACATTATGCATATACAGAGTCATTTGCCTTCGAGGAGCTTTGTGATTTCCTCATTAACTTCTCGAAATGTAATGTGTCATTGAACCAAGTTCTGTGGCTCTGTTAATTATGGCCCCGTTTCAGCAGCGCTCTCCATGGCAACCTAAAGTTCTGCCTGTCACCGTGTGAGAGATGAGGGAATAAAGACATTTTCCCATTATGCTGCCACCCCAGCCTGCATTTTTCTCCTCAAGACAGGCCTGCTGAGGGATCCGTGCTGATCTTTTAGCTCCCTCTGCTGGACAATATGATAGCCTCAAGCTCGCTGTCTTCTGTACTGGGACGCAAAAACAGTCACCTAAGTGAGCGGTGACCATTGCGTAAAGATCATAAACAGTGATTTTTGTGTTAGTTCATTAGCAATGAGGAGGCAACATAAGGCGAGGTTTAAGGAGTGATGTGGGTGTCCACATGTTGACCTCACTGAGAGCAATAGCTGAAACTGTTGAGCAGTTGGTATTTTGAAAGCTCGGTGGCATCAAATTGAATATCATGAGGCTATTAGCATGCAAATGAGCCGTTTCCTCTCATTATTGTTCTGACAAACAAGCGTCGGTTAATGGGTGTGTGTTTACATTGCACCTACAGCATAAATGAGCCTGAGCTAATTAATGTAAATGAGCAGAGTTCAGAGATTGGTGAGATGCGACCAATTCACTCTGAAAAATATGATATTAAGAGGAAAAGTCTAAAATGGATATTCACAATGTGTTGGATCTGTTACTTGAGGAAATTGTGAAAGTCTCCTTCTCTCAGTATTGCTTTTATCCTTTCTTTGTTCCCTTGTAAAACACCTGAAGCATAAAAACGACATACTCCCCCTCCTCTAGTAATGTGACACAAAAAGACATTGAGCCCTGGACGCAGATCAAATGTCTGCACTCCCAATTACAACCCTCTGTGTTATGTCTGAAGTGGCCCTCAGGTGAAGCTGCCAAATGCAATGTCTAGAGAGAGAGAGCTCCTAACTTCCTCATCATTTGTTTCTCATCACGTGTCGTTTACATCATTCTTACATTAAGCATGAACGAGGCTCAGTTTCGTCACGAAAGGCTCGACTTCCACCAGCAAATGAATTCTTCTCTGAAGATGACCACTCCGGATTGGCAGTGTGTCTACAGGTAATAACCTATTTCTTTTAAAGGTTGGGTGGACCAAAGCCAAGACCAAATACAATCTACTCTAACAGAGCTGGCAGACCACTCCACTGCGGAAAACAAGCTCTCAGGTCATGGACTTGGTTTGTCATTCCCTATAAATGAACTCCTCGGCTCGTTGAAAACAAGATGAAGGATGACAAAGTGACTTTTCCCCACTTGCCAGTCTACGACTGCCTGTGGCCTTTGTGCCACTTCTCTCGCTAAAGTGTATTTTTAGGTGTCATGAGGGGTTTAGTCATTGGTGAACGCCTTGTTGATGGATTGTTTTGGGCGAAGCCGCCTGTTCTTTCCTCGCAGTGGCTAACTGTTGTCAGGGTGCAGTCCAGCGCCGAGGGAGATCGATAGAGAACACAGTGTCTGTTCTTTTTATTTCACTTCTCAAAAGTGCCGATGAAGTTTGAATTGCTCGTTAATAATGATATCTGATATTTAATGTATATTCTTTCAATAATGACAATTAAAAATGGAAATGTGACAATGTGAAAGGGCTTTCTCATATACGTATACAAAGAATGATCACCTTAATATGCAGCTCCTTTCGGCTTTACAGAGCAAGTACAATTCTAATTGCAGGACTTAACGCATAACGGAGTATTTTTATATTGTACTGCTATTTTTTTACTAGATTAAAACATTTGTTTTCTCTATACTTTGTATTCTCCATCTTTTGACGGTTCTCCAGCACATTACTGAGCTGTTACAGGCAGCAGAGAGAAGGTGTCAGAGGTTTGTGAACAAAGATCAGTCTACATCTGCTTCAAGCAACAGATCCATCAGCAGGTGAGGAAATTCCTTTCAGGTTGACATCATTATTTCCATTCCTCCTGTGGAAACAGACATTCCTGTCATACATACACACTCTTGTCTGCTTGTCTTTACTGCAAAAGTGTGTGTGTGTGTGTGTGTGTGTGTGTGTGTGTGTGTGTGTGTGTGTGTGTGTGTGTGTGTGTGTGTGTGTGTGTGTGTGTGTGTGTGTGTGTGTGTCTTGTGTGTGTGTGTGTTTGTTAGAGTGTAACAATATACCAGAATGTATCACTGCACTTCTCGCTATCGGTTAGCTCAATCATAAACAGTCTGTGTGTGTGTGTGTGTGTGTGTGTGTGTGTGTGTGTGTGTGTGTGTGTGTGTGTGTGTGTGTGTGTGTGTGTGTGTGTGTGTGTGTGTGTGTGTGTGTGTGTGTTTGCTTGGCTGATGGCCATGTGTTGATGTCAGGCTGCATCTGACTCTGTGGTGACATCATCAAGATAAAGAGCAGCGTTTGACCTGGACACAGTTCTCGTGACATGGACACAAGGCTTTTAAGAATGACGTGTGTGTGTGTGTGTGTGTGTGTGTGTGTGTGTGTGTGTGTGTGTGTGTGTGTGTGTGTGTGTGTGTGTGTGTGTGTGTGTGTGTGTGTGTGTGTGTGTGTGTGACAGCTGACAGCTCTGGACTTGTAATAGCATCCACAGGCCGGACTTCAGGACTCCAGAGGATGATTGCATACTGATTCACTAACTCAAACACACACATATACGACAACAATCTGTCACACACACACACACACACACACACACACACACACACACACACACACACACACACACACACACACACACACACACACACACACACACACATCATTCCTTCCATCCTAAATTGAATAATACTGGCTTTGTTTGTTAACAGTTTCAAATTTTATTTCCAAAAGACAATTGCAAATGCATAGCTTTACAAGACACACAGCACACACACAGATACGGAAGAAGGCTGAGGACAAGGGGAAGGCAGCCCCAGCAGCGTCCTTACTTTGGTAAAGATGCCCTCCATGATAAGCGTCACACGTACGACAGTATCAACAGATCAATACAGACAGACAGGAAACCTATTTGTTCCCGAATAACTTATATTAAAGGAACAGTCTGACATGAAATATTAATGTTTGGCGTCAAACTGAGATGGTGATGAAGAAGAGCAATATCTCTAAACCTTCTGTGCAGAGATAGCTTTATGTCTGGGACATGATTAGACCTCTCAATGCTTAGATGATCCTAAAATTAAGATCATTCTGACCATTAGATGTTCGTTGATAATGGGACCTGGCTTAATACAAAGAAACTCCTCGCCTTGCCTCATTGAAATTGAAAAAAAAAAGATAAATGGGCCGCACTCATATCGCTTTTATCTACTGTATTGGTCAGAATGCTTGACAGTTAGCCTCTCATTCACACAGCGTGATGGCGGTGGAGAGGCCATGCAAGGCAGTGGTCAGACTATCAGGAGCAATTTTGAGATTCAGTGTGGGATTGAACCACCCACTCTGCAATTAATGGGCAAACCCCCTCTTCCTTCTGAGCCTTATCCACCCGAAAGAATGCAGTACTCCAAAGCTGTCGGGAAAAAAAGCCTGCTGGGGCTGAAAACAACACTGATAAGAGCAGTGAGACTGAACCCAAAAGGCCATTCCAAAAGCACATTCTCACGCCCAACTCTGCAAATACGGACGCTTGGTCAGTGGCCCTACGTTCTAAACTATGACGCTCTGGCAGAGCAGAAGGTTTGGATGTGTCAGGTACAGCGTGTCAATATACGCTCATTACATGCATACAGTCTCTTTTTCAAATATCAATCTCGGGTTTACTTAGTTTTTATGTTTACTTACGCAACAAAACTACATGGTTAGAGTTCGGAAAAGATTGTGCTTTGGATAAAAACAAGTATGTTTTAAGTATTAAGTAAGTAACCTTACAAAATTAAGGTAAAATAAGTCAACTTTGTTTCACAGGGGAAACTAAAAACGGTCTAAAAACCTCTACTCCCGCCCCTTATGGACTTTATCGCGCTTTACACTACGCTAGTTGCTCAGCGCATCTAATAACATTGGAGTGATCTGTTGGCCTCTCATCAGACGTCAAGTGTTTGACGAGTTGGGAGCACAAGCAGGTTGCTTATCGGGGAACTGCATAGCTGGGTGATATTTCTCTATAGGCTCGCCATGTGTCAAACCTTTCACACAAGTGTCATAATACAAGTTGTTGGTATATCCCTTTTTGTAAACATGACACAAAATAAGAGAGCACTGGAGTTTCTGGAATGTGTGTTACCCCTGTACCTGATACACAGAGATGAAAATAAAATCAATCTTCCCATCTCGTGTTTTTTTATTTGACAGCAAACCATATTCCTAAAAATGTCAAACTGTTCCCGTACCGAAGAGAAACACAGGCCTTGTGCTGATCTACTTCTATCAAGCTAACTCCACGTGTGCTTTAGATGAATCAGAATCACAGTATTCGAGTTACTTTCTTCATATGTTGAGAGGCTTTGTGAGCATTTTAATAGCAATGTGTTGAGGTGTAAAGAAATTAAAACAGGTCAAGGAAAATAGCAGTCCAGTAAAGCAATTTCAGCACCAAATAACTAGTTATATACCTTAAGAGCAATTTTTTTTTACATTAAAGCATTGCTTATTATATGGCTTTAGTACAAGTGGTCTATGCATACTGTATATATTAAAACATTTCTCAAAATCCTTCAAGAGATCACGCAACCTGGATAGTTTAAAAAAAAATCTCTGTATGCTAAAATATCATCTTTCAGTGAGATCGTACTCTCATCACAGACCAGATCTTTGGCTCACAGCTACTTGGTGTTTCTCTTTGCAGCATTGACTTTATGTTTCTGACGCTTAGACGTTAAACCAGGTGGTGGTTTCCACAGTGAAACTCAGCATGTGGTCTCGATGCCCTCACTACACCACCTCCACGTAGTTGGCTGGGTAAAGCCCCTCACACCCGTCGGCCTTCATCCCCCGACACCAGCCCTGATCGTCCTCTTCCTCTATCTTCAAAAACTCCTCAGCTGAAGGGAGACAGAAATACAAAATTAGGATTGCAACTAACAACTTTTTTATCGATTTGGTCTCAAATAAAGGACCATTTCAGTTTTCCAGTGCTAAATTTGACATCTTCAGATTCCTTGTTCAAACCCAAAGATATTTTAAATACCATCATATAAACAAATATTCACATGTGAGAGGTTGGGACCCGTGAATTGTAAAAATATATATATATGTATATATATATATACACACATGTCGTTTATATATATATATATAATACACTGTATATTTAAACTATTAAATGACCAATGACAAAATATTTGATTATCAAATTTTCTGCAGATCAAATTTCAACTACTCAACAATTTACAATAATCTGAGACAATAATGTAGGCTTCTGCATATTAGTTTTAAGGAGTGCAGTTCGGTAAGTCGTGTAGGATTGTTCGTGTTTGTTTTACCTGCTTTAAATGACAGCTCATCCGTCTCCTGGCCAACATAATCATACATAGCTCGTACTTTCACTCCTCCAATAATCACACTAGAGGAAGAGAAAGGCACAGAGAAACAATCAGATCATTGTAAAAAAAAAAACCTTCATAGAACAATTCCCTTAAATACATAATAAATACTCGCCTCCTCTCTATTGTTCCTTTCTTTTCGACTTCTTTCTTTTCGACTTCTTTCTTCCCTTTTTTGTTTTTCTTTTCGGGCATCCATTCCTAAAAAACATTTGAAAAAAATAATTACTCAACATTTAACCAAAAAACGGAATAATATGAATTGAAATTCAAATTGAACCATTTCAGTAATAAGATGGAATGGACAAAAGCTGAAATACCTGGAAGTGAGGCCAGTCGGTGGGCATGCCGGGCCCGTTGGTATTCTTCCACCAGCGAAGGTCCTCGTGCTCATCGATGGCCATCAACGTGTTGTGGAGCTCATTGTACTCGGCCCTCACACTAAATAAAGCACACAAAATGAGATTGACAAAAACTTAAGCTGAAGCAGAACTCCACTCGATAAATACAACGCAGAGCTGTTCTCCATGACATAGTTCAAATAGTTCAACTGACATTTCAACAGCATGTACTGTGCAAACACTTCCACTGTCTCTAGTGCAGGAATTGTACATAAATGGAAATGAAACTGCTGCATAATAAACTGAGCATTGTATAATCATAACATACAGGAATATAAGAGGATGAATACTTTATGGATTGATGACTTGGTGGTATTCATTTCAATTTAACCTGCCGATGGTCCTCTGATGCTTATACTGTAACTAAAGTATATTTAAACCACTAGTTTGCACATAATCTACTTGCACTGTCATCCAGAGCATTTAAAGTAAAGTGTTACCCAAACATTCAGCAGATTAATAGAGTATATCATCTATATCCCCCTGTGGCCCCTGCAGATTTGATACAGTAATTAAAATGCTTTCATTGCTATTAATTCCTTTAATATATTAGAAGTGAGTCACTTAGTCATGCCATATGTTACTGAACAACTTTTGATTAGAACTAAATTAAGTCAAATTATTGATTTTTACATACTTAGCTCTAAAGACACACCTGTTTCCCCACACGCATCGATCTTCATCTAATCAGCAGAGACAGCAACCTGACAACAAACACACACAGTTGTTCACCTCTCATTGTTGGTGATGTCCAGGTGCTTGTGGATGGAGAGAAAGGCCTGTTTGAGGAAGACGATCCTCTTTCGCTCCTCGTCCTGCGATTGGTCAAAGATGGACTCCATCTCTTCCATGTAGCGTGGAGCGTAGCGGTTCACCTCCTCGAGGACTTTTTCATAGCGGGCACGAACCTGAACATTTAGACACACTTTCACACACTTCTCACTGGATTTACATTCATAGACACTCACACAAAGGTATATGTTACCCGACCCTATCCTAACCCCAAGCCTAATTCCCTCGACAAAGGTTAAACTAAAACTATATTGACAACTAAATGTGAAAAAAATGTCTTGAACAAAACTCTTCTTGTTCTTGCCTGACTTTTTTGGGGCACTTCAAGCTTTCTTAACGCCAACGACTGTCGATCTGTGAGCCAGCCCAGGCGCCAGGAAAAAGTGTTGGCTTTGTACATTTCTACAAACCACGGCTACGTTAAATAATGGATGTTTTTCTTTTCCTTATTTCCTTTTGATGGACGTTACTGCAGTTGGGCAGAGTAAATAATGCATTGGAACCAGTGACTCACAGCAAACAATGTTCTGCTTTTTGGGTTGGAAACCTCAAACAGACGGCGTGAAAGTGTGCCGCATCGAAACAAGCCCTGTGTGTGTGTGCACGGGACACAACACCTAGGGCACCCACTCACGAATACGCTGCTTGAGAGCACAACTAGCGGTCAAAGACTCCACAGTGCTTGTAATCACTGACACAAAAGCAGTCAATAATCTGGAATAGAAGGAAATCCTCCAAACTCAATGAAACATGTTGCTGACCTTCTCGGCCTCCTGTTGAGCCAGCTCTCTCTCCTCTTGGATCTTCTTCTGTTTGTCGATGGCGACGTCCGGGTTTCCCTGAGCGTGTACCTCTCGCTCCCGGGCTGCCTGCTCCTTGCGGCTCACTTTGTGGTACGCCCTCCTGGCTTTATCCAGCTGTGGAGGAACCAGAACGCAACGTCTCATCTTGTAAATGGATGAGGAAAATGCAGGAAGTGTGTCTGTCTTCAGGACACCAACAATCGTCCATTCAAGAGCAATTCAACCTGTGCGGATCATTTTGACAAACTAAGATGCACCTGAGCTCATGCCCAGAATAGCATGGTGGTGCATGAGGCCTTTTACTTAATGAGTATCCATTTGTGATATTGCATTTTACAAAGTATTGATTCCCTAAAGGTTTGTGTATATGAAAATGTGATGAAAATATGTAATTCTGCTTTAGATGGATGTCATGTCCTCTGGTCCATCGCTGCTCTCAAATCACAGAAAAGCCCAGATTGTGTAACTACAGTTATTTTATTGTTACTTATTTAGTATGGAATATTTAATGTAATCAAGAAAAAGGATTTAAAACCAAGCTTTCAGGGGCTTTACGTATGTTTTCTTCATAACATATAATACATAGTTTATAGTGTGTATCTGTACTTTCCTCTTTGATATTAGGTTTTGCTGCTGACACTTTGCACACACATTAATGCAATTCACTTTGTCTTTGTCCTAGTTTTTTTTCTTCATAAAACACTATGAAAACAACTGATTGTTTCTCAAAGAGATCGCGGGACAAGTGATTTACAGAGTGTGTTGTAGAAAATTTCACTGTGGGTTTATCAGGCACTTTACATCTTTAAAGAAGATGTGTAGCCTGGCTTCCTCTGTTTAATATCAGTATCAGACTCAAGCTTTATATCATCAGTGTCACACCAAACCTGGCTTTTGAATCTGAAAAAATGCAGACCTTTTTAAGTCGTTTGGCCCACGGTTTCTGAGCACGTGTGAAACCCGTCTCGATGTCCTGGGACTCCTTGAAGCCGCCGAACAACTTCTTGTGGAAGGTGTCCTTCTGCCAGGTCCGGACCCGGTCTCCGTCCTCCGCCACCAGGGAGCGACAGATGGAGGCGTGTAAGGAGGCCAGCCGGTCAGCCGAGGACAGGAAGCACTGCCACGCCTTCAGAATAGATCCGTATAGCGGACCTGAGGGAAGAGAACAAAGAAACACTAATGTTAAATGTTAAATGATGAATGTTCTTTGTGCTTTAGAAATAATTAGAATAACTATGACTATTTACATGAAGCATAACATTTGAATTGGAATTTATATTAGCATCTCTTATCACAAAAAAAAAAGTAAGATCACAGTCGTAGCAGTAAAATGTGTTGACAAAACCAGCGGTATACTTACTAGTGTCCACTACTGGCTTCCACTTGTTGCTCCACTCACTGAGCTGCTGGGCGTACTGCCTCTCCACACGAGCTCGCTCTTGGAAACACGCCACGATGTCATTGCAGGCCTGGAAGGCATCTTCTGTTCGCTTCACAGTGGGATGATAGTTCCCAGGCTGCCAGGGCACAAAGAGAGAGGAAGATCTACTGTTCACACAACATAAACAAGCATTTTAATCCCCTCGTATTAATGCCCAATAACATAATCAGTATTCACTACAGCCTTTTGGTTTACTTTCATTTTGGCTTTACTTTCAATGCCACGTTCAAAATGTCATCTGCTCACATTTGAATCCTGGCAGAGTGCCGACTTTAGTTTATGGAGATGATAAACTGATTTAGACAAAGTCATTTACGACTCTTACACTCTTACTACCCATATTATTTATACTGCTACTTATAGTGTCAATACTTATACCATTACTGCTGCTGTTACTTCTATTAATGATAGTACTATTAATATATAAAAACTAGTAGTACTAGTGCCACTACTGCTCCAAGCATTACAACCCGGACTGCTATTATTAGTTGCAGTAGTCATTTCACTAATAGGCTAATAGCAGCACTATTGCTCCCTCCAGTAATTCAACCTTATTTATGTAGCACCTGTCAAAGAAATACTGTGCTGCTGTGCTTCTGTGATTAATAACGTTAAAAGGAATAGTTCAACATTTTAGGAAGAAGCACTTTTACGCTCTTGCCAAGGCTTAAATGAGAAGATTGATACCACTCTGCTGGCTGCTGGATCCAGCTGCGTATTTACTTTTCAGACGTGAGAATTATATTGAGCGTCTCATCTGACACTCAGCAAGAAAGTGAATAAGCGTATTTCCTGAAACGTCTACCTATCCCTTTAATCATTGCTCTGTTCCATTTAGGTCTCCCAGCCGCTGTGCCAGTTAACCAGCGTGCACACATCTTTGAACCGGCACAGCTAAATGCTATGCAGCCATTATTAATGTCATTAGTTACACCGGTTTGACATTGAACAGTATATGGGTCCGTATCACATTATCTTGCCAGTCAGTCATAACAAGATCCAGCTCGCATGCGCATCTCCTTTCACAGCTGTGACGGAGATGCAGCCGCCTGAGGTCAAGCCCCACGTGCTACAAGTGGCTCTTTACTGGCATTAGGTTTCCTGTGGTAACATCTAATGCCGGCAGCAGCACAGGGCGCGGTCAGCGGACACGAGGACGAGGCCCGGCCATAAAAAGACAGACGGAGAGGGAAGACAAGAGGGCAGTAGATGCAAGGCCCTGAGTGTAATAACATATCTGGAGCAAATGTGTTGTTTGTGGATGTGGTATTTGGAAGTCTCTCTGCAATTTTCCTGGCAGCCGGCGTGAGCTCCTCCTCAGCACTCACTCCTCTCTTCTTCACTTTCTTTCGCCACTGACACGTTTAGACAGCTGAAGTTTCTGGACACCATATACAGTATGCTGCCATGTTGTGTTAAATCATCTGAGGCAATGCGCTTATTGCAAATACCATAAAAAGAACATGTATAATAAGTAAGACAGAGATAAAAGTGAGCACGGTTGATCTTTTTTACTTACTACAAACAGCTGTATTTCTGTCTTATAATTGATGCTAAAACTGTCTGCATACTTTTCATAGATACTAAAAACACAAAAAAAAAAGATGAATCAATATGCAGGACATCTCCAGTAGAATATAAAGAGTGTTCATATTTCTTGAGCTATTTGTGTTTAGGGTATGTGATATTTATAAATAATTATTCTTGCCTATATGTTTGCTTTAATATTTTAGATTCAACAGTTATCTGGTTGTCACACATAGTTTAAACATATTTAGAAGTCAGAATACACATGTATTAAAACGTCCCCCAACAACTGAAGGTGATTTATTTTCATACAGCCTTCAAAGACTTGGAGACTTGATGCTTTGAAGCAAACACTCGTTGTTTTTTGCCCTAATCAGAATCAATCCGAGTATTTCCCATTAGTGGCCTGCTGTTTCTGTTTCTCTCTCTCTCTTCTCTTTCTCCTTTCTTTCTTTCTGCCCGTTGTGGTTTGCACTGACTCTCCTCACTCGTCTGAAAATTAAATAGAAACAGCTGAGGAATCCAGTTTGAGGCCAACGGCAACGCTGCAGAGACCCAGTTGACCAATCTCTGAGGCCGATGCAAATCCGCTACTAGAGAATCTGTCGGAGCCATAAAACGCAGTATCGGAGAAAATGGCCAGAGGCCTCCATTGAAAGAAATCACATTTCATGTCTATAACCAATCATATCAAGACCATAAAGGGCCACTAGCAGACGTAATGCTAGCAGTTACCGAGCTGCTAATGGTCACAGTACTAGCAGTAGTTAAAGCAATATTATAGAAATAGTGCCAGCTTAGACAGAAATGTTTATCTTAAAAGAATAGCAAGGCTCATCAGTCCAGTCAAACATTTAGAGTCTGCTGCAGATTTCAAAAAACACCATCGTCGTTTCTTTTGTACTTGAAAACAGCAAAAGGATGTGTGAAGAGAGACGCATCATAGAAGGTCTTTATGAGTGAGGAGGACAATAGTAACATGGGCCCGGGGCTGAGACTGATGCAGCACAGCTGCTGCTATCTATTAGTATAGTACACTTCTACAGAATGCACGATAATTGCTAATACCTTAAACTGGTGGTGACTTTGCAAATCCAAAACAAAAGAGCTTCGGTCTGCAGTTTAATGACAGACAGACCTTCGAGCATGTCTGCAGGACGACGCAGACCAGAACTGGCCTGCAAACACATCCAACACAACAGGCGGCTGGCAAAATTACAGGAGGGGAGAGATGAAGGTGGAGCTGCACATCGAGGCCGACGGGAGACAAAGCCGGTGTTAAAGCGGTAGAACGCGCAAATTAGATAGTCGGGCACTTTGAATGTTGGAAGTGTTTACAGCTTTAAAAACATGGCGGCGAAAGCCGAGCTGTGTCTCGTAAACAGAGTGCAAAGCAGCTCATACACAGAAAAGTTAAATGGTTTGATGTGTATTACTTGTGCTGAATTGGAGTAAAGCAAATTTAAGCAATTTGCACAAACGGTTAGATATTTCTCAAGATTAAGATGAAATACAAGAATAAACCAGTTTACTGTGAGTGTAATTCATCATGTGTTATCGTGTGAATAATTCTCAATGAAATGATAGATCTAAAGCTTCACTCAGGATACTGCAATGTATTGTTTCTTTGTCAAACATGATGAACTTTTTATTTACTAAGTCACTCATTTCTTTGAAGCTAATTTTCATTCTTTTCTTTATTATGTCGAGGTGAGAACTGGGAATGAAAGCCAACACATCTTGTATGAACAATATCCTGTCAATAAGATGAACTTGGTTCTGGTTTTACGTTATGTTCTGTAAGTAAAGTTCACCACTTGAGTCACTTACTAAGCAACTTGATTGAGACTTTATTTTTAAAGGACAAGTTCGCCAGTATTCACTTTCCTGCGAGAGTTCGATGAGAAGATCAACACTACTCTCAGGTCTGAGCCGTAAATGTGAAGCTGCCGGCGGTTAGCTTAGCAAAGACTCAAAACAGCTGGAACAGCTGGCTCTATCTGAAGGTATCAAAGGCCACCTACCAGCACACCTTAAACTCATTAGACTTCAGGAAGTCACTTTGGACAACATCAGGAAAGAAAGGTAAAAGATCTCTGCAGAGGAGCTGAAGACACCGAGCAGAAGAAAACCACACATAAACACAGCATGCAGCAGAACAATGATGTCACAGAGGGCAGTGAAAATGGAAAAATTGCGTTGGATCCACAGAGAAACGGGCCTAGCGCTTTACAGGCTACTCTGTCGAGCAAACACAGACAATCAAATACCTGATGAGCTGAGCACTATCACAAAAACCCCTTGGAGCGCGGTTAACTCAATCACATCAATTCAGAGTGCACGATGGTACACTATTCACATCTAAAAATCAAAGCACAGTCTTGTTCACACTGATACGAAGACTGAATCACTAACTGTTTCGTCTGGTTTGAAAAGGAAGGTCACCGAGACTCCAGGGGGAAATCTTCCTTGGATCCGTCTTTTTCTTTGTCCCGAAAGACACACACACACACACACACAAAATACACACTCTTACCATCCAGAAGCTGCGACTGTTGGCATCTCCAACGCTGCTGTCTGATGGCAGAGTCGACATCCTGTTCTCTGAGAGAGAGAGAAGAGCATGTGATTAGTTCAGAGGATTTATCCTCTTCTTTTTAATCTGACTGATCTGTGATATGTTTGTGATACATATTACAATATGAGCCTTTCTTGAGTGACAATCTCGAACATGAAGCTACTGTATATTTCAGTTCACCAGAAGTTATTCAAGAAAGTGAATGTAAAGTATGTGACTCTTATTATTATAATTATTATTATTATATGCTCTTGTATTCTCACATGATTATGTCCCAACCCACATTTTTTACAGTTTCATAATTCAGTCACATAACCAGTGGACCACTAATCCATTAGGAAACCGCATCCTCTCAACCAACAGATACCATCAAATGCATTGATATGAATTACTTTTAAAGTGTGCGTTTCATTATTAATAAAAAAAAATGAATTGTATTTATGGGGGTACAACTGCAGAAGTAGCTCCTGGGGTACAAGCCCCTGGTTGGGAATCCCTGTCTTAATGTGCCGTATGTCTCTTTGAGGGTCTCTGATAGGAGAGCGCTCGATATCCCCTCAGATAAATGACCGGCCATGAGGCTCAGACCCATTAAAGAGTTGTGGCTGCTGCTGGAGGATGGCGTGTACAGTAAATGTAGGCATGTCGTAACAACATCAGTGTATCTTCTCCCAGCAATCCAGCTTTCAAACATGAGCTATCCTAAAATAAATAGGCGTCCCGTCATTCCGACTCATCTAGAAAGGAAACAAGTAAAAAGTTATGTCTGCCTCAAAATGAAGTGATCTACATGAAGTACTTGAGATCGTTGAATGACGTTAAGCTCGTCTGGTTCCACACCAAAATAGCTACTTTTCCAGTTAAATATTTAAGCACACAGCAGTTTTGCCTTCTGGTGTTTCAAACCCTCGCTGCACCCGTAGCTGAACTCCACCCAGACACAGCCTTCATGTCTGGCCTGTTTTTCCTCCCTGCAGCCATCTCTCTCTCTCCAAAGGCTCACAATTAGATTCGATGATTTCCCTCCACATCCTGCTGTTCACGGGGCATCACATGCTCCAGCATAATGCCAGGCCTCTCTCTCCCTGCCTGGATCTTCCCCGGCTTACTGTCGTGATCCTCTGCCGCCGAGGTCTCGTAGATTACACAACCCTGTGTTCTGCGGGAGGTCAGAGAAATAACGGATCGCCTCCCTTTTAACCCTTGACCTGGACTTCCTGTCCCCCGGCTGCCTTGCTGTCCTCGGGGGACTGGGTCTGAGTTTCCAGAGGAAAGTGGGGGTGGGGAGCTCTGCTGTCCCTAATGTCAAATAAGTTGGTGCATTCCTGCAAGTTTTACTAAGTAGTCTCCAATCTCATGACACCAGCAAAGTGCCTGTGGGAATTTAATCCCAACTGTATATTCATCCTCCAAGTACACAAGCAAGTCACTTACACTACAACTGTAATCTACTTTCATGCCTCTCAAATATGATTGTATACCTTGATAAACATTAGGATCTGTCTATGTAAAAGAGAAAGCGTGCTGTGCAACTAAATATCTACTGCAATCAATGTATAAGCATTTCAAATATCATGCCATAGACTTCATAATCAATTTAAACATCCTCTGAAAGGCTGGGATGGGCCTCTCTATCCTGAAAATGTAAATAACACATGTCTGAAAAACTTTTAAATAATTATATATATATATATATAAATATATATGTATATATGAAACAAATTTAAGTTAGAAAGGCCGGACTGGACCTTCTGATTGGCTCACACAGAGTTTACTGGATAACTTACCACCTACCAGCACAGATCTAGTTCCACCATGGGGTCCTCCAGACTTTTTATAATCTCTTGGCAGGTCCGACAGGATATTTGTTCCCCCAGTTTTCAATAGTCCTGTCGCGACCCAGTCCTCCCAGTATCTAGAACTCTAACTTTTCATGTTAAATCTGCGTAACAACGGACCGAGACTGGAGGTATTCCACGTTATAAGATCCCATCTGGAGTTTCCAACCAACCAACTATTTCACCCCTGTTTCCTGCACTCCTCCCCCTGTCCCCGTTTCATCTGTCACACATAACTCACCACACACACACACACACACACACACACACACACACACACACACACACACACACACACACACACACATTGCATAGAGGAAATATATAGCAACAAATGAACGCACAGAGCAGAAATAGGAGCTCAGTCCCTCCCTTCGATCTCTCTGACAGCAGCTACAGCCATGGGAGGCTAACAGTGTCTTACCTCTGTAACTGTTGGGGCCCTCTCTGCTTCAAACCCCCTTTTCTTCTTTTGTTGGGCAGCTTCAAACTTTTTTTCCAGCTCAATCTCTGTGCAGACTGTGAGGCTCCTTCTCTCTCTCCGTCTTGTCTTCCTCACGCTTCTCCTCGTCTTCGCCCACTTTGATTTTCCACTCGTCCTGGAGTGCTGCTCCTGCTCTTCCCTTTTCTTTGGCCCACTGTTTGTGTCAGATGAGTTGGCTTCTTTTTTTCTTCTTCCCTCCTTTTCCTCCCTCACACCCCCCTCCCTCTCTCTCTCTCTCTCTCTCTCTCTCTCTCTCTCTCTCTCTCTCTCTCTCTCTCTCTCTCTCTTACCCTCTCTCTCCAAAACAGCTGCAGGAAACTCTTGTTCTTTGCACTCCACCACTTGTTGAAGATCGTCTTGTTTTTTCTCTTTCATTCACTCGCTTCACCTCCGTCAGAGAAGTCTTAATGGGGCAGTGTGTGTGTGTGTGTGTGTGTGTGTGTGTGTGTGTGTGTGTGTGTGTGTGTGTGTGTGTGTGTGTGTGTGTGTGTGTGTGTGTGTGTGTGTGTGTGTGTCTAGGTGAGTCACAATAGCTGAGTCACCAGCTAAAGTATGTGTGCGTGTGCATTTGTGTGTGTGTGTGTGTGTGTGCGTGTGTGTGTGTGTGTGTGTCAACTGGGCTATTAACTATGTTTTACTATTTTACAAAAGAAGCACGAAGCATGACCAGATAAGGAAAACTCCATGCGCTTGTCTCTAGGCCCCCTTTTCCTCCCCTCAACGCTCCCTCAGGATAGTTCAATAAGCCCGCCTCCACAGCTGGAGGATACATCCGGTGTGTGTGTGCATGTGTGTGTGTGTGTGTGTGTGTGTGTGTGTGTGTGTGTGTGTGTGTGTGTGTGTGTGTGTGTGTGTGTGTGTGTGTGTGTGTGTGTGTGTAATAAATGCAGAGATCCTTTGAAGTCAGAGACCCCTGAAGAAGAATTGTTCACACTCACATGTGCTGCTCTTGCTTCTTGCTGCTGAACTTGTGAAACTTTGTCGTGTCAGAACTTGTCATGTAAATAACTCGGCAACTGTTTACGCCCAGCTACAACCTGCTCTTAAAACCGTAATCCTGTGTTAGTAATCCTATAATCACATCTGGAAGGATAGTATCATGACAACACTGTAGATCTTGTGATTAAAATGATAATAACCATAAGAGGCAACAAGGGGAATAAAGTTGATGGTCAGTAAGGTTTATACAGTATAGATTGAGCATGAAATGACACATGTGAAGGCTTTAGGAAAAGATAAAAATTAATATTATAGTGATTACAGAGGTGCCTTCTTCTTCTTCAGGTCAGCTACAAATAAAGACTCTTAAAATAAGTTTTACTGAAGTAGACACATGTTTACTTTGTTTAAATGTATTGATGCGATCCTTAAATGTTGATGATGATGGTCGTCTCAGTACAAAAGTACTTTGTTACTCTTCCACCAAAATCATTATTTACTTTAAAGCCATCCATTATTCATATTGTACGAAATGAAGTGCAACAAGTACACTTAAAAATATTTTGGCAAGTGCGCTTACCTTGTTTACGTTGATGTGACATAAGTGTAAATCTGTAAAACATATGAATGAAACCAGGCTTCATAATAAGTTTTTCAAACATTCAAAATGGATGTCTGCTGGCTAAACTGTTGCACTACATATCTGAAGAGTGATTCAATGCAGGACGTTAACCGGTGAGTCAAATCTGTATATAGATACAGGGCGTGCAACTCACTGTTGGGACCCTTGGTATTTTGCTCGTTTAAAGTCCGATCACATGAACGGGTCTCTTTCAAACTAATTTCGTCGATCTCATTTCAAATATTTTGGCAGATTATACACCCCATTTTTTAAGCCACCAGCATACTTTAATTATATTTGGCTCTGCTTATTGAGGCATTGATACATCTCGCCTCAATATATCTGATTTGTAAGGTCTTGTATTCAGTTCAGTCACGCCTTTTATTGTTTATCCTGCTGTAATAGTGTTTATTTACATCTACACCTTTGTGTAACTATAACTGTCTGCAAGTTTTTATTGTGAAGTTTTCAACGGAAGTGTCATACCCCTTCTGGTCACAAAGAAAAACTGCAACTTTATTTTAATAAATATCCGTAGTTGCGTGGTGGGACCACTAGATGGTAGAATTATGCGTGGTTTTAAAATATCACCAAAAGTAATTTGTAATAAACCCGATCATTTGTTTCTTTTATTTCTATTTCTTGTCTGGGTCTGAGGCTAGCTACTTGTACTAGAAGATAATCAAGTGCACAACACAACTGTCATTTAAATGTACTCTCTAATAAGTGAAGAAATATGCTATACGGTTTGTTGTGTTACTAATTTATTTAACGTTGTTTTAGTTCGGATAATGTTTGACATTACTAAAAAAATGCAGTTGCCGTTTCTGAGAGGACAGAAATACTAAATACATGCAGGTTGTCTGGCTCAGCGACTGGCTACTTGTAATGTAATGATTGTGCTGCTGGAAAGCAATACTTGTATTACAGTTACTATGTAATGCAGAGAAATGTTGTACATCTTGTTAATCCTGATACGTTTCTCTTTTCTTTTACCTGAGTTTAGTTTTGACAATGTCAATATTCACATATTTGGAATTGACGAGTATTTCTGCCCTCTGGTGGCCATAATGCGTAGCTATACCTATTGGAGTCGTTTTATTTTGAAAGTATCATTCGGAAGCACTATTGTGTTGTGTTGCGTTTGACTTTACTAGTAGAGTGCAGGTGCCGTTCCTCACTATAGCCACAAGGGGGCAGAAATACTCATAATTCTAAATACACAGAGGGTCAGAGGCTGGCTGCTTGTTCTGTAAAGGTTTTACTGTTTGCAGGTAATTATGTGCACAGCACATCTTTCCTTTAAAGTTACATTACAATGCAGAGATAAAAATGCTGTAACGTTTTTTAAACCAGTTTATCTTGTATCTGTATCTCAATTCAGTTATTTCAACACCAATGTATATAAAACCCATGCGCGTCACTGCCCTCTGGTGGCCACTGGGCGTAACTATGTCCATTGCAATTGATTTTATTTTGAAAATATTATTTGGAAGTAGTACTAATTAATTGTCTGTCTTCTTATACACTGTCTATAGTTGTGTTTCTTAAACCCGTAGAGTTCATCTCATATTTGTCTCGTTGGTTACAGAGAAGTAAAGTGAAACCTATTAGTCAAACGCAATAACACATTATACTGTATTTCCGGTTACTTTGAAGATGTGTGGCGGTTGGAGGGCATCTTAAAGCATTTATTGAGTTATTTGAAAATCGCCAGTCGAGTGTCTATTTGTAATAGCCCCGTAATAAAATAATTAGAGGTAAATAAAGCAGAGATAATTTTGTTGAGACTTGTTTGTCGGTCATTTTCTCCAACGGTCCACTCCGGTCCACTAGGGGCGGTAATGCTCTTTAGCGCTGCCGACTAACCGGCCTTCTTAAAAGCGAAGCAGTGAATGAGGCTTCGGTCATTTTTTTGTCCGCCTCGACTGGAGCACCTCTCGTGCTACTGGTAAGAAGATATTTTACTATTATGAGCTTTAGTTTGTTTAATCATCGCATATAATAGATTAATATTGTAGTTCTACAACCAACGTTAGATGGATCACGTTAGCATTCACTGCTGTGAACTGTTTTAGCCTCATACCATAGCTCATTGCTGTTAGTTAAACGTCCATTCGGTTTGATTAACTATAACTTTAGCTGTTGGCAGTAACACGTTGAGGGAATAGTTTGTGATATCAGAGGGGTTAACGAAATAAGCCTTGGTGGATGCATTGAATGTTGAATTTGACACTATCACGTGGCTTCGACCTGAAGCACGAGCCACTTTTAGGCCACGTGTTGTCTGGTACTAAAACATGGCAGCGTATTGTTAACTGATCTAAACGGTGTCCGTTTTAACTGTTACAGACCGTTTCTCCGGTATATAACAGCCGAATTAGCCCGACAGACGTAGCTTAAACCCTGTGTGCCCACCGCCACGTGGTGAGGCTAAACTCCATGGTAGCTAACATTGTAGCTAACTATCACAGTAGTCGGTTATCACAACATGATAGCAGCTTAATGTGTGTATCTAAATGTCCCTTACACACGATATAATATATCGTTATTAAAACTGTCTCTCCCCTGATGACGTGCACTGGGCTCTGAGTCTATTTGAGGAGAACGTGCATCTTTGGCCCTGACAAGCCAAAGTTTCTGAGGAGAAAATGACTAAATTATTGTTGGCCAGATGTCATAGTGATAATAATACAGTAACACTTGCTTTTGTCCTTTTTCAGGTCTCTTTCAACAAGTGGTACCACTCATTAGGTCCAAAGAGGTGTGTATTATTATATACGTGTACTCTATGATAATAAATGCTTTGATGGCAACCAACAGCTCTACCAATGTAAAGGAAGACACATTTTGTTAACATATCAGCTACTGCAACTCAGTGCTGTTTGTGACGCACATTCCTTCCTGTTTTAAACTCAAAGTGTAGTGTGGGTTCAGCTGTCTCTCTCCCCTGATGACTTGCACTGGGCTCTGAGTCCGTTTGAAGAGAACGTGCATCTCTGGCCCTGACAAGCCAGAGTTCCTGAGGAGAAAATAAACCAAAGATGGTCAAAAGTGGTGGCGATAACAACACACTAACTGTTGCTCTTGTCTTTTCTTCAGGTATTTCAGGAAGTGACGCCACTCTTTACAGACTGGACTTAAATCAGGTTCGTCATGACGCTCCATCTCTTGGCCTCTAATAGCATACACTGTGTGAATGCAGATCTCTGGTGATGTATAGCACTGGGCTCAGATAATCAGTGATGATAAAAGTGCAGATCTGCCCGTGACACGGCAGGCTCTGAAGAGACAATTGCAAAAAATAAAATGTTTTAACCTTGTAGGGTTACGATTGTTCTGACTTTTCCTTGCTATTTCAGATGCTGATCTTCCTGCAGAAACCATCAGCCGTAGAACCGTGTAATGTTTTTTTTCTTTTTCAAAGCTTAATATTGTCCTCTATTTCCTCTGATTAATAAAACAAAACTTTGTCTCACATTTGATTCTTCAGTTTTCTACAAATACTTGTTCATTGAACTGATGTTTCTGTTTTGGAGTCACTGACAACTTCAACTGCAGGATTTATGAACTTTTAATTGCCCTGTATAGACTGACTTTAAACAGTGAGAACCTCATACTTAATGTACTGATTATAGTTTGTGTACTTTAAATGACACAACCCACATGTGAACACAAGCAGTTTAACTTTAATGTGTTAATTTTTGTTTTACGTCGATGGGCAAAGCTGGTAACTCACCAGATTTGATTGTATAGGACCGTGGTTCTCAAATGGGGGTACGTGAGATTAAAATAATAAAAAATAAGCATCCATCCAAAGTGTACGTTCATAAACTGATTTGTATTGATTCTATATTAAATTGGACTGACGGCACAGCACTTTTTTTTTTTTTAGCCAAAGATGCTTTGCGCTGGTTAGGTGGTACTTGGCTGAAAGAATATTACACATGGGGTACATCACTGGAAAAAGGTTGAGAACCACTGGTTTAGGATATACAGGGTATTAATACAATACTTAATGGCTAACTGCAACAAACTAATGTATAATTTATGCCTGACCAGTGTCACAGGGTACTTAGAAATATTTCACAAATCACTTAAATACTTGCATTATACAGTACAAATGGAGTGGTGGTGGTATGAAATTAGATGCCGTTTAAAAAATTATATACTTGGTGAGTTTGAATATTAGGAGTATTTTCTATTGTGCACATTGTTACAAGATACTCTTTGGCTAAGCCTGGAACGTGCTGAGACTAGAACAGTTTATAAATAATGGAACATTACTTTAGTGGCTCAAATATGATCTGTCTTAGAATCTCACCTGAGTGGAGCCGACTAAACTTTCATTCAAACCTGGAAGTTAATCTGTATTTATCAAACAATATACTGATTAAAGATCACTGCAGCAAGACATCCCACTTTCAGGTGTGTGCATGATGCAAATCATAAAACATGAACTTTATTTAACAGCTTCTATTATAAAGTTCAAGTTTCTCTCATAGTTTGGCTCGTTTTGATGGCATATTGTAAAAGGAGCCTGTTTCACATTTGCACAGAAGAAAAAATAAAACTCTTTATATATACTCTTACAATAGTGTGTACCATCCCCAAATCCACGTAACCTGAGAACTATTTGCTGGGCTGTTGACAAATGTGGCCCTATGAAGTGAGGGAGTAGATTAGAAACCTCGGTCTCGCTCCACAGGCTGAATATCAGTCTCCAGATGGAAAGGAAACACATTTCATTCAAGAAACCGAAACAACAATAATTTGAACTTTGTTTCTGTATCTTTAATATATTTCTAACAATGTATTATCTCTTAAAACATTTGAAATTCATATATGTCTATATGAATGTGTGTGTGTGTATGCTCTGGAAAAAATTAGAGACCACTTCAAATTGTTCTTAAATCAGCATCTCTACGTGTATGGCATTCCAGTGTCGGTTGAATTCCAATACAGGCGCACCTGATGAGGTACTGGTCAGGTGATCACCGCAACCACATCTTATTTAATGAATAAAAGTATAAAAACCAGTGCTGTGGTCGTCACTATCCTCTTGATATAGGACCAGCTGGATGGCAGCAACAGTTAGTGGTACCTCAAAAGTAATTGGAATAAAAAAAGTGGCTGTTGACCGTGACAAAAGAGTTAATCAACGAGAAGCAAAGAAGAGCCCGGCTGAGGTTTGGAGAAGACCATAAGGAGCACCTGGTCATCTAATGGTGAGACGGAGACCGGGAGAGGCCCACAAGCCTCCTGTGACAACGTTGTCCTGGAAGAAAACGTGCTTCCTTCTGCTCTGACAATGTTCCCCGACTCTGAGGAGTCTTTTTTTTCCCCAGCAGGGCAATGCTCCATGCCACAGCCGGGTCAGTGAAGGTGTGGATGAAGGACCACCAGATCAGGACCCTGTCGTGGCCCAATCTCCAGACCTGCATCCCATTGAAAACATCTGGAATGTGGTCAAGAGGAAGATGGACGGCCTCACGCCATCAAACGGAGCCGAGCTGAGTCCCTCAACAGCAAAGTGAAAGACTGGTGGAGACCCAAGACGCATTGAAAGCTGTGATTGTAAATCACCAAATATTGATTTCTGAACTCTTCCGAAGTTAAAACATTAGTGTGTTGTTTAAAAATGTATATGAACTTGTTTTCTTTGCATTATTCGAGATCTGAAATCACTGCATCCTTTTTGTTATGTTGACCAGTTGTCATTTTCTGCAAATAAATGCTCTACTGACAATATTTGAAATTTGGGAGAAATGTTGTCAGTAGTTTGTAGAATAAAACACAACATTTCATTTGACTCAAACGCATATAAATAAAAGTAAAACCAGAGAAACTGATACTTTTGAAGTGGTCTCTTAATTTCTTCCAGAGCTGTATATTCTGTAAATTACCTTTCATCAGTTCATATTCTCATTTTTTAAAAGATCTCTTAAAGGAAAAGAAATGCTTTCTAGAGAGTCTGACCGATTCCCTCAGATCTGTTTTTCCTGATGGCAACAATGAGCCACCGTATCTCCATAATAACTTAAATAAGTGCAAAGAAATTACTAAAGCTCACCAGTCACTTCATCAGAACGTAATTGTATCAGTCCAATTTTATTCAGAAAGTCTTATCTTAAGTTATTACTTTGCCTTATTTACATTAGCAACGTGTTGGAGACCTGAGAGAAACCAGCAGAATGAGGCTGTGCAATGAGTTTGGACCGGAAGTCACATTCTGCTGGTTCACCCTTTCAGAAACATAACCTTTGGTCGAAAATTATTTCAAAACCTTTAAAGGGAAACGTAAAAAGCCACAGTTGCTAATAGAAATAGGGCCGTTGCATAATACGTGGTAATAAACAATGAGCTGCAGAAGGTGCTTTGCACAAACAAGGAGATGAAAATGATGAGCTCTAAATATACTGTCAGGTCAAGATGTAGAGAACCGGTCGAACTGTATAGAAAGCAGAACCGTTAAATAAATACATTGTACCTTTTCATGTTAAACATTATTTGGAAGACAGAGATTCTTTAGAACTTTTGAGACTTTTTTTTTTTACATCTTAAACCATAATTAGATGACCATTGTTTTCATCGTCCTTAATGTTATGTCCTTTTCATTTAAATATCTCTCCTTGACCATCGGGCACAAAGCAGGTTGTGTAGGAAAATCTATCTGAATCACATTCACATGCCTGTGTGTTGGTGCACATGAAATATGAAAACTCATTTATCTTTTTTTTGTTGCAAAAACAGACTGAGCATAGCAGGGCCGGGAGTAAACTCCCCACCGATGACCCCGATGTGAAACGCAGGAGAGGTGGAGTGTTGTTCAAGGTAGAGAGGTCACGAGAGAGCCCTTATGTTTGATCCCAGCAACAGTGAGAATAGCAGGACTGGGTTTATGATGAGATATGAATGAGCTGCGGAAGCTTATGGGAAAGTAAAGGGACTTCATTGCAATATGGCACATTGAGACATTATGACGTGTGTGTGTGATCAACCAAAAGGGGGTGGGGCCTCCCCAGAGTAACAGCTGCGACACTTTCAGTCTCTGCATGTTATTCAGTGACAAATCACATTTAAAAGAGTGAGGAAATCATATTTTGAGGCCATAAATGCCAACATGTCATTTTGATAATCGCTTCACAGTCTGACAAAAAGCAAAACAGCAAGGAGAGTGTTTCTGAAATGTGCTTCATATTCAAGTTGCAATGCTTCTTGTCACTTATAGGCCATGTTAAGGGTACTGTGCACAAAATAATATGCTTCTTTCAGTTCAAAAATACCTATATATACACATATATATTTATATATAGCCAGCACAGTTATCGTCCTCCCACAGTCAGAAAACACATTCTGTACCAGAGCGACACATCAGTAACAGAAGGCAGAAAGCAGGAACTCTGAAGCTATAATAACAGTAAGGACGATGAAAGTCATGATAAATAGTAACAATAAATCTCTTCATATCAATATTAGTAGTCCAGTTTTCCCATTTAAAGTTTAAAAATTGTAAGAACAATCATAGTATTAAAACTTGATATAAGCATCTCTCTCAGATCCCCTCGGCCGGGTGGCTGCTTGTTTCCTCCTGGATTTGGTCGAGAGACAGAGAGAGAGAGGGAGGGGCCACTCCTGTAAGGAGCAGGGGGGATTGGGTGGGAAAGAGCAAGAAAATGGCAGTTTTTCCTCTTCCCCTCCCCTCTCCTTTCCAGTCTCCCTCGAACGGAAGGTCTGAATGGTTGTACAACAGTTGCCTCGACGCTGAGGAAGTCTTTCTCCGTAAATCAAATCCTCGGGGGGATTTCTCTTCACATTGTTCACGTGTGCCGCCCAAACAGTGGAAATCACAGTCTGTCTCCTTCTGTATAAGTATATCTCGGATCCAAACATATAGTGTGTCTATATACGTGTCCCATAAACTCTTAACACAATCACTTGCAAGTGCTTGTGTGTATGTGTGTGTCTACATGTTGGTGTCTGCATGCAGGCATGTATAGTAGTAACTCGAGTGCCTGTGTGTGTGTAACGGTGATTCTTTTCTTTTCTTATATTCTGTTGGTCTGGGCACTTATTTTTGCTACAAATTTGTGATACAGTGACCAGTCTGTATATATATATATATATATATATATATATATATATATATATATATATATATATATATATATCATTATAAGACTTAAGATGATATAGAGCTATAGAGAAACACAAAATATCCTGATCACAGGACCTGCAGTGTACCAGTGGTGAGGTAAAAACGCGACATAACCAACCAAAGCTGAACACACAGCCAGCCGTCCGTCTGCGCCCTCATCACCTCTAACAACAGACGTGGAAGCTGTCATGATGTACGGCCTTGCGTCGTCCTACGTTCACCATCCAGACAGAACAAAAAGCATTTCACCTGCAGACATTCACCAACATTCACCCCTCAATTAATCCGCAGTGAAATTCAGACACGTTTTAAAACTAACATCCACTCACACGGGAAGGAGTTGTCATTGATGCAATCGAAATATTCTCGGTGGGGTTCCGCTCTCAAACCTAAGAATGAACAAGCCGGCTGATGGGTAAGAGGACTATTCAACAAGATGGCTGCATGATGAATGACACCTTTACCGTCTTCTCTAGCTCCGCGAGCTCAGTTGTGTTTCTTTAAAAATCAGACTAGCTCTTGATTGTTCCTCTCGAGTATTTGGTTCAATTTCATCCCTGTTCTTCACTCGTAATATCTGCTGCAGTCACAGTGTCGTCGTACGCATTTGGAGATGAAAGTGTGTTTGTGTTACTTGTGTGTTGATTGGTGTGTAGCGGTGCATGCATGTGGGGAATGTACTTGTGTATATCAGCCTGCCGCAACTCGGGAGCGCCAGCCGGTGTCTTTATGGATCGTCAGCCCTTTTTCCATCACTGTGTTTCCAGCTCCCTTTGGGACTCGACTCCCTCTTTCTGTCGCTCTCTGTGTGAAATCTGTCCCCCCCCCCCCCTGCATTTGTTGTGTGAATCCACTATGAATAGCAGCAGTTGTGTCTTCTTCCCTCATTGACTCCAACCCCTCCTTCCTTCTTACTCTCCCTCTCTCTCCTTTGATGCCTCTGCGTTTGCAACCTCAGCTCCGATTCCCGTCGTCCCTCCTCCTCTCAGTCTGTCCATCCCGAGGTGAGAGAACCAAAATGGGAAATGGGCTACTGGCAAGCCTGAGGGCAGAAGAACAGACATAGGACACAAGTTATGTTTGGTGTTTGTAGCACAGTAGTGTGTTGTTTTCCTGTGTGACTCGTGATTAAAAAAATTGAGAGAATTGGTTGTTTCATTACGAGAGTATGGTGGCTCTTGAGCTGTGGATTTGCCACATGACTGATAAGATTGGGAAAACATTAAGCACTGACAATAGCAGGATTGTAAAATTATATATATATATATATATATATATATATATATATATATGCCTGTGTAATGTTTTTATCTGTTTTTGCCCTTTCTATGGAGGCATGCTAACCCTAACCCCCTATAGGGGTCCAGTTTGAGTAGATGGTCATTTCCAGGACGAGGAGACCATTGCGTTACCAGTTGACATATTTGTTAACCATGTTTTCTCTACATAATCTGAGTAATATATGTTAGTACTTGTATTGTGGTGTCTTTTATTTCTTCAGGTTAGGATTGGCTCACTCTATGAGTATGATCATCTAAATAAACTAAGTTGTCTCATCGTTAGTAATTCGTCTCTGTGGCTGTTTGAGACTCGGAAAAGATGCGACTGGTTTATGTTGTGTCTCAGCCACCCCTAGATGGGGAATAACAATAGTAAAAAAAATGTAATTAAAAAGTATATTATCCCATAAAAATATCATAAAAAGGCATACAAATACCATAAAAAAAGTAAGTGCCGTATTCCATTAAAAGTCTATAGTAGTATGCCATAGACTGTCATAAGAAAGTTACACATAAAAAGGTCCAAAAACTTGTCATGTCAAACATGTATGTTATAAAAAATATCATATAAAGTGTTACTTTAAAAAAAATCCCATAAGAAGTCCTAATAAAGTCATAAACAATGTCGTAAAAAGCCATACAAATTGCATGTTGGTAATGAGAACTGAGTGTTAAAAACGTAACCGTGAGAGAAATGCACATAACCAATTCCAAATATTTAAGGTGGTCAATGACGATGGAGAATTGCGACCATACCTGTCCATTACGGTCCTGAGGGCCCGCTCTATGTTCATTCGGTGGCCTACACGTGTTACACCCAGATCCAGAAAGTCGTCCTTGGTGAGGGAGGGCAGATGGGTGCCGTCAATCTCGTTGTCCAGGAAACGCTCTCTGTGCTCACCCAGGTTCAGGTATCCTAGCCAGTCTGCAACGTCATACTTGGTCCAGTAGGGCAGCGGCTTGGAGGCAAAAGGTTTTGTCGGGGAAGGTGGCGGTAGATGGGGGTAACTCAGGCATGTGGGTGGAGGAAGGGGGTGCAGGGGCGGAGAGGAGGTCCCAGCCAGGAAGTGAGTTGGAGAGAGGGATCGAGAGACGACTAAGGTTGAGTTTGGAGGAGGAGGGGCGCCAGAGGGGGCAAACAGGGGAGGAGAGGGTGAGAAGTAAGGATCTCCAAGAGGGTTCCCAGGTGATGGCGGCGTGATGGACCCTCGGAGGTCGTACATTGCGCTGTAAAGAGGGGTGGTGGGGAGGAGCGGAAGGGATGATGGCCGTGGTGGACCGACCTTGGGCCTCTCTGACGGGGAGATGAGAGGGCTGGGCGCTCTCCTTCGCTGGAACATGTGTGATTCTGCTTTACGGGACTCGCGACTGGGGATGAACTGGAACTCTAGGGCTTTGGTTCGGTAGACAGGTCTGTGTTTTGGGGAAGTGGGGTAAGGGGCGTAAGATGTTGGGGAAAGCGGGGAATGTGAACGTGGAGGCTGAGAGACAGCGGGAGGCTGAGGAGATGGGGATCTTCCCCAGTTGGGGTACTGGGGGGCAGGGCTGTGGGATGGGGATAACGATGGCTGCGATAATGAAATCGGAGATGGTGACTGAGATCGAGCTATGGGGGGGCTCAGAGCCGAGGCTGAGTCTTCTGAAAATCTGTGAATGGAGAGGGAGAGAAATTGTTACAAGAGAAAAGCACGAGAGAGAACATGAAATGTTGGTCAAAACACTGTCCAGCTATTTTTAGAACCACTGGATGCAAACAATTTCATAATGTCAACATCTTGATTTTGTAAAATCAGTTAACATTATAAATGTTTCAAGTTAAACAAGCTTTTCTCTCCTTCCTTACTGTCTGACAACATGTTTTCAAGCAGGTATAAAAGTTGTATGTTGTGTGGAAGTGGCTTTATTACCTGTTTCTGCTTCTGAGAGAAACACATGGGAAACGCCAGAGAAATAAAAGGAGAGGAGAGTTTACACAGTATAGACACAACACTGAGACAGGACATAAACAGACAAAACACAGTTTATCACAGAAGGCTTGAACATCAACTGTGGGAGGTAACGTTGATACACGTGAGACATGATCAACAACAACAACAACAACAAAAAATGCACTTCATGCTGTGATACCGAAAACATAAATACAAAGTTTTCACTTTTGTTTACCTGTGTCTGCCCAATGGTCTCTGGCTGCCCCAGCTTTCCTTGGTTCTTTGATGCAGTTTACTGCTCAGCTCATTTATGATGCTGGGCTTCATACTGGATGCAGGAGGGTAAATCTTTTTCCCCTCTAAAAGCGCCGCCGACTGGTCACCCGCCATCTGGCCCTCGCCCCAGAGAGGCTTCATCTCAGGAGTACGAGGACGATCAAAGTATGGTGAAATGGGACGTCCCAAATTCTGCATGTCCCTCATCCCGTACCCGTCGCGGCCGCTTTCATCCACTCCCTCCTCGTCGTCTTCCTGCTCGTCCCTTCGTCTGTGGGAGTGAAAGGACGCAGGAGCGGTGCTGGTCTGTCTGTGTAGATCACTGGTGCGGCCTCCCTCTCTGAACCTGTTCGCTTTTGGGTAGGTGGAGGCTGCTGCTGTGGCATTCTGCATCTCAAAAGTTTGTCCGTCCAGGTAGCTCATGTAAGATTCCAGAAAATCTGCTCCCCTTTCTGATTCCCCTGTCCCGCCTCCTCCTCCAATCCGTCCTCCTCTCTCCCCTCGGTCCAGCCTGTCTCCCCGGACGCCGGTCAGGATTCTGTCCAGGTGGTGGTCACTGCTGCTACGGCTGTCCAGCTCTTCAATTCCAGAGTCCACTACCGTTTCCAGGGACTCTCCTTTCCTGGTAGCGGGGTGAGGACGGTGGTGCTCCCCTGCCCTGCGACCGCCCGTGACAGTGGTGGAGGAAGTTGTATGTGTGGTGTGTGTGCGCTCCTGGTAGAGCTGAGAGGAGGTGCTTGTTGTGGTGGCAGCAGCAGCGGTTGTAGCGGCACAGCTAGTGGTCGTGGCATGTGAGAAAGTGCCCCTATGTGGACCAGAGGTGGCAGTAGTGGAGGAAGGTGCTGGGGCACCACGGTAGCCCAGGGGAGGTGCGACTGTGTGTGGGGGAGGCGTGGGGGAAGAGCGCCCAGGAGTATGAGAGCTGTTGTAAAGGTGGTGGGGATGGGACATGGCGAAGGGTCTGTGATAGGATCCAGGAGGAGGTGGTGGGGAGACTGACGGGGGAGGCGGAGGTCCCGTCATCGAGGTGGGCTGCAGTGTAGAGGGCGAGTGAGCGGGTGCGGGGTTGGGCGACGTTTGGGAGGGTGAGGGAGCGGACTGAGTCAGGTTAGCCACCTCACTGTCGTAAGATGTGAGGCTGGAGGCAGTGGAGTCTCCTGCCTGAGGAGAAGGCAGGGGTGTATGAGCAGGAAACCCACTTCCAAATGATTCTTTTATGGGGGGTGGAGGGGGGTGGCGGTGGAGGAGGGGGTGGAGGCGGAGGGGGTGGGACCTGCTGTTGGCGGGAGGTCAGGCTGTTTGGGCGCATCCCGTGTTGTGAGTACCCCGATAATCCCCCAATTCCCCGATCGAAGCTGTTGGCAAACTGTAATGGAGGCGGGAGAGGGTCCGCGAAGACAAACTCATCGTCTGCATCAATTGAGGGGGCAGGGGGAGGAAGGACCATCAGACCAGACCCAGTGCTCCCAGTAGTGTTTGCTGTCTGCTGAGTACTGGTATGTGGAGGCGAGGGAGGGGTGAGGGACAAGATATAGGCATCAGCTTGACTTTCCATCCTGAGAAAAGAGGGTCTCGTAGGCTGCTGAGGGTGGGACCCCTGCTGAGCAGAGCTATCGGCAGCTGCCGCATTGGCAGCAGCTTGCTCTGCCCTCCTCATGTAACCCTCTCTCTCTTTGTCCCTCTCTCTATCTCTCGACAGCTCCCTCTCCCGCTCCCTCGACCTCTCCCGCTCCCCCGACCTCTCCCGCTCCCTCTCCTTGTAGGTCGGTTGATACGGCTGAGATTGGTAGTGGTGCGTGTGGACCGTTTTGTCCTCAGAGAAGCGAACTCTAAGCCCCTCACGAGCCCCTCCTTCACGCTCCCTCTCTCCTCCGCCGCCTTCCTCACTCCACACACTCCCAACTCCTCTCAGGATTCTGGGCGAAGGTGGGCGGCCAACGGTGGCTGTGGTAGCAGCCAGAGAAGACGAGGTCACCAGGTAAGAGGAGCTGGAGGACTGGGCGGTGGACGACACCGGCGGAGAGGTGACAGTAGATGAAGGAAACCCTGCACTCGACATCTGACGGGTGAAGTGGTGATCTGCTCCCCTCCTTAACCTGCTGTCATCCCTCAGAGCACGCTCTCTAGCAGCCAGGGCGAGGCCTAGTGGCGATGTGGGGTCAAGGGCCTTTCCGGTTAGAGGGTGAATGAAGGTGGTTGTACTGGAGGGCGCTGCCTGCCTGCCTGCTGCTGTGTACAAGTCAGTCGGCACAGACTTAGGCTGATAGTCCAGGACAGGTGAGGAGTACTCAGGAAGGCCAAAGGCAGGAGGCATACTGCGGGTGTGATGGATAAACGTGTCCCCAGAGAACATGCCCTCGTCAATAGACTTGGACGGGCGCAGCCGTGTTGATGAACCTTCCTGTGTGCTAAGCTGTTGCTGTGACACTTGAGTCCTTGTTATTCCATCACTCCCTCCCCCGAGACTCACGTCCTCATCAGCAGACATGAACAAGGAGGCGCTCTTTCTGCGGGCTTCATGCAACCGTTCCCTGTCTCGGCGAGCTGCACCAACAATGGCAGCCCCAAACTGGCTGGTAAAGTCCAGATTTTCCTGGGCTCGCATAGAAGGCATGGATGGAGGCGGCGGTGCTGGGATGGAAGGCGGGGCAGGGGGCTGTGGGGCAGGAGTGGAGGGAGGAGGGCCGTGTGGTGCTTTGGCTTCATCGGTCTCTCCTGATGCAGGAGCGTCGGCCTCCACACTGCTGCCCTGGCTGCTGCGTCCACTGCTGCTGGTTGAAGGAGCCTTGACAATAATGGTGGGGATGGGGATGGAGCTTTTCTCCACTGAGCCTTTGCTCAGGGTACCCTGGCCCAGGCGTAGGTCCTCTACCTTGGATTGTTTCATCAAGGGTCCCTTACCTCTCCGGGTCCCTCCTTTGGCTCCAGCCCCGGCTGCACTGCGGTCTGTACGCTGGGGTTGGCTCTGGGTATTCTGTTGTTGCTGGGGCATTACAGTGGCAATGCTGGATGGTGGGATGGCGGTGCTGTAGCCTCTCCTCAGACCTGCTGTCTTGGCCCCTCCACCAGCCCCTGTGCCAGCTCCGGGAGGCTCCCCAGAATAGGCAACCTTCCGCGAAGCAGTCCTGCTTTGAGCAGTGTGGCCAACTGCGTGCGCATATGGGGTTGTGTGGTCCACCGCTCCACCACCGGGGCCAGTGCTAGAACCACCTGCCCTTTCCCTGCCCCCATGGGTGAAATGCACTGGCTGGGAGTAGGGCTGGTAGTGAGCAGATGTGGATGTGGACTGGGACACGGAGACGGGCTGCTGGGTTGACTGCTTTGATCTCCAACCTAGTGGCGGCGCAGAGGAGAACGGAGGCTCTGGTGGAGCTGTGGTGGGAGGAGGAGGGATTTCGTCTGGGCCAGGCACTGACAGACTGCGAGCAAACTTCACGGCTGGAGCATTCAGGAACTGCCTCTCCTCATCAGCGCCCCCTGCAGCACAGCATTTACAAATGGAGAAAACACAATTAGGATGAAAAAGGGATTTACCGGTCTTACAGATGATGTAGAGTGAGTGGAAGAGAGGCTGATGAAGAAGAAAAGAAGAAAGATTTTGTGGCGAATAAGAGTAGAGCAGAAATGGAGCTGAGGCTATGAGAGTGTCTGTCTAAATCTGACTGCCCGTCTACCTGCCAGCGAGTCTGTCCTCAATTCCTGTCTGTTAGTAAGTAAGTCAGTTAGTACTATGTATTGTATTTCACAAACAAGTAGCAACTGGGTAGCATCACACAGCATTGGGTGTGTTGGTCACCAGGGAGCAAATTACTATTTCAGAACAAGAGTTAGCAAAGCTTTAGTGAGCAACAAACCAGAAAGTATTCAATCAGAATAAAACAGAGATTAGTGGCATTACTGGATATACCACATAGTAGTAGGGTGAGTACAAGACAAACACACTTTATTTTACTGTACAATTATAGTAAGTTAAACAGGCGTGTGTAAAACATACAATCAGCTACAGATACAAAGTGTGCACATGTTTGGTTAGAGACAAGACGTTGTTGGCCACAGACAAACAGGTCAGCACACTGTAGACCTCAACTGGTCCAGAGGACAGACAGACAGGCGAAAGGAGGGGCAGACAGAAAAAACAGACAGCCTCACCGAAGGATTTCTGCCGCAGCATACCGTGCGGTGGGCCGTGACCTGAGGTGTACTGGCCACGGTCATAGCCGAGGCCCAACCCTGACGACATCATCCCCATCCCGGACTGATCCCCGTAGTTTGGCTGAAAGGCCAAAAAGGAGTATGTGAAAGAAAGTGGAGAGAATCGTCCAGGACATGTGGGAGCTGGATAACAAAACTAATACAGAAAGAGACGTAGAGCTGCCGAGTTTGGTGTAAATTCTCAGGGATTTTGGCACTATGAGGGAGAGTCTTTGCATGATTGGTTTATTGTTAATTAAAAATAAAAATAAAACACTTCAAGAAATACTTCACCACCAAAATGATCATATATCAATAACTCGCACTGTGTTACCATGATTTTTTTATAAGACCTTTTCTTGCATGCTTCCACCGAGAACGAAGAATACAAAGCAGAAGAGAATTATTGATGAATTCAAGTAAATGCGGCGGCGTTAAACATCAGCAAAACTATAGAAAAACATCTGTTTAAAAACTCTGACACAAAACCTGTGCAATATAAGCCTAGACTCATTTATCTAAAGCTGTAGCTAAAAGCGTACTAATTAAAACCCTTAAACACATAAACGGTACTCACATGGATGAGTAGCGCACCTGTGCAAGCGAGACCGTTTATGCCAAAATGTTTTAAATAGTAGGGTTTTTGCAACATTTTATGACTTTTAATGAAACATAATATATTGCTGCATACATTAGCATATTACATATCTTTGGACTACACATACCAAAGTGCCTCTTGTGTTGATCTAACATTGGTCCGGGTGTTGTTCATAACAGGCCAGGTGATAATACCTGCCTTACGTGTCTCAGTAAATGGGGATCTTTAACTTTTTGATGTCGGTATGTGGGGACATTTCAAATCAACACAGGAGCGCACACATATCTCAGGACACATATACAAATATATGTAGTATGTCTCGTGATACACACCTCATTGCCATAGAAACTCCGTCCTCTGTCTCTTTTTGGCCCCTGTCCCCGTGTCCCTGGCGCCTCATTGGTGCTGATTGTCTGCTGAGCTGCTGCAAGAATTTCATCGAGTTTATCTGAGAGTAGAAAGACAGAAAGAGAGAGAGAGAACGAGAGAGAGAAAGGGACATACGGCAATGAAACAGAAACAATGGACAGTGACAAAAGGAAGGAAACAGTGTGGGGAAAGGGACACACTTGATGAACGTGGATAAGAAAGAGAGAAAGAGACTAAGGAAACATCCTCTAGACAAACATGAGCTCCCTTACTCAAAGCCATCTGATAGACTGTCCTCTTCTTCTCTGTAACTTGTGTGGATTCGAATTCTAAAAGAAAAGAAACTCAGAATAAGCCCAATAAGTGGCGAGTGCCAAGTCATTTTGGAGAGACATAAATACAATGCCTTAAGCGAGGGTGTACCGGAGCATACCTGATTTTTTTTTCCAAGGGGTAGCAGCTGGAAAGAGGACAAAAGGAGACTTAAGTTTTGGCAGGAGTGAAAGTGCGATAGCGTTGTTACAGTGAATACTAATTATATTCCCTGGAGCCTGACAAACTGAGTCACCTCGCCAGGCATTTCGATCTTCGATGCACAAGAACGTACATCACACCCACAATTTATGACAGCTGATGCATGCACACTTATGTTACAGTAAATATGCTGCACACACACATACAGTATGCTACTTGCTGTTACTCTCTCTAACACACACACACACACACACACACACACACACACACACACACACACACACACAAATGTGGAATTAGTCTGAAGCTGACTCCCACCTCTCTCCACTGTTAAACAGTTAGGATGCAGCCAGCGGTGAAGTGCGGACAAAGGAGACAAAAGAAAGACAGAGTCAGTGGTTAAACAGTGAACAGTCAAGGAACAAGTCTACAGGGGAGTTAAGAGGAAGAATTAAAGGTGACCCTTTAGTGTTTGCATTCACTGGTGTGAGTGAGCATTTGTGTGTGGCCTGAATAGGAATAGCGTTATCTGCAATACATATACTCAAGCTGTTATCATAAGGTGTAGTTTAAATTAAATGTTTTGTCCGATGGTAAAATCAAGCATGAAATAGTTCTGAACATTTCATCTTTTATTTACATCTGCATTGCACAAATATCTAAAAAAAATGAAGCCATAGTTTGTGTCCAAACATATTTAAAAAGCACTTGCGTGAAATTATTGTCTAGAGAACAACAATTTGTGGACTCCAGTTCACTGCAGGACTGTTTCCATTCTAATGTCCTTGTTATCTTGCAGCATGACTTTTAGGTGAACTGGGACACTGCACCAATCACAGAGGTGAGATGGTTAAATAGGCGTCACAGCTAAATGAATTCTAATGAATTAGAATGAGCATATGGTCGGGCTGACATGGCTTCATCACACACTCTGCTCCCTTCACCTTGATCCACGAGGAGCAAAGAGAATCTAAGTTATTATAAGGTGTGTGATCGCACATTTTAAAACCCAAATCTCGAGGAACTTGGGACATTTATTGATCAATGCACTTCATATTGAGTCAAACTGACTGTCAGTTAATTAAAACTGAGATTTTTAAACGTCAATACGGATATCAATATCGATATCGAATTTGGAATTTAAAAAATCTGATTTTATATCAGCCCACAGTGATTTTCTTTAAACTAAAACACATTATATTACCAGACAACATTGATAAATGTTTTTTTTCTTCTAATTGTGACCAAGATGCACACTAAGTGGGACATCTCAAACAACTTGAGAACGCTATCTGGTGGACAAACTATGTAATGGTGGAACTAATACCTCAAACCTAAAGGCAATAAACTAAAACCTTAGTTAGCTCTGGTACTGTTTACCACTAGTGGTTAGATAATAGTGTATAGAGGAAGCACTAATGGTGGAAGGGAGGTGAGTTAGGGGTTCAGGAAACTGGCCCCTTTGTTTCAGACTGGGTGCTCATGCTTTGTGCTGGTCGGGTGAGGTATACACCACAGAGAGGAGGCAAGTGAGGGGAGGAGATGGGGGAGGAATAAAGCAGAGGGCTGATTCCTTCACTCTGGATACATTTGAATCAGATCCTGACTTACTGCGGCAGGGCAGGACTCGTGGTAGTTGTTTTTGTTTATCGGTTTGGGCGAGTTTAAGTAGTGAAAGACCAGCTGACAAAGCCCTGCAGATTCCTCTCCTCTCCAGCAGCTCCAGATGTCATCAGCCTTCATACATAATCAATTGCTCACTGGGCATGCTCAGAACCAGACAGCACCAACAGTGACATAAACATTTAGAAAATTAGAAAATATAATCCAATCACCAATAGAGTTCTGCAGAGATGATGTATCTTTGTAAGTTTATAATACTTATAAGTTTTGTTCAGCAAGATAATCTTTACAAATGAACGTCATTTTAATGATTTTTGAAGCATGAATGCAATTGGCAGGTATAAAAGCTAACGTTAGGCTATTAACCCAGAAGAACCCGGACCCATTTCTCCTTCAAGGAAAATTATGGGGGACAAAATACAGACTAAATAGACCATGTAGAACACATTTCTGACATTATTTTCAAAATAGTGTCAAATATTTTAAATGTTACATATACTGTATGTCACATTGGGCTTTAATGGTAAAAACATGGTTTTAATAACGACATAATTACAACATGATTTTTGTTTTTTTAATTTGTTTTAATATGCTTTGGATTGAACAATATAAAATATGTTAGCTAAAAATTATTGAATCAGCCAAATTGACTGAGCAGATCATAATATTTTTTTGCATTGTGCATATATGTCACACTGGGTTCTTCGGGCAATTTTTAGGTTAACGTCCCGATGTGACGTATGTGTCACAACGATTTTTATCTGATTTGTTTTATATCAGTTTCTTCAAGAAATGTGCTCACAGCAGGATAAATATATTAAAGGACATGTTAATTAAGCATTATCATTCTTAAAATGGGTAAATATTACCTTTAACAATGAAAAACAAGCTTTTTAAATTTACCATTTTCTTCAGATCTGTCACAACCTGGATCAGCCATTTTGGAAAGGTTGTTATGGGAACACAAAATCACATGAACCTGTCACATGACCCACCAAGATGTTCAGTAGGTGTCCCTTTGAGACTTCATGAGTTAAAATCAAGGATGAAGCTGTTTATGGAACTTTCCAGAACACGTAAAGGACGTGTGACACCTGTGACACGGTCACGTAAGGACATGATGACGTTTAGTAGACTCATTTATCCTCTAGTTAGCAAATGCCTTAAAGCTAAACATTTTTGAGTGAGGTGACGTATTTTATATCAAAACGTTAAAATCTCTTACGCTCACTACGGACCGTATTTCAGGCTTCGGACCAAAAACCCATTGAAAAAGACCATTGACTTTGAGACGATGGACCGGAAGTGCAGAAATGCTGATTAATTTCCAGGTGTGAAGGACTCATTCTTGCAGCGCCCTATAAAACACTTGCCAACGTCCTGATCCGTAAATGGGGGTGTTGACCCTCACCGTGCACTCTCCTCCCACTATTTTGCCTCAGATAGAGATGGCATAGCCACACATAGTGTGTCACCATAGCAACAGACCTGGAACAAAAGTTGCTTTTATCTCAATAATTACTCATCTCAATCATTTTCATCCTTGGCGCGATTTTGTCCAAATGAATCAAAGACGATCTCAACAAAAGATATCAAGGACATATTTTGCAACTTTGCTCACAGACACACATGACGACCAGACACTTGGTGGCACCCGTAAAACTCTCCTCAGGTGATGTCCATTCCCCTGCAGTGTTACCGTGGCAACAAATACTTGCTGAGTGTGTGAATGTGCGCGTGTGTGTGTGTGTGCGCATGTCGAGCAGAGGGGCTGGTAGACTGCTCTGTGGGCGCTGGGGTTAAAGCTGGGGGGCGGGCCAGGGAGCAGTGGGGGGGGTGCAGGGGGATAAGAGGTAAGAGATGCGGGCAGTGAGAGCGGGATCACAGGGTGGAGAGCGGACACTGTTTCTGGGTGGGGTTACCTGTAGTGGGGGTGCTGGAAGTGACAGTGTGGAACCTCTGAAAGAACAGTGAAATGCATTGAGACCGTCATCCCCAGCGGAAGCCAATCTTCTTTTTTCTTTCCCTCTCCTTTCACTGAGTAACTATCTTTAACTACTTTTTAGCCGTCTAAATTTAGACCTCGCTCGACTCCCCTTCACACTTTCTGCATCTATAGCAACTCCCAACACTCTGGTTTCACACTGTTTCCATCATCCCTCATCACCTCAATCTATTCCTCCCAGTAGCTTTTTTTCTCCCCCTCTTCAGCATTAAGGCACTTTCTTTCTTTGTCTACATCTACCTGTCTGTCTCTTCATTCCTTGTAATTCTTCTCTTTTCACCCCCAAAAGCTGATCCATGCCGATTTCTTACCCATCTCCTCCAGTTCAGAAGTCATGGATTTGGATCTCAGTGCGATAGCCGGAGTGCTCAGCCGTTTACTCTGCTGGGGGACTGGAGGGGAGGGAGAAAGAGGCAGCTGTTCAAGAACAATGGTCAGGTATCACCAGCATTCACCTACAGTAGCACCCTAGGGGGCCGGAGATAGACTCTTACTTTTCTTCCTTGAACCCTCCTCCATGTCTGGGTTGCGGGTCACCATGACCACCTTGACCATGAGGCTGTTGCCGCCTTGCCGGATCATGTTGACGACCTGTCGGTGACCCACCTTCACCACGTTCTGACCATTGACCTGGGAAAGACACAGAGACAGTGAAGGACAGAGAGTTTAACTAATGCCATCTTCCATCAATACCATTTTCCTTCTACTTAATTTGTCTGTAACAGCCTGTAAAACATTTCAGTCATATGACTGAAATATATATTTATATCATGTTTACAGGCTGGTAGAAGTTATTATCTCAAAAACCTATTGACAGCTTTTAATGAACTTTGGGGTTAAAGTGAGGTCTTGGACAATGGGATAAAAAAATAGAGTTTTTGCTTCAGATAAGGTGTAAATACAGAAGTTTGATGAAATAAAACATTTTGAACAGAAATACAGATGAAGATTTTACATTTTCTATCCCATATCGCCCATTTAGAGGACTGTACACCTTTGTGTTCTAGTTCTGTATCGGTTCAGAGAACTTTAAAGGATCTGTCAGTGCATTCTATTCCAACCCATAATGCATTGTGGTAAATCATGGCAGCACCTCTATCAGGAAATCCCCCATCCTGAGACCGGCTCTCCAGGCGACGCCTCCCTCGTCCACTGACTCCAGGTACTGCAGGGCGGGGAAGGCCGGGGTTGGGGTGAACTCCTCGATAGGAGTCTGAGCTGGAGACCCCGTGGAAATATAAGAATGTATCATGCATGTGATAAAGTATGATTTGAACCACCATGTCTAAATATGTGAGCGTGCTTGAAAGGCGGGATGTTTGTGAATATTTCACATTTCTTACCTTTGGCCCCTCTCAACACAAAGCCGAAACCCTCGCTGTCTTTTTTCTGCAGAAGCACTGACTTCTCCTTTATTATATAGTCACTAGCAGAGGGAGAGATAGAGAAAGAGAGAGAGAGGAAAGAGAGAAAGAGAGGGAGAGAGAGAGAGGAAAGAGAGAGAGAGAAAGAGAGGGATAATAATAACACAAGACAGAAATTAAAGACAGAAAACATGGACATGTGCTGTGCATCCTTGCATGTCTGCATTCACTTTCTGCCTTAAATCAATGGGAATGATGGGTAGAAAGTTAAGTTTTTAAATACATAAATCACAACAAATATCTTGCTGTTACTTTTCCCTTCCCCAACTACACCAATCCTCCCCACTGCTGTCTGCTTCACACTTCCTGTGTCCCCTTTTGATGACATCATCACCAATACCGTGCAGAAAGTTTTCAGTTTTCAGTTTATCGGATTAAAACTCGGATCTGTGGGTACTTACTTATTTACATTTGTGTATTTAGTAATATACATTCTAGTTGTATTATGTATGTACCTCGTTTTTCTTTTTGTTAATTATACATTGAGGACATCTTCAAAAATGAAGTTAAAAAAGTGTATTGAATTTATATTTGTCAGTTAAAAAAACTGATCTAGGACAGGAAAAATGAAATGCAGATTTGTGCAGCAGAATTGTTTCTTCTTTCCCACCACATCTCACGACCCTCAGGATTTATCTTGTGGCCCTAGGTTTAACTACCCAACTGTATAAAAAGTAGTTCAAACTAGCTCCACCTCAACCAGATACAACTTTTAAATGGTACTTGTGCTTTAATGCTTTAGTAATAATAATTTAACAATGCAATATATAATATTATGTTGGTCTGCAGAACAAGTACTTTTACTTTTGATACTTTAATTACATTTAGCTGATAATGTGTCTCGTTTAAGTTGTACTTGTAATGGAGTATTCTTTACAGCGTTGTATTGCATTTATGTATTCTAACATAAATAGAGGATCAAGGTACTTCTTAAACCACTGTATGCAACGTACAAGACAAGTAAGGCAGACCAGATTGAATGACTTTGGTTAAATTCACACATTTTGACTTGTTACTTTGTGTGTAGTAACCGATTAAAGCTACCAACAACATGAAACGGTGTTAAAAAATAATCTTTCCAGCAGGAAAGGTGAGACAAGTCACACAAATGAACTCTCGGCCACTTTAGCTGATAGCACTGTGGTCTGAGGAACAGCACCGGCTCTCAGGGCCGACCGCTAATGGACTCTTGTCTTCTTATGAATGCCTCCAAACAGCCATTCAGTCAGTCAGTGAGTCAGAGGGGTATGTATACCGTGTCAGCTGTAACATACTGTAACTACATGCTTACAATTCCATCGTGCACCAAAATAGTCCCAGCCCACTCCATCTGTTCATCCCTCTTTCTTTCTCTCCTCACTGGCATTTTTCCATCCTAATGGCTCCGCCTACTCCATACCTCTCTTTACACTGGCTTCCCTCCCTTGTTCTTTAAACTTCTACTCATCTTTTTCTAATCACATTTTCCCCTCATGATCTTTTTAATTCAGTCTATTGAGTGTGTGATTCTCTCCACAGGCTGTGACAGCCTCTCTGTCTCTGCCAAGGCTCTGTCTCTTTGTTATTCTTGTTCTCTTCTGTCCATCTCTGTTGCCCAGACCTCAAACGCTCTGCGGGGCCGAGTGAATACACAAGTGCATACTGTATGCACAAACACATTCATACACATTTTAAGGTAGGACAGAGTACAAGTGCATTACTATTGGAAAATAGATACAAATAAATGGAAACGTTACACCGTATATGTTAGTTTGCGCTGTCTCTGCCGGCAACACAAGCAACAAGTCGCTCCATGCTTACAGACAGTAAACATATTGGTTCAGGAAACTTTACCATCAACAACAGATCATATTTTTGCACTTCTTTTTCCACTGATGGTGCTTAGTCTCAGTAAATAGTCTGGATTACTACTACAATAAGACGTTTATTTGAGGGACAGGGTCATTAAATGCCTCAAACACAACACTCCAAAGAACTATTACACCCCGTCACTGAAGTCGATGATAACTCGTGTTCTTGATTTTCTTTATTTCAAACAAACAGTGCCTCATGAGGCTAAGTGTCTGGTAACCAGCAGTATGAACTCATCAGAACGACAAATCCCTAAGAGAGGGGACACCAAAAGCAGCACACAGCGTAGAATATGCCTAAAGAAAAACTGGACCACTGTAAAGATGCACTCAGAGTCTTTTGCACGGTCAAAAATCTGTGAGAACAAAGTGACACTCGCAAAGCCGAATCATTCGCGATGTGAACAAATAAATCTGGCAAATAGTATTTTTACAAATACTGGTTATTGGAAGATGTGTCAGATCATATCTGTCATGTTTTTGTCGTACTGCTTCTGCTATATTCACTCACGGTATCTGTGTGTCGTGTCCTCGGGGGTTGCATACACAGCAATAATCCCTCAAATCCCATCCAACCAACGCATACAACTAACTCAGGCGTTGCCGTCTTCAAGGATGTCATCAGCTTTAAGTGACATTTGCTGTGCCGCAAGTGACTGGATCTTCTGAAGTCTGAATAATTTCTGGACTGAATGCTACTCAAAGTGCAGCTAAGTAATGCAGCCTACATTTGCTCTCGGCCAGTGCATCCTTAGAAGCCCCCATTGTCCCCAAATAGTCCTGGTCATGTTGTAAACACGAGGTATTAAAACCCAACTTAAATATTGACACTATTTGCTCGGCAACTTGTAATGCAACTGTGTGTATCAATAAACTAATCTCAGTTCATCACTGGTATTTATACTTTGTCGGGTATTTGAGAGAAATTTCCAAGTAACAAACTTTGAAACTTATCTTTACATGTTGACAACTAGTCTTTGTGACACTATATACCTCAATTATTTAGAGAGAAGAGCAGGTTCAGCCCCTTAGGCCTACCTTTGTGGACTGCATCCTTCAGAGGACCCAGCTACTGAACTGGAACACAGTCACAGTGCCGCTCAGTGTTGCTTCCTGAGTAATAGCGACCCAATATTGTCATCAGTGTCTGAGATACAAGTGGCTGAGCTGGACAATCCAGCACAGCGTACAGTGAGTCTCATGTTGCATATTTAAAAGCTGAGATATTAAACAGGTTTGGCCATGCAGGCTTCCATAGAGGTGTGAGAAAAAAGCTGGAACTTGTCATGCATGCTGCATCGCTAAAACTCTCTCTCGCTCTCTCTCTCTCTCGCTCTCTCTCTCTCTCTCTGTGTCTCACATACACATACATACTGTTAGACATACACGCCACACAGTACGCTCAGGAACACATGCAATCAACCGGTCAACAGAAGAAGAGAAATGTCCCTGCAAGAGCTTTATGTTTTTGATGGACAACAGAAAACACACCATCTATGCACACAAACACACACATACACAAGGCATGCATGCACACAAACACGCAATCAGTCTGCACATCAGTAAAAGCAGTGTCACTTGTCACTTTTGTCGGTGCAGCATTGCTAGAGGACATTTGTTCAGGGAGCGATTCAAAGCAGAGAAAGAAAATGACACACACACACACACACGCACACACACACACACACACACACGCACACACACGCACACACAGCTGCTCGTACAGCGAAACACAGAACGGCTGCACTGCTCATACACCGGGGCTGTGCAGCAGCAGCTCTCGTCCGTCTTCACACACATACATCACACACACTCACATTCACATTGAGACACACTGAATCAAACACATCCGCCTGTAAATGCGTTGCAACATCTGCCAATCTATCTTAAAGATCCTGCCCTGCCATCTATGATGTCCACATGCATGCATCCCTGGAGGGAGAGAGGGAGAGAGGGAGGGAGGGAGTGGAGGGTAGTGGGTATAAAAAGCCATGGCAGGTACCTGTAAATGAACCAGACGCTCCTATTCACAGGGCCGAGCGACGGCCAAGAAGAAGAGAGGGAGAGGGAGAGGGAGAGATCCTCCTCGCCGCATGCCCCCATCGCCATTTCCTCCCCTCCCTCTCCTCCTCCTCCTTCTCCTGCTCCTGCTCCTTCTCCTTCTCGTCTTCCAGCGAGACAGCAGCAAGCGCGAGCCGCGAGAGAGGAGGAGGAGAGGAAGAAGAGGAGGAGAGAGAGATGGAAGAAGGGAAAGGGAGAGGGCCGAGCTCTCCCAACCCCTTCATACTTAAGACAGAGAGAGAGAGGAGGAAAGGGAGAGGGAGAGATGGAGATGGTTCATTGTGACTGCGACACAGAGAGAGAGAGAGAAGAGAGAGAGAGAAGAGGAGCAAGGGGAGCGGGAGGGGGAATAAGGTGGTTTAAGAAAAGTAGAGAGAGAAATTGGGTAATTTAGAGAGAGAGTGAGAGGTGATAGGGTTTGTTCGCAGGGGATTCATGCACAAACACACACACACAGTCCAAACATGCATGCATTGATACTATCAACTCATAAACAATCACCAACACTTTTCTCCCTCCTTTTTCTCCATCCTCTTCTTCCCCTTCATCCATTCTCATCACTCCTGCACTTTCTACTGTATGGTTTCAATGTATAGTATTCTGTCTGCCCATCTATCATTGTCATGATTTCCCATTCATAAAAATGGATGTGACTGTACAGTCCTAGCTGAAATGATATGCTGGTCTTGAAGTTGAAATGATTGAACAGGTATCATCATCATCATGTGACATAATGATAAAAGACAAGTCAAATGTTGTAAGTATTATTACAACCTCACCCCTTTTTTTATTGCTTTCTCTCCAACCTCTAACATGCAAACACACACATGAACACACTCATACACACACAGTCGCCTCACATTTGCTGTAAACAAAGCATGAATGAGCGGGTAGAGCGAGGCAAAGAGGGGGAGGAGGAGACACATCGACGCAGACAGGAAGAGGAGAGAGGACAGAGAAACAGCTGGCGGGTGAGTGGCGGAAGGAGGAAAAGCAGGAGGAGAAGGAGAAGGAGAGAGAGAAAGAGAGAGAGAGAGAGTTCTCTCAAATCGCCACTCACATCATCTCTTAGTCAGAGCCTCCTTCCATGTATGTCGAAGCTGTCCTCCGTCGACTTGCCCTCCCTCCCTCCGTCCTTTCCTCTCTATGACTCTCCCTCTTGCCTCCTTCCTGCATTCGAGGATGATCACAGCTCCTGTCCCCTCTCTTCTCACATCTCTGCCTTTTGGTTTTTCTCCCTGCATGTCAGGCTATACCGCTGTGATTCTGTGTACAGTGTGTGTGTGTGTGTGTGTGTGTGTGTGTGTGTGTGTGTGTGTGTGTGTGTGTGTGTGTGTGTGTGTGTGTGTGTGATGAGAGAGAGAGAGATAAAGAGAGGGCATGAAGGAAAGAGGAAGAGAGAGAGGGGGAAAGAGAGAGAGAGAGAGAGAGAGAGAAGGGGGAGGGAGCAGGAGCGCAAACAAGCATTGACAGAAGGTTTACATGATTGTGTGATTATGTGTATCTGTATGTCTGCCTAATGCGTCCTGTACTGTGTGTGCATCTCTTTCATACAATGACCAAACCTAAACACACGCTCTTTAATGCTGTCGCTTGTTGTAGATTTCAGCATAAAGTCAGATAAAGGGAAGATGTTGGAGAAATATAAAAAATCAAATAAGGAGACGTTGTGTTGCCTAGGCTCGAGCATAAAGCAATGCATGTGTCTCACTAGATACAACTAACCAGCACAGCACTGTGTAGCAGGTGTTCTGCATCTCTTCTCCAAACTCTGTGTGCTCGCTTGTCCTTATTTGACCCAATGTTGGTCCAAAAATGCTCTCATTTGGCCTTGGAGGTGAGCAGCAGCATGTACAGATTGTGTAGACTGTATTGAGTGCATCTGAGCTGTGTGCGATGACACAGAGATCTGATGAGATCAGTTCAGTTGAGAACAGCAGTGTCACAAGTGCTGCTAAAACAGCTAAGGTAGAAACATTTCTCGACAACCAAATGCTCACAGAACAAACCGGAGTGGTTGAAAATATTTCCACCAAACTGAATTTGGCTTTTGATTTATACCATGGAAGGAAAAGTTGTGGAGCATGAATACAGCCATCCTGTCGGGGTTAGAGGAGGAGGAGGAGCAGGGAGAGGAAAGATGCAGTGGAGGATGAGGACAAACATGCGGGGTGATTAAAATGCATCTGCTGAGAAGGGTGCTGCAGACGTTCATAAAAGTTCTCCAATTTGTCCGTCATTTGTAACTGCTTTGTCCTGAGTCATTATATCCCTCACTCCTTGTGTTCTTATTAATGCAATTGTCACACTGCATTATCAAGGTAAGGCAGTGCATCTCTCTGACTGCCAGGTTTTGGTTATCACGCCTTGCTTTAATGTCACGGCTTGTCATGGGCTGTAACAGCCAGGCTACCAAATATATCCAGCTGCCAAGGATCAGAGAGTGGCAGATAATATGACTTGTTTATTAGAGAGGGACCAATATGGGCTTATCAAAATGCCATAAGAAATTAACATTTTTACATGATATCATTACATGAAAAGTCAGGGGATCATAGACTTCATAAGCATTCATTATCTAGGATGTCAGTACAATATTTGCCAATGGCAATCCATCCAAGTGTTGACTTTACCAATACTAATAAAGAAAATAATTAGCATTATATGAACAAAGTTAAAAACATGGCAGAGGACATCCTTCTTCCCGCTTTCTTCTAACCTGCTTTGCCCCCTGTTGCTTACACACACAAAACAATGCATATGTCTCTTTTCACCTATTTACAAACACAGAATACTCTTCTTCCTTCATGCAACCTCTTCATCCCTCTCTCCCGCCCTGTTCTCCCTTTAGAGTGCCCTTCACTGTTTGACCTCCAGATGGAGACACCACAGGGGAGAAAGGGTGATAGAAAGAAAATTAAAAAAGTACAGGGGGGTTAGCAATTCAGTGATGAATAGAAAGCACAGGAGGGATGCAGAGATGGTTGAGATATGTGGCCAAATCCGGAGGAATTAAAGGAGGGATAGGTGAGATATTACATGTAGTGATAAAGGCTGTGAAAGTAGGCTTATGTGAGGGCGGTTCTGAGTCAGAAATGCCTGCCTGGCCAAACAAATAGTCTTGGGCTCCATCTAGGCCGCAGTACACGGTTTTAATTATCCATGGTGTGTGTGTAGCATGCGTGTAAAATATATGTGAGTGAGTTTGCATGGCTGAGTGCGTTGCTTGCATTAAATGTCACTGTTGATGAAAAGCATGTTAATAATACATGATGATGTGTGCATGTGCAAGAGAGAAACACAGTTGCAGATGGCGATAAAGAGAAAGGAAAACATTAAAAGAAAAAGAAAAAGTTGAGGAATGATAAAGAATGATGATGAGCAAGAGAACGAAAAACGAGGGAAAGGCGTGATTTCATGTAAATAATACATGCGATGGATAATGGCTTTATTTCTATGTAAATAATTCTCTCATTGCTCAGACCAAGTCGTGGACACTGAAATGAGTTTGCCTCAAAGCGATGCCGCGCTCGCCATGATGCAGATGCGAGGCATTAAAGGGAATTATATTAGCCTGAGTAAATGAGGAGAAGTCCCATTCAGAGTCAATACAGGAGAGTTTCCCCATCATGTGTCAACAGATCTTAGTCATCAGAGTGGTTTAATTGCATGTGCACCATCACCGACAAGTTCAGCCCACTTTAAAATTGCGGCCCCACAATGCAGCTTTGCACCTCAGAGCCAAAAGACAGACACACAAAGGAACAAACGTACTCTAAAATCCTGATGTGACAAAGACCTGCCTGTCTGCCCAGCTTGCACTAAACAAAACCAGCTAGTCAAAACACAGCCGGTAAGCATGTGCCTCCTTGAGGATGACTCCAGTATGAAAGCAGGCGGATCAGCTTCTCGACCTGAGGCGGTGAACCCTCACACGTCGTCATCCTACCGCATGAATCACTCGCAAACACATCACACAAATCAAAGCACCACTGGAACGCATGAATCACTCCATGAATCATCCGATCTGAATAGATGTGTACAGTATGTTGCTGTACAAACAAATCCCCTCTCAACACGTGCTGTGAGTCTAAACATTGGAGAAGCAGGGTCATAATGAAAAGGTTGTCCGCTTGACTTGCAGTACCCACTGGGCGGATGGAGAAGTTACACCATACTCTTTAGCTCGGCAGAAAGCCCCTTTTTGCCGCAGTAGAGCAATAATCTGAATGTCAAGCTGCCCTTCCCTTGACCTTCATTTAACCAGGACGTGTCTGTGTCATAATGGGATACTTTCATGCTTCATTCTGATCCTAATGTCACATCAAACAGGCACTGAAGCATCCAAATGCCTCTTTTGTCAGCCCAAGTGCCCCAAAGTGCCCCTGTGTTCAGCTCAAATAGCCCTCTGGCAGGTGAAGTACCATTCTGGAGTGACCTTACCCTAAATGAACCCTACTGTACCCTTAACCCTGTAAGCTGAAGCAGAGCCCCAGCTGCAGCCACCTGTGAAGATCTGTGCAGGTGGCTGCTTGCTTTTGATAAAACTGGCTTCAGTTTGCTGTACATCAGTGTTGGCAAGTGGCAAAGTATAGTAACTCTTACCTGGGAGCGTCGAAGCTGTCATAGGATCCCACAGTGTAATGGCGGAACAGCCTTTTGGCGCGTTCTCCACGGCTCTCTGAAACACAAAATATCAGGGCCATCAGCTTGTTGCCGTTACATGTAATCTATTTGCAAGGTTTATTGTACAGCAGGTACTGTTTAATTACCCTATACTATAACAATATTTGGTCACACTATCTATGACGCCCATGTCTATAATGCATTATAACCATACTTATAACGTTATAATCTGCTTAAAGAACTGTATAATTTGAGTTACAAGTGCTCATATATATTAATATAGTTGAATAACAACAATCATAACACATGCATTTTATAATGACTTATAAGTATCATAATACTTCATAATTGCTGGTGACTCACTGTATTTTTTGGGATGGATCACAGTTATAATGACTGGTATAATGAAGTAATACTTGGCCTTATAAGACATTATACATTGCATTATAATTTATTATGATGGTTTTAACTTCTCTTTTTAACAGAACTAATGTATATTTCAAAGCAACAGTTTGACATTTTGAGAAATACACTTACTCACTTTTTTGCAGTGTTTCTGTTCAGTAAATATGCAATTCCAACCAACAGCCGGTTAGCTTAGCTTAGCATAAAGGTCTAGAACCCTTAGGTTGGCTAGATTGATTCTGTCCGAAAGTGACAAAATCAGTCTCCCAGAATCTCTCAAGCTCACTAATTAACACATTATGCTTTGTTTGTTTCATCATTTGAAGTGTAAAAACAACAGGCGGTTGTGACTTCCTGAAGTTTGTTGTCACTGTGAGGTGCTCAGACCACCAGCGGCGTTGATACAATAACATATTAGCTTATTATCCTCAAATATTGTCACATATTACTAAAACTAGCATCTTAATGCATCATCAGGCTTTTTGTGAAAATCGAAATTAGTTGAAAGTTCTTCGCAGGGTAAATATGAAACTCCTGGCTAAAAGATATTTTCCTTTTTAAGTGCTGGGTGTTTTCAGGATTAGCCTACCGTGTGTTGGTGTGTATATGTGAGTGTGTGTGTGTGTGTGTGACTGCTGCTGATCACCTGATCGGTTGTCTTGGCTTCGAAGCATCACTTCCTCCACACAGTCAGAGGGGAACCAACCTGTGCGACCCCTGACCGTTCCCTCCCAGTAGCCGCCTTCGCCAACACTCAACACTAGAGGGGGGTCAGGAAAGAGCAGCATATCAGGAAGAAGCAACACAACATGCACCAACACAAACACCATGAAAAAGGAAGCGACGCAAAAAGACAACAACATTATACAGACAGAAAATAAACAGAATGTAGATACACGGACATGCAAACCGCCTTCATACTCACCAAGACATACATACCTTGCGACACCATAGACTCACTCACAAACACACACATATTCATACCTGCAGACATTGAATACAAACATACATAGAGACCTTACACTCATGTTAGGACATGGCCATTTTACAAACTCATGTGAAGACACCTGGATCTGACCTGGGTACTGGTCTGTGTCTGAGACTGATGTATCTCCTGAACAAACATTTATGTCAGTGACATTTTACAAGTCATATTTTTGGTGTATTTAGTTTGACATTTTGTGAAATATGTTTATTCGCTTTGTTGCTGGGAGTCATATCTGTCTGTCTGTTAAATATAAAATCATAGCTAGCCACCGGTTAGCTTAGCTTAATGACGAAAACCAAGTGTAAACAATGTAAAATGGCAGGTTGTGGCTTTCTGAACTTGTCCTGAATGGGTGAATTGTGATCAACCGTGTCCCCATATAACTTATAACAAAATGCAGAAAAGCTGAACCAGAGTTAAAAGGTGACTGAATATCTGACTTATATTAGGTATAAATAAAACGTCAATGGGATGCTCAAAAGGTGTCTGCTAGCTGTATAAATAAAGATTTGTTTGGTAAGATGTTATTCATACCATAATAATAAACCAATGGTACAACTGGGATGTGTTTGTTTTGGATGATAGTATTACCTACTCTATGGTGTTGCTATGGTGTTGTGGTCAGTGGATTACTAAATGAATGCTGCCTCTCACTTTGCGTCGAAAATACTTTAGCTACGTTAGCTGCTAATTAAATCTCAACTCTGGAATTGTTAAACCCCTGCAGTCAGCAGCTCTTACTTTATATCAGGAGTAAACAGAAACAGAAAGTAAACAGAGGGGGATTCTGCACATGAAACCTTTTGTTACAAAAAGTGTCTGTGATGTTGCTTTGCATGTTTCTGAATGTGCATTAAATTAACTTTTACAAGTGTGTGGATGTCAAAGCTGTCTGATTCATGTGGAGATTAGTAGCCTAGCAGGTGTAAACAGCCTCACAAACACTGCCTACAAAATCACTTTGGACTCACATGGAAGACAAAATGCAATATTATACAGCACACACACACACACACACACACACGCACGCACACGCACACACACACATACACACGCGTGTGCACATGCAAGCATGCACACACACACGTGCACACACGCGCACACACACACACATACACACACACACACACACACACACACACACACACACACACACACACACACACACACAGAGACATAGTGTATCATGACATGAAAATGCACGTACTCACCTTTGACCCTGTCTCCCTTACTGAAGCTGATTTCGCGCTCTCCCTGGGCAGAGTGCGATCGAGTAGCTACAAAGACTCGTCCCGGGACAGCGCTGTAGAGGCGTCTCCGCTGACCTGCAGTCTGTGCAGCTGCACTGGCAGGAGCAGGCCTGGGGGGTAGGAGGCAGGATGAATGCAATACTTCTTCTTTTTTTGAGAGAGAGAAAGGTAACTGGCTACTTCAGAATGGGAATTTTAGGATTTTAGCAAGTCACCCAAAATGTGCCTGAACAGTAAGGATTTTTTAATTTATGAACTTTGTATACTCAAATTCACTTAACAGATATTTAATTCCCCTGAACAGAAGTAATAATATAATACAAGTCAGCCTGAGATTTCTGTTACCCCTACAAAAGCATTGCTCACTGGAAGATGATTGATTGCACCACAAAAAAAACATTTGAAGACCAAAGGAGAAACCAGATTTTAGACTAAAACTTTAAGGGCTCTTTTGAGACCTGCAGAACATCCAATGGAAAGTCTCAAAAGTACTTTGAAGGAGGTTGTATAAGGTACTTCTCCATAGTCAGTGCATGGCAGTCAGCAAACCCCAGTTTGGAGAAGCAGGCAGGAGTACTTCATACAACACCACTAAAAAATATATGTACTATCACATTAATCAGCCGAGTTGTAATCAACCTACGATATTCCAAAGTTAGAAAAGTAGAAGAGAGGTTATATTTCTTCGATGTCATCCTTTTGCCACTCACCCCTGTCTCCGACTCTGCCTGCTCCGGTCCTCCTTGTCTCCGATCCTTCCTCGGGATGGAGAGCGCGTCCTCGCCCCTCTGGGACTGCTGGAGCTCCGCAGGGTTCCTGTGTGCTTGTAGCCCTGAGAGGGACCGACAGGGAGAGGAAGGGAGAATCATATGTAATGAAAGATGTTCACAGTATGACTTCAAATCAACTGATTGTAGCTGCATGCTGTATGACATTCTATCACAGTTACAATTTTGTAAATTCTTTACAAAGTAGAACCACATATATATTATGTATTATGTTGTGATTAATGGAGCTGATTTTTTTATATTGTTTATGTTTTTTATTTGAACGTTTCTGTATTATTTAAATACATTCAATTTGATGACTTAAACTAACTTCAGTGCATTTAAAATTGTCCGATTACAGTATCTTCTTTTCTATCACTCTGACAACTTAACGATTTTTTATGACTTCCATATCTATGATTATCTATAAAAACTCTCCTAATGCCACTGACTCTGCCTTCAAAAGCTGATGATGTTTACATATAATAAGATCAACAACCACAAAATGATAAATATAATAAAATGTATGCAATGTAATACCATATAAATTATGTAGTTTTATTCCACGGCGTATGTTTATGGGCTATTACTCAGCATGATCACCTATCTGCTACATTGGCCATAACTAAAATATATGTACATGCATAGCTTATGCAATAAAGCAGGGTATAAGTGGCTGCAATGAGTCGTGTTCACCACTAGATGTTGATAAAAGCCATCCATTACTTTCTATGATGTCCCTTCAAATTAGGTAATGCAATGGATAGTAAGGCAAATAAATGCAATACCTTTTTATAAGCCCTCTGAAGTCAATCAAAGCCAGGAGCAGTTTGTACTTGAGAGTTAATTAATATCCATAACATTATTTTTGTAATAATAACACAATCAGTAAATGTTTAAAAGGTATTCATTGGGGAGTAGCTCCAAATTCTTTTTTGAGGTCAAAGGCTCCAGAATACTTGGAGTCCTAGAGGAAGGTTTAAATATGGACAGTTAAAGCAAACCCGACCTGCTGATGACGACCGTGTGAGCCATATGAGGTGAGATTGCATCTGATTGAACCTGCACACACACACACACACACACACACACACACACACACACACACACACACACACACACACACACACACACACACACACACACACACACACACACACACACACCTGCACAGAGACGATGTTGGTCCCTGGGGCGTTGGGCACTGCCATCCAGTCTGGCAAGTTCATGCTGCTGTCACTGTTGGCCCGGAGGAAAGGATGCGGGTGGGGTATTGTCAGAGTCCGGGTGCTCTCCCGCCTCTGGGGGGCGTACTTTGGAGACTCCACAAAGGGAACTGGAATATGAGTGGAGACAGGAAAGAGTGAGGTGAACATTATTTCAGATTTTTTTCTTTTCTTTTTTACTACTCTTGTTTTGCACCGCTTCATAATCTATTTTTTCTTTAGAATTCCAGTGACGCTCGACTATATTCCTTATATTCTATGTTTCATTGCTGCTCCCTTTAACCTGATGATTCAAAACCTAATTCCGCTTGTGAAGATCCAATGTATCATTTTAGATGAATAAAATGTCGAACATTACAGGACACTACACATATCCAGGCCTCCGTTACTTACCCACATCTGTATCCCGGTGGTTTTTGATAATTTCTCCCAGCTCAAAATGGCCGGACATAACAGCCACCTGATAAAAACACACATCTTTTTTGGATACAGTCACATGGCAACTGAATGCACAAAATGTAATGGTGGAACAAACTATTGATTAGTCCACTTGTAATTACAGAAGGCATTTATATGGGTGCTTTTAATAACTTCTGTATTTTCAACATAATGTCAACTTCTCACCGTTAAGGGCAATTTAACAAGATGGCATGTTTAAAATTACATGGGTTGGCTTTTTTCTTGAAAAATTATGATACAGCAACCACATATAAGTACTCTTGTGTGAGACCATATTGATGTGTTCTTTCCACCATTGCACAAATACTTTTGACCTTTTTGTTTTAGAAACTACATAGGTCAGCTCACAATCCGGCAAATTCCAATGGTTTCTCCCTGTTGTCTCCTCTCACGCACACAAACACACACAACACAACAGATCGCCTCAGCTGCAGCTTTTTCTGCACTGACAGAGTTAATATATTTAGATTAAGGGGTCACACACAATCCTGCCACCTGGGACCTCTGTGTGCATCACAGCACAATAATGGTTTAAAGGGAATTTAGGCCCTGGCACTTTCTGCTACGTTAACTTAATAAGACACTAAACCACACAACCACCCAACATGCGTAATTACCCAGCCAGGCACTCAGCTGTTACCTGAAAGGGGGTCTGCCCATTGTTGTTCTTTGTGTCTTTATTTGCTCCCCGATAGAGCAGAATTCGAGAACAGCTTTCCTGCAACAAACAGCACTGATTAGTGTACATTATACACAATATAAATTGTATAATTGCTGCTTAATGTAGAAATGCATGTAATGTGTTCACATGTGTGCAGTGGCTTTAGAAAGCAGTGTTGCCTTCTTTCTACATTATAGGCGTTTTCTTGTGCTATGATGTTATAAATTACCCCAAATTGAGCTTTTTTATTGAAATTACTGACCCTTTGTTACCTTAAATTCCTTTTGTTTTTCTTGATGAATTTAAATAAAGACTTGGCTTTACAGAAAGGATGTTTTCTTCAAGAATTCAAGGTAACACAGGGTGAGTAATTGATAAACAAATTGTCATTTGGTGGGTTTGGTATTCTTTAATATCTATATAAATGTTCTCTGATCTAATCTTTTTTGCTGAGAAGATACTTATTTTTATTAGAATAAGGATGTTATCAGGGATGCCGAACCTAAAAAGATGCATCACTTATATAACAAAGATAAGGAGCATTCATGGCGTTCACTTTGTTGCACTGCACGCTCAACGATTTAATGTGTTCCATTTTACCAACTCTATCGTAGCTGACATTTGATCTGCATGAAAGGTGTGTCTACCTTGTTGTACAAAGCACAGATGTGCAAGGCAGTGTTTCCAGAGGCATTCTGGGAGGAAGAATCTGCCCCATAGAAGAGGAGGTGCTCCAGATGCTGAGAGTTACCATGCTGACAGGCCTGAGAGAGGATGAACAGATTGTGGAGGAGCGATGGAAAGAGAGGGGGAGAGGTACACATGGAAAATACAAATAGTTTGTGAAGGAGGGAAAAATAAAATGTAGCAAAGAGTAAAAAAAGGAAGGATGTATGTGGTTGTTTGAAGAGAACAAAGAGGCAGAGAAGCAAATGAGGATGAACAACAGACAGTGACAAAGAGAGAGGAACAAGGTGACAGTTATTAAGTGACACCACATTTAATTAACACCACCTCCAAACTCAGAGGGCGAGAAAACAGAGCGAGAACAAAAGTGACAACAATGGTACAACCATCATCAAATGGACACACACACAGCAACGTCTTACAGTGGAAATCAAAACTGTATACTTGATGATGATTATTAAAATGTATGTGCATGTATCATTTATGCCGTGGCCATATGCAATACTCCTATCAGAGTGGCTGGGAACTCCCCATTGCAATCACACATCAGGACACTTTGAACTTATTTTAAGTCAATAACTGGATGTAATGGATCAATATGTGGGGAACACTGCTTCGGTTTAATGGTGTATTATTTGGCATTTAACTGTAAGAAAAACATTTATAAGAAAACATCTCATCGATTATTTTCTTTCATAGAGAAACCTCAAAGTGCAATATCACTGGGCTTTACTGGTTGCTTCAGTGTTACATACAGTTTATCCAAATGAAACTGAAAAAGCTCAACTCAAAAAGGCTTAAATAATCAATGTCAATGCTAAACGTATGAGTCAAATCCCACTCAACACACACGCAGAGACAGAATAAGACGGAGGCCACGAGTGGCGAGGAGAGCTGAAGAGACAGATGCTGATGAAGTGTGGGGGATCATACTGAGAGGAAGAGGCCGATACCTTGATTTGTCCTGTCCACTTCACTGCTGGAATATGAGGCCACAGAAGCAAGGCGTGTGGGATGAAGGGTGAAAGGGGTCCGGGATAAATGAAGAGAGGTGTAGTGTTTCATGGCATGAATGTTTCATGGCATGAACGTAGACACAGAGGCTGTACATACACAGACACTGGAACACAGAGTACACGGGTACATTACAAATAGGATACATGCACACTTGTGCAATACAAACAACGGAAACTGAAAACCCAAACACCCCAAGGCACTTTTCTTTTTGGTGCTTTCAAATCACAACCCCCAAATAGACACCAATTAGGCCCCTGACTGCATTAGATTGAAAGGTTTTGCCTCAAGCGTCCTCTCACAAAAGTATTGCTGTTAATTTAGTGTAGAATGAACTGTACACACAGCAAGAACAACATTAAACCTGATTAAATACTTTCTGTATTTGCATTCATATTCTCTTAAATTGATTTAGAAAATCCCTTTTTAAAGACGCCAAACAATGCACACCTGATGTGTCTCGTCCCAGCCGTTCTCGTCCCTGATGCCTAGTTTGGCGTGGTGGTAAAGCAGTGTTTCGCAGCAGGAGGTGTCGCCCCCTGTCAGCACAGTGTGGTAGAGCGGCGTCAGCCCTCGCCGGTCCTTATAGTCCGGAGACGCACCCAGAGACAGCAGGACCTGCAGAAAGACAGCAGAGGAGGTCAACCTCATGCTGTTCTCCAAAGCTGGCAGCAATGATAACAATACGGGAGAATAGCAAAGTATGCAATCATTACAATGCAATGAAATAATGATGACTTTTATGAGCTCACATTATAAAAAAACAAAAAGGCATCATGGAACAATATTTTACGGTGGTTTCCAACTTCAAGCTGAAGAATATTCATGAAATATTTAACCAGAAAGGGAACACATAGCCGGGGGTTCAGGGGGGTCATGTAACGCCTCAGGCTAGACAGCATTAAGTATTAAATCCCAGTCTGCAGTAGATCTTTACGCAGTTTAGCAGCTGTTTCTTTCCTTTGTGGAAAACATGGACTGGCAATGTAACACATGCAATTATCTCCCTCTGAATGAGTTTTCCCTCTACAGGTGTCTGTCTTCTTGACGATATGGGAGCTAAAGTTCTGGACAAACTCCTAAAATGCAAATGTACTACACACCTTTAAACCAGGCAATCTGAATTTAAATGTCCTTTTTTCTCTCTCTGGCTGAATAGAATAATATAGTTGTTTGTTCATGTGCATGTGGTTGGGTGTTGATTGCTGCTTGGGAGGGAGGGTCTGTATATTCTGTCTTCAGCTTGTTTGCTTGTACAGTAACACAAATGGAGATGATACTGCATGAGTTTCAGGGCAAGTATTCATCTTGCAGGTACATACGCTGGTGTAGTTTTTGTGTTGCCTTTTATAGCATGACAATGACAACTCATTACCTGTAAACACCATTTTTTTATAAAAAGGAAAACAACGTGTGCATGTTTACCAGAAGGGCTGTATGGCGGTGGCCTCGCACAGCTTTGTGTACGGGTGTGAGTCCATCTTTGGCGCGGAAGTCAATGTGAGCGCCTCCATCCACCAGGACCCGGATAGTCTCTCCTCCACCCGGCTCACACTGCACCGCCAAGGAAAGAGCAGTCTCTGGCGGACACACACACACACACACACACACACACACACACAGATTAAAATAGAGTGTTTAATGGTCAGAAGGATTGGTTTGGAAGTCAAACCATTTGGACGACACTGGCCCAGATTGTTTGCTCCCAGCGGGATGGAAAACTGTTTCAACAATACAGTTCTACTGTTTGCCCTCAAACTCTTATTCTACCTGCTTTAAGGTTATACTCTTGAACACCTGCAGCTTTGACCTTGCAGGTTAGACAAAAAAACATATTAAATGCCACAAAAAACAACTTTACAGCCACAAACTAGAGACCCAGGGCATTTAGACGGTGTATGGCTTATAGTGACAATAAGGGAGTTTCTGAGCAGAAGAGAAGCGCTCGCCATCCAATCACCGAAAAATGTAATTCTTGCAGATATCTCCAAATATCAAAAGTTTTTTATTGCGTTACAGCATGGATTTAAACAAGTAGTATCAACCCAAACATTTCTGCAACAACTTAGGAGAGTCCCAGTTCTGACAGAAAGTATAAAGAAGACTCACTCCATGCAAACATCATCACCTATAATGGTGGACATTAGGAATTAGATCTTACTATAAATCATTTCCAGGTTACACAACACACCCTGTGACAATTCAGCCAACCGTAAAGTTTCCCGCAATTGTTCAAATTCACCCCTGCTAAAATGCAATGCAAAATACAAGCTTCTCTACAAATTTACTTGTGAAAAAATGTTTTTCCCACTGATGCTTGCCACACTTTGCCAATTATGCTGGCATCTAATAAAGCAACAAAGAAGCTCAATAAGATTATTTCCAAATGAAACCAATGCTGTGTCACAACACTTTTAACCTCACCAAACACAGTTGAACTTGAAAACGGTTCAATAGCACGAAGAAGAATAAAAGCATTGAAAGTGTTCCCAGTAAAAAAACAGGCTGCCATGGCGACAGGAGAGTTGTTGGCAAAGAGGGAAACGACTGAGGGCTTTTATCCTCAAACAGCTTCTGTGGAGCTCAGGTACAAACAATTTGGGGGAATGTTTTGACTGCACCTCCTCTGAAGTTTCCATGTCGGGACGACTCGGGGAATGCCCATTAAACAGTTCCCTTGGCAGAGATGGATGTGAGCGCCTGCTGACAGCAGCCACTCTTGTGGAGTCATTTTATGTAATTGTATGTCCTATTAAAGGGGCTCAGTGTGAGTCTGGGTGGAAAAGCAGGAAGAAACGTGTCAGTGACAGGCAGGTCAAATGAAGAAAAAAAGGGTCTCCAGCAGTCTTTTGAGATAATGCCTACGAACTAATAGTTAATGGACTAACTGTCAGGACACCTTGACACAGCCTCACAGACAAGAAGGTAGGAAACAATGTGAAGCTGTGACATTTTGATTGAACAGCTATTTAAAACATGTAGACTGAGTGAGTTTTACACTAAACCTGAGCTGTTTTAATTAAAGGTCGTTGTTGCAGAATAATTCATAATGAAATTCATTGATTTAAAATGATCAATTCATTTTCTACCCTTCAAAATCAAACCCTGATATCCAAAGCAATAACCACCTCAAGTATCATTTTTAGGTGTAAAGTGTGTATGCGGAGTCTTTCCCAGTGACGAGTGGGTTCATCAGGGCTCTCTGTTGCCCCCCGGTGTTCTGAAGTGGAAGTGTGTCTCACACCCATGATGGCAGGCTGTGTTTTGTGTTGTGACACGTTGCTCCCACAGCGGCTGGAGCAACACAGAGCACCACACCCAGACTGTAAATGAGCCGTCTGCTGTGCCCCCTAAGCACCAACAGGATCCGAGAAAAGACACCAAATTGCAAACAGCAGTGGCCCAGATCCTTGACAAAGTATGAGACCAACATACTGCAGAGCTCAGGGCAGAAAACGGAGGGAGAGAAAGGGGGAGACAAAGCTGCTGGCCACCAGCAATATGTGGGTGTTTAGATGTATGGATGGATAAAAAGAGCTGTAGCAAGGGAAATCAGTATCAGCGTCAACCCTATGTCATCCTTCTTGTTTTAAGCCATCTTAACTTTCAATTGACTGCAATACAAGTCTGTAATTGTCATGTATGTATGGATGGATAGATAGATGATAGACAGTAGGAAAGTGAGGCACTCCTTACCGCCGGTGTCAGCATCCTGGTAGTTGGGATCGAGGCCTTTGTCTAAGAACTTGGTCATCTTGTCCACAGCGCTGGTTTGAATATAATCCATGAATTTCTTCAGGCTAGCCTGCATGCGGAGATAAACGTGCTGCTGTATTATAGGGAACTCCTCTGTATTTTAAATACTGTATATGCAAGCAAGGTACAGTGCAGTAGATCACATTAAATCATTGTACAGTATAGATTCATTAACAAAGGGAGAAGATACATATGCACAAATACACTGACATGCATACTGTATTGATTTAAATGGACTCGTTTATATGGTTTAAACATGCAGTTGAAACCCTTCAGAGATCCTACTTCAGGACAGATGGGTTGCATACCTTAGTGTGCAGTTTGGCCAGTTGCTTCTCATCCAGATTGGTCTGTTTGTACACCCTGGTTTTGTATCGAAACTAAACCCGAGAGAGGAGAAGGGAAAGGAAACAGAGAGTTAATCCTAACACAGAGGGCATTTGTCCTTAATTCTCATTTTCTCTTTTTGGCCTAGATCCACAAAATGGGGTCTGCAGATTTATTGTACAGAGAAGCTTTATCTGGTTCGCTATACAAACCCCCTCTTCTACTTCACTGTAGACAAGAACTGTGAGAGAAATGGTCTCGCTTTACAGCAGTTTAAAGGCGCTTTAAAGCCTCCACTGGGTCATAATGTAGCATGAAAGAAGATGACTATACAGACTGGATAAGAGATTAGCAGCAGTTTGCAGCAGTTGCACTAAACAGAGCAGTAAAGCTGAACAGTTCTGTGACATTCCTCTAAAAACGTGCATGAAACTTAATTCATAAACCAGGGGTTTTATCAGCTTAGATGACACACGGAACATTTACAGTATGTCGTCTAGCTGCCTTAAAAATAATGCAGTTTTTTACTAGTCATCTGGGATTCTTCAAAATACGAAAAGTTGGAGAGTAAACCTCGGTCACATGATGTGATGCACAAAGTTGAACCAGATTTACTGATAATGCTGTAAAACGGTATATACAAGACTGGAATAGTACCTCTAAATATGGTACCCCTTTCTCAAAGGACTGTGGGTACTCTCGGAGCAGCCTCTCCTCCTCCAGGAACATGGCATCATGGCCGTCCGTGGCGGGCTGGAACAGACCATAGTTCAGGACGTCCCGCAGAGATTCGGTCAGGGAGCACAGTACCTGCTGCTTGGCCTTCCACACCGTGGCATCTGGGTTGAAGCGCAAACATTTCTACAGGAAAGACGGAAGGAGCTCAGCTTTAAGTTCAGAGAGCATTGGTTGACTGGGATACTCTAAAATGTATAAAGGAATGATTAAAGGAATACAAACTCTTTAGACTAATGATAAGCATATTACTATCTGAAGAATATTAAAACAGTTGTGGTTTAAAGTTTCAGAATATACGTTGAATGACAACATAAGCAACCTTTTAAAAACCGAGGTATTTTTTAGGATTCTGCTCGAAATAACATACCCAAACTAAAAAGGGTGTATCTCTGCAACCATAAAAAAGCACTTTCAGGGTGATTATCTCTTTGAAATGATGCCTCACTAAGGTCTAAAGCTCTCCCAAATCATAGCACCATATGTGAACAGTCTCTCTGCAATGTTTGACTTTGAAAAAGTGAAGCAGAACAAAGTTAGAGAGGGTTTAGTACAGAGAGAATTCAGGCGAGGTCTCCAAAATCTGTGCCATCTGTGCTATTTGAATTTTCTCATGTACCAAACCTTATATTTCACTGTATATTACTTATGGTGTTCAATACACTTATATCAGTGTGGATTTACTGGGGGAAATGCATTTTTCTTCTTCTAATCAACAAAGGTAGGCAGCGTTTGCTGACTGTAAAGCGATAAAGTGATTCATGTTGCTGTGTTCTTTGGTTCATATCTCGGTGATGCTTTGGAGCAGAGGGATTTGGTGAATAGATTTGGAATATGTGTGGTCTTGCTTTTTGCTGATAGCACCGAGCTACGGGTCGCTAGTTTCGGAAACATGCCGTGTGGGCTGTCTCATGACAAAATTATGATTATGATATTTTAATAATTATTTTAGGTGGTGTTTGAGTTGTGTTGAAATGGCTGACTAATTATTGTAGCCCAGGTTCTCTTGTTTAATTTGATGTGTAACATCAATATATTTGCTCATGATTATTGTAATGTTTTATACAGTTAACTATCATGTGTAAAATTCAACCTATATAGGGTGCATGGGGCTTAAAAGGTTAAAACATGTTACAACTATGAAAAGACAGCAAAAGCAAAGTCAACGACAAGTATTAAATAATTAAAAGCAATCAGTGAGACTGAGTTTTAAGAACTGATCTTCAGGACGATGAAGATGCAGAAGCCAGACTAGAGGCCATTATAGAAACAACCTGAAGAAACAGCTGTTAGGAAGCAGAACTTAAAGGGAAAGGAAAGGACACTAAATTGTGGGAAATCTACAATTATTCCTAAAATACATGTAGAGTTTAAACTGAGCCCTGTCTCATGACCTCGGGCTGCAAGCTGCCTCATGGGGTGAAATGATCTGTAATATTTTTGTGATCAAACCATCTGTGCATTAAAAAGGAACCGTCACCAATGGATTAGAATATTCGATAGAGAACCTTTAATTAAAACATCTGACTAGTTCTTCCACCGCTGGTTTCATTTGAATGATTGGTAGAAGCATGACTGGGTTCAACTAAAACAAACACTGACTGTTCCCGATAAGTCTGGGAAAAAAAAAGATTATACATCGTGTGCATCAGTACGATCTTTCACTTTGTGACCAAAGTTTAACTTTGCACTCCTTGTAGAGGTCTTGACTGTCCCAGAGACGACCCTGTGGCTCAAACCTTTATGACTGCAGTTCCCCCATGTGAGCCAGCAGGGGGAGACAGCCTCGGAGTAAAGTTGGTGATTCCCAGGGTCCACAGTCTGCATAAAGGATTTGAATGGCAATTTGGTGCAGCTGTAAGTGTCTCCGCTGGGGTCGTGAATGGCCAAATGCACAACAGCTCAGAGGCTCAGTCAACAAAGTGAGACGTTACTGACAGAAGGTTTTTGGCACCTATTTCTCTCTCCTCCCTCCCTCCCTCCTCATCTCTCTTCCTCTCATTGCCCAGAGTGGAGTTGGGTTATTCTCTGACCTTGAGGCAACAGCAGGATGATTGGCCAATGCAGAGGACAGCCGGCTGCAAGGATCCCTGGCTCTTACTGCATTACTGCACAGGCTCTTCTCTCCCAGAACATTCGCTCTCTCTTAATATCTTTCTTGCACACACATACTAGACACACGTGTGTGTGCGTGTGTGTGTGTGTGTGCGTGCGTGCGTGCGTGCGTGCGTGCGTGCGTGCGTGCGTGCGTGCGTGCGTGTGTGTGTGTGTGTGCACAACGAAGAGATAAAAACCCTGCATTGTTGTTTTTTTTGCAGAGGAGTAACATAACATTTTCTCCCTCTATTTTATTCAGTGTCTCCATTCGCGCACAGCCAACCCGGTTGCCGAGGCAACCGGTTCATTAGTGGAGCAAGCAGCTTGTTGCCATAGAGACATTCCTGTGTTCCCTAGGAGATGGGGTACTGGAAGGGTGTGCATGTGTTTGTGTGTGAGTGTTCATCAGTTTGAATGGACGTGTGTGTGTGTGTGTGTGTGTGTGTGTGTGTGTGTGTGTGTGTGTGTGTGTGTGTGTGTGTGTGTGCGCGCGCGTGTGTGTGTGTGTGTGTGTGTGTGTGTGTGTGTGTGTGTGTGTGTGTGTGTGTGTGTGTGTGTGTGTGTGTGTGTGTGGTGAAATACAGTGGAGTAAAAGGGAGGAGAATGTCTAAGACTTTGACTATGACAGCAAAAAGAAGATGAAAAGGTGTGTCTGTCTGTTTGTATTAGATTATGTTTCACAACAACACACACACACAGACGCACACACTAGCCTACACACTGCACTTACAGTCCCCATAAAGGATGCAGGCAAACAATCTAAAATTAATCACAATCACAGCAGGACAGAAAGAAGGTTAAGGATTCAGTTTTCGTGCCGGAGGAACGTTCCCACACTCAACCTGAGCAATCATAATTATCACAAAATAATTGAGATTTAAATTTGTGTAATGACTTTGCTTTCGTTCTATAAGACACTTCAGGTAGTTGGAGGTTTTACTCAGGCAGCCATGCTTATTGATCTGTATACCTCCAGGAATATGATTGATCCTACAGCTTCTAACCGGCCAGCCAATTAGAGCTCATCACAGATTCATCCCTACAAGGTTTTTCAGAATGCTTCATGGTTTTGGACAGTTTTCCCAGTTTCACCCTGTTTTCCAAACACATTTGTACTGTCATTACAATAGTATAAACTATGCTTTATTAAAAATCAAGCCAATAGTCACATACAGCCTCGCAATTTGTTCTAAACGTCAAATGTTGCACACTAGTTGAGTGTTTGTGGTGCCCTCTACTGTTCAGAGAGTTTAGTAAGTCTAAATTAATACCCAGTTTATGTTGTCTCTGTACAATGACAATATTGTTTCAGTGACTAAATATAAAAGCACAAACGCAGAATGCTTTTTTAACTTTAAATTCAAGCTTGTTCATGCTCGTATTCTGGCTGATCAGGGCTTAGTTGCAAAGTTACAAAAAGGCCCAAGTAAAAGTTCTCTATTCAAAATCCTAGTTAATATATTATATTCATATATTATTAGCTTATTATAGAACATTGTGTGATTTCTTTCACGTTTTTCTAACGTTTCCTTTTCATGTGAAATATTGTATATATTCTCCATCTGATCATTTGTGATGCAAAAACACAATATATATTCAATTAGACCTTCTATTTATTGCAGTGTGTTTATCATCATTACATCATGCATCATCATATTTTTGTTTTGTCTAACTGCTACTAAGTTGAGGTGATGATACACCTGCACACGTGGCAAAGAAAGTCTGGATAAGGTGTTACATTCCACAATATGGCGTATAATAAACACAGATAAATATGTAGTAAAAATCCTTAATTTTAGGCTTTTATGAGGACACAGCTTAAAGTCTCCAGTTAACACGACCACTTGTAAACTGTAACAGAAACAGTTGTCTCCCTGTCAGAATTCTGCTGTTGGACTATTGAATCTGACAATTAAATAAGCAATCAACAAAACATGTTGATACTGGTAACAGTTTTAATTTATTGTTAAAAGCTTGCTAACTCATCTGGATGGCATGGAGGAAAAACGCCTCTTCTGTTGCCAACACAAGCATATTTCTGTTGACGTCGGTGGTAAAAGGGTCTATTAAACAAAAGGAAGACAAACACTAATGCTACAGCTTTTATATTATAAATCTCTAAATTAATTCCAGTACATTAATGCAGCTTTATTCCCTTCTGTTTCTCTTGTGGTTTTATTATTATGCAGACCAAAATTCTCAGTCTTGTCTCCTGAAGCTGTGATCACACTTTCCCACTCACATACACCCACTCACTCTGTCCATGTTGCTCTTCATCTTCCCTGCCTATCTCTCTCTCTATCTTATTCTCCCTCCTCTCTCTCTCTCTCTCTCTCTCTCTCTCTCTCTCTCTCTCTATCTTTCTCTCTTTCTGGAACAGCTCTGTCACTTATAAGCAGAAATAAGAGACGCTCCCGTCTCTCTCTATCTCTGTCCCTCTGGTCTTTTCCTGCAGGGCAAGTGCAGGGGGACTAAAAGCCTTTAATGAGATCTATGGGGAAATAATAACCCCCCACTAAACACACATACACACACGTCCGCCATGTCACCATTTAAGTCCACTTCCTCTCCATATCTCACTCTCTTCCTCGCTCTCAACCAGTACACCCCCTACAGCAGTTCAAGAAAGCAAATTAATTTCTTTAAAGCAGTCCTGTCATCCCCACTCTGCGATGTTCTCACTCCATTGTCTTTCTCTCACTTTCACTCACCCATGCTGCACTCCCTCCTCTCCTCCCCCCCATACTTTCCTCTCTATTATCTCTGCCCCTCTGTTCACCTTGGAGCTCACCCTGTCATCAACATACAACCTCTTCACAGTTGAGAGGCATGGTGGGCACCGTCTTGGAGTCTGAAAATATCACGTATCTTTAGCAGGCACTGATAAATGTTTGTCTGTGTGTGTGTGTGTGTGTGTGTGTGTGTGTGTGTGTGTGTGTGTGTGTGTGTGTGTGTGTGTGTGTGTGTGTGTGTGTGTTTCCAAACTGTTTGTGAGAGCAATTCCTGCCAGAGGGGCTGCTGCTTGTACTTCAGAGTTTGCGCGAATCAAACTGTGGAGAAAACATAATTTGTTCCATGCTGTTTAATGCGCTCGGCACGCGAACGCCAACTTGACTGCATATATGGAAGTTTGACAATCTAATAAACCTTCAAACAAAACTGCCTCGACATCCTGCTGTGGCAGGATCATATCAACCTCTTGTGAAACACATATCTGACTGTCACTGAGTGCAGTTAATGGACCAGTGCCTTTTTCATCAGCCACCAGTGGAAGAGGAAGGATCAGTGAGGAGCATGCAGATCCACTAACAGAGCTAATTCAGAGAAGTAAAACCATCACCTGCAAAGTAACTATGGCTGTTAAAAAGTGCAATATTTCCCTTTGAAATATTTTGGAGAAGTATAAAGTGGCATAAAATGGAAATACTAGTACAAGTACCTTTAAATTGTAAGTTAGCACAGCATTTTAGTGAAGAGACTTGGCTAATTTCCATCACTGAGTTTAACAGTAAAACATACTTCACATACCTTTTGGTAGTTCAGTCTAACAATGAATCATTCAAGCACCAACTGAAATGACTCAAACGTGAATCACTGAGTTGGTGATCTGTTTAAAACCACAGTTTAAGGGTAATATTGCAATGCAAAACGGGTCCCTGCATTAATACAGTCATGCAAATGCTGTTAAAAAACTGTAATATCTCACTTGGACCTTTAAAAAACACTTTTAACCAAATCAAGCTCCATTTCTAGACGTCGTTTGACCTGCAAATCATCAAAAGGTGCCTCCTGGGTACACTGAGGGGTTGTACAATAAGTTTTCTTCAACACAGTTTCGGTATGCCAGATGTTCCATGACCTTCAGCAGATAAAATGGGACAAGACATCAACTGTGCAAAATAACTTTCTACATATCACCCTGATCTGTCTCTGCATGAGACGATAGAATACATCCAACCACATTTTAGGTTGACCTAAAAAGACTAACTACTAAACCCCAGATTCTTTCCACATGTAGCCATGGCCCAATTCTCCTCTTGACAAATGTAGCAGACTGGTATTACAAACAGATCAGTAGCGCTCTCTGTCAGTGCACCAGCAGGGCCATCTTGATTGACAGTACCTTGAGAGAGGTACCTCTTGACAAAGGTCAGAGGGCATTTGTCATCTCCAAACATATTCTGCAATACGCAAAAAAACGTAATGAATGCAGTAAAGAGAGCAAATCTGCTCAATATGCCTGCTCAATAACTGAAACATATTGTCAAGATATCATTTCTGTCACAGAAACTGCAAGTTGCATTCTAATAACACGAATAATTTGGCTTACAGCCCAAAACATTTACTGCATATAGTATTTTCAAGAAAGTTACAAAAATAGTATTATTATAGTTGAATTTGAATAATAGGTAATTATATCTACGTGCAAGGGTCTTCTACTATAGAAGGATTGGCCGGTCAGGCACACACTTTGGTTTTGAGAAATGTGCTGGCCAGTGGTGGACAGTGGATGGGATGAGGCACAAGAGAACACTGTGGTGACTGATGAAAACCATGAATATACAAGAAAACGCCTTTTGAATAGCTGTTCATTGCATTGACAATAGTGTTTGTCCAAAACGAATATAGCTGCTATAACATTATCTTTTTTTCGAATAATGTTTTCAATATCAGTCCAAAAATATAGTTAATGGTATGAATGTGGCCTGATGAGCAGTAGTACGACTGGAACATTGACATAAATTGACATATCAAAGTCAATTTTCGATGGTAACTCTGTAATCAAAGGGCATCCAATTGGATCGTTTCAGGGATGCACAACCCTGATTAGCAAACATCTGACATAGAGCTGTATATCTGCCAAAAAATATATAAATATATCACTAATTGCCAGTGTTTGTGTGTTTACGTGTCGTCCCGGCATTACTGCATGAGTCACTTACGTCACTCAAAATCCTCCCCCCTCTATTCATAACATTTGCATTTGCGTTCTCGAGTCACTCCCTCGTCTCATTACAACACAATTAACAATCAATTAGATTTTATTGAGGGTGAATTAGCTGACATGTAGAACAAACCCAATGTACTGGGAGTGTAACGTGATATTACCCAACACCAGAGAGTGAAGGAAGAGGAGGAGGAAGAGGAGGAGGAAATGAACCAGTGGGGAAAAAAAAGATCAGAGGGTTTTTATTCTGAATGTTCAGGATGCGAATAAGAGACGGAGTGAAGAATGACCTGAAGAGGTTGAGTCAGGACAGAAGAGTGAGTGAGCGAGACAATAAAATGTCAGAGTGATGGTGGGTTATAACTCTCATGACCTTGGGGAGTAACAAAATACGTACTGAGTCAGTACATCTTGGCAGGAAGTCTTTAAGGTCATGTTTTAGTGCTTTCATATGTTAATATTTATCTCTGAGTGCGAGCGTAAGTAGTTATTCAACACACATGTGGACCATCATGGGAACATCATCTTCTTTGTAAAATGTGTGTCCTCCACGTCGGCCAGCTAGTCTAAATAATGTGATTGTACTTGTAATGAAGAAATAAGATATTGTGGTTAACAAAGTGTATACTTCAAATTTTTAAGAATGTACTTCAATGTTATATTTGTATTTTATTTTGTTAAATGATCCTAAACAGCAGGGGTAGACCAGGAGGAACTAAATTAGTTTGAGAAAGTTTGACAGATGTTACACATTTATTTTAAAGGTGAATGTGTAAGATCAGGCCAGAATTTGTGTTAAAACTAAAGTATTTCTTCTCAAATTAATTTTGATTAATATTGAGCAGAGCACAGATTAGAAGACACTTATTGTAAAACTGAAAATATTATCAATGTTAAATTACAGGAAATCAACATAAAATTGTGCTTAAAGTCATCTTAAAAAAGTAAATATCAAGCAACCTAACAATTTCTGTACTCGCTATTCCAATTCCTATGTACTTCAATCTCATTCCACCTTTATTTATTTCTGTCTGCTTCACTTTATCCACCTGAATCTCTCTCTATCTAACTCTGTGTTTTTCAATCTACTTTTATCTCTTTCCCCTGCCTTTCCTCAGATACCTTGTTTCTACATCAATCTACTTTGATCTGCTTCTATCTGTGTCTACCTCCGTTTACCTTTATCGCTATCCTCGTCTTTGTGCTTTTATCTACTCTGCCTCAGCCTCTTTCTGCTTCCTCTTGTGTGTGTGCCCCATTCTATCTCTCCGTGTCTTCATGTGACCATCAAGCGATATCTGAGTATTTGACCCCAGGCTTGAGTGAGCATTCTCAATCCCAAGCAATCCCATTTATCCATCTTTTCACAATTAAACTTTGATGGCGATTTGTTAGAATAAATAGGGAGTGGTGAATTATTAATGTGGTTTTAAAAACACTGAATCAAGCACACTTGGGTATCCACACACACACACACACACACACTGTTGAAAACACCCATGCACAGATCAATAATAAATCACACGGCAGCAAGAGGGAGGAAGAAGCGTTGAGCGAGGCATTTATAGTGCACTGGGATGGTAAATATAAAATATAGACATGCATACACACAGGCACTCACAGATGCATTTATTTCATTTGCAGTTTCATTCTTGCTGATGATGTACAAAGCCGACACATCACAGAAGCCACGATCACTTGATAGAGAAGAGAAAGAGGACGAACCGCTAATGTCTATGGAAAACGGCCTCCTGTTTGTCGAACACAAAGGCAGTCTGGTTCAGCTTTAATCTGGCAATGAGCAAAGACGCACACTCTCTCCTCTATCCCTGTTCCTCCCTCCTCTTCCTCTTCGTCTGTTTTTTTAATTCTCTTCTGCACAAAAACACACACTTGGATGCAGCTTTAGCCCCTCGCATTCCTTTGCTTCTTCATAATTCAATTATCGGTACAATTGAGATGATTCACTTCAATGGATCGCTCATCAGAAAAGCACAGAGGAGGAAAACATGACTGGGTGTCTGGCATCTAATGCCTAATTTGTCAAGAGTTGGAGAATGGGAGTGCATGGAGGCAGCTACGTCTCCAGCCCGTGAGGCCGATTACGACACACTTCTGATGGAAGTTTTTGCACTGATGTGATGTAAGACCGCATCTGAGAAATGGAGCGGGATGGCAGATCGGTCCATCATGATTCTGGACAGCTCTCTTAAAACCAGTCACACCGAAAAAGGGGCTTTTCACGGCAGGCTTTATCGCACCATTTAGAAGCTCTTTGGCGACATTAAGCCGGAGGCAACGCTTCCCCCTATTTTAGCTTCCTCTCTTCACCTCAACGTCCCTCTCTTTGACTCTCTCTGAATCCTTTCAGTCTTCTGGTGGGTTTTTTATTCAAATTATTGCCCGCATGTTCTCATTGTGATTGCTCTTGCATGGGTTTTTGTCTCTGTCTCTCCCTCTCTTTCTCTCTGGAGCTGGGTCACCTTGAAAGTCTCTCTCACCCTTTCAGGTATATTTCACTTTGCTGTTGAGTACTTGCGCTTTCTTCAGTTTTCTGCTGGTGATGCAGTGAGACCAAGAGAAAGAGACAAAGAAAGAGAATCTAATCGATGTAATACACCCAATCCTCTGAGATGTGCAGTGTTTCTGGAGCACTGCCCATTGCAGGATTTGACTGAACACATGCTGTCATAACACTCATGGTCAGATTATGAAATGATGGGCCCCAGGGCACAGACACAGAAATGTGTTTCTGTGTTTCCTGGGGTAATGTCAAGCAGATGCCTCTGAGAACTTCAGGCATTTATTCACACAATTTATGTTAAAGGAATAGTTTGATATTTAGGGACTTTTATTGTCTCTCTTCACAGAGTTGGATTAGAGGATCGACACCACACACATATCGCTATTGTAAATATGAATACAGACAGCAGCAGAGAGCTTAGCTTAGCTCAAAGACTGGAGGCAGGAGGAAACAGCTGGCTGAGCTCTGCAGCCAAGACACATTTCAGGACATAACCCCCCCGTAAAACAGAGAATTATTGTTTTTATACTTTTAAACAAACAAGAAATAACGTGTGAGTTAGTGAGTTTCAGCTTGTGTAACTTTGGTAGAGAATATGGTTCCCCCTGTTTTCACACTCTGTGCCAAACAAGCTGGCCGGATGCTGATTTTGGCCTTAAAACCTTTCTTTAAAGACCTCATAAACTGATGTTGATAATGAAAAACAGCAAATACTGGACTAAAAAAACGAAACATTCCTGTAAAGTATACAGGAATGTATGCACCAATATGAAATACAACGAGCTTTCATTCTTTTAGCTAATGATAATGATAATAAAGTGTTAATTTAAAAAAACTGGTGTGTTTAACTAATGGGACGTGGCCCGCTGTGTTTGTGAACGTATCAGTCGCTGCCGTGATGTGTGTGAAGTGTGCGGTGACGGCACTGACCGTTTGCTTTATGTCTGGGATGCCGATGCGAAACACCATCATAGCAATGTGGGTGTCCTCAGATGACCCCGTGCCGGTGCTGCGCTCCTTCAGCCTCCTCTGCTGCTGCTGCGGCGGCTGCTGTACGTGATTGGCTGGCTGTTGGTGCGTAGGTCCCGGATTGGCCGAATAGGGGTTTGTGGCGTGTCCCGGGTTCCCTGACCGATTCGGTCTGTCCCCGGCGGGTCTTCCGGCCAGTTTACCTGGCTGCCTGTGACCCTCACCCCGGCCCACCCGCGACAGGCCACCTCGCCTGACCTCCTCCACCATCTCCTCCTCATCGTCTTCCTCCTCCCCTTCCAGCTCGCCGTTCTCCTCCTCCTCCTGGCCCTCGTGACGCTCATCTTCTTCCATTTCCTCCTCCTCCTCTTCCTCCTCCTCCTCCTCGTCCTCTGCCCCTGGATAGAGATGTCGATTATTTCCCAGCATCCTTTGTTGCTCCTCGTCGCTGGACAGGGGGCTGAACGGCATCGTCATGGCGACAGAGAGGGCGGCACTTGTGGCAACACCATCATTCCCAGAGAGACACTGCAACGAGAAAGATAAAATACAGAAGAAGTTTGTACAAAGTTTCTTTCCCGGCTGCATCCAGGCCTCCATCACTCTGACAAACTCTGGTTTCTGGAGCAGACATGCACTCCTTCCAACCCTCAATGCACGATGACATACTATTCACACCTCATGGATAAATGAACTCACTTATGCTGTTAATTTCCAGCTTCCAGGCTCTCGCTACTCATTCAGACATCCTGCTGCACTGTTACACTCAAGATTTGCCTGCAGATGACTGAACCTTCAGACGCTTGAAACGTATCAGTATTTCACTGTGGGCGATAGCACTATGGCGGGTAACATTATACTACGGTATATTGGAATATGCTCACACAGAAAGCACTGCTGTGACACGTACTGCACAAGTTAGAGCACTTTGTATTAACTGTAAAGAAGAATTATAGAGCTCTATTCACATCATAACCTTGAGAATAAAACCTTTGAAAGAGAAAGTAGATATAAAACAGTTTTTTTTTGTTGCCGTTTTAGCAGGGAGACCCCTTGATAATGATATCAACTGGTCTTTCTTTTCATCTTGTACATCCACAATTTGAAGCAATTACTGGGTCGGTATTTTGTATTGTCGGTTGTAATCAACAAGGATGTCAGATTTAAGTCTCGTTACACTGAAGCTGCTGAGACGATTTTAGTTCATTTAAAGCTGTGTGAGAAATCCAACATCCACCTCAGTAAACTAATATATTGGTGGAACTCTACACGGCAACTATTCATCACTGCACATCTTATAGACACTTGAAATGGACAACACCTCTTAATGTGAAAAACTATACACTCGTACTCTTGCCATCACCCCTGAGAGAGCCGAGAAGCCACTTCAGAGCATCAGAGATTCAAGTACAAGCTGAGCAAGATAACAGATCTGTCCCTGGTGGCTCCTGGTTGGCTCTGCGTGCAGTTTCAGGATTTTCAGCACCACTACATGGTGGACAGCTCCAAACAGAACCAAACAGCATGATGTCAAACATAAGCTCCAGAGGACTGACCAATCAGCAGAGAGCGCTGAAGAATCCCCAAATAAACACCTGATCTGAAAGTAACCAAGTTAAGCTTAAGTACAATTGTTTTGTTCTACTGACAGAAAATATGTATTTTTTAGATAGATTTAGATAAATAAATAAAAGCATTTGAACGCTGATCGAAACAGTGATCTTTGGGGAAAAAAAAGATTGTACGAAGCAAAATTTCAAATGACAATATTTCATCTAAACATTCATCTGGAAGAAAAAGTTGCTGTTTGTTTTCATCTTTACAAGTACAGAATAATGAGGCTACGTGAGTTGAGTTTGTGTGTGTGTTGCTCGTGATGAGGCAGCTGACAGACACGGGGAATCAGAGCCATGTTGTGAAGGGGAAAAAAAGTGTCTCCTCATGAGATAAAACTACCAGCTGTCCAGCTCGACAAGAAACAGGAAGGAAGAATAAGAAATGAAGAAGCGCCACAAGAAAATGAAAAGGAAAGGGTGGACAACAGGACCTAGCATGTGGCAAGCAATGCTCCTTTTATGTCTCAGATCCTATTCATGGCAGTCAGGGGAGATTTGTACAACTTTCTATGATGCAACCATCAGGTATTATTTATTTGATGCCAGTTTCATGTATCTAAAGTGTGTGCCGTGTGGAGGCAATACCTGAAATAAATAAAACTGCTTTACAGAAATTGAAATTCTTGCCACAATCCTTCACTCGAGCCTGAATGTGAAGCAAGTTGTTCAATTTGATGTCAGTCGCCTCTCTCTTTCAATTCCTCTACTTCTCCTCACTTTTCACACAAACACACTGAGTACAGTTGTGACAAATACTGACTCTCTGGGAGCGATTCAGCCTCCAACTTTTGAAAGCATATAGCCGGCCATCTTCTGTTCGCAGTTATGAGGAACGAGATGGCAGACGAGTGTGTAGCAAACTGTAGAAGTTTAACAGACATTCAGACTATCATTCACTAAAATAGACAAGAACCTGAGAGGAGACTTGTAACACTTGACAACCAAGGACAAAGAATTAATCATTGTTGATACATTAGCCTGTAAACAGCATTTTAAATATTACTCTGACTACTAAACATGCACTCTTTGGTTATTAAACCTTATTTTATGATCGTGTCCTGTGTTTTACATGTGAAATATGTATGTCTACTAACCACAGCCATACGATAAATGTAGTGGAGCAAACGATGCAGTATGTCAAGTATAAAGTTGATTAACATGGAAGTACCTAAAATATATATTACAGTATATGAGCATAACTCAGTATGAACTGGGCTCTTGTTATAAAGTTGCTACAGCTGTATTGCATTTGTAAAGCTTTGTAAAAGGTTTGAAAGGATCCCTTAAATGTAGATATAAATTAATGAGGACCTCTTACTGAAAGCTGTTTCTGAAAATGTAGAGGATGGCTGGAAGAATGGAAAAAAAAAAACGATAAAAATGAAAGCAAGCTTGTGAGAATAGTTAAAAAGAGGGAAAAGAGGGACGACAGGGGAGGAGAAGAGGGCTGGAAACCAAATTGTTGGAGGGAAATGATGAATAAAAGAGACAAGGGCAAAGAGACAAAGACGGGGAGGAGTGGGAGAAATAGCAACGTTGGTTCAGTCTTGTCAGAAAGCTCACCAACCAGGGAGGGCTACCTCGAGCAGATATGATAATAAATGGAAGTGAAAAATCCATATTTTTGCATAGTGCTGAGCAATCAAAGATAGGGGAAGCTATAAAGGAAGGACAGGGAAGAGGACATAGGGGGAAGCAGTCCGGTAAGAGGGGTGTGATTAGAGAGAGAAAAGGAAACAGTAAGAGAGACCAAGAGGAGGGAAAAACCAACCCTGTCTCATAAAAAGTAAACAGAATTATTTTCGAAAGGAAAATATTTCCTTTAAATTTACGATTACGTTTGCAGTTTTAAACACGTGGTTAATGTTTGGCTTTTAAAAAGTACAATTGTTATGTAACTGAAGTTACAGCCACGTTAAATGTCTAAAGCAACATTAAAATAAGTCAATGTTGACACAAACATCGGTCTCCAGATTGTAAGTGTTTGCTTGACTCGTCCATCCGTCACTTCGTCCTCCCCATCCACGTGATCGTCAAAAAACAAACGTGTTAAATACATGTCAAGATATTTCCTCCTGAACCCCAAAAGTCAACCCAATGGTGACGCTGAAGGAAAAGTGGGATGTGTCTTCCTGGGACTACAAATGGCTGTACAAAATGTCATGTCAAATCATCCAAAGGTTTTTGAGATATTTCTTTCGGGAGCAGACTGAAGGAGAGCTGACTAACCGACCGACCAACCGACTGACCTTGACATCCATAAATCCACACCGCTAGTATGGCTAAAAATATGAAGGGGATTAAATAAGGGGATAAAGGACCACATCAAAAGTGAAAAGGTGCCAGAGAGACAAGACAATGACACATGGAGGAGAGAGTAATAATGTGAGAAAAGAGAGGGAGGATAGAAAAGAACAAAACACTGCATTTTTTGGGGAGGGGATATTGGGACGAAACAGGGAAACAAAAGAACATTTATGGAAAACGAGAAAAACAAGAAAAAGACTTGAGTGTGAGAGGTTGCTGAGGCCTGAACTTGCAGGGATGGATGATGAAGAGCAAAGAGGAGGAAGCCAGAGAGGAGGAATGTGGGCTCACCGTGAGACCATCACCAAAGCTTTTTTGGTTGAAGTTGCCAAAAAAAAACAGAGCTAATATTGATATTCATTGTATTTAGATTTGGCCTTTATCCCAATTTTCATGCCAAAATATTTAAAGGAGTTCCTGTTTTTTGTGGAGTTTGTAGAAAAGACTCTCACAAGCTGCTCAAAGGCTCCACTGAAAGACATAATTAAATGTTTGTTACGCTCCTTAAAGCAGGCAAAGGTACGTTTCATTGCAGGTTTTACAGGATGACACCTTGAGACAGCACACAGTGATCATAAGCCCTCTGAACGTGGCTGCGTGACAGACCTGTTTGTCATGCATTCTTAGTTGCGTTCATATTTTTTTTTCAATGCTGATATTTGCTAGATATTGTGCGATCCTGATGGACGCAGCAGAGAAAAAAAGGCTGAATCCAAACTTTTGAAAGAATCACTCATCGTCAATTAAGCTGGAACAGGTCAGGACAGAGGGAAAATTATGAGAGAGAAAGTGATAATCAGTTCTTGAGAGAAAAGTCATGACTCACACATAAAAGACCGTCATAATGAATGCTCTGTGTGTGTGTGTGTGTGTGAGCTTATGTGTGTCTATCTGAGTGAAGATGAAGAGGGCGATGGAGCGATTAGATATTGCCCAATGTCAACAAGTGATAATCATCTCCTACTCTTCATATCTTGATGTCATACATCTTTATCTCTCGTTTATTCTCTGTCATTCTCCTTGGAGAGCTGTTTCAGTTTGAGGTCACATCATTAACACTTTCACTGAGCTCGGCAACTTAAAACTACATTATTAACCCTGCTAACCCTCGCCTCCTCAAGCAATCAGAGAAGTTAACACAAGGAAAGTAAGAACACCCTCAGTGAACGGCAGGCTAAATCAATCGATTTTCAAATAAAACATTTAACGGGATATGTTTTTACGAGTTATAGCACAAGTTACGTGACATTATTTCTATTAAATTGTACTGTATATTATTTCTTCTGATATTATCTCTGCCATGAGATTATGTATTTAGTCGTGTGTGAAGCTCTGTGTCTGTCCATCTATTTGTCCATGGCTAATCTTGCATACTAGATCCTAAGCATATACTGTGGCTCAGTGGTGAGCAGGGTCGTCCTTCAATCAGAGGATCGGTGGTTCAATCCCCAGCTCGGGTAGCCCATGTCGTGTTGGTGAATGATGTCATGTAGTGTTAAAGCGCTTTGAGTGGTCGGAAGACTAGAAAAGCGCTGTACGGGTCTGTATACTTTGTGCTGATTTATCACTGTTTGCTCAAGGGCCTCTCAGGGTTGCAGTGATTCACATTTCAGAACTTTACAGATTGTTCCTCTCTTGATTTGTACGCCTAGATAATTGCATGTAGCCTATGTTTGTATATGTATGTATGAACCAAGTGCCGGTAAGATGAGAGCTAGTTGGCTGTTAGCTAATGTTGGCTAACGGCAGCTTGTAGAACTGGTCTAATACTGCTAACAGAGCAAACCGCTAACGTAAATAAACACACAGCAGGACTGACTGTTTGAGAAAGTGTTAAATCAACATGAAGCGTTACACAGTGAACTGCAGTTGAGCTGCGCTGAGCCAGTGCAGATAGCTGCATAGATTAAAGAAAGAGTGCATCTGTTGAAGGAGACTTGTGAGTGAAAAACACATCAGATGCGCTGGCAGTCTAGACTATATAGGGAAATTGAGGTTTTTATTCATAAATCAAACACTTTCATGTCGTAATTTACTTTAAATAAACCATGACTTGACTGAGATGCCGATAGATGTATTTTATAAACTTTGGACAGAACCAGGCTAGCTGATCCCTTCAGTTTCCAGTCTTAATGCTAAGATAAGCTAAACTGCTAATGGCAGTAGCTTCATAAGTTTATTTCCTAAAACTATTCCTTTCCTATCCTAAACTTAATATTCATGCTAAGATATAAAAAGTAGTAATGGCCACTCAGAGATGGACACATTTCTATTTTACCCCTGCCTTGGCACATTTACTATAAACACGCAAACATCTGACAGCTTTTACATTGATCTGTTCTGTCTGCAGTGTCACTTTCAATAGTGTTTGTTGTTGAGTCTCAGATTTATGGCACAGCAGTGTTTTATGTACCCACAGGCTATGTCATTTTTGCTTTTGATGATGGTAGAAATGCTGCTCTGTTGTGTGTACAGTAAAGTTATTTCTGAACCGTAACCATCTACTGGTAGCCCTTTACAGCATGTGACACAACATTTTGGTCATTCATTGTTGATCTTTTGGCTGTAATAAATCACATAGTTGATATGTTTCCCACAGTTCTCATGATTTGTTTTATGCGTGTCCCTACAGACGCCTGATGCTCACTGATCAGATTCATCATGGTATTTAAACTGACCTAAAAAAGAAAGACAACAGGTTTTTCGCCATAAAATAGTTTCTGCAATTTTTCTCCCTTTTATAGTTGAATTATAATTGTTTGTAGTAAATTGTGAGCTCAATTACAAATGTACCCAATATGCACTGAAATCAACAAATGAAACAGGTGGCTGGTGGCTTGGGTGGTAACACACTTGTCAGAAAGGAAATGTTAAGATATTCATGGTTGGGGAACGAGATGAACCATTTAACATCTGTTTAAAAAGACAGAAAGCTCACGGGGGGGAAGTGACATGTTTAGCAAATCTGTGTTTTGGCAAGGGAAAGATGGATTTGATCTCTGTTTGTTAACTAAAGGCACAGTTGCCAGGTGTAAATGTTATCCAAACAAATCCTGTTTCATATGCACCATCACGCAGCACTTGAACCCATTGGTGGCAGAAGATGATGAGCAAAGTGAAACGGGGTTATGAGGCAGCATTTCCACTTCTACTTGAGAGGTTTCATGTCACAGAAGTGAGAGGGAAAATTAGGTAACTTTGTTGGGTGACTTGCTAGAGTCTTGACCTGGTTCTCCTAAGCTTCAATCCATCTATCTGCGTGATGCAATCAAAAGACTGATATCCCACCAGCATCGTAACATTTAACCTTGTTCCCTCCCTCTCTTTTATCTCTCCCAAACACACATCATCATGTGCTCTCTCACTCCATCTCTTACTCTCCCTCTTCCTCTCTAGCTCACTCTCTCTTTCACAGTATGTAGGACATTGCGTGTATAAAGATAGATATTTCCAGTGTCTTGGTCCCCAGGAAATATCACTGGGAAACTTCCAAAGAACAGATCGCCCCACTTTCCTGCCACTAAACTGGAACGGCCAATTTCCTTTCCTCCTTGTTTGACATCCACACACAAATTGGCACTCTGATGCACACAAATGGACAAAAACCTCCCATGAAGCTGTGCATACAGATGGGTAAAAGCTAATAATGTCCGTGTAAATTTTGACCCTCTCATCCTCCAGCACTAAAGCGTCCACGTGGGGTGCTGTACGTCACAGAAAATATCAATCTAAACTGCAGGGACCCAGGAGGGCTCGAGCAAAGGAGAATGAAGCCACTTGTTCTACGCATGTTCTGATGTAACCATCCCTTGTGCTATTAAACTAGAGTGAGCACCGGTGGAGGAACCTGGTTTGAGTTTGATAGGAAAGGGCAGGGTGCGCCACAGCATCACTGATGTTCTCATAGTGGCAGATTTTGCAGAATTAGGCCCAGGACAACTATGAAAAGAAGACCAACACATTTTGTGTCCCAGAATCTCCCTTTTGTGCACCCGATACCTACCCACCTCATCAAACACTCATCATGCCAACAGGAGCACAAATAGCCATGCTAGCAGCTCTGTGATACTGTGCTTATACAGCTAAATGCTAACACCTGCATGCTAACAATGATAATGTTTAGTTTAGCATGTTAGCCTGATAATATTTACTAACTAGCACGAACTACAAAGTACAGCTGACATGAATGTTATTTCTTTAGCAGATATGTGGTCATAAACCAACCATTGACCTGAAGATGGCGCTAGGGATAATGTCAAGGGATTTCTAAGTTGTTAAAATTAGGATTCATCACCTGGAAACCATGAATGTTTTAACCATCTAATATAAGAACTGAATACGGCGCCTTTGCTGAGCCTTAATGCTTCCTATTTTCTCCAGTGACCACGTGTGATATTGCAACAACAAATCCCCTGCTGCCCAAAAAATCATTTTCCCCATAGATCATCATTGTAAAATAGCCTGTAGAATGATTGATAGAACACCTTCAGCAACAAATATGATCCATTATCACTCTTTGTATTGTATATTTTTAAGAAATGTGGGTGAAATCTTCATATTTTCCAAAGCCCAGAAAAGTTATTTTCTGAACAGTTCACTCATTCTCATTGGTTCATTGGCCCAGCTGGCCCAGAGGTATGATGGGATTAATGCTCAGTGGGCTACTTAACCCCAGAAGTAAACCGGAAGCTAGAAATTTTTTGCCGAATGTGCCAGACGAGCAATTCTCATTCCACTGAATAGACCAAAGTAGTGGACAGAGCAACTTTGGACCTCATACAAACCACAATGTATTGTAAACATCTGGCCCCCTATACTCAAGCATCCTACTCTGAGACTGTAAAGTGACTTAAACCCATATTGTAATGTAAACAAAGGCCAAAACACTCCAGTTGAAAAACACTCACCAACACATTTATGCTTACAAAAAATCAAAGAGCTTTCATGCCGACAATAAGCCTGAAGACATCTAACCAATGCTGCTTCTCTGATTTTTGAGCATCAAAAGAAACAGTACTGTAGTACAGGACGAGGATTTACAGACATGTTGGGGAAAAGCAATAAAACAAATTCCCAGAGGGCTCCCTATATATAGACAACATTAAATTATAGTGAAGATGTGAGTGGGTGTATGAAGCTACATAAAGACACAAGAAGGAAATGAGCGCGTGAGCTCTTCCTGAGGGGGGAGAGTGACCTCGTAGCCTATTTCCCTGTGGATCAAAATGGTGTTTCTTAAGGCTACCGAACCTTGCCTCACAACACTGTGACTAATAGGGTATTTTCCGGTCCACATCATGTTTTCCAGTCAACTAAACTCAGTTTAATAAATGTTGGCTTAAAGCATGGCCAGATAAATCAGAAAATTCTAATCAGCACCAGAAATGTATACATATTTTCCATTCTCTGCTGCCTTCAAGCTTCTATTCTCTATTGACTGCATAGGTCACCTGCAATATTAATTTGTATACAAATGCTACGACAACGTTGCTCCAGAGGATAGCTCATTTGCTTAGCTATTGATCAAACAGAGGTCGAGTTGTTTACGAGGAGCTGTCAAATCTTGACAGCAGATGAATGTCAGAACCACACACAAAGCAACCCTTGTTTGACTGAGCAACAAGATACGACTGTTATTTTGAAACGCTTTGGCAGTAATAGTATAATATACTGTAAAGGATATTCTAGTTTTGTTTTTAACCGTAAGAGATCAAAAAAAGGACATGCATCTACACTGCATTTACCCTTCTTATCACTTGCTTTAAAGTCACAGTTTAGGCTTGGTTAGTTACCAAATCACTATTATGTTATATCTTTGTGCCTCTTGCACAAAGATATAACATAATAGTTATAAATGTACAGAAAAGTCTCTGAGGTTGCTATTTGAACAGGAAGTACAAGTTGTATTGTTATACATTATCTAGAAATCCCTACATGTTCAGCATAAACCTGAACATCAATTCTTCTCCCGGATGCAAATTAAGTGAAAAAGAAGATTAAAATGTTTTTCAGTCGATTGACGACTTGATTAATTTACTAATTGTTTCAGCGCTACTTACAATAAAGCAGTCTTGTATCAGCACAAACAGCATTTCTCTGCATGCATGTAAGAGGCCACAGTGTTTGTTAAAGCCTCTTAATTCTCCGCAGAGGAGACGAAGACAGTCAATCAGCTGGGGAGCCAGAGAGCCGAGGTCCCATTTAAATAGTCTGCTAATTAATCAACTTTATTCGTCATCGCCACTAAATCTCAGTGGAACTGCTCAGAATCTGTATTTGTTTTCTGCTTGCAGCTACATATGCTGCCTGTTTCAGAGCGCTGAGTAATATCCGAAATAAAACAGACTCATCTCTCTTGTCTGGCTGAAGAGCTTGAAGTGGTGGCTCGGCTCTGAGTGGCACGACCCACTTCCTGATATCTGGGGCCGCACCGAGGGCCAAGTTGGGACTATGAGTTGGCAGTGCATGGGGAGCTCATGAATAAACAAGCCACAATGGGAGTAGCTGTAGGGGAGATGGCCTGAACATACGAGGGGCTGTGAAATATTAAAGGTGGATGCTGTTTCACGGCTGCAGGTGCCAAATGGGGGCCTGACAGTGTGGCAACCTCCAGGTCGTCCCTTTTTGTTTTCTACAGGGAGCAAATAATTCATTCAACTTCACATGTCTCACTGGTTCACGTGCACAGGAGCCTGCTGGATTTCTGTTTTGCATCTCTCCTCAGAACAACCTTTGAAGTCCTGTCAGAAAACACCAACCGTCAGCAGAATCGGCGTAGCAATGGAGGTTTTGATCATGACCCGCTGGGAGTTGACCAAAACTGGGGTTGTGATGAGGATGCGGCTAAAAAAAAAAATGGTGGTTTGTATTAAACACCTTGAACCAGGAGACACGATGAGAGCTGTGATTCAAACTCACTCGTGTCTAACAAAATGAGGTAAAGTGAGCAGAGGGCTAAAAAGACGGACAGAGCTGTCATGGTTTTAGAAAGCCTTGTTTGACCGAGTAAAGGGAGGTTTTTTATTTTAGCTCCCTGCGGTTCAGCAGCAGCTGAATCAGCACTTCTTCCAGGAGGGTCTGTGGTTTCACGTTTCAAGGCTTTTGAATGGAAAATCCATTTCCTCCGACAGATACACCATCCCAAATAGACACATCACTTAAATGCTTCTTTCTCCCACTCTGTACTTAGCAAAGGGGATGGGATTCTTCTTTACAGACTAAACAAATGCCAGTTAATCGTCAACACTGAGTTAACAATGAAACATGCATATCAGTCAAGATTTGGCACAACGAAGCAAACATTTCTACTCTCATAAGTAACATTCACACGACAATCACATGTTATTGGCTTGATATTTGACGTAGTCTGCATGTAATACCGTTTGAGTGTCGGGCTTTCATTAGTATTTTTACATTGGGGTATTGCTATCTTCACTGAAACACAGTGAAGCTAATGCATGATATCTCCCCACATCCCTGCTGTCGTGTACAAAAAACAGGTTCACCTCCTTGTCCTTCATTTGAATAATCCACTGCGGACTTGGCCGCTTTTGATGTGTGACTGCCGCCTGTGTTTCTTGTTATCTGCCCTGAAAGTGACAGATAAGTAACAAAAGAAGCCGAAGGAGCCGAACGACTGCCAGCAACAGATTCAATCAGACTATGTAAAGTCCAGCCTCAGAGGGGGAAAACCATCACATGTTCATTGTTTTAATCTAAGCTTTGTAGGCCAATCAATATGGCTTCACATCAAACGTCTCCTATGGACTATATCTTCCTTGCTACTTTCCATGCTTTCCTCTCTCCATTTTTCTACTAATTCTCCTCTTATAGCTTGGACCGTCAAACTCAACACATTTCTGTTCATAAGAAGCTTCTTCATTTTCTTCTCCTCCTCTGATGAAACTTTGCAGATATCAGAGGACGTGTTGTATTGGCTGCAAACGTATGCATGTCAGTCTGAGCATGCTGTGAATGTGTATGAGTGTGTATGTGCACATGTCACCATCAGACCTCTCACTCTCTGTCCGGCATGTCACATCCAGCTCTGCCTTACTGTGTGGGAACTCACACTGTCTGATGCCCAGGCGAGCTGGCAGGATGTACTGTATCTCATATATCACCACCATTCACGCCACCACGGCCCCCTTCCACTGTTACTATAAATACTGCCAGCTGTGCTTCCATTATTAATGCAGCAAGAAGCCCAAACCTTCCCTGGCCCGAACATCGCCGATTCATCATCTCCCATGAACTTTAAAACACCCACTGCTGCCTACTGCTGGTGCAAAATGACACATATAAACAGGCAGATAAGGTGCATGCTCACACACCAACACACACTTCTGTCCATGACAAGTTCATTGGTGGAGGAGGAGGCAAGCGATGAGGGAGAATGGGCATGAAAACCAAAAATAACGCATTGCATCTTGATGACAGATCAGTTACTGTTTGAAAAAGACTGCAATGCAATATGGATGCAGAGGGCTGTAGCTCAGAGGAGGTGAATTGAATTAGTCTTTTTTTTTTTGCTGAGATGCAGTAACAAATTGAGATGTAATACTGTTATTTAAAAAGGTTGCAGAGATAGAGAGAAAGGGGGGGGGGGGGGGACAAATAAACTGTTTTTGTCATGTCAAAGCTAATCACGTTAGAAAATGTAGAGTCAAAAGCAGGCAGATGGCATTTTTTCATCAGCTGCAGCTGTTTACCGACAGGGTTGACAAAAACAAAGACGTGCTGCTTGACACCGTTCAATCACAAGTAGCAAACCTGACACCAATTTGATTGTGCAGAAAACGGTGAGTCACACACAGTGACAGCAACGTCAGCAGAAATCTCAACAACACCACCAAGGTCCTGGACTGTACTGACAAGCTATTTTACATTAATGTTAGCATATGGACAGCTTTAACTACTCACTGAAAGTATATGGAGCAGGACAGAGAGGCTTTGATTTGCAAGCATCTTCATGAATATCTATTTGAAACTGCCAAATGAGATCACATACCATCCACAAATGATTTGACTTCAATCTATGGCATAATCAGCGTATCACTGTTTGGTTTAATCAATAAGCCCCTCACAGATAAAAGAACATGAAACACTTGTTTTAGATACTGTAGATACTCTCGGAACGCTGCTCACATCAGATTGTAGTGCTGCTCTCACAAATTAAGGATTTCCAGCAAATGTACTTGGTCACATAAAGAATCAAAATTGAGGTTATCTGGCTTTTTTTTTTATTGACGTTCATCTTTATATAGCCAATTGATTATTTCACCACAATAGCTAATACTCTTAAAATCATTTGTTGTCTTTTTAAGTGATGAAAACGACATCCAATTTCACTCTTTACAGTCAACTGTATATACTAATATATCCAATCACTTTATTTCCAAGTCATATTTACCAGCTGAATGATGTGCTTTTCAGGTAAGAAGTTCATGTTGACTGTCTTTCCCACAGGACATGAATGCAGCATTAGATCCTGGGTATGATGCTTATGCTACTGCCTTCAATCATGCACGCACACACACACACACACACACACACACAAATCATACCCCGCCCTACACTCTGATCATCATCCTGGGCCAGCACTGCTCCGCTGCTGCCATGCATCTGCTGCTGCTAAATATAGCATTTCCACTTTGATGATGCAGCGGTGACTGTAGGGAGAATTCAAAACCCCCACTCAACCCCCCCTCTCCGCCTCTCAATGCTGCAATTAGCCCTAATAAACTGAGAGTAAGTTCATAATGCATGGAGGAGTCTGCCCCCCCTCCTCCTAATTACCATGAATGGGGTCTTTGCAACGGGACAGATGTGATCTGTTTATGAGGAGAAAGTGAGAGAGAGAGAGAGAGAGAGAGAGAGAGAGAGAGAGAGAGAGAGAGAGAGAGAGAGCAACATAGCATTACGGATACAGTGAGACAGAAAGAGAGAGAAAGAGAGTGTGTGAGTGTGTTTGTGGGTGGGGGGGGGGGGGGGTATTCCCTTGGGAACCAAAGCCTGGATGGGCATCGACTGCACAGAGACACATACACACACTTACAGAGATACACAACCAAAACACTTTGAGGTGAGCACTGATATCTCTGCTCTTATAGCAAATACACTGAAACACAAATCATCCACCATAATAGCCACAATTTCTTTTTAAGTAAGTTCCCATTGGGCTACCATTCTAAATAGTTTTGAAATTGCCTTCTGGGTAAAATGGCTGTTCTGCTACTTCATGATCACAACACAGCACTGCATTGCTGTTTACTTCCAGCTCCCGATAATAGTGTTGAAATGTGTTTGGGTACACAGAAAGTGAAGCAATTGTGTTTTGTCATTAAGTTCAGTTAGTATGACTTTATGACCCTGACTTTTCCCCTCGTACCTCCATGAGGTTGACATTTGTGGTTCAGCGTGAAATAACCCCACAACTGTCAGATAGATGAAATTTGTTACAGACATTCACTCCTCTGCAGGATGAATTCTAATAACTCACGCTCATAAGGTCAGTCTTTGGTTTACGACTAAATACCTGCACAACTATTACTTTGTTTTTAGTGCTACATAGCATTGGTTAGAATGCTAACAGCATGCTAGCATTGTCACTTTGAGCATGTTAGCATGCTGATGTAGCATTTAGCTCAACGCAAGTACAACCTCACAGAATCAGTCAAATAGCAGGATATTTTACATTACAACTATTTGTTTTTTTACCATCAAATAGTATCAAATAATTACTAATAATAGTAAATATCTTAGTAAACATCACTCAAAATGAAAATATTATAGATAATAACTATTAATGAAAATATTAATACAAACCACAAATGCCATAATGGATCTTGACGTTAATAAATAGCATCCAATAATGAATATAATTGAAGCATACAACATTTGTGTGCTGCCGTTGCTATTTGCCTATCTGCCAACATATACAAATATATCTGTGATAATATGAAAGCATAATTCTGGCTTCCAATACTGCATAGTTTGCTCTAGTTTGCAGGGAAGTGGACGCTTTCATTTGATCTATAGAAAGATCAGCACCCACAAACACTCCAAGACAATCCAAACAAAACACATCACAGTATGAATTGAAATGTAAAAGTATACAAACCCTCACAGATTACCATGGGCTATGGGGGACTTTGACCTCATTTAACGGAGCAGTTTGAGCACTCTACAAATCAAATCAAAGGAGACGTGTTCATGGCAGACAGGCATTCATTTTCTAGATCACACCAGGTAGAGAAAAATGTCCTGTTGTTGACGCCGCCTCTGACTGTCTCCCAAACACCCTGACAGCCTATTAACACCAGACAGAACCATCACTCTGGTATGAATAGTCGCAGACAGTGTAATGATTAATAGCAAGGAAAACAGAGCAACTCATAAGAGATAGGTGGATGGAGGTAAACGACAGAGGAAAAGAAACAAGGAGAAACAAGAGAGAGGACAACGTTGAAGTAGGACAGAGCGCAGGGGAGGCCTGTCTGTCCCAGATCCGCGGTCTATACCGCCGGCAAGTAAGAGGGAGAAGGAATGAGTGACAAAAAAAGAGAGAGAAAGGAGTGAGAGCATTAGCGACATGGCTAAATCTGGAGTTATGATCTACATCTCCCCCTGAGCAGCGTAGCAAATATTGAAAGAAAGTTAAGCTCCACTCCCTGCACTTGAGCAAATATAACAGGAAAACTATAAAGGCTCAAAAACTCCGAGAAAATAAGGCTCTGACAATAAGACGTTGACAAGTAGCAACTGAACAATCAGTCCATAAGACCCAACATTTACTGTCTTTCTCGCTTTGGCCCTGTGGAAAAGGATCTTGAATATATACGGCTTGAAATAAAACCATTAGTTCACAATTCCCAAATCAACATGCATCTTCGTCAAGGCCTGTTGTTCCTCTTCCAGACAGGTAAGCTTAGTGTCCTGATAAATCCTCACTTTTTGAACTGAATGAGAAGCAAGCAGAGATTCCTGAAGAGGAAACTGCACGGATGGAAATGTCAACTGTGTGTGTCGTGGAACTGAAGTGTGGTGTTCCACACCACTTAACGACCAAGAAAGAATTAATGGTATTTCCCTGCTAACATGGGCTGAATTTTAATTCATCTGCTCGGGTGGCAAATCATGGCTGTTTGTCGGACCTTGACTTGATTTCTTTGTGCCACACAGCATCTGAAGTACAAAACGACATGACAATCAGTTAATCAACTCTCAACAGCGGCTGCATCAGCCCGTTGAACCCGATCAACTCCAAATGAATTGAGCTCCCAGGGAGTCGAACACAACTGTACTGGACTCAGTCAAGCTGGGCCGAACCCCTGGACCTTGTCACACGGACAGACTACAGTTTAATGCTATAAATTGTGTCTGTTTCTCCCATCGTTCAAAAGCATCAAACTTTGTATAAATCGTACCATCCTGATGTCCAGACAATCATCCTCATTGCGGGATTGGCAGCAACACACTATGGGATGGGGTTGGTTGTCTATATGTTATTTTAACAGGGAAATAAATGTCCACATCCGTCATATCATATAAGTGCCTTTTTTAATCCATATCTAACATATGGAGAACAAAACAAAAACAATAATACTAAAGTCATCCTCATTTCCTTTTCACATGATAAGCAACTGAGAGAAGGTGACAAGCATCACCAAAATGGGAATGTTTGCTAGCGACTAAAGCTGACAACCACATGTTGCCTCGCTAAGACTTTCTAGCTCCCCCCTTCATACTTTTTAATGGTAATAAGTGTTTCATTATAAACCCAAAAGCCTCGAAGAGAAACACAGAGGAGCCAGATATTTCCATTTTGACATGAAAGACACTAAAAGTCCTCTCACCTTAATCTCAAGCGTTTTACTCCTGAAATAACACAAGGTGACCTTTGACCCCTATTCTGAAAATGTCAGCAGTTTCTCAACAGCACCCCCTAGGGAGCGAGATCTAATGAATGTGGCATCAATCCCAGTTGTAGATTATTGCTGGACTCCAAAAGTCAAACTTCCTGTTTTACTACTTTCCATAAAGAAAATGTCATAGAAAATTGTTCAGGCCAGTCATACTGGTTCACGGCAAGATTTTAACACCATAAGGATTTAAAAGAAACACCAGAGAATAGCTTGCATATGTTGTTATCCATGTATAACTGGACTGGCTACTGATGCTCGTAAAATGGAGTAAACAAGGGTTAGCCTGCAGCTAAAAACAAGGCGACGATAATAACTAGGCCAATATATGATCGTTACTACAACACAATGGAAATCTTTAAAGTCCCTTGGAACATTTAGACAAGATGTAAGTAACATTGGTCTTGTCCTCTATCACAAAGCAGTCCAATGTATGTGATAATTATCATATATATAAATCAGTTAAATCACATGTGATTAGTGGGACCTGCATTCCAGCCTCCATCACCCATCTCTGCCTTAGAAACTGCAGAATGGTCAAACACTGCAGAATGGTCAAACACATGTGAAACTGAGTGTTTTTATCCAACATCAATGTGTTTGGCAGTTAAATATGAGCAAGGGAAGTGCCACTGCAACTGATCTGGAGAGCTGGGCTGCAATAAGTTGAAGCAACGGCTTGACATCGGTATGTGAAGAGTGCATTTGAACTTAGAGCCTCACTCAAAGCAAAGACTGAGTCATGTATGTTGCACAACAGCGCCGAACAGAATAATCACTACACATTGTCAAAAGCACTTCAATACAGACGGTACGCTTCTCCAAATCCACCACTAATGGACTGATGGTAATGTTTTCACTGTTACAAATTGCCCTCATGGTGTGTAATGTTGGCTGTCCTCTCTGATGATCTGCTATGCCATCCTCTACCTCCATGTGCCTGAGGCGACACATACAGAGCATGAATAGCATGTGCGAGTCACTATGACTGTGTGTGTGTGTGTGTGTGTGTGTGCGTGTGTGCGTGCGTGCGTGCGTGCGTGCGTGTGTGTGTGTGTGTGGGCGATGTGAAACCGAAGCTGAGCACACGGTCACGTCTCTTGCGCGTCAGACAACAAGTTATTCACAGTTTAACTTTAAATTCTGCCACATTATGCTGGAATCCTCCTTGCCGCTCTGTGCAACATTGCACTACAGAAGCTTGTGTGTAATCTTGTGCACCCTGTAAAGTGACCTGCCGTCCCCTTCCTGTGGGCTGTGCTCAATGGAGACAAAGGCATCTGTGGATAGCCTAAACTCAGGTGGAGAGATAATGACGGGGGCGGGACCAAACACATGTTCCCTGCTGGCAGGGTGACCCTTTTCCTGTTGAGGCAGCTGCTCAAGCGAGAAGACAGCAGTTTGAACATCAAATTCATCTGCTGTTTAACGTGTGGCAGAACACTTATCTGCGCCTGAGTGCATCATTCAACACCATTTTTAATGCATCTATGTCCATGGTTGTCCATGCATACTCTACCTTACACACTACATTCAATAAAGTGTGATTTACTGGGTGATTTTAAGCACTGGTTACCCTTTTAATGTGAACACTGAGCGGTGAGCCGTTCAGCAGACCATCAGAAATGTATGTGGGAGGTATTATCAGTTTGACACCACGGTAAAACCAAGCGCTGACAAGTATCATCACTCATACTTCTACATGTCTAAGATTTTATTGATGGTGCTGATTCCCTGTCTTGTCTTGACTTGTCGTGCCTCATCTACAAATCTGTGTCCCTCCTCACAGCTGCTTCCTCTCCCACTTTCTCTCTTGTCCCCTCTTCTTCTGCCTCCCTGTAAAGCTGGGAAAGAGTATTCATCTGCTGCCATTAAGGAGGAATCCACCGCCAAACACTGCTTGGTTTGCCTTCCTTGTGCCTTGTGCGTCGCAAATCCATTCAGAGCGGTCTTGATTTTAATTTCAACTGTTTATTTTGTGCAACTGCTGTACATCTTAGTTTAAAGCTGGGATATTACAGCCATGTGAGAGAAGAGTTAATGTGCTACATCAATGCAGTAAACTTGAACATGCAAAAGCCCTCCCACCCCCTTCTGCACACACACACACACACACATGCATCCTTTTGACTCCAACACTATCTCTCCACAAACATTTCATCGTATTCTCCTCTGCTTTGCCATGCACATCCCTCTGTCCACCATGCATGTCTCCTTGAAGGAAGAGAAAACTGAGAAGCGGAAAAAGACAGAAAACATTCTTACTGTCTTCTACAATCCCTGATGAAACACAGAAATCCCTCCTCTGGAAAAAAAAAAGGGGACAGAAGTAGAAAAAAGAGGAGGGGGAGCCCAGCGGTTGCCAGTTGCAGAGGAATAAGGAGTGAGGAGGGGCGAGCAGGAAGATGATGAAGAAAGCTGTGGTTAAAAGGAGGGGGGAAAGAAAAGAAAAGACAGTCACTGCTGCAACAATGAAGACCTTCCTCCTCAACAGCCGCCGCCGCCGCCACGAGAAATCACAAGGTGTCCGGCATGCCGCTGTACGCTGAGGAATGGAGCATTATCCTCGGCTCCCAGCCCGTCCTCCAGCAGCAGCAGCAGCTCTGTAGTAACACTTCTATCCGCTCGGAAATCTCCCCATCCCTCACTCGCTATCCTCCCCTCCTCCCTCCCTTCAGCATGTTCAGAGTCCCTCTCTCTCTCTCTCTGTCTCTCTCTCTTTTCCTCCCTCTCTCTCTCTCTCTCTCTCTCTCTCTCTCTCTCTCTCTCTCTCTCTCTGTAAACTGGTTGGTTGGTTTTTCTCCCTCACCCCTCCCATACCGCTCGCTCTCTCGATGTCCCCCATCCTCCCTCCATCTCTCTCTCCTCCATCATTACCCGGATACAGGGCATACCCCTCCCTCCCTCCCTTTGTCTCCCTCCCTCCCATTCTCTCTCTCTCTCTCTCTCTCTCTCTCTCTCTCTCTCTCTCTCTCTCTCTCTCTCTGTGTGTCTTTGATGTTTTGGAGTTAGTCTCTTAGCTGTGAAAAACTCTGTTTTTTTCTTCCTTCTCACAGAACTGAGAGCACCATAGAACACAGTGGGATCCACCCAGCGGTGCAGAGATACACACACCAAACACGCACACATAAATGATTGTCCAATAATTTTCAACAACAACAAAACCACACACATCAATTTGAGTAACATTTCTCGTTTTTAAATATGCCATCCATAAACCCCCAAAAAATTCAAAAGCAAAGATACAGAACATCTCAATCTGCAGTAGTGCAGCCAACATGGGTATTCTCTCTCTCTCTCACACACACACACACACACACACACACACACACACACACACACAGAAAAATATGAATTAGGAATGAAAGAGATGTGTATGAGAGGATGAGGGAAGCCACTGCTGCAATGCTTATTACCATAGAGAGGGGTGAGGGAGGGGAGGACTGTGGGTGGAGAGGGAGCCTTCTACTGACGAGCTGAACTGAATAGCAAGTAGAAATCAACTCCATTATACCAATCAGGGATGAGTGAAGCATGTCAAACTCGACTCACGGCTTTGATGGGCTAAAAACCCTTTTAAATGTTGGGGTTGAGGCGGAAGAGAGCGGGTATCACAGAGAAAACGTGTTTTCAGCCATTACAATCACCCTCTTGTTGCTGAACTATAAAGTCTGAGCTGGCCTGTTCGACACTCTGGAGGACCTTAAAGTGAGAAGACCTGCCGAAAAAGAAAACCATCTGCTGGATTTTCTCCCTGGCGGAAAACTGTCTGGTTAGTTGATGTTGACGAGTGCTTCGCTGCATGTCAAATATTGACGAGATATAACTGAATCCAGTCATGAATCTAGGATGCTCTCCAGCTCCTGGTTGTATCACAAGGTTGAAACATTATTTTTTAAAAGGCTTCTCCAACACAAACCTTTTGGGAATCCCTGATGACACCGCAACAGGGATTTATTTTCCCTGTTGCGCTGTGCATTCTGATAAGCACGTCTTATAAATCTTGCCATATTTTATGTATATTCTGCTGAAGAATTTCCATAATTATGCTGGTCTATTTGATCTTGCAGGTCTTCCACTGTGATATAGTAGTGACGTTTTTTTCAGTTTGGGGATTTTTCTCTCTTCTCAAGAAACACTATTTCTAGGGAGTTGGGGATCTATAGATCTCATGCTGTGGTGCCTTGTTTTGTGTTTTTGCACCACTGGTCATGGTGTGTTTTCTATTTTCCTGACAAAGACCGTGATGGGGTTGAAATGTCGCCTTTGAGTCCAATAAACTTGCACACGCTATAATTATTATACAGTAATAATTATAATCCAGGGCTGCAGCTAACATGTATCTGTATTGATCAATTTGACTTTTTTCTTGATTCATTAATTGGTCAATGAAACGTTAGAAAACAGTATCCAAGAGCCCAAGGTGGTGTCATCAAAAGTATTACTTCATCCATAAACATATTACATTTACCAAATTGTGGGACAAAGAAATATCACAATCGAGAAGCTGGGTGTTTTGCATTTTTGCTTGAAAAATCACTGGAGTGGTTAATGAGTTAGGAAAAATGTAGCAGATTAATTAATCTGTCAATCGACTAATTGATCTATTGACTAATCGTTGCAGCTCGAGATAACATCTGCTTTCCTCTGCATCTGGATTAATAAAACATTGCTCACAAATACCAATGGTGGCTGCATGTTTCACACTATTAACATGAGTGAAGCAAAAAGCCACGGCTTCATATCTCCGGTGTGGCGTGCCAGTCGGTCTACCACTCAAAGGTCACAGTGACAGGCAAACCCTGACATCTCCGCTCTTGAAAGTGGTATTAATAATTATAGTGTTATCTCCATCCATCACGTTATTGTCTCTCATTAACATTACATCCATCAGCTCCGAGCTGGGCATTTAGAAACTGATGTGAATTAAATTAAGCCTCCACAGCGGGGGCTGTCCACCTCTTCATTCATTCAGCCAATGACTCATGCGGAGGTAACTTTCTCACACAGTATCAAAAGTATTACACCATCTGATCTATTGGTTTCTTTCAATTGGGTTTGCATTGATTAGTCCGCCTGCATCTGCCAGCACTGCTCCTCTGACAGATTGAGTCTATACGTAGCGGAGGGTGGGTTTAACTGGTTTTGTTCATCATGGCTCAAGTAGGACCCACGGTATTAATTAGATGAGAGTCAGCAAGCAGTTGCAGAAAGCTAAAAAGGATTGCCGGGCTTCATCAAAACCACACAAGCAACTGCGGTTTATACAAGGAGACGGGGGAGTCGCCTTAATAGCAGACAGTCAGACTTAATAAAGAAAGATTGCCATAATAATCATAAGAGCAATATCCCTGCTTGTGCAGCTGACATCTTTATTCAGCCCCCTCTGTCAGACACACAGGGTTTTGTTACAGTCATAATTTACACTAATGCACTGACACCTCAGCCAGTCGCTAGTCATCTGGAGCCTCTGTCATCTGTCACATGGGAAATAATGTACACCTTTCTGAAGCTCTCTCCTCCCAGCTGAAGCTTGCTTCTTCAAGGCTACATTCTGTTTGTGTCTCTTTGCTTCTTCACCACAAGGACGACGGCTGTACTGCTGATGGTGGTCCAAGCACTCGACAACAGCAGCCGCAGTCAGCCATTTCACAGGCTACTGCTGCCGTGCAACGCTCATACGACAGCGTATGATCCCGGAGTCCTGAACACGTTGAAGTCATGTACTACATGCACGCAGTTAGGGTTTAATGGAATTGTAATGTACACAAGACGGGGAGCAAGTCAGGCTACTCGACAGTGAATAATCAAAAACGTGGGAGTTAAAATGACTGGAAGACATTTCATGTGGCACAAAATGTACATCTACTGTATTTTTTATAAAGCAACGCAGTGGGGAAACAGTACATTTATTTGACATCTGTTAATTACGTTACAAAGACTTTACTGCAAGAAAACACATGACATACAACATATTGTTGTGGCGTGGTCCTTGCTAGTGAAAGGGTTCTTCAGAAGCAAATGTTTCTGGGTAGAACCTCAGCTCTTGGAGTGGAACCCTATGGAACCCTTATTTTCCTGAAGAGTCTGTGAGACTCGAAGAGGCCGAATTACCCAATATTTCTTAAAAAGGTATTATTAAAGGGTAATTAATTAATTATTAATTTGTATAGCTTCTTCCTCATTAATCATCTCATGACTCCTCAGATTGATGGCCCTTCAGAGGGAGTAAAGCTCCACATTCCTCCACGTTGACAAGCTACAACAGTAAAATCCTGCTTACACAATGAAGCATCAGTTTTAACAATTTAATTATATCAAATATAATAACTTATCAGTCACAGGGGACCTTTTACTGCACAACCAGCACTCGGTGTCTCTTCCACCACTGCTGAAAAGGAAGTAAAGCTGAAGAAGTCGTGTTTTCATAATTGCTTCAACCAAAGTAAAATCAATGTTTGATTAATGGTCTCATAAATCTAAGCAGAATGAACCTGTGTACTCTATTACGACAGCTTTTTTATCCCTTATTTTGTGAGTCCCTTTAACTGTACCGTCTCTAAGACGCCCTCTCCCCACTACTAAAAGAGATAATCTCTCTCTCTCTCTCCGTCCTCATTATGAGCAAACTGTTATACTTGGCATCAACATTAACTGCTCGGCTGCCACGAAGAGCAAGGAAGAAAAGCAGAAGTGGGTCATGTGCTGCAAGAGAGGAGAGGAATCGAGGGGAAGAACACAAACGCTGGTTGTGTAGAATGAAAGTAAAGGAGAGAGGAGGATGAACGCTCGCCCTGAGCTTTGACATCAAGTAGATGAATAGATTAGAGCAGCAGGAAGATCAGGGGGACCAACTTGCTTTGACCAGGGCCACTTATGGAAAAAAGGTAGGTCAGGGGTCATGTAACAGACCAACATTAATATTTATCAGATCAAATGAATAAATTATAAAAAGCCCATAATTCATCTTTCTTTGGAATTCTTAATTTTCAAATGAACTGACCTATGAACTTTACTACTAAATTTACGTGGCTCAAGAATTGACATTAATTAAAGAAGCTCCATTAGTCTATTTCACAGTAGCGAAAGTAGCAGTACCACAGTGTAGGAATACTGTTACAAGCAAAAGCCTCAAAGTAGTATATTATATTCTAAATAAATATTAAACTAAAGCTGTCATATAAATGTAGTGGAGTGAAAGTAAATATAATTAAAGCTACTCGTAGCTGTGAGCGGGTCCTCGCTTCCGGCACGTTTGGGGTAGCCGGCGGGTCGCCGACTTGCCCCGGAAGGAAACCGGCCAAACCCATGCATTGTCTCAACAAGTGCAGGGAACAGCAATAATTTTTTTACAGTTATTTCCTGGCTGCGCAGTAGAGCTACTTACCTTTCAGCGTCACTGGCTTCTGTCAGGGTGCCAAGTTACACGGGCGAAATGCATGCTGGGAAAGACTGTCTCAGCGTTGGGCGGCGAACAGCTGTTTGTGTGGCGTGTCTTTCGGTCTGTCTCTTCCTGTTTTGTTTTGTTCGCGAGCGCTACCCAGAATGCAATTGGGCGCTGTCATTTTTATTTAAATCCGATGCTGTTTGGCTGATTTCCAGTAGGTGGCGCTACGACAATGTGAACATATACTGTGCATCATGTTTCTGTACGTGAACAGTACACCAGGTGATTTAACTTGCACGTAAATCGGATGCAGTTTGGTAGATTTAGTTTGGCCAGTAGGTGGCGCTAGTAGGTTACTATGAATGTATAAGTATCTTATATTTAAGCAATAAGGTACCATGTGATTTACTGTTCAGGCTGGTTGAAAGCAGGCTGGAGGATGACACACTCACACACACACACACACACACACACACACACACACACACACACATGCTGTCTCTATGTGAAGTATAGAGCAGATCATGTAAATCAGAAGCTGTTTGGTAGATTTAGTTTGGCCAGTAGGTGGCGCTATGACAATGTGAACATTGGCCATGTACACGTCCTCAGGCATGGACCACCATCATGTATGAGGAGATTTGGGCTAATGGCATCATGTACATGTACTCAAGCCAAGACCAGCAGCCTGTATATAGGAGTTACAACAGGGTTCTCTCATATAGCGATTAGCACAAAGTAGTCGCGTCTTTGGGTCCCCTTAACGTCGCGGCCGATGGATGAAAACGTGTTGAGCGCACAAGCCATACTCCTGAGGGTCTTTCTGTCACTTTAGAATAGACTAGAAGTGGATGACTTAAAAATTGTAGGAGGAGTAGTATTTGGCGTAAATGCAAATATCGGCTAATAATTAGCATAAACTGGCCGAAACTGCCAAATTGGCCGAATTACTGTAGCGCCCCCTAGTGGTTAAATGGGACGACTGATTTATTGCAAGTTCGGGGATGCGATGTGCACATATACCCCAAGTTTGGAGTCTTTTCTCCCAATAGTTTTAATGTTATGAGTGTTTAAAAACAAGACACGCCCCTAAGAGGTTAATTGGTCGATATCTCCTCAACGCAATGAGATATCAAAGAAATTCCAATGCAGTATTGATGATCCAGCTCTAATGATGATAACTACCAAGGTTGGTTTGAAAAAAATTAAGCGTTTAGGAATTATTAACAAAAATGTGTTTTTCACTAAATTCAAAATGGCGGAAAATTTTTGTAGGCGGACTTTATGGGTCTGAGAGGCTTTTTTGTAGAGCAGGTGAAGACGGACATGTGTGAATTTTTTCAAGTAAAAAAAAAATTCTGGGCGAGGGGCGTCGCCGGTGCAACTTGAAGGGGGCGCTAGAGAGTCATTTTTTGGAACTTTTTCCCCCGGCTTTGATACATCGCGTTTTTCACCAGGCCTGACAAGATTTCCAAATTTGGTGAGTTTTTGGATATGACAAGTCCCCCAAAAAGCAGTCCAAATGAGAAAAATAAGAATCATAAGAAAAAGAAGAAACACATCAATTTCAATAGGGTCCTCTCGGGACTGACTACGTCAGTCGCTCGGACCCTAATTAAAGCTACTCGTAGCTGTGAGCGGGTCCTCGCTTCCGGCACGTTTGGGGTAGCCGGCGGGTCGCCGACTCGCCCCGGAAGGAAACCGGCCAAACCCATGCATTGTCTCAACAAGTGCAGGGAACAGCAATTAATTTTTTACAGTTATTTCCTGGCTGCGCAGTAGAGCTACTTACCTTTCAGCGTCACTGGCTTCCGTCAGGGTGCCAAGTTACACAGGCGAAATGCATGCTGGGAAAGACTGTCTCAGCGTTGGGCGGCGAACAGCTGTTTGTGTGGCGTGTCTTTCGGTCTGTCTCTTCCTGTTTTGTTTTGTTCGCGAGCGCTACCCAGAATGCAATTGGGCGCTGTCATTTTTATTTAAATCCGATGCTGTTTGGCTGATTTCCTTTGGCCAGTAGGTGGCGCTACGACAATGTGAACATATACTGTGCATCATGTTTCTGTACGTGAACAGTACACCAGGTGATTTAACTTGCATGTCAATCGGATGCAGTTTGGTAGATTTAGTTTGGCCAGTAGGTGGCGCTAGTAGGTTACTATGAATATATAAGTATCTTATATTTAAGCAATAAGGTACCATGTGATTTAGTGTTCAGGCTGGTTGAAAGTAGGGTGGAGGATGACACACACACACACACACGCACACATGCTGTCTCTATGTGAAGTATAGAGCAGATCATGTAAATGACATGTAAATCAGATGCTGTTTGGTAGATTTAGTTTGGCCAGTAGGTGGCGCTATGACAATGTGAACATTGGGCATGTACACGTCCTCAGGCATGGACCAGCATCATGTATGAGGAGAATTGGGCTAATGGCATCATGTACATGTACTCAAGCCAAGACCAGCAGCCTGTATATAGGAGTTACAACAGGGTTCTCTCATATAGCGATTAGCACAAAGTAGTCGCGTCTTTGGGTCCCCTTAACGTCGCGGCCGATGGATGAAAACGTGTTGAGCGCACAAGCCATACTCCTGAGGGTCTTTCTGTCACTTTAGAATAGACTAGAAGTGGATGACTTAAAAATTGTAGGAGGAGTAGTATTTGGCGTAAATGCAAATATCGGCTAAAAATTAGCATAAACTGGGCGAAAATGCAAAATGTGCCGAATTACTGTAGCGCCCCCTAGTGTTTAAATCGGACGACTGATTTATTGCAAGTTAGGGGATGCGATATGCACATATACCCCAAGTTTGGAGTCTTTTCTCCCAATAGTTTTAATGTTATGAGTGTTTAAAAACAAGACACGCCCCTAAGAGGTTAATTGGTCGATATCTCCTCAACGCAATGAGATATCAAAGAAATTTCAATGCAGTATTGATGATCTAGCTCTAATGATGATAACTACCAAGGTTGGTATGAAAATAATTAAGCGTTTAGGAATTATTAACAAAAATGTGTTTTTCACTAAATTCAAAATGGCGGAAAATATTCATAGGCGGACTTTATGGGTCTGAGAGGCTTTTTTGTAGAGCAGGTGGAGACGGACATGTTTGAATTTTTTCAAGTAAAAAAAAAAATCTGGGCGAGGGGCGTCGCCGGTGCAACTTGAAGGGGGCGCTAGAGAGTCATTTTTTGGAACTATTCTCCCCGGCTCTGATACATTGCGTTTTTCACCAGGCCTGACAAGATTTCCAAATTTGGTGAGTTTTTGGATATGGCAAGGTCCCCAAAAAGGCGCCCAAGTGAGAAAAATAAGAATCAGAATAATAATAATAATAAGAATCCCGGCAATTTCAATAGGGTCCTCTCGGGACTGACGTTGTCAGTCGCTCGGACCCTAATTATCCATGTTAAGTACAACAGTTGTAATTCAGCACAGCACTTGAATTAATGTGCTTAGTTACTTTCCACCACTGCTATTTAATTGTTTCATAAATTTACATTTTCTTTGTCTTATGCAACCGTAAAATGATTAGCTTTGGGATTTTAGACAAAACAAGCAATTTGGAGAAGCCTTGGGCTTCAGGAAATGATATGGCATAATTCACTGTTATGCTATTTTATAGACCAAACGGTTAAAGGATGAATCAAGAAAATAATCAGCATATTAATGGATAATGAAAATAATCATTAATTGAAGCCCTATTCGGAAAACAATGACGATATAGTACTTTGCTTACGAGTGACGCAATTAAATACTATTGAACGATATGCCATTAGCTTTGGGCAGATGTAGGAATGACATTATGGTGCAGCATCTAAAGGCAGTAGAAGTAATGTAATAAATGTCTTAACTAATCAAAGACATTATTACATGGATGAGCAATCAAATCAACAGGATGTACAATATTGCAGACATAATGTAAACAATCACATTTTGTAGTCTCTTGAAATGAATTAGACTCAATGACACAAAGTACAAAAAAAGAATTAAGTGTCTTTAATGATATAGGCTACATTTGTACATTTCTACAGCAGACTTTCAGCAAGACTAACTGCCAATTAGAAAAAAAGACAGAACGTTTTACTTTTAACAACTGAAACATTGGATAAGATGTCAAAAGGCTGTGAAATTAAATACTCAATGTAAATATTCAGTTCAGTATTTTGTCCCATTAAATAAGAATAAAAAACATTTAATAGTTTGAACAATCAATGTGAAATATAAATTACATTAAAGCACCATTTCAAGGATGAGGATATTAAAATAAATAATTGGCCTTTCCTTATCAAGACAGAACATGATGATAATGAAAGGCTGGGCAGTCACACTGAACACTCCTGCCAACTGATGTCAAAGGGTTCAACATACAGTACATTGCGACATGAGGGGAATGCTCACGTGACTTCCACAATCTACAGCAAATAACTCTGCTTACACTATAAACATCTATTGACGTGTAGCTCCATCAGCAAAAACAAAAACAGGAACTATTGCATGTGATGCATAACTTATCCTTCTGCTCTTTATGTATAATAATAATTAACTCCTTTGAAAAAAAAAGACCAAAATGGGAGTTACTCTGCGAGAAGATTGTCAGATTTCTTGAGTAATATCGAAATGTTTCGAACTGGGAGAACTCCCATTAAAAATACATTGTACTATACCTCAATTCTTTAAGCACAACTGGCCTGAAAAAAAAAACAAAAAAACATGCTGTAGTTTCTCCCACTCACTCATCCACATCAGTACTCAAAGGAGCAGCTGTTAAAAGCTGCCGTTCATGTCTTCACCCAGTAGTTGTCCTTGAATATATATCGTTTCAGGTCAGGAAATCATTTTACTGTACACCGTTCGTTCATGCACAAGCCTTTCATTTCATTGATGCACTAATGACCTTACTAAAAAAAAAATCTGGCAGAGCAACAGTCACAGTACGACAATACACTTTACTTTGATCCCTCAAGACTTGCCTGCATGCAAACACTCGCGCACACACTCTCTCACACTCACACACACACACACACACACACACACAGAGTTACACAACCAAAGTGAGAAAAGATCTGACCGAGTATAAAAACGGGGGTGAACTGTTTCAACAGGCGCTTCAAAAAGTCACGAGAAGATATTAAAGAACGAGGCACAAAGCTGCCTTTTTAAATCCAACCAACACAAGTACCAGCAACCGATGGTGGCGCTCTCGTCTCTACTGCCATTCGTGGAATAGAAAAAGTCGTACAGCTATGTTACAGTACAGTAAGAGGGCTTACAGGGCCAGTAACTTCAAATTCCTAGTCACAAATATATGTAATGCTTTGTTTTCTTTATGCATTTTTTAAATGCATAATTTGGTATTCTCTAACAAATTGTAGTGGATATTTAATTTCTTTTACAAATCCTACAGTAGTTAAAACACGCTAATACGCTCGCTTTACATAAAACTCTGTACAAGCCATTCATACATTAATAGTCCATCAAAATAATTATTTAGAAATCAGTCAACTGGTAGACTATGAATTACAGTGTTTACAAAAACATACTGGAGCCGATGCTGTTTAATCTCTCCATCTAAACGTACTCTGGGATCCAGTGACACCAGGGGGTAGAAATCAATCCGAGTACTGGAGATCTAAGTCTACTGTGCCATCTGTCACCACTAACCTCACTCTCTTGGGTTTTGTGGCACCCATGGAGTGAGACGATGGAACGGGTCCATAGTGAGATGTGCCTTGGTGTTCCCCAGACTGGCACTGTTGCTGCATGTCCTTCCTGCATTGTTCGTCTTGACCTCTGAGCCCTGAAAATCCACCCAAAGAAAAAGACGCTGGGTTAGACGACTGGGGTCCGCAGGGCTCAAGAACCAGTCGCCCTTGGGTGCCTGAAGGTTCCATCAGACAATGGTAGGTGTAGTTTGTCGAGCCTAATCCTGGGTAACCCTCAACCCCATCCCTTAGACCCAGGGTCAATGAGTGATCTCCACTGAAGTTCAGTACGTAGGGCGGACCTTGACAGCCATAAGGGAAAGAGGCTGAGGCGTTTGAGGACTGAGTCTTGTTTGCTGGTGCTGGCGTACCAGAAGGTGCACTGTGGGCCATTTGGGGGTTATTGTGCTGAGGCATGGGCGAAAGAGACGAGCCGAAGCTAAAGTCAAAAGGGTCTTGCTGAGTGTAACATGGCTGGTGCTTGGCTGAAGTCGACGGAGTGGATTTCTTGTCCTGTGGCGATGAATAACCATCAGACACTTTGCTAGGAAAGAAGAAGGGTCTTGGCATCGCTGAAATGTTTTTGTACATCATGTTGGTTTCAACACTTTCATGTTTGTCAGATGACATCTTACTTTTGATAAAAGACTGAGGGAAAGAGGAGTTGGGTTTGTTGAAATGAGGATTGGACCTGCTGAGGTTGCTGGAGGAACCAAGATGGCTGACATCTTTTCCAAACCCATGAACAGAAACATTGTCTTTGTGATGACTGTCTGTGCCAACACCTAGTTTCTGACTGTGCATGGTCCCCTCAGCAGCACCTGACTTTGCCCCGAGTGTTCTGGATGCGATGATCGGGCTGCCAGCAGCCATGGTATCTTTACAAGGTGCACTATACAAGTTCTGAGTCGGGTTCCCCCCCTGATACTTAAGCACCCTGTGAATAACTGAAGAGGTTTTCTCGTGGTACTTGAATGGATTGTCAGGAGGATTGGGATTTTTCACAGTGAAGAGTTGAGGGGGGAGGAATTTGTTAGACATTTGCGGGGGCGGGACGGATTTGGTTAAGCAACTCTGGGGCATTCCTCTGACTGCGTTTGGCTGCATACTAGAAAAAGACTGGGATTTACTAGGAATGGTACGATGGAAGGGGCCCTGGGTTTTAACGTTCGCCTGGACTTTTGATTGACTGGTGCTCGCCCTGGCGTTGATGCAGGGTTGGGTAAAAGTAACAGGAGTGTGAGATGCAACAGAGGATGCTGTTGAACCAAACACTCGAGGCTTGCCGACTACAGGATAGGACTGAGTTCTGAGGTCTTCTCTGGAAAGCCTCATTCCTGGATTTTTACTTAGCATTCGATCCTTAGCAGTGAAGTCAGAGTTGCAAAGACCTGAAAAACTGAAAGCGGGGTTGAATTGGATTCTGTCTTTGGAGGTATCCTTCGCGTCACATTCCACAGGAATAGAGTCACTTTTGGAAGAAATTAGACCTGGAAAGAACTGCAGATCCTCACTGGTAAAGTTATTCCCTGGACTGGGGGGGCCAAGGTACGGCGTCTCAGTTGTCCATGTATCCGACGGGCTGTGAGAGAGGGGACTGCTGAAGGGATCCGTTGGTGCATCAAGTGAGCACAGATCTGATGGGGAAGACGGAAGTATGTTCTGGGGTTGATAATAACCCTCAAAGTTGAGACACTGGAAGTCCAGAATATCGTCACAGCAGTTTGTGAAGTTGGGCTCACCAGAAAGCATGTTATCTGCCGTTGTGAATGGAGGAGACTGGGACGGGGGCTGGATGACAGAATTAGAAGCACTGGTACAGGCTGCTGGCTTTTCCAACGTCTGCGATGAACACAAGCCCTCCGAGAGCCTGGAGAGACTGTTGTCAATTTGTTGGAGAGTGTGACTAAGACAGGTGGTGGGTGTTTCAACAGGACCACACTTTCGTGGTCTCTCCATTTTAGGCCTCGGTTTCCTTCCTCCATAGGTCATCGCTGGCCTTTCAGTGATTGCGTCCGCTATCGAGTATATCGCCTCGGTTTTATTGTCATTAAGGGGCGAAGACAGAGACAGTGGTGACAGAGACAAGGAAAAGGGGGGCGGTTCTGTTTTGAGAAGGGCCGTGTTGCTGTTCAGTCTCTGTGACGGGAACTCTTCTTTGAGCTTGCTAATATCAAGACATGCTTTCTTTTGTTTCTCTAAATTGTGACCCTTTACCTCTTTCTTCACACTGTGCTCTACCTTAAGTTCAGTTTGTAGAAGCCCTGCTTTGCTGTCCACCTCCCAAATATCCTCTGTCTTTCTGCGTAGTTTAATTACTGGTAACGGAAGCCCGTTTGAATCCAATTTAGGCTCTAGTTTCTGCTGTGACCCGGTTCCAAACAAGCAGCAATTCGTTACAAAACGATCTTCAATTTTTGTTTCTTTCCCTACAACTGCCATAACGCAATCTGTTTTACAACTCTCAATTTTTTCTGGCAGCAGCTTGACTTCATAAGGAATTTCATCTAGAAGTTCCTTGTCCAGCTTCTCTTTAATTCCTACTTCCTCATTGGGCGTGTCACTGGGTCCACACACACTGTTTAGGTCTTTATCGGATTTAACATCCGAGGATGCAGTTGGGGTTTTCCTTTCACACAACCTCAGACCTCTTTTTTTCAAATGATGCAATCTGCTCTTGGACTTCTTACTAGCGTGCACATGTGCCTGAGCTGCCTCCATCTCCATGTTTAAAATTGATACAGAATCCATAATAGCTTTAAAAGGGTCACACGTCACCAACTCTTCGGCATTTTCTGTTTTTAATGCCATATTTTCCAATCCTGCGCTTTGCATCTCCCATACTCTCCCTCTCCTCCTCTTAAACCGAATCTTAAAATCGATGTCTGGCTTTGTGTCCTCCAAACTACTTCGCTGGATTAACGTTTCCACCTCATCTTCCTTTTTTCTAGTCAGAGCTGGATTTTTGTCATGCTGCTTTTGGATTTTCGCAGGAGCTTGTTTGTCCTCTGCAAACGTATCACTATCTGGTGCCTGATCCGTATAGACTTCATCCTCATCTTGCCTCTCAATTTTACACCTTCGAGCTCTCATCAATGAATGGCTTCGCTGAACTTCATTAGCTCGGGACCGAAGCACTCGCTTTAAGGAATTTTGTTTCATTATCTTTTGGGGGTTTAACCTTTGGACTTCTGTTGTCCTTGTTTTGCGTTTAATTTGTCTTTGCACATTGCTACTTTCCCCAGAACACGTGGCAGGTCCCTGCCTCAGCTCTGCAGATGAATTTAACTCAGTGGCTTCTTTGGAAGCTTGATCTGAAGCAGAAGTCAAACCTTGTTCGGAGTCTATTTCCACAGAACTTCGAAATGTACGTTTCTTCAGAGGTATGTTGGACTGTATGTGAGCCTGTGGATTGGTATCTGGAAAGAGATTAGTTGTTGAAATTAGTGACCTATGAGGTAGTTGGGTTAGGCAGCTGGCCGTAGGGTCATTATGCCTCTGTGGTGACTGAAGCTGCAAACTGTCCTCACTCATCTCAGTCTTCACTGTAGCCGGAGCGTCTTTGCTCAACTGTGCCTTGGTGCTTTGATTCGCTTTTGTTTTCGCTGCTCTCGGCTTCATCTTTCGCCTGCTCATAATCCTCCTCTGCATTGAACAGTGGTACCTGCCTCCATTTAGTTCAATCAGCTCTTCTTCCACCTTAGCACTTTGCATTGTTTTAGAGGCCGAGGTAGAAAACACTCTTCCTACAATATCTCGGTGTAATCTTTTATCTATTAAGGATTTATCTTTTCTTAAAATATCAGATAGCAAAACCTTGGCCTGCTTTATGACAACATCTTCTTCGTGCCTACTTACTGGCTGTTTACTCGCACTCCTGGCCATTTGTTCTGATGATCTAACAACACCCTCCTCAACTATATTTTTAACACATCGCGGTTTATTTTGTTCTCTAGTTTTTTCACTGGGCGCTATTTTACATTCGGACTCTTTCACTTTCTCTATGGCCTTGTTACTTTTACGTTCCACAATTTTAGATGCAGTATTTTTATTTTCTGTCTGCTCTTCAATTTTGCATTTTACAATGTCCTGCTGCTCTTTCTGTATTTCATCTTTTTCTTCCGACACGGTTTGTATTTCAATAACCTTGTTATTCCCCCCTTTCTCTCTGTGGGATAAATCCGAAACAGAGTCACTTGCCTGTTGCTTTCCTAAATGTACTTTGTCGATGGCCTTGAAAAACATTTCCCTCACCCCTCTGTTTCCTTCAGCTGTGCAGATATCTGAACTTCCTCCCAGTCTCTGCTGAGATCTGGACACTCTTTTTTCTGACGTCACCATCAGAGGGGCTGGTCCAGTACACCGGCTCGGCCTGGCCCTTCCTCTCAACTCCACTCCTTCTTTCTGGTCTTCAGAGATCATTTCTGCTTCTACACTTGACACCGATAACCTTGTTAGGCTGACCGTGAGGTATTGCTTCAGTGATACTAGTGGATTGTCTCTGGTTTTCTTCGTTCCATTTGTGACTTCTATCATGGATGCCGCTCTGGTGATCCTGTGCTCCGTTGGCACAGGTGCTGGGTGTTGAGCCTCGTCAATGATGCAGGATTCAATGCTGCTGGACTTGTTGCTTTGACTCTCTGTGATTGCTTTTTCAATCTTGTCTTGTTTTATTGCACTGCAGGTTTTGTCATTTCCGACAGGGTGACAAACAGTAGTGTCGGCTGTGTTACTGGACCCTGCTTGATCCGTGGGCGTGGTTTGAACCATGCTTCTTGTTCTTGAAGAGTACCTCTTGGGAACTGCCCGCCTTTCCACGACTTTAACAGATTTCTCATTAAGGTCTGCGCTGCTGGCTGCAGGTCCACTTTTCTGGTGGACCGACATGGAGAAAGGCTTCAAGTTTACCTCACTGCTGTTATTTTCTTCACCTGTCGAATTCAGTTCACTCAGCCTGTTGTCTTTTGGATTCTCTTCTTCCAGTTGTTGAAGCAAAGCCCTCTCTTTGCTTTTTGGATCCTTACACTTGAGTAAGAAATCCACCGAGTGGCGCCGCACTCGGATTCTGAGGTTCTTCAGCGTAAATTGGGACAAAAGTGTCTGATACTGTTGGACTGTGAGAGACTTCAAAGGGGAGTGAACTGATCGCCTGTGCTTCTCTCGTCTCCACTTCTTTGTTTGACAAAATTTTCTGTTCTTTAAGGCATTTCTCCTCATCTGCTGGGTGAAGGAATTCCTTGAGGGGATGGCTACGGATGAAAGACAACAAAGAAGCAGTTGAACTTTAAGCATCTCTTTTGCGAACGTGTATGTTTGTTCAACATGAGCAGTGCATTCAAATGGTGCCTATTCAAGCGATGAAAACACTGACATTTCTAATTAATTCAATTATCAAAAAAATTCTCATACACCAATAGCATCTGTTTACAAATAAATACCTAGCCATGGATATGACTTGAGTGACAGAACCCTGCAAAGATGCGACTGTGGAGAAACATTGTGATTTAAGTGACTAAATCATTCAACTGCATTAGTCTTCTATCTCGTTAGCCGTTTAGTGCACAGCGGATGGCAAGATAGCCCGTGGTACTAACAGGTGTGGGAATACAGTGTTTATGTGAACAAAGACGACACTGACTGGGAATTATATTGAGCCTGTTTTAGCATAATCTGTTTTTACCAGGTAGCAACCAATCACTGTCTATTGGCCTAAAACCCATCACAGCAACGTGTGGTTCGACTATATTTTATGGAGCAGGAAAATAAGAGCAAACGGACACAGAATGAGAGGTCAATAAAAAAAGAAAACATAATAGAAACGTTCCATTATTGATCCATATGCAAACGGAAGTAGCATTACAACTCCTTGCAAACTTACAGTATGTGGCGTTTGTAGCAAATAAAATGTCCAGCTCTCATGCTTGAAAAGATCTGCAAAATTGCTCTATGAAAGATGATCGCTTGCTATCTAAATCAAAAGTATAGCAGCTGTCGTAATGTACACAAATATATCTTGAATAAAAAATGAAGATTAAAAAAATAAACAGGATCTATTTAGAGTTTTAAACTATTTGTGTGTGGTCTCAATTGTTACGGTTTATGATAAGTTAGTTTTTAGCAAAAATTCATGCGTTTGGGAAGTAGTGAGTATACGACTGGATAAATTAAACTTGCAATATACTGTGCGAGTTCGTAAATGGGTGTTTTGATATAGAATTGTTGTTAAACGCTGCCCTCATTTACTTCAATTCATCACTTTGCTTCACCTTGGACGTATGTGTGCAAAGCAAAGTTTCAAAAATTCAAGGTAACACAGTATTTGATATATGTTTGGGATGAAATATTCCTTCAACTAATTAAAACAGAAGTGCTTCTTCGGGATTATTTAACATTGAAGTAAACTATGTAACATGTTGCCAGGTTCCATGCTAAATTTAATTATTAGGTCATGAAGAAGCAACACAATCTGCTTCCTAAAACAGGCCAAATATACCTTTCAAACATGTATATTACTACTTTACTACTATTCAACTCGCTACTTCAGGCTGGCTTCTTGTGGAATGGTAATAATTAGTTAATTCCAGGGATTAACAAATCATCATGGTTACCATCATGGATTGTGATTTTGGTTGCAAAACGCATGAAAATACAAATTAAGGCTCTTAATTTGTTTTCTTTAGCAACTATGATATCAATGGGATATTGCCCTTGCAGGGGTCCATTATTAGGAGTTAGCAGCAACGGTCCAATGCACATGTTGTCCATTGATTCCTGATAACGGACACCGTGTCTGCATTATCCCTCACTGAACATCTAACGGACTGCATTAGACTGATCTCGTCTGAGGTGCAACACAGCACAGGGGTGTGTCTGGTGGACTCAAATGTATTCTTCAAGCAGCAGATCATTTAAGTTTTAAAATCAGTTTAAAAAGGTCACTTTGATGATTGTCAACCTGAATTCTATCATGTTATTTATTTATTTTTTATTATTATTTTTATAAATAATACTATCCTCATAGAATTGCAGATTTAGAATGTGAAAACTTTGAGTTACAACATGATAAAAGCTGCCATATAATTTGTTTGAACAGCGTCACCAAAGAAATCAGTCAGGTGACATTTCTTTGTTGTTGAATGCACCAATTTGATGGTGCATTCAACAACCATCAAAGTGACTGTTATTCTTGACATCACGGCTGTAAACTTGCATTGTACAGTTAATACCACTTTGGTGGAGTTAAAATTACTTTTAGGGAGCAACAAATGCAGATGTTCTGTTTTAACAGTACATAGAATTGTTTGTCATTGCTGTGCTAGTTAAAAAAAAAAAAATTAAAAAACGACTGATTTAACAAAGCTAATTTTAGAGAAAATCTGACAGTGGTTACCTTTAAAGATACCTGAGTGTATTCCTTGTATTATCGGCCTCTTCTCTCTGTGATGGCGAAGATATCTCTCTCTCAGGCGGTACTTTTGCCCCACGGGGTCCTTTGTTTCTTCACATTCAGGCTGCTTCCCTTTGTGTTTGAAGTGACCCTCTCCGTTCCTGAAGAACAGTTCAAATAAAAAAATTTAAAAAAGAAAGATTTAGGTTAAAACAGTCCAGAGGTTTTTTCATATACGATAAACAAAGTCTTCAGTTTTGCGCAAAACCAAGCTACAACAAAGACAGTGTCGGAACAAATGATGGACACACCTCTCGCAGGTGCAGCATTCACACATTTCATTGCCTTCTCCAAAAAAGCTGGCACCATAGTAACATGTGATCTCCTCCCCAGGTGAGATGGGTCGTATGGCTTCAACACATGCAATATTCTTCTCCCCGGGGACGAACTGGGCGGGTGAAAAGAGGAAGGAAAAGAAAACAGCAAAAGACAAAGGTTGGGTGACCCATGGGATACATTAACACAGAGCAGTTAGGCTAAAACACAATTTACAATATGCAAAATGTCACAATGATAGTTGTTAAGAGTTATAGAACAATCATATCCATTTGTCAAATATCTTTAGTGCAGGTGATAAATAAATATAGGTCATTACCTTGCAGTTTGGTTTGCAGTCTTCATCCCAGAAGAACAGACAGGAGACAAACAGAGATAAAAGATTTCAAGTTATTAAATTAATCCCAGCGATGAATAAAGGACTCTGTATTTTGTTGATCAGCTGGCTTGCCCTGAAGTAGTTAGCAAAAGGCTCAAAGGCTAAGCTGATTAACTCGCAAACATTATTAAAAGATCTTGCCAGAAAATGGCCTCTGAGTGGACGAAAGGATTAACTCACATTTCACTGGACCTTTCGTACACATTACAATTCAGTTAGACTATGGCCTGACACAAGGTCTCTAGAGATATTGATTTCCTTAAATGTCTTGTTAAAATGTGTTTATGATAAATCTGGTAAAACATACATGTTGCTACTTCTGCTGCAGCGAACATTGTCAAAAGATGAAAGCAAATTGGTGAACTGCACAAGTCTGGTTTACAAAAACGTCTTAAACTTGTCAATTTAAAATAATGAAGAAATTAACAAATTTGAGATTTGACACAGCAGATTTTTTTTTTTTTTTACATATTCTCCTTTCTAGAATTTAAAATTTAAATAGTTTAATTCAGTAATATACAAATTGGTCATAGTTTGAGCAAATACAAGAAATTTGCTGATGTTTTTAACAAAAAACACCCTAAAAAAGCTGCTGTGATGCTGATGAAACACACAGATATTGAGCATCACACTCAGAGAACAAATTTGGAAAAGTATTAAAAGTATTGTATGTTTAGTCTAGATTCTGATCAATGCAGGAACACAATAACTCTTTATGTTTGGTACAGGTGCTCCAGTATCTGCAGTGTTTAGTGAGAATACATTCAGAAACTAGTGCTAATCCGGCTCCTAAGCACTTGTTCTAGGAACAACTAATTAATCTTTCCAATGAGTATGCAGTGTTTACATGACATATGGTATTTGCAATATTTAGATATACAACAGAATGTTTTTCATTCACAAAAATAAAAATCTCTGAAAGGATCGTGATTGAAATCGTGATCGGCTTTTCAGTACAGTATGTCTGAAACCAAACATTATTAGAAAACAATTGACAAAAATTGTAATGTGACAGTATGGAATAAAAGGCCTGTCAATCAGTTTGAGGTTGATAGCAGCTTTAAATCTTGTGTTGTGAATGTTGCCATTTGTTTTTTGTTGCCATTTGGATCACAGATTGTGCCTCAAAAAAAAAATCCAGCCAGGTGAAATTGTTGCTGATGAAACTCACAGGCAAGCACTCCAATCAGCTATGAAAATGTTGAGTGTGTGTGTGCGTGTGCAAGCTGTGAAAGAATGAGTGGTGAATGATAACCAACTCACCATGGTTAATGAAAGCTGCAGGCCCGAGCCAAAGCTGAGTGCAGCGCTTGCGTGTTGAATACATCACACTGAAGTCATTGACTCCTGCTCTTAGCACAGCGCCGTCAGAAGGGCTCAGCTCTGCTATGCAGCCCAGCAGGACCTCCACTCGCTCTCCAGCAAACCTACGGAGCAACAATTCAAGTGTCACATAGCTTCAATTTAAAAAAAGTAACACACCCAGTCCAGGAAATGTGCAGCTATTGTTCAGCGACGTGCAGCTTTCACAAATACAATGCATGAGTGATTACCATTGCCTCGTGGAGGTTATCTTTGCTCCGTTGGTCTCTGAGGAGTATCTGTCACAGGACTCTATCTTGACACCGTTATCCAACAGGAAGGCACTGAGGTAGCGATACACCTGCAGACATCATACATGGTTTGAATTGTGTTCTTACACTCATGTGAGAAATACAGGAATCAATGGTCGCTTTCTATGAATCTAATAAAGATAACAAAAGAGGAAGACTTCCCAGCACAAATGTCATACCATGTTTTTATGCATTTCTCATTAAATTAGTGGTTATTTTTTTATCTACACTAATGTGTAAGCTTAAACATCAGTTTACATGTTGTCTCAGCAGCTCCTGTCGATGGCTTCCCAAAGCATCGAAGTAGTCACCAGCCGGTTCACCTACTGTCAGTGCCTCAAACGTAGCATTGAAGTCATGCGTACGCTGAAAGCGCAACAGGGTCTCTTTGAGGTTACCCCAACGCCGGATCTCTGGTGGGGGACTAAAGAGGACAGAAAAGCAGAAAATGGCATAAGAGTCACAGGACAAAGTCTAATCACAGTCAATGTTAGTCGAAGGCGTGTTTGTGTAAAGTGACATTTTTTATCTCAAATTTAAGATATGGCCTTCAGGAAACGTCACCATGCAACATTTGTTGTGCTCAAACATATTGGTTAACATATTTTGGTATGTAATCTTCAAATACATTTATAATATTGGTGTTGAAATTATCTTTACATCCTGACAGCAATGAATTAATCAAATGTGCGGACAAGAAAAATTAGCTTTTATCTGTTGCTGTCGACAGGACTTTAATAAGCTACTTGCCACGTCCTTGTGCGTATTTAGCGCATATTTTGCTTTTTGCCTCAAATACACACAACTATATATTCCACACTTGCAGGTGGACAGGATCACCAATGCATTGGAAGCAGAAAGTATCAATCAAGATGAGCATGATCAAAACACACTTATACAATTGGGCTTACATGTAAATACAGAGGGCTTGCATGAGCATCTTGTTTATTGACCCTGCTGTTAAAGTTTCAAAAGCTATTACAGTATGTTTACTTTAGAACTGAAACTGATAGTTGATTCAACAGAACAATAATTGGCAACTATGTGGACAATGAATGAATTGCTTCATTTTTCAAGCAGAAATAGTGAAATAATTCCAATATTCTCTGGTTAAAGCCTCTTAAATGAGAGCATTTCCTGCTTTGCTTTGCCATATATAATTGTAAACTAAATACGTTTGGCACATTTGGACTTTTGGTCTCAAAATAATAACTCTGTGAAGTTGCGACGGAATTGCTTTGCTATAAATAGAAAAAGAAAAAAATACAATTATTGATTAATGGAAAAAGTATTGTCAGAGTAATCGATTAGGAAAACAATTGGTAGTTGCAGCCTTAGTGTACTAAGAACTGTTGTGTTGAGTAATAGTTTCCAATACACCTACATGTCGACAGTAGGCAGGAAATGTGTTGAACAGACACAGGACAGCAAACGACTGCTATTTGATTGCACACACTATCACATCCAAATACAGAACATGTTAACATATGTGTCTGTATATAGACACCTTAAGGATGGGCCTGGTTGTCATGATATGCTCATACATGGCACACCAAATTATAAATAGAACAGTAAAAGCTGGAATAATACTGTCCCGACGTAAAACAAAAACAGAAATAATGAATAACACATTGTTTAAATACTGATGTGAACGCCTGTTGACTCTGATGTTGTTTGAATTAACATGTCTCGAGTGACAGATTACCTGATGTTCATTTTGTGGGTGCTGAAGCCCAGCAGAGGGTCCAGCACCAAACCGGTGGCCAGGTCATCGGTCTCACACAGCTCCTTCACACTCATTCTAGTGCATCCGTCCATTGCCTCCCACCATCAGCATGCTGCAATCACAGGGTCAAAGTAACGCTGTGACAACAACAACAAACCTCAATCATCTTTGAGTTGTGCATCTTAGCAGATCTGACCTAACATTAGCGTTAGTTGCTTGCTCACTTGTTTAAAGTAGGCTTTTCAACCCCCATCATGCAATGCGGTTGCATTAGTATTCGATAAGCTGTTTACAATAACCAGTTAATGATAACGCTAAGTTTGAGTAAGGAATGTGGCCGAGCGCGCATTAGCTCCCATGCACATTAGCTTAGCATGTCAGCTTGCTGCGAAAATAAGCAGGGTTATCAGCTGAGTGAAGCGGCTAACGTTATGGGAGCATTAGCGGCTAACCTAACATGACCTGCGGCAGATAGTTGCCGAACTGTTAAGCGATGTGCATTCACAGGGATAGATGCCGGCGATTTGATTTTAGAAAACATACCTGGGAGTCGTTTGTAGTCAACGAAAGTGTCCTCAAGTAGACAATTTATCGCAAGATGCCCGCTTGCTCAGGCAGGGAAAGTTAGCCTAGCAACGCAACCGCCTAGCTTTCCGCCGTATTGCAGGCTCGTCCGGGCTGCCGCGTACGAAAATGGAGTCCCCTCGTCACTTCTGGAATTTGTTGGTTTGTTGACAACTGCGAAACTCGAGCTGAATTACAAAAGGCAGAAACGCACCACAAACGACGAAAAAACTATCTTAGAATGGATATGTTATGTAGCTAGCTAACTAGCTTTGCACAACGCTCTTCTGGTAGCAAAAGTTGATGGGCAATGTCCGGTGCAACCGAACTAGGATTGAACACGCCCACGTAGTACGCTATTGGCTCAGGTCAAGGTCAATTTTACGAATCAAGCGTTTTAGGCTCTGTGATTGGTCAGGCTGTTTATGGGCGGGGCTATGTATTCAGGTTTACTATGTTGGGACAGAGTAGAGGTGAGTATTTACTCCAGTGATAAGTATCTGCTCTCTAACCCAGCTGACTCCCCAGTCGGACACATTTGCGGTGCATTAACGGTACATGTCCAAAATAATGAAAGAGCCTTCTCGAATTTATTTCAAAGACATGTTGTCTCGATTCCAAATGTCATGGCATAATAGAATCGGTTTGGAAATCGTATAACAATCTTAAGACTTTGTGTTATTATTTAAAAAAAAGTGGTGTTTGCTTTCCTCAAAGTAGAGAAGCATATTTTTGTTTTATATAATTCATTTGATATTGATATTGATGTTGGATTTAGTTTTATTAATAATTGGTACATTTTCAACAAAAACGTTTTTTATTTAATTTTTTTTCCTGAAAGAGGTTGAGACACATCTGCATATTTTAAAATATATTTTGTCTAGTGTGATAAATAACTGGCTCTTTTGTTATTGTTCAATGTGTTGACTATCCCATGTGTACTGCATCTATGTTATTTTCTTTTGTTTAATTAAAAAATGTGATTTCCTCCAGTACAGTGGCCTCTGCTGCAAAGCTTCTAACATATGCTCAACAAATGGCTCTACCTTTAAGGGACATTAAAAAAATCAGTGTTCAAATATGTTGTACATTAAGAAGCCCAAGTAGAAAACCATCCAGAGTTGTGCCACTGCATATTTCAAAAGGCATTATGGCAGCTTAAGCTTCCACAGACAACAATATCCAAGGACTTGAAGTGAAAAACAAACCTCACTGTGTCATCACAAAGGCTCAGCTGAGGTATAGAGTATTAGTATTAGTATAGAGAAATGTATTTGTATCTGTTCATACGTTTAAATAGTCTGTTCTCCCCAGCTATTTTTCTCTTGTGAGAACGCTGCACACATTGTGTGCTGTCTGGTGAAGACTCGTATTCAAGTCTGATTCATAAATCAACAGGAAGATTAACACGCTGACATGTGGTGACTTTGCTGTAGAGAACACCAGGAAGATTAACACGCTGACATGTGGTGACTTTGCTGTAGAGAACACCGTAGAGCACTCATAGGTTGCACGGTCATAAATCTGCAGAACCGTCACAGACAAGACATGTACTGCAACTTTCCCTCCAGCAGGTGTTCCATCAGAAACTACTGCTGCTTGATGTTATCGATGCATTTGGTGCTCCAAGACTTCTAATAGCTTTTTATCAGGATGCATACTTACTCAATAATATCTCCTGTTTTCTATTTCCCGCTTACAGTATATAGTATACTGTACAACATATTTAATTACATGCTTACAACTAACATCTTTTTCATCCTATTTCTATCTTTCATTTTCTATTTTGTCATATCAACACATATTCCCACTGATTCAGAATGTTCCTTTTCAAGGCCTGTGTGCAATCTAATAACTTTCAAGAAAAATGTGGCTGTATTTCAGTTTAAAGCGTAAGACTGTGATCCGATTGGAAGTATTTCCCATGTTTTAATGCAATTGTTTTGGCTCATTGCATCTGAAACTTTCTCAATGTACTCACAGCAATCTTCACACGTTTTAGCCCAGCAATGAGTCACGGAAAATCATAAAAGATAAGCAAATAGGAAACAGACAAAGACTGCAAAGAGAGACACATAGACGGAAACAAGAGCCATGCTGCCAAACCCCAAACAGCATAGGAAGGAAGAGGCAGGCAACACGGGCGGTGTTGTCGGTTTAGTTTTTTCATAAAATAGTTCACACTAAACATGGTCAACTGGATCTGACTGTCTCTTTTTTATTTGGTTCAGTGTTTGTGTGCGGCCTGAGCCAGGTGACATCAAAATAAATAAATAAGTAAATGCACACGCAGGGATAAAGAGGCCACCCATCCTGCTGACTCATGCACAACTCTTTGACAGACAGTAGAGGCAGCCTCCGCAAAGAAAAGGAGAGGGAGGAAAAGAAAATGACTCCACTCCCCGTGCCAATGTATGAGTCTTTCCAACGGCTCCTAAATGTTACAATGTAATAATATGTCTCACATTGCATTTGAAAAGAAAACCAGACACAAATATACAAATTCTATGTTTTATTTCTATCTTGTAACAGAGACAAATTGTGATTGATTTTAAAACAAATGAAATACAAATAAAAAATACTGTTAATTTCTTTAGTTTCTTTTCCTTAACTGTAATAATCTAATCATTTCATATCTACCCAGCAACAGTGCATGGTGCAAAACATCCCTGATTGATTAAAAAATCCTAATAAGCTTGCAGTATCTAGCATTAAATTTGTCAGTAAAAACAATGTGAACAAAACCGTAATCAAAGACCAGATTCTTAGAGGTAATAACAGTATATATTGAGTGACAAATGTTATAAGCAGAGGTTTATACAGCTTTGAAAATGACAATGAAAGTGGCCTTTATTGGACCGTTTATTCAGAAGACAGAGATCTACAAGTTCCATAATGTTTCAACACTATACATCATCTCTTACAGGAGCCACTTCCTTGTTTTGCATTGTTGAAGACCCAATCTCATAGCAGTCAAGCTCTAACTTTATATATCCTTAAAGACTTAAAGAAAAAAAAAGAAAAAAAGCATACATTGCTGTACATTCTCAGATCTCTTTCGACACAATATCAACTTTATCCACAAAAGGTGGACCTGCATCATTTACAAATCAAATCAAGATGAACTTCAAAGCAGCAGATCCCTCGGTCGGGCTCAACTCATTCCAATGTAGCGACCTTAAAACCCTTAAAACTTGTGAATATCCTGTTATAATGGAGTTTATTGGTGTATTTATTTACTATATGAATATAAATACGATGTCCTCATACTATTTATTTTAATTTAAATTTCACTTCCTGAGTTGATCTTACCTTCTTTTTTTTTCCCCTGCCCTCTTCTACAGTACACAATATTCGATGCAGTTAGTTGCACACTGTACGCAAATTGTTAGAAAGCCACACAGGATTCTGAATAAAGCTTACTTACATTGATTTAATTTTTAAAAAACATTTATTTTCTGAGGTACTGAGTTGAAAACCTCTTGTTGGAGGGGGAAAGGTGGGGCAGGATGACAGCCGAATTCCAGCTTCCCCACCCTCTGTTAAGTATGTGCTTGCACGGCACCCAACCCGACCAATATTTACCGCCTTTGCAATCCGGAGAGCTGCGGTGACTTGTGCTCATACTTGGACAGAGGGCTTAAGAATGAGGACAGACCGCTGCAAATAAAACCAGACACACCGATTATGTAATGAGGGTAAAGTGTGATTGGGTTATTAGAAACGGGCAGTGAGATACCCTGCAACACTGTAGAAAGAAATGTGTTTTCACCAGTTGCAACAGCCTGAACTGAACTATGGACTGCTTTCACTGGGGACACCCTGTATGCCAACTTAATGTACAGTAGAAGGAAAGCAAAGCGGCCCAGCAATGTCTTTTGAATCGGAAATCTATCAGGGTGACTTGTCACAGGACCCACTGATCTTTTTTTTAAATAATTTGATTCTCTCAGTCTATGGCTCTTTATGCTTATTTCAACAGCAAGCAGCTAAAATAAAGCAAATCAGAAAGATGACTGCAGTCACAAGCATAGCAAGCACTTTCATATTCTAAATATAATGTACACAGCATAATTTAAAAAAGCGTAAATTATGTATTAATCGCGATAAAGTGGTAGCTGTTCGCCTAGGAATTACTTTATTTTGCAAACAAAACTTTAAGCTAAAGTCACTGGGAATATATGATTACCGTAAACATATTTTCATGTCTACAATAAAACAATGATTTTGTGCGAAGATTCCCAATTGGGTATAATTTGGTCTATTACTTACATTCTTCCAACCACCGCTCTATAGTGCTCATGTTCCTAGTTGTGGATTGCATTTGGTGTGGATTAAGATTTAAATAAACCCGCTGTTTGTTTTTAAGGTGGACTATACTAGTCTTGACTAGAGCCCTCTAAACTGGAAAGGTCAGAGCAATTATTCATACTCTCAAAAGAAAAGAGAAAAGAAATAGAAAACCGGCGAGCCACTTTCTCCTCAGTAGGCATCTGGTCTTGAATATGCTTGTTAAAGTTAAATAGAAATTAAATGTCAGATAAATAGTGGTATCTACATGTGGAACATAAATGGCACATTATGTGTGAGGATTATTATCTTTGTGAGGCATTGAACAACAGAAGCTCAGTGACAGAGCCACTCACTTCCTGTTCCTCCTAGTCTCCCTGCCAAAGTTAAACTTTATAATCATCCAACAATCATTAGGAGAAAAAAAAATAAAAATGAAATTTTGCATCGAAGTCCTTCCAAACATCTATTTTTTTGTGATAAAAACAGGCAACATCTGGTTGAGAGCAGCTTTGGCTGTTCTCTCCTCCAGTCACCGAACATCATCTTTGGCTAAATCACACTGAAGCAACATGTGAGATGCCCTTTTGTTTGAATGAACGATAACCTGGGCCAAAAATTACACTTTCCAGCTTCTATGTTAAGCGAGTCTCGTTGGCCAGACTCCTCCAGCCGCCGTGTAGGCATTCAAGCTACCACACGAAAAGACAAGCGCAGCCACCCGCTATGGGAAAAGGTTGACAAACGGGACAAAGCAATGGCAAACACAAAGTGATCAGCATGATGGCACGATTCAAATAAATGGTTATTTTTATTCATCTTCAACTTGCAGTGAACTAAAAACAAGAAAGAAATCAAAACCGTGTCGGTTTCATGTATCTACAAAAGAAAAAAGAAAGAAATAAAACAAAGAAGCAAAGCTATTTCACATCCATGACTGCGTTCTCAAATCATTGGTTTACGAAAGGGAAAAGAAAAAATTATCTCATTGTGAATCCATTTCATTGAAGGATTCAGCTGCACATATATGCACCTGTGTGCCAAGTGTGTGTGCCGTGTGTGTGCCGTGTGTGTGTGTGTGTGTGTGTGTGTGTGTGTGCCGTTACCGTTTGACCGTGCAACTTGATCCCAACCCCCCTCCCTCCCTCCCTCCCCATCAGACATACACAGACCTCTGAAACAGGATGTACAAAAGCTTGTGTTTAGCATTAAACAGTGCAGAGCCTTAACATAAACAGCTAAGACTCCTCGTCCTCTCTCCCCTGCGCCTCATCCCCTGCACCCAGGATTGAAATTACATCACAGATGGGCAAGAAGCCATCTCTACAAAATGACAGGAAAATGGAACAGAGGGTACAGGAGAAAATAAAATAAAAAATACATACATACAGAATACAGCAATTCCCTCTGAATCATTCCCACTTTTTTTTAACACTCACACAAAAAAGTGCACGCAAACAGCCAAACAAACAGTTAATAATTGTTTTAGAGAGAAAAAGCATGATTGAACCTGGACACTTGTCTGCTTTGTTGCCGCTTGTTGACGAGGCAGGTTTGGGGTGGGGGAGGGGGAGAAAAAAGAAAAGAAAAAGAGTGATGCGGATAGAGGGGAGACAGGTTGTGGGAGGGGAATCCAGCGGCTGTTATTTCTTGGCCTTGGCAGCCTTGGCTGAATTTCGTGGCGGGGTGACCGGTCTCGCAGACCCCATCCCTCCCCCTCCATAAGGATACAATTTCTTATCTGCTGGCTTCAGAATCTGTAGGAGAAACAGAGAAATTGTCAAAAAATAATAATAAGGTAAGAACATTAAAAAGGCCATTCACTAGAATCAGTTAATGATCCATACGGTGTAATTTTGGCTTGATACTGGTTAAAAAAAAAATAAAAATAAAAATAAATGCAGCAGATGAAAATAAAAAGAATTAGTACAACCACAGGCTGGTACCCACCTGGAAGGAGCACATGAGCGTCTCATCCACACTCATCATGGCACCGGCGTTGTCGAACTCTCCACAGTAGTTGGGAGCAGAGAATAAGGTGACGAGTTGCCGCTTAGCAAAAAACTCATAACCGTCTTCTACCACCTGAGGACAGAAATGAGGCCGTCAACACCACAGACAGTAAAATGGACACGTCAGTTGGTGACTCACTTATTGGCACCGCTTTAGCCCAGGTGGTTGTAAATATTTTAAATAAATGAAAACCTAAATAAAACACCACACAACAGAAACAATAAATAAATGGTCTCATTAACAAAAAAATGGGCAACGTCTTATAATGGTCGGAAAGCCCTGCCGTTTACTCTGCTCTTTATCATGTTGGCGACATTCTTTGTAAACATGCACATAAACAAAATGGGTGATATGGAGGTCAGCATATGGTCCTGTCCATATATAGTAAAATAACATAAAACGTATAGAGGAGAGTAGCTCATGTTGACAAATATGCATTTCATATTCCAGGGCTTTGGAAATAATATAGCATTATTAATTTAGGTGGTGTTGCCCTTTAAATAGCTTAAATATGGTGAACTGAAATAAAATGTAAATAGCAGTACACCACTATTCCTTTCAGTATACATAAGAGAACATCCGAAGGTCCCACAGCTTCAGTTTGCAAGGACACAAAGCCTGCTGGCTATAAATTACCTGATGTGCCCTGCATATTAGGTCCATGTCGTGTTTGTGCAAAAATTTGGCCACCACATCTGCTCCGAATGTGAAGGAGACGCCACGGTCGTTTTCACCCCAGCCCAGCACATCTTTGTCTGGGTCAGCCCACAGCAGGTCGCACAGCAAACCCTGGTCAGGCACGTCTGTGGGTCGCATCACTCTGCGGATCTGCTCCATAGACTGAAGATCGGGAGAGAGGCCTGGAGAAAGAACAAACGCCCACTTTAGTCTGGTTCTTATCGCCGAATGTTCGTCGCCTAATCCTCGGAACATTTTATATCAACAGTGCCCTACCTCCATGACAGCAGAAGATTTTCTCATCTACTATGGCAGCCACAGGTAAACAGTTGAAGCAGTCTGTGAAGGTCTTCCACAGCTTTATGTTATACCTTCGCTTACCTGCCAACAAAAGAGAGACGAGAACTTAGTGGCACGGATAAGTGAACAGACGGGTTTCATTTTTGCAAAAATACTCTACTTACACTCGTCATAAAAGCCGTAGATTCGATTAATGGAGGCGCATTCATGGTTTCCACGCAGCAGGAAAAAATTCTCTGGATATTTGATCTTGTAGGCTAGAAGCAGGCAGATGGTCTCCAGCGACTGCTTCCCTCGGTCTACGTAGTCACCCAGGAACAGGTAGTTGCTTTCTGGGGGGAAGCCTCCATATTCAAACAGCCGAAGCAGATCATAGTACTGACCGTGGACATCACCTGCAGAGGGCAGCAGAGGAGAGCAATCTAAAAACACCATACTGTCACTGCTACAGGGTGCAGCTGCTCATCAACTGCAACAACTGGCAATTACAAATGAGCAAACAGTCTGGTAAATCATGAACAAAGCCTCAGGTGATCATCTTCTCTTGCACCCGAGTCAGTCTGCAGCGTAACCTCTTTATGGTATTTCACACTTGGTCTTGATGGGTTATTGAAACTCATTGACCACCACGACATTAAAACTCACCACAGATTTTGAGGGGAGCCTCTAGTTCAAGCAGGATTGGCTGGCTCAGGAAGATTTCACGGGACTTTAGGCAAAGGCCACGGATCTCCCCCTCTGTCAGCTGGACATTCTTCCCTGGTCGAGAGCCCTTGACTGAAAAAAAGGGAGATATGGGACAGGTGTTTAAGACAGCAAGCAAAGACACACCTATGATCAGAGGTTCAAGTCTAGATGATGACGGACACAAGGAGCAGCAAAGAAACATAGTCCTAAGATTTTAAACCAGAGGGGAAGTAAACACCTCCCACCAGCAGAATACTGACTAATTCTGTTAGTCTAGTCAGGGAATCACAATATTATAGAGCTTATTTAGAGATATTATACACTGTACTACATGTTTGGAAATACACTTTTTATTAAGCCACAACACAACAAGATGAGTCTTTACAGAGATGCAGCATCTGAGAAAACCCTGACGTCAGCCTCAACCTCTTTTTATTTCGTGGAAGTTCAAACCCAAGCTAGCAGAAACCCATGAAAACCACTTCCCCTTTCTAGCCAATGTAGCTGCTGCAAAGACATTGCAAATGGCACGGTTTAGAAACAAATAAGCACACTGTTCCAGATCAAAAATAAGGCCAAGAACACATGTCGTAACATAAAATCAAAAATTAACTATATTGTGTAATAATGCAGATGACATTCTGTTCCTGCTTCTTACACTGATGCTATCTGAAACAAATATCAGCAGGTTCGTCAAGTCCCTCATTGTCCCTCGTTTTTTCACACACTTTGAATGGAGCCAAACACAAATCATGATAAAGACTTGAACAAGGTTCATTTCTCTGACAAGTCATTAAAATCACACATGTTGATCAAGTGCTAGAAAAGGTAGGAGTGTGATGCGAATGACTGCAACAAAAAAATTAAATAAAGAGTTGTAGTCCGACATGCAATCACAAAATGTTAAAACTCAAAGTATAATAATGCTCACAATACAGATCAAAATATTTGCAGTCTCATGCCAACCAGACGCAAGGCCATAACACTATATATCAGTGACGGTGTGTGTGTGTCTACTGCGGACTTGTGCAAGAATGCCCCTGGTGGAGTTTGGAATCTGGTTTGTTTGTGTCACTGACAAAGTCAATCATACTCCCATTCCTACATGTATCGTTTGATGCCAAAGCAGATTCCTACCCATGGCATTACGGCTTTATAATAAATCACCGCTTGCAAGATCCTCTGACTAACCACGTGTGTGTGTGTGTGTGTGTGTGTGTGTGTGTGTGTGTGTGTGTGTGTGTGTGTGTGTGTGTGTGTGTGTGTGTGTGTGTGTGTGTGTGTGTATATATATATATATATATATATATATATACACATACATACATACATACATACATACATACACACACAAAAATTGTGCAAAAAATATATATTTTGCACAATCCCAGCTATTTCTATTTTATTTTATTATTATTATTATTGTATATATCTTTTATCTTTCATCCTGCTGTTTTTATTTATTTTGTTGTAAGTTGCTGCTACCCCGACACCAAATTTCCCCTCGGGGATTAATAAAGTATATATTCATTCATTATTCATTATTCATTCATCACAGCCTATAGAACTGGTTAATGTACGTGTAGTGACAACAGACTTGCCTCAAACAGTCTCAGTGACAATCATTTTAACACTGGGTGTGAACAGAGCTCTCTCTAATATGTTCATGGGGATTGATTAAACTGTTGTTAGGTTAACAGATGAATAGGCAGACAGTCTTTCACCTTTAAATGCTAAACAAGTGACAGATACAAGGTGACTAATACCAGCAGAACTATAGCTCTATTCAAACTAGATTTGTTTCACAACATTAGGTATGTAATTGTACTTCCTACTGCTGGCAAAAATACAAGCAAATTCAGAGGCAAAGCTACAGATGAATGACTGAAATGACAGCCGCTCAGTGAATACTTAGATATACAATTAATGACACCACCTCATGTAAAGAAAGGAGGATTGACATGCATGTGAATATTTGGGAATCAAAATCCCACAACTTGAAGCAGGTCATCTCAATAAACTTTGATAAATCTAGTCACTTATTGGATCACAGAAAAATAATTGCTTGTATTAATAAGGAAACAGAGGTACAGATCAAGATTGTTGTCCAAGCGACAAACCAACCATAATCACAGATGAATGACATCTGTGATTATGGTTAAATAATTGTTGTTACTAGCAGAGTACCTGACACCTAATAAATAGACCATCCCTCAGTAAACAGATCCAGTTTTAATAGTGCTTGCCAAGCACGAGAGGGAGGGTGAGAGTAGAAATCAACAAATAGATGCAAAATGTTGGCACTATCCTGAAGTAGAAACTAAAAGCAAGGCCATAAAGAGTGAAAAGTAGGTATAAATACTGCAGCACTGCTTGTCACTTTAAACCTGGATTACAGAAGGCTAAGCCCTGACAGAGCTTACTCCAAAGTTAGCCACATAGCCAGTGGGCAACAGTGAGCTTATCATGAGGGGTACAGACAATAGGCTTTCCGCTGCCTGATCAGGGGGCAGAAAACAAAGAGCTGGACCAGCACAAAAGAAAAGCCATTGGGGTGCTGGCAGTGCTGGAATCAACAGTTGGTTTGGTCCGGCACTCCTGACCCCTGCTGCTGGGTGCTCTGGCTGAGCTCATGTGATGTCACGCTCTCCAGACATGCCGTTAGCAACACACACTCACAGAGTTCACTTAGGTCTGGATCTACGCAAGTAATCCAATTGAAACTGCTCATTATCCAAACACATTTAATTGGTTTGGTCTCGAAAACACAGTCGGCAAGCACAAGGGTTACCTTGTTGTCTCCATAGGAGACTGAGCTGTTATCAATCTGCAAGTTATCAATCTCTTGATGCAGCACCTGCAGCGAGGCAAGTGTTCTTCACTAGTCTTGCAGAGAGTAAAACAACGCAACAATAATATCAACTGGCAAGTGGTTATTCTCAGCAATAAAAACTACAAATGACGACAAAAAAGGTCAAGTGAGTTACATAAGAGGATATAAATACTGCCACTATCAGGCTTGTTTGTCCTCCCCTGGGCTTGGCGGACAACCTTATCGTGGCCCAGGTATAACAATCTATGTACAAAACACAGCACAGCAGGTGGGGACCACAGTCAAAGTCAAACTCCCTATGACTGCACATGCATATTTGTGAATAATCCCAATCACCTCCACCAGCTCAGTTTAGGCTTATCATGAAGGGCCTATATTTAAGAAGGTAAATAAACAGAGGGCTAAGGTCAGATTAATTAAAAGTGTTAGGCCTGGAGGAAGTTTGTGCACCCAGCATATCTTCTGATTTTGTAGAGGCCACAAGATCCCCAACCAACTCCCTTGAAACAGCCACACAAAGAAGTCTGTATACCAACAGTTCCATAGGGGAAACACATAAGTGTGTATGAAGCAGACATAATTTCAGCACCCAGTGCACTTGCAGCACAAGGACAACTACAGAGGTCAAAACCGTATTTATTGCGCTCTTTAGATGAACTGTACAGTCGGGTCTATGTGTCTGTTTAAAGTCTTCAGGGCTGCTCTTACACAACCATCATGTGGATGCAGAGATAAAAAACAGCCCTGTTTGAGCTCACACAAAAGCAACTTCAACCAAAACAAAGCTTTCTCAACACAAACATACAGTGGGCATTGGAGCGACGGTTCGTGTCAGATTTGTCGAGCCAATGCACGTCTGCCTAAAGAACGTCTACCGTCTTCAGTTTCTTTCTTGCAAAACCATTCTCGGGCACTTTTCACAACTTGAAATCACTCATAAGCACAGTACGGTTCCAACATAAAGATTACTCTTAGTACTACCCTAAAACAGGTGCTTATGCAAATGTTTTGTTTTCAAGGCGAGCACTCAAGATGAAAGAAAATAATGGAAGCAGTCTGTATATTACTTTAAAAACAGCAGCGGAGTGGCAGAGAAAGCAGCGGTTTCACACAGTGAGCATGTGCCAATCAAAGCATCTGTGTTTGTACACCTCGTTAACAAGTCCCTAACGAAAGGTTGTGGCTACAAATTGTTATCAGATCCTTAACTGCCAAACAAAAAAGCACAACACCAGTGAGAGCACTCATGTAACAGAAGCTCTGGTGGAAAAGGGGGTACATATAGGGTGAAAAAAAAAAAAAAAAGACACGTTTTAAACTCCTCCAACTAATAACAGTACATTTTCAGACAGGACATTTATTTTATACCGAGTTGAAATTCAAATAGGAAACAATCACTTCCGTAATGGAAGAAGGTTTTGCATTATTCAACAGCCAGAAACCCAGTAGTGTCTGAGAAAGTGTCATTTTGAGTCAAATGTGAGCGATGCTCCACTTCAGCTCTAACGCCATCCATTTCCCCCTTGATTTGCAGACGGAACTGTAACATGCATGCATTTCTAGTAAAAACCGAAACAGATGGCTTTGATAAAAAATGACCTCTCTAATCAAACATCAGCTGAACTATACGTTAAGAGCAGGGTTGATGTAGCTCCAGCCGTTCACCCAAATCCAACCAGAGCCAGAAAACACAGCATTCTTAAGTAGGCTACTAAATGCACCGTATCCACCTTTAGCTCAGCCGACTTACCTGGAATATAAAACACACATTCCTCTACCATCAATCATTTGAACTAAGTACATTTCTGCACAGTGGGGTTTGGTTCTCCTCACCTTCCAACAGACGCTGAATTATAGAGTCGATGTTTAATTTGTCTGGCTCCGCCATTTTCTTTATTTTCTGACGTTCTCGGGCAGTCAAGACCTTGGCTTTCCGCGTTGCACCTTAGATTTCAAGAACAGAAAGAACGAGACACATACTGACAGATCCTCGGGGAATAAAACACGTCTCGAGTCACATCGGTTATCTAACAAGGGCCTCGCGCTAGCTAATCGGGCCATGATAGCAGACTAAAACAATGAATGAGCTTATGCGACCTAGAGCTAAGCTAGCTAGGTAGCCACTAGCCAAGTAACGTAAGCTAACGCTACACATTTAAACTGAACGGCTAGTGACGTCGGCGATGTCAAACTTGCAAACAGATGAAAATGTCCGCGAACCTTGTCTTCGGTTTGACGACAGTCTTTCTGGGGTGAATAATGTGTAAATGGGTATTCTCCGAGCTCAATCTTAGCCCCGTTCCTTCGATTCGTCCGGGTTCCTTCGCTCGTCCCCCAGGAACTTTAAAAGAGGGCCGTGTCCACCGACGCGTCTACGGTTACGTAGGAGGCTGTATCCAAACCAGCTCTTCACACGTTCCTCGCAGAGCCGTGTAAAGAGAGGGTCGCGTCAACGGAAGTTCAGAATGCATGAACGTCACGTGACTTCAGACAGTTCCGGGAAGTACTTGGCGGGTAATTTGAAAAAGCGTACAAACATAGACAAAACTTCGATTTTTGCTCAATAGTAAACAATAAATGAATTTATTTACAATATTCACATAGAGCAACGAAATATGTATTTAGTTAGATAACTATTGTGTTTTTCAAAAGTAAAAATAGCTTATATTAGTAAGTGTAACAACCTACAGTCTACTATGGTAATAGCTAGTTAGTTACCCGCCTCCTTGACATATTGGATTTTAGGCAAAAGTGTCCATGTTTAAAGGAACGGTGTGTGAGATTTAGTGGCATCTAGTGGTGAGGTTGCGCCACTCCTCCCTCAGGTAGGGATAAGTATCTTTAGGATTTTATTAGGAGCTCCTCTTATCAATACTATGTTCTTTTTTCATGACTGAATAATTGCTTTTAAAAAGTAATATATAATTGTAAAAGCAAATACTTTAAATATTTATAATTAAAAAAACTAAATATTGTTTCTAAAGCAACAGTATCATGTTTAAAACAGCAAAGTCATGCTATAAAGTCATTAATATCTCACCGGAAAGAAGTCTAAAATGTCAATAAAATAAAATAAATAAAATTCTTGAATGAAGTTTATAAATGCTAATAATCAATAATGTAGGACACAGAAATCAGATATCATGTCATTTCTCCTGTCCTCTGTCCTCCTGGCTGCTTTGTCTCAGCCAGCAGACACGTTTACAAGAACAAACAAAGATAAACAGAAGACAGAGAGACAGCTTTTGATTTAGCTTGCTGCTAAAACGCTTGTTGGCCAAGCTTTAGTGCTGTGCTTTAGTAAACAAAGTGGTGGTGAATGAGAGAATGTGGACCGAGTCCAAACCTGATTAAGGTTTTGTTTTTGTTTACATGCTTGTTGAGCAGAAGAATTGAGAATGTGTTGTACTCACTGTTGGACAGCCTGCCATTCTGGTGTGAATCTCTTATCAACGTGGAGCCTTGGCCGGTTAATGCCAGCTTTAACACAAAGAGTCCTTATATGGTGTCAGAGTACAATAACCTAAACTCCGGGCGCAGCCATGAGCTGTGAGGCCCTGCGGTGAGCAGGCCTCGGCCTGAGACAAAAGTAAAGCAGAAGTCGAGCATGGGCCCCTATAGTCCTAAACAGTCGACAGTGTGAAGGTACAGATCGCAGGAAGCAGGCCGTTAAGATGTGCAGAACAGAATTAGATCTCTTAGTGAATCAGGCGGCTGAGAAGCTGGCCTGCAGGATTCTCTCAAGGGTCAGGGGTCATACATTACACTTTTAGGTTTGGGGTTCTGCTGTGTCACAGGGAAGTTTGTTCTGTGTGGTTTGATTCTCTTTACAGGTTAAAAGATTATATTTATTTATTTAATATATAGATGGACGATGAATGCAAAGAAGCCATCTGACTGATCAAACATTCTGCTGATGAGGACACGATCAAGAAGAAGATGAAACTGCCGCAACATGATCCTTGACCCCACCAGTATTGCACATAAATGATCTGTTTTACTTTAAACCGTTTTATGTTCAAATGCAGTATGGAATGGCAGATTCCACCTTGTACATTGTCCCTTATTGCCATTTTATGCAGATCTAAGATCATTGTTTTGATTGTTGGCCTGCACAATAAAGAGATGTGAGATGCATTATTTTGTGGTAACTGATGATTTTTCTTGTCAATTAATGGTATGTTTAAAAAAAGCCATATTTAAAACAAATTTGATGCAATTTGACACTACAAATGAGTAAATTAATTGTAAAATTATAAATGGTGTTAAGTTCGAGTGACACTGTGCAGTGTCAATGGATGTTAGAATGTTACACTATCAGTGATGTGTTTTCACCCTAATAGAGTAAATTATCAACACAGTAGTGTGTAACATCAACACTTACCAGAGTTATTTGACCTTCTAGTGTTAACTTTTTACAACACTATACAGTGTTAATGAATTGTGGAATTTAACTTGATTAGAGTTGATTTGTTATCACAAGAGTTAAATTATCAACACTAATGAGAATGATATTTACACTCTCCAGAGTTATTTAACCGGTAGTGTTAAATGTGATTAACACTATACAGTGTTAGGTAGTGTTAAAATGTTACTCTATATAGAGTTGATTTAACTCTAAAACATCAACACTTGGGCAAGAGTTAATTTAACACCATTTCAGATTGGGACCAAATACACTGCAATAGTGTTAAATTGAACTCTTCAAGTGTTACTTTCAACTCTACAGTGTTAATGAAAATTTGGAATTTAACTCAATTAGAGTTGATTTGTTATCACAAGAGTTAAATTATCAACACTAATGAGAATGATATTTACACTCTCCAAAGTTATTTAACCGGTAGTGTTAAATGTGATTAACACTATACAGTGTTAGGCAGTGTTACATTTTTACTCAATATAGAGTTGATTTAACTCTAAAATTTCAACACTTGGGCAAGAGTTAATTTAACACCATTTCCGATTGGGACCAAATACACTTGGCAATAGTGTTAAATTTAACTCTTTAAGTGTTACTTTAACACTGCAAAATTTACTGTGTATGTAACTTGAAAAGATTAAACCTGTGGTGTTTCTTCAAATAACCGTTGTAGTAAAGTGATGATAAAATGTTTTGACCCCGTATGTGTGAGGACTGAGAGGATGAGCAGAAACGAGGCTGATAAGACTGCGGTGTAAAAAAGGAGAAGTATCACAGGAAAGAGCATGGGCTCAAGAAAGCCCGGTGCTTCAGCGTTTGAGCGAGTTAGGTGAATAGACGTAGCAATACTTTGGTGTAGTTGAATCAATTAGTTTTTCTCCGCACTTTCAGTAGAGCCTCCGTTCTCCTATCTTTTCAGTTTTCTTATAAGTACTTTCGAGGTTGCATTTGTAACTTGTACATCCTTTTCTATCTTTGGTGAAATAAATATTGATTGATATCGAAGTTTAAATCAAGTCAGCGCGTCCGTAGCCCATTTTTGATCTCCTGCAATTCTTGGCATCGAGCCAGCAGAGAACCCAGAAGCAGAGCTTCACGTCGACCTGCCCCGACAGCCCCCGAGGTGAGTTGAGGTGCATCCACCACGGCTACACACACTGATAAACATACAGGATACCTATACATTACAGACACATACTTGGTGTAACTATTATAGAGAGAGATCACTGGACCTGGATGACCTCTGGCTCCCACGCCAGGCACCGCTGTGTGCTTCCAGGCTGGGAGAGGGATTTATAAGTATTGGTCCCCTTGCAAGAGTTTGTCATAAAATGTATTATTTTTTGTAGTTTGATAACAGCTGATGGCATTAGATAAATAAGGTAAGACTTATTTCCCTCTTCTGTTTTAAGGCTGAGTACAGGAGCTTAACTCCATAATTAAGACCAGGGTTGTAATATCTCTGCGGAGATAATAAAGCTCGAGGCCAGAGGTGGTGACCCGTGCGTCGAGCCCAGTGCGGTTGGCTGGTGTTCTGAGACACGGACTGACCCTTGTATGAGGTCCTGTGTCCCGCGGGGCTTTCGGCGCACCTGTCACCTCTCGGGCCGTTTCGAGTATCTCTCTCTCCCCCTTCCCTTAAAGAAATAAACAGTTTACCAGCAAAACTGTTTAATATCACAAATGTTTAATTGCAGTAACAAGCAACGTTGTCATCAACTGAAGTACTCTTCACTTCACCTGGTTCACTTCAGTGTCTCCACTGCAGTCACTCTGCCAAAAAGCATAAAGATTCTTAATTGCAGGTGACTATATTCATACACACACACACACACACACACACACACACACACACACACACACACACACACACACACACACACATACACACATACATACATACATACATACATACATACATAATTGTAACTGTAATATGTTCGACAAGGTACTTTATGAGAATAATCCCATATTTTCAGCAACAACGAGATGCTACTTAGTGGGTGTATATATATATATATACATATATATATATATATATATATGTATATATATATATATGTGTGTATATACCTAAAAGTAACTGTAACACATTACAGTTAATGCACAGTGTATGTATCTGCTAAAATACAGTTTATGTCCATGAAAAAGTTCAACTATATGTGTGAGTTGCCTGTGTTCCTCTCATCACTAAACCCTCTTCCAAATTAAATTCTAAATTGGCCGACAAACCAAAACTATGCGTGTGTCATTATGTCTGTGTGTTTCTGAATGTGTTAATAAAGGCGACACGTGTTCGGTTTCACAACATTCCTATTTTTATTTCCTAATTTTATTTCCATCCCATGATCCATGAAACCCCATGTAGAATATTGCGCAAAACTCCTCAACCCACTCACTGTGTCTCGGTTTCCTAAATTAGTCTCCCTAAATTCGTCATCACAGTTTCGACAGAGGGTTGGGGGGGGGGATCTCGTGCAGGTATGGTAACCTGGGTGGTATCCTTTTCTTTGAACTGGGAGCATAAAGAAAAATCTGCAGTCCTATATGATTACATTTTCAAAATAATCCCAATAACCTCTCTGAGTCCATTTTCAACAAAGACTACTGACTTTACAGCACAACTTTTCTTTTCCTGGAAACTCTAAGGTCTTTTCCTGGTGGTGAGCTGAGCTCCAGAGCGAGTCTAAGGTGGAAAAAGAGAGGGAAACACATACGTATAGGACAAGTCCAGTCTGGTCGACAGGTCCTTCCCTCCTGTTGGAGCACAACCCCACCCTATACCTCAAATTCCTCTACAAATACCCCATCTTGTCACAGTCTCGTGAACATCCCAAAACAGCATCTTCAAAACAACGCTCAGGCAGGAAGAAAGGAGAACTTCACCAAATTTTTCGATATTTTTTTCTTATCAAGTTCAGAGGACACCGAATAAAAGGTAGGCATCTTCTTCATCCATTTTTGTATTCAGATCGACAGTCTGAGCTCTGAAAAAAAAAAGAGAAAAGAGATTCTGCAAAAGCTTGAAAAGACAGAGGATACAATGGTTGGTTGAGGATTAGTTTAATGCATTTTATTGGGCATAAGCAAAAAGTATGGAAAGTGCAAATAAACAGTTGTGAGAGTGAAAAAGAAAAAGCACTGCATGTTTGTAAAAAAGTGTTCTGTTTGTTCCTTGTTTTAGGATTTTTTAAATTAAGTGTAAGAAAACTATCAGTAATTCTGAAGACATTCTTTTTAGAAATAAGAACAACACATTTTATTTAGAATCCACTGATCGTCATTAGATTAGTTTCAATGTTCAATTTGCTCTGCAAGTCTGCGATCTGGGTTGGGTCACAGACGCTTAAAAGTAGTACTTGATTTATTGGGAAGGAAAGTTTTATGGTCATCCGGTTTATAATCTTTTACTGAACTGTACAAAAGAAAATCTTGTTGAAAGATGGCTAAGGATAGTTTGAATTGTCTTTATGGATGGAGAACAAAGGGCAGGGCTTCCTCACATGAAAATAAGTTTAAACATAAACTGTGGAAATAAAATGCACACATCTCGAGGGACTATAACCTTTTGTTTCATTTATTTATTTGTTCTGTTTAGTTAGTTCAGTTTAGCGCCTCCCTTTATGTCAAATTGTCTGTTAATATTGCTGTTTTCTTTATATTTTCAATATCAAAACATACAATTTATTTTAATAAAGAAATTACAATCAAACTGTTTACTTTTGAAAAAAATCGAGAATTAATTAAATATCGTCGTGATCAAAAGTATTTCCTTCATCTGCATCACTTTTCATTCAAATAATTAGTGTCGTTCTTCACAGTTAACCTAACCCATGAGTGCATTTTCCGCCCGCTTTAACTATAATTTGTATCTGTATGAAGTGTAATCATAAATTGGCAGATTTTCCTCAAAAATATTTGAGGGAGTGGCTCAGCAAATCCTGGGTGGAGACCCTGGAAGCTGGAGCCTGTCAGGACATGAATTTGTTGAAATGTAGCCCGAAGGAACGTAATCCTGGGATGGCCTGCCAGAGTGAACAAGTGTTTGTCTAAGTGCGTGTTGTGTAATCATCAAACGCCCTCACACATCCACAGTAACACAACAATAACAACGGATGAATGGATCTTCCATGTTGGATCAGTGCAGACGATTCAACAACCCCTACTTTCTACCCAAAGAAGGAAAACAAGAAGAGTTTTACTTCAACAGCACTTAAAGTACTAGGAATTCAAAGTTAAAGTTTATAATACATGAGCAATGAAACATAAATAAACAATGTCAAAATCATAGATCTTGGCGGATCCAATTAAAAAAAGCGATCCCGCCCCCTCAGATGGCTGTGGATGCAAAGTTGTTGAGAGAAAAAGACAATTGCAAAAAACTAAACGTTAAGACGAAACTGAGGGCAAAACAAAACGTTCTGAAACGTAGCGCTAACGTCTATATGCCTCTGATTCGTCTACTAATTCTTGTTACAGAATGGGATCTGTCGGAGTTCAGATTGTGTGTGTGTCCTTCGGGGTCCTCGGCCTGATCGGGGTCATCGTCTGCTGCGCTGTCCCACGCTGGAAAGTGTCCTCCTTCACGGGATCCAACATCGTGATTGCAGTGGTAATGAAAAGCTTCAGCCTCTTGTTATGAAAGGTCATGATGGGAAGAAAGTGTGTGGGTACGCAGAGATGTAGAACCAACATTTAAAGTCCATCATACAGTGAACTCATATGACTTTCCTTGAAGTATAGTATATTTATTAACCCTATATCACAAAAAAGTTATAGACTCACAAGCCTAAAACACACTCACTGCCATCACACCCAAATTGATTGGCAGGTCTTAACTAACTTAACCTAACTATAATTATAAAATAAAAGAGTTACATTTCACCAATGGACACCTTTCTTTTTCTGTGTGTGTGTGTTGAGTAGAGCGCTGAGGAGGGCCTGTGGATGACCTGTGTGGTGCAGAGTACCGGCCAGCAGCAGTGCAAGAAATACGACTCCCTGCTGGTGCTGCCCTCTGACCTGCAGGCCGCCCGCGCCATGACCATCATCAGCTGCATGCTATGCTGCCTCAGCCTCCTCATGCTGTTCTGCGGGGCCGACTTCACCACCTGCATAGAGAACGAAAACATCAAGCCCAAGATCAGCCTGGTGGCCGGGGTGGGCCTGCTGCTGGCCGGCCTCTTGGCCATCATACCCGTCAGCTGGTCCGCCCACAATATTGTGCAAGACTTCAACAACGCCCTGATCCCTGGTAACCAGAAGAGAGAGCTGGGAGCGTGTATCTTTGTGGGTTGGGGCGCCGGCGTGCTGCTCATTCTGGCTGGAGGTCTGCTCTGCTGCTTCAGCAGGCCCAAATCTGGCAGCAGTGGAACCGCCAAGTACTACAGCAACAGCGCCGCCTCAGCCCCCAATAAAAACTATGTGTAGTGGCTTTATGATGGGGACTATAGTGTTTGACAAAAAGGAAGGGGGGGGGGGGTATTTGGTGAAAGACCGGGGGGGCAACAAAGTAGACACCAGAGGTTGTTTTGTGACACAATTTGTGATCTTAGAAATAAAAGTCTTTATTTTCCTTGAAACGTTTGACTTCAAGTGTAAAGTAAAATTCAAGATTATGAAAATGTGAAAAGTGTATTTGTGAGAAAAGCTATAATCTAAGGTCTACAGAAAACGCAACATTTTAAGTATGGAAGACCTATCCTGCCTTTTTAGCCTCATATTTTACAAATAGTTAGGATCAACCCTTCTGTCCATATTTCATATTTTATCACTTGTCTGTTACGATTCAATCTCTTCTATTATTAGCAGTCAGAAAAAGCTGCTCAAAATGTGAGCACTTGTTTCTCTAAAGGTCCATATGACATTTCAAACATTTGATAAACCATTTATTATCGCTCATGTTGTTGTGTTTCTCATTTTGTACGATGATCATAAATAATTAAAATCTGGATACATTCAAACGTGTGTTTCATGTGTATTTCTTTTCACAGAAAAAGTCCAAACAGTATTTTGAAAATACAGAGGATTTTATTCCAAACAATATGCATATATTAAAATAGGATTTTTTTTTATTGAGCAGACAAACCAAATAAACAAATTCAAGCCTAACAAAACAAAACTGTAGATGTCTCACTACAATCAGATGTACAACAGCACGCTCTTCTCTTAATGTCTTTCTTTGCTCTCCTAACTTCTACTCTGGATTTATTTATCTTGTTTATTAAACCTCTCTAGTTTAATGATTGCTCTCCAGCTCCTTCACGCGCTTGGTCAGCTCCTCTACCGCTGCGTTGAGGTCTTTCACCTCCTTTCTCAAGGACTGAACCTCCTGAGAAACAAACAGACACAGATAGAGTTACAGTAGGATTACAGATTCACAGTTAATACCAGTTACCTGTCGTGCTATTTATCAATCTAGACTGTGTTGCTGTCAGTTGCCTACATTTTGGAGATAATGGCTGTAGAGAAGTCTTCCTTCTCTCCAATACAATAGGACAATATAGCACGAGAATGAAAATACATATGAAAAACTCAACAGCAAAATCCCTTTCCAGAAATCATGACCAGGTTCCTCAAGATGATCCAGACTTTGTTGTGAGCAATATAGGAACTATAGTTGAAGGAAAATATTTCCGTGAAACTACTCACAGGAAGGTCTGTGGTACTTTTTACTAGTCACGTGCCATATAGTCCTATTATATCCATAAGAAGGTAATACAAATGATTACATGTTGTATTCACTGTTCAGATCTTTCACTTCTATGCAGAGTGTAAAAACACGTGGGTGCAAGTAAAAGTCCTGCAATCAAAACTGTGTAAAAAAAATAATTAAAGTACCACTATGCATATAGGGGTTATATTATAAAAAATATGTAGTCATTTAAACATTATCACTGTTTTAATAACTTTATATGCAGTACTAATGTTATATTTAAGTTGAAATTTATTCAATCTCTGCAGTATAAAGGAGCAGAAATGGAGTCAAATTTAACTGAATTACATTACTTGAGTAAATATACTTAGTTACATTCCTCCACTGCAACTTTTGAAACAGTTTGAACCCTCAATGTGACGTATAGTTTATAGCTTTAAATGTCTCACCTCGCTGTTATCCTGTTGGGTCCCAGCAGAAGCAGTTGTGGTCTTCAGGAGACTCTTGTGAACTTTGAACTCTTTGGCTTTGGTGGTTGCTACAAACCCGTCCTTCAGAGAGATCAGAATAGGCTTGCCCTCTTTTCCTTGAAACCAGTCGTCAGCTTCGACTGAAGGCTCAGGGCCGACGGTGTCGGGGTACAGATCCTCCTGGAACAGATCAGACTGACCGGCAGAGAAGCAAAGAGTGAGTTCAGGTCAGAAATGCACAAATGAATCTACATGTAAACCAAGGAAACTCATTGTGACTGATAAAAGCACATGTGGTGTATATTGTACCTTGCGTGGCACCGTCATGACTACAGGCTCACATTTCCTCTCATGGAGTTTGTAGAACCTGAGGGAAGAAATATTTGTTCATATTTTAAGTTTTTGCGTCAGTCTAGCTTGAGTTAATCAGTTTCCTTTTGAGGGAATAGACTCTTTTCAACATAAACAAGACTAAAAATCTGGCCATGCTAGCACCTCTGTAGCACAACGCTAGCAGTGCAGTGCTTGTGCTTAAGCACAAATTCAAGGTACTTTACTGTACTTTACTTTACTTTCATGTCCTACTACTTTATACCTCTCCTCCTTACTATACAGGGGTAAATGTTGAACTTTTTACATTTGTCGGAGAGTTTTAGTTCACAAGAATACATAATGATCTAATAGAAACGAATGGATTGCTGTACATTAAACTAGCCAACAGTATATAAAGGTATTAAAATACAACATACACATTAATGCAGCAGTAATATTAACCCAGAAACTTCATATATAATAGTTAAACACTGACAGAGAACATTTTAAGGCCCAATTGGTACTTTAAGTACACTTTGCTTATAATATTGACATACTTTTACTTAGGTAAAGGGTTTTGAATGCAAGTCTTTCACTTGTAGTGGATTATTATTAGTCTTTTTACTGAAGGTAGGATCTGAATACTTTTTCCACCACTGGACACGGATGTCTTTACCTGGTGATTTCACACTTGTTGACCTCCAGGCCCCTCTTGGGCATGCATCCCATCCCCTTCTGGCTCTCCTTGCTGCTGTACATGGACAGGTAGTGGACATAAGGGGCTTCATCTGTGATCTCAAAGTAACGAATACTGCTGTCTCCCTGTGAACAAGATGTGAGCGTCAGATGTGTGTGTGTGTGGGTGAGACAGACACAGAAAGGCGGTTATTTCAACATCTAAATCTAACCTTGCCACAGAGGTAGACGATGCCAGTGTCTGGGTCAAAAAATGGCAAAAGAACGCCACTACTGGTGTCCAGTTCCTGCAGGGTCAGAGGCTCCCCGAAGTTATTCTGTGAGAAGAGATTCAGATACAAAGAGTTAGACGTTTGATTAGTCAATACAAGATCCTATATGAAAAGAGCTGCTCGAGCAGACTGCAGGTAAGCCGAGGACTTATTTGATTGAGCTTGTAAGCTGGCAGTTGTGAAACAGCTGTGTTGTAGATACAGTAAATAACTCCTGAGCAACAGTTTGGTAAGATTTGGAAAAGTACCACAAAGAGTCCAATCTCTCTCTCTCTATATATATATATTAGCAGAGTTTAACACCAGAATGTCCGCTCATATGAATCTGCTGAAAGTATGTCATTTTGAAAATTCTTAACTAGGTGAAAATATATCAATACAAATTTGTTTTATTGTTAGCACAGTATTTTTATAAAACAGTGGTTATCAAACTCACCCCCAATAACCACAATTAAATATGTTTCAGTGAAGTACTTGAACTTATTATTGTGTAATTAAGAATTATGCATGGCTGATAATGTTTTTATTATTAACGGAAATTCAAAAATCCCCTCCTGCAGTACTCAAAAGTACCCCTAGGGGTACTCGTCCCCCTATTTGAGAAACACACCTGGAGGGCATCTTTAGAGGCCCTGACAAGCTATTTTCTTCCAAGAGTAAAAACATAATCCTGCCAAAGTTGGAACTGGTGTTTCTGTTTTGAATGTCTTCTTCATACTTTTACTTAAAACACTTTAACTGTATGTGTCACTCTGAAAACAGTTACAATTGAAGAATAAGAAGGATGAATAATAGTAAAGTAAAAACAGTTTTCAGCTAGAGACAGAAAAGAATGTAAGAGACAAGTCTTGGACTTGGACATGCAGGTTGACACTCACTGGGTCCCACAGCGCCACCTGTCTCTCACTCATGCGGCTGAAGCCTGTGCTGAGGATCTTCCCGTCGGCCACGAACACAGCCCGAATAGGCCGGGAGCCCTCATGAGGCTTCTCCTTCTCCTGGAGGCGTGAGAGGCAGAGCAGAGATGTTACAGACAGAACCTTTCGTTGAGTCCAATTCAACCATACTCTGTATTTTAGCAATGAGGGCTCTGGATGGAAATGTAATTACTCCTTATGAGCATAAAAATAATATCATATTATTAGAATATCAAAAACAATGATATTCTTAAGTTATTATAATAATTATTGTTATTATTATTAGCATGTGCAAAAAAGATGATAATCGGGTTCCATTTCACTTATAACAAAAAGTAGTATCAAATTCCTTTACTTTTGCACTGAAATTCATCAAATTGCTGAAGAAAAATACTTACTTAAATGGCACTTTCAAATTTATATAATAAATAATTAGTAAATTATCCAATTAGTCCATTCACCAAAATGTATAGCAAATTATAATATTTTAAGCGAAAATGCCTCAAATGTGCAGCCTCTCAAAAGACCGTAAATTTAAGACATTTTGGAAGATTAATATCTTTAGAGGGTTTATTAGACGAAAAAAAAAGAAGCTATTTCAAGACGTTTGAGTCATTGTGATGACTTTTTGGTATTTTCTGACCTTTTGTTGACAAATGACTCAACAAAACATGTGTCGCAGATTAATCAATAATAAATAAGAATCCTTCGATGCAGCCCTATGATTACAGTTTGTGAGTTAAATGTCACTGCAGATGTTTGCTGAGAAATATAATTGAAGACTTGTTTTGGCAGTGCGGTGTTTAAGGGAAGGAAAGAAGGAGGGGAGGATGGAAGGAAAGGGAGGAAACCTACAATGAGCACGGTGCCCTTGCGTGGGTCCAGCACTCGCATGGTCTTGTCCTTGCAGGCGGTGAGGATCCTGGAGCCGTCCTGGTTCCAGCAGGCGCTGTAGATGAGGTCGGGGTGAACGCTGTCGATCCTCACCACCGCCTCCCCACGAGCAACGTTCCACAGGATCACAACGTTATCGCAGCCTGCAAGGACACAGCAGCCACAAAGGTGGTCAATCGAAAGAGGATTCACAGTGGGCCGTAAAGCCTAATCTATTGAATAAATAAAATTAAATCCAGGTAAGTATCGCGTTAAAATGTGCCTTACTTTCTCATTAAAAACATCGATGGTTTGAAAGTCTCCATCATTGACTGGCATAACAGATTCATACTCTGATGAAAGCTTTCACACCGACTTCCCAAAACCAATCAGAGTCGCTGAGTTCATTCCTGGAAAATGTTCACTGATGTTTGATATTTCTAGTGTGTTTGGTGAGAGCTGCCATAAAAGAAAGGAGCAACACATAGAGAATCTGAAACATCATAAATTTATTCTCATTCATGCAAAAGACTGTTTGACCCACCTACACTAGAAATGCAGCGCCTTTATCCCAGGCTTAGAAGCTGGAACATCCAGAGATCAAAGGTTTAAACTGTATATTAGCAGCAATTACAGCTGGTCAATAATTCAATAACGGGTTATCTTCATGATATTATCAATTCTAACCACATTGTCCTAGTGACTCTCAGCAGTTGGTATTTAGCAAGAGTTTGCTGTCTACAGTAGAATGCTGTGAGCCTCAGTAAGAGCGCTGATGAATGTTCAGAGTGAACAAAGTGGGTGGAGGCTGTAAGAACTTCCTGTTCAACGAAGGTGTGAATCTCATTCAACAAAACATATTTGGCGTTGCAGCACCCCGGTTCCTCTAATGTACAAGCCAGGAGCTCCCTGTCAGATGATTAAACGCAGCTCCGGGTGCTCCTGTGGCTTCACCAGGTGTACGAGGTGTAGTATTACCTGCACTCAGCAGCACATTGTGGGCGGTGGGGTGCCAGCTCAGGATGCCAACACGCTTGGAGTGGCCGTCCAGCTTGACCACAGGATCCGTGAGTGGCGTGGTCAGCCCGCCGTCCGGGATCTCCCAAATCTGTTTAGCAAGGAAACATTAGATTCGGAGTTTACACACATTAGAGTGCAACATTACAACAAAACATCATGTCGTGCTTGAGTGAAAACTGAAAGATTGTTATATTACAGCGATGCCTACCATGACACTGCAGTCCTCGGAGCCACTGGCAATGATGTTGTCGTTGTGAGGACAAAACTCGATGTCCAGGACCGGCCCCGTGTGGCCGCACACAGTGGGGTAGGACATGTCGATGCGTCCGGTCTGCAGAGACAGAGACACAGAGAGGGATGCTGAATTCAACTCTTAAACAACTCAAAGTGTTCAAGGGACTGAAGGGTTACAAACAACTATGATGGAGTAAAAAGGCCTTGATGATTAAGCCAAGGTGGGAGGAGGAAGTTGATAATCAGCTGATACAAATCCCACTGCTATGCCTCCAATTACACCTAATGTCTAGTAACTGGGTTATAAAGGGGATCAGGGCCCAGAAGGTGAAATCCCATGGTTCTTCTTTTTTTTCCTTCCTTGTCCCAATCTGGATCATGTTGTGTACCTTTTTTTCAGCATATTGTATAGATCACATCTGGCAAAACTGAATTCTGTGGTTGTTTATTAATTTATTGGTTTCTAAGTAAAAAAAACTACTGAAGAGGTTATTGTCCTTAAAGCAAGATGAGAGGAACACGGCAGCACTAATATTCATCTCCAAATAGGATGAATATCTCCACATCTGCAGAACATTTCTCTGCAATTTCACGCCCACTGGTCCCTTTACTAATTTGTTTCCCCTTGAGAGCTGTATAGTACACGAGCGATAGGACCATGAATAATGTGGATTCTGCAGGGTTCACCAAGTTGAATTTAAAGACTTTTCACATAGAAAGAAAATTAATATATTATTCACTGTCGTATCGGCCAAAGTATGTGAGTATGAAAGAAACCCAGCAGGAACTATATGGCCGAGAGGGATTTATTTTGATATCATATTTTGCAAATTGTTTAAAATTTTAAAGTCGAAAGAAGTTGAAAATACTTTTCAAGACCTGTAGATACCCAATTATATAAGAATTTGGAAACATGCATTCATCATTTAGTTCACAATCTCAATTCAGTTGTTCAGATGACCCGAAACAATGTTTGCAATTTTTCCACTTTTTTTCAGGAAACACAATAAAGGGTTTCAAGTCACCTAACGTACTCCGTAAGTGACAGTAGAATAACTGGGTTGAAGCCACATCCTGCCCTCGCTGAGCTGACAACAAACTCCTAATATGGCGAAAACCTCTCAACAGCAGAGCGAGTGACGTGTAGAAAGACTCAAAGTTAGCATCAAACTTCCTTATTTAGCTGAACGTGTGAGGGTGACTGGCAGTATGTACATTTTTAAACATAAGCATGATGTTGAAATAAACAAACATTGAACCCACCAGATTCTAAAATAATCAACACATCCAAAAATGGTATTATAGGAAGTAGAAGGACACAGAAGAGCCGAGCAGCAGATCTATTCCTCTTCTTCTTGCCAACACAACCAAGGTGTTTCCTGTGACCCACCTTGCTCAGGGGCAACACCATGAAGGCTCCTCCACCACTGGCATCCACAATCATGGCCACAAACTTGGGGTTGACCGAGCAGAAGTTGCTGTCCCATGTCATCTGGGAGATTCGGATGTCATCGTAGCATTGGTCTGCTTTCACACCCTGGCCAAAGACGTGACGGAACTTGCTGGACCTCACAACCTTCCTGGACATGGTGAACTGGGAACAAAGAAAGGGTTAAAATGAGGACAGGTTCAGAATGAAAAAAGCAGATATTTTTTGTGCAGGAAGCCCAAAGTAAAAAAAAAAAAGAGTCTCTAATAGTGGAAACAGATCTATTACTGTGCATTTCAAACGCACACCAAATGTTGTCATTTGAATGCATAAAAGACTGTCAAAAAGAGTTACCTGTGATAAGCATAAAAGTGTATGCTTGTAGATTTCAAGTGGAAATAAAGTAACAGCCACAAAGCTGACGACACACGACAGAGGGAAAGCTTCAAAAAAAGAGGAAGCGAAAGCTTTCACAACTGCTTCCTCTAGTCTGTCTGTGACTGTTCCCCTCGTCGTTCTATAAATTGTGATTCTGTGTGTAACTTAAATAATTGTGCACGCTGAAGATGCTTTTTCAATACAGCAGTGTGAAGATATAATGCTATTTAGCATCAATTGACCTGCTGTATGGCGAAGAAGGCACATCAGTTACCCAAAAAGCGGCAGTTGCACCACATCCTTCAGAGTGAGCAACAAAACCACCAACATTTCTTTTTTGCCAAATTTGGTGTTCACACACTCTGTCATTGATTTTCCCACGTGTACATACTCACAAATGCAGATCTTATCAAGTCACAAGTTAAATCAATAAATGCATCCTTCACCAAAGCAGATTTGTGTCAAATCATACAGAAGTCCAACCAATACCCGCTGGAAAATAAACTGAACTATTTAGCAAGAGCACCACTTATTAAATACACTAAATATATGTTGCTTTACCTCCATTTGTAGATTTGACTTCCTGAATTCTGCAGCCGCGCCTAAGCTCAGACTCAGAAGAGTACAATAGCTCTGCTGCATGTGCATCACAAGACCTCTCTGGCTGCTCTACACCTAATTTAATAATCCTTTATAGAGTGAGCCGTAATTTTATCAGGAGCCTAAATGCATGTCAATAATTTCTCTCTGCCGCTGTCGCTCTCTGTTGTGATGGAAAACATCGCCTGGTACAGAGGAAACAAGTCACTGACTGGAAACAGGAGAACTCAAGCCACGAGGATCAAATATGCTAGATTCAAATCAGTTATGTTCTGTTATCTTTACCTTCTATTTACCTATAATATAATAAATCCACCTGTCGTAAAACGATAGCTTCACAGATGTTTTTATAGCTGTAAACAAGCTGCAGACAGATGTTGCAGGCCTACCTGGGAGTCGTGTGGGGGCGATTCAGCTCAAGGAGTTTCAGAGAAGCGCCAGACACCCTACCACCAGAATGAGAATTTAGAGGAGCCGGTAGGTTTAAAGTACGTTACAAAACGACATGGAGGAAGTGAGAGCTTCAAATGAAGGTGGAAGTGGGAGGTGTCTTGTTTGACATGTCAGGGTTGAACAACTGAAGAAGGCAGCATGAAGGGGAAGACGGTGGCAGTGCTATGAGATCTTTTTGTAAGATTATATCAAGATCAAAATGACAGGACCGTGCACGTGTAGATTAACGGTAATCCCCAGATTTCTGAAAATTGCGGTGATCATTAAAGGGTTGAAAAGCATTACGAGGTCACGGAAGCTCCAGACTGAAGGGATGCACTTGCTGTGGAGCACAGTCGAGAGCTGAAGGTGCAGTTTGCCCTGAAATGTGAGAGGAGAAGCTTTGATGAGACACCTGTGAAACTGTCAGGAGTTAAAATGCTTCCGGATCATTTATTCTTGATTATCTGTACTTACCTAAAGCGTTTGCTAATATCAAACACAATTATATACTGGTGGTCTTCTGTGGATATGTCTTTATATGATGCTTCTTGATTTCTCTCATTTTGTACAGTATTTGTGAGGAGCTTATATCTATTGGTCCCATAATTTAACCAATATTACACTTGTTCTAATACTTAACCCAGTTTTTATCAATGTCCCTTGTGGAGATTAATTAACTAGTGTTCCGTGGCAGAAGAACCAGCTTTGTAAAGCCCTATTGAGTTGCATAATTTGGAAATAGGATCCAGTGTATTTGGAGTCTTAACAGGCCTCTGGACCTCTGGTTCCTCTGGTTGATGTCTGTCGCTCTCAATGCTTAATTGCTGAAACAGCCGTTTCAACCCCTCACCTTGACCTTTAACCTTTAAACAACCTGAGCACTTACAGTAACACACTCTGATCTAATCTTCTCCTTGAAGAGGTGAGGTCAAGTAACTTCTCATCTTTCTAATATAGTGAGGTCATTCAATCCTTTTTGCACATGCACAAACACTTTTATACTTGTGAAGACCCTCCCTAGCCCCCAAGGCCCTGACCCCACCCATCAAAACTACAAGACCATCCACAGCCTTTGCCCTAACATTCACCTAAAAGTGTTTTACAGTATCTGTGAGGATCTCATATCTAGTTGATTTATAACTCCTAATGGTACTAATTAAGCTCTGGCATGAATTCCCAGAGGAAGACTTTTCTTTAGTCTGCTTATAGGCCTGGAGTATATTTCTCATTCATCCTGCCTTTCGCTCCTCTGATGCATGCTCACTCGTACTTTCCTTGCTGTCATTGTCTGGAGCTGTCCATCATGATATCAGTTGTTCTCTTCAGCTGTTCACACCATCCACATAACACTGTATCACACCTTCATTGTCATCCCATCATTTTGCTGCTGTCTCTTTTTTAAATACTATTCTCTCCCTGCCTTTAGTACTCCCATGCTGCCGTTACGCAATCCTCCACCACCATTTATCTTGTTGCTGCCCAGGGCGAACACCCCTGAGATACAAATCTCCCTGGAGAGAGTTGAGATTTATTATCACACATCTGTTTATAATCCTTTCCATTAACAAGGTCTTCTTGTGATTTACTACTCGGAGAGCTGAGGTCAGTTATCTTTGCTTTGACAGACTGTTGTTGGGAACATTTGATCCTGATCCACACGTACAGCTATATTGAGGAGACGAGTCACTCACTGACATAATGCATTCCCTCTACCAGTGTTGTCAGATTTGACCCCAATTAGAGCCTCAAACATGCCCAGTCAACAAAGAGAAGCCCAGAATCCAGTTACATTCATGAAATGGCTTTTCGGCAACATTACATTAACCCTAAAAAGTATTCAAATATATGAACAGATGGAAGTATTTCCAAGGCTTTTGTCACAGAGCTGGTCAAATAAAAACATTTTAGTCTAGCTGTAATAAACCTGAATGTAATTTGGCACCATCCATCACAAGGATAGATCTATATCTTATATCTTCATCTATTTTAGGAAATCCTGCGGGTCACAGGATAGTAGGAGTTAATTCCACGATTCATCACGTGACTGGGACGGGAAAAAAAGTCAAAAGGAGCAGGTGGGACCAGAATCATAATAAAAGGTCAGATTAAATATATAAATATGCAGTTCTAATATGAATTAACAGGAATGGGATGGGACAGAGGAACAATCATGTATTTTCTCTGTCATTGGGTTTGGGAGTTTTTTTGGTGAGATTGGGATGGGAAGGAAGTTAAAATCCACTCCTTCATAATCTCCTCACTTTATACTCTTAAAACTTATCGTTCCTCACAAACACAGAAATACAAAAGCAAACAAACACACACACACACACACACACACACATACACACACACACACACACACACACACACACACACACACACACACACATCTCAATAAGAGTACCATGGATGAAAGAGATAGCCTTTCGGCAGTTTTAAAAATATAGACTTCAGTTTATTGCACAATCGTTGCTGGAGACTGAGGAGTGTGAGAGCCTGTCTGTTACAAAGGACACTAATGTTGGACAGATGTGGGAACCTCAGCACAAGAACAAACTGTGTGTCTGCGTTCGTGCACATTAATTTGCAAGCGGACTGGATAATGAGGCACTCTCTGGGGATGCAGTCAGCTCCCCCATCAGTGCAAAGGGAGAAAGCAAATCTGACAACATACTGATTTCATGCTTGCATGGGTTCTGCTGGAGCGCTCATACACACATGTGAACATATACATGGTTCAGAAGTATAAAATAAACAACCCAGGAGAATGACAGTATGACAAACTGTCAGTTATTTTCATTTGCCTGCAGTGTGGCTACAGTAATGCCTGCATCAGTGCACATGAACGTCCTCTAGATGGAGCCACACTTGTTCCGTTGTCAGTTTAAAAAAGCCGTGATGTTGCAGATATGAACAGACAGACCCTCCAGAAAGCTCCCTTCATCCCAAAAGGAAAGGGCTTGTCTCATTATCTGTACACATTGACCAGTGTCATCGTTAGGATCCACAGAATAACAGTAATCATAATAATCAGTATATAACAATACAGGTAGTCCATTATAAACAGGTCATGAACAGGCTATCCGGCACCTGTGTTATATTAAAAAATGAATTTAGTTTCGTTAGTGACGTGTTCATACATCAAGTCTTTCTTTTTTTTTCATTCAACATACAGACAAAAGGAAAAAGGTCAATATTTCTGGCCAGGTTCCACTCATGTAACATGGTTTTGAGAGAAATACTCCCTTTCCACCCTTTGTCTCCCTTCTGTCCAATCTGCTACCCAGTTCACGGCATGAGCAGACTGGACAGAGAGGGCAGGTGGAGGTGGATGAACGTCTCGCAGCCATGTTTCAGACAGCAGAGGTCAGGCCTTGGATGTTACAGCTACGGTTATGGCACCCTGAGAAGTGGGAGACCCAGGATGTTGGAGCGAAGCCCTCCGTGACAGCGGATCAGAGAGCTCTCATTCTACGAACGCATATCGACTTTACTAGTTGCATATCCTTCGGCTGATGATGCATAGATAGACCAGTGGTAGTCACGAGGTATTCACATGCTCGCCAAGATTCAAATTTGTCTTTCCCACGTGTCTAGAAAAAGTGGTTACATTTAAATGATCAAAAAGCATTCTTAGTTAGGGTCACAAAAGGTCAAACAACTCTACATTAGCACTGAAACCAATTTCAGTATTGTTTCCCTCTGTGTTGTTCACATACATATGGACAGAGCGAAGCAAACACACGTCTTTCATTTCAATCTGACGCACCGAGCCGCGTCTGCTTCCCCCTCAGCAGCTTCTACATGTGGCTAAACCATTAATGCCATTTCTTCTTATGCTATATTTCATTCCCTTAACATATTGTGTATGTATCATAAATTGATCTGGGTATATTGTTTGCACTGTATGTATATATGATCTACATACAAGTATTTACATTATTTATATGGACTTTAAATAGGTTTCATAATTGTAATTTACTTTAATCCAAAGCCCTTTTGAGAACGATGAGCAGTGCAGCGTATTTGATAGTGATGTCTCTCCCACTACCCACACGGCCATTTCTAGGAGTGAGTGACGTGGTCTGTGGCTACGATGAACAAACGATTAACTAACACCGAGACATCAGTGTCTGATTTATACCTACTTTCATGCATTTTAATCAGTTTCATTCATTGTCCAATAATACATTAGTTTCGGCTTTTACATTGTACCACGGTCAGCGTAGTTAATAATCACTGTGTCAGAGTGAGACTGGCAGACATAAGTATCCGATTCTATACGGAGGAAAGTAGAGGGGGTGGGTGGGGGGACGCAGTCTGAGGCTAGTGTACGTGATTACGAGTGTGGGAAATCCTTCTTCGCCGATGAGTCAGTGTTAACACAGGAGGCAGAGGACGTGCTACACCTCCGACGCTGCTAATTTGGCAAGATAAAGCGCGTCTCACGGGATTGGCAACTAGTCATGGGGCGGCTGCGACTGTTGGCTTGGGAAACAAGTGCAATGTCATTAGGAAAGCCTGTGGAAACAAACATCTCACTTCAACCACTAGTCTTGAGCATGAAGGAACAGAGCAACGGTTACTTTTACTCAAGAGTAGTGACTGAAATACCACAGAGGAACAAAAACCATCATGGACATTCATAGAAGTGGTGCAACTGAGACGTGACGTTAGGGCGCAGGGGTTCATTCCTGTTTGGGTAGGCCAGCTTAATAAAGTCAAACTCCACTTTAACCTTTGCTCGGGTGAAAAAAAGTGCGACTCACAGAACACAAATCCAGCTGCAGAGCAAAAGCACCGCATTTAAATAAGACAGCATAAATAATGTAAATAATGTGCACCATGCTGTGGCAGTAATGACTGATGTGTATAAACCATCATCATCATCGAGAGTCAATGTACAAATAGACATCCAATTGCCGAAAAAACAATTTTCATTAAAAAGCATTTGTACCAATACCAAATACCATCTTTAGAAGAGGGCTGCACACGTTTCTAATGTCTATAAACAATGTGTTTTTTCTTGCTGATTATTGTGAATGGCAATGCATAGAGACAGACTTTTTCTACATTATTACTGAGTCAACAATTGCTGTAAAAAGAGTGTGAGGAGAATATGAGGAGCTAATCCTTGGGATTTTCTCTGACCTCGAATTTGATCCGTCAGCCTGTGATCCTGCACAGCAACAACGTAAACAGTTTAAGCAGCTGACAGAAACATAATTTGACCTGTATTAGCAAAATAAATAAGACACAATCAATATAATATATATTTCATTACAGTGTTTTGTGGATATTGGGCCAATAAGCAGGTCTTTTTTTATCTGTAGTTTGTCTAAACAGGGTCAAGTTGTTTAGGAACTTATAATAACATTTAAGATATCTTAAAAAGTTGGATATTGTTAAGTGGAAACCACTTAACCTTCAGTGTATCTCGCTGCCACATGTGCATCACTCTCTCATGTACACATGGTGGCATTTCAGTGTAAAACTCAGTGTGCCTGTTCGTTTTCTACAGAACAAATGTACTCAGTTTATAATTTAAAGGTTATACCACCTCATCTTCCTAACTTTCTCCCTTACAACAATGGGAGGTTAAAAAAAATGCCTGATTTTAATTGCCACTGGGCTCAGGTGAGAACGAAACAGTTAACGCTGCACAATAGATTGTAATGAGTGGTATAAGCCTCCTAAAGCACGTGAACTCAAATGTTCTCGCACGCTCAGGAATGAACCCCCTCACCCGTCTTCATCTCCTCGTCATCTTGTGACAGTGAGGACAATTCAGACACACACATAAAGAAAGTACAAGTACGAGTACAACCAGTACCAGTAAAACTCAGTGAACTCTATAAGTGCTTTGTGCCGCACTGACAGTATGTACATGTAGTATAAAAATATAGGCGTGAGGGTGTCTGAGTGTGTGTTGTGTGTGTGTGTGTGACGAGTTGAGATATGGATGTGCTGCATAGGTAGCAACAGTGACATCTGAGGACTTGAGCATGTGATATCTTCTAGCAACAGACTGTCTTAACCAACCACATCAACTAATGCTCGAGTAAAACTTCTATTGTTACGTAACGGCTTGAAACTTACCTTTTACTAGAGCCTTTTCTTAAGACGTTTTAGTGTTCAATACTCAGTCATTTTAGTGTTTAAAACTTTTCCATTTTTCTGTGTACGTGTGTTAGTGTGTCCGTATACACCTGTGCGTCCATGTTGACGGAGACCGACGGAGTCAAAATGCTTGTGCGTGTTACTTGACATACTTTTGCCTGCATTCGCACAAAGTATCAAGACGGACGTAGATATGAACATTCTGAGTTTGAACACATGCACGGACCACATATTGTCTCACCTCACTGCATCGGTTCCCCTATTTCCCCTCCCTCCCTTTGTCTCTGTAAACACCCCCCTGCCCTCAGAGGCCCTTTCACCTCACAGCAAAGTGCTCCTTCGGGGGCTGCAGGATGGGGATTGGGGGTCAGTCTGAGGGACAGTTGTAGCTGTTGATCCACAGCAGGTCGTCCAGCACGCCCCAGTGCAGGTACAGGATGGAGCCTACCACCAGTACGTGCATGATCTGGTGGCTGTTGCACCAGTAGTCAAAGAGGCCCGGGCGAAAGCGCTCCGGGATGCGCGTGATGTTGATGACCCCGCCCAGCACGGCCAGCGCATCCATCGTGAGGAAGTGGCGTAACGAGGTGGGGCTGCCGCCGCCGACGCCCACCCAGCGCAGCAGGAAGAAGGAGAAGCGGAACACCGCCTGCGAGGCGAAGGATCGCAGCCGGCGCACGCTGCTCCGAGCCGTGACGGCGCAGTAGATGGCGTGGCTGGACAGCAGGATGTAGATCAACAGGGCCACGGTGCGGATGAACGGGTAGCACAGCAGCGTGCTGTAGACGATGGGCAGCGCCCCTGAGAAACGAAAAACACACAGAGGAGAGTCAGCATAGAAATGGAGCCCTGATGATGCCCGACTCAGCAGCTATGTAACGCCTGGTGTGAGCCACAGCGCACAAAGGTCAAATTGTTTGCACCGAGTGTGACAGAGCTCTTTTAGAGTGCGGTGAGCAGCATGCAGATCCTCTGATGTTCAGTTGCTGCCCGACTGTGTTCACAGCAGCCCTCAAGTCGTGTGAAAGTCATGTGGAAGCCCCTTACTAACAAAATAACTATGCTTTCCAGATGTGGTAACTTTGATGAAAAAAAACTTTTCAGCAGGGGGGAAAATGTACTGAAATGCGGAAAGAAATACATCAAGTCCATACCGAGAGCTCTTTGTGTTCAGCGGAGGAGCCGTGACTTTGTCGACTGAAAGCAGTTCTGTTTTATTGGACTCGTCTCGAGGTCAAACGATTCGTCAATTATCCCATCAGCCGATCAACACACAATTTAATCGGTGATCTTTAAGCCATTTTTTTAAGTAAAAATGCAAAGAAATGCAAAGTTCCAGCTTCTGAAATTAGGATTTGCTGACTTTCTCTGATTTATGTTAAAGATAATTAAATATCTTTGGGTTTTTGGACAGTTTTTTAAAGAAAGCGAATAATTTGAAGAAGTCACCTTGGGCTCTCGGGAATTGCGATGGGCCGTTTTATACAATTTATTTCAAAAATTTCAGAAACAAGGCTCATAAATAATTAATCATTAGTTGCAGCCCTAGACTCGTTGTGCCAAACTTTTCTTGATGATTACTTTGCGAGGCCATGAATAAATTGTCGCAAATAAGTTTAACGCGGACAAAAAGATTATCAGAAAAATGACGGCCTCAGTATCAAGTATGAAACAAGCTGCTCTGTGCAGACTGAGTCGAGCATGTCGCCTTTACAGGCTCGCTGAGTGCAGGTCTCTTTTGCTGCTGGATGCTGAACGCACTGACGTTAGAACCAAACTCTTCTTCGCTGCCCTGGAGCGAACGAGCGATGACACTGCAAGCAGATGTTCCAGGGTCCAAGGAATTGTCGGGCACGCCCCTCAACAGCACTGCAACAGCAGTAGAGTGCTGCAGGAATGAGTCCGGAAACTCGGAAAACAGGTTCTGCACTAGTGTTATAAAACACTATTAATTATTACTGCATTATCGGAATAGTATGTATTTTATGGCTGAGCTAAATTGTTTGTTCATAACCATAAAATAAGTGAAAAATATTGCCCTTGTCAGTTTTATTAGGCTAATGCGACCAGCATGGACAGATCAATAATCATTTCAGAACGTGCATCATTACTTATATTGGCCAATTGACTCAATGGTCAAATATGTTCTTACTAATCAGTGCCGGTGCACCTCTAAGCAAAACGCTCCCCTGGTAAATCATTGATAATCAATAAAGAAAAGTTTACCCTTCTAAGTAAACGGGCCATACAGTACAGAAGGCAGGACAAAGAATCCCAAATGATGAATGTGAAGAAACCTGCTGAGCTTCAGGAGGACTCACCCAACGTGTTGATCATGCAGATGCCGCACACGTCGAGCTTGAGGAGGGTGTGGTAGACGGGCTCCCCTCCCTCGTGGTTCATGAAGAGGTGATAGAGCACAGAGCCCAGCTGGGGCGACAGGCATGCCAGGAAATGGACCACGCCCAACCACGTGACGCTGATCTGAGACCAGGGGATGTTGAGAGGCAGCAGCACCAGGAAGCAAACCAAAGGGATGCCTGAAGAGGGAACGGCAAAGAAACAGAGAGTTGCTGTTACCTCTGAGGTCATTAAAGCTGAAGCTCCTGTCAAGGCTCAACAAACCGAAAACACGCCTTTGTTGTACACAATATACTTAACAAATACAGTTCACTTTGTGTGCAATCGTTATGCAACGTCGTCTGCGTGTAGTTACATATTTTAACGATAACATTTTTAAAGCCCGTGACATATTTTGAAGAAATTTCTTCTTCTGGGCGTGCAGTGATCGACAGAAAACAATGGCCGAGCTAAGTGCACGCCGGTATGAAACCCATCTGTTCAAACAGGAGAGAATAGCACTTTGACACTTTGACAAAGCCATATGAAGGTGTTTATTGTGATGGATTCTCTGGCTCAGGGCTTTCAAAAAGACACGTGGACGTTATTTTTCAAATTGCACAAGAATGAGATGCCGTGAAGGGCTTCAAACTGTGCTGACTGAGTGCAGACACCAGCAAGTATAATGTGGAGCAGAGCGGAAACCTACATGCATGGCACAAACGCATCAGTACAGCGTCACTCTTTGAGGGAAAGACTCGGCACCCACTAAACGCTGAGATTGATGCCACAAAGGGCCGTATTTCAAGTGGCTACAGAGCTCCAATGTGCTGTAGGTTCCTCTATTGGGCCAGGGAGAGGCGTTCATTGCCATGTGAGCAGAAATCCAGACCTTGAAATGTGATCCACGCACAGTTGTTGCGATCATTTATCACTCTACGACACACATATTGCGCTGCCGTACCCTTTTTGTTTTGTGCTCGCTCTGCCTTTCCCAATGTCACGGCATTTGTCCCGGCCAGGTGATACTGGCGATGCCTTCTACTGTAACACATCTATTTTAAGTGTGTTATCTCATCCACCCCCCCCCCCCCACCCTCTCGTCCTGAGCTGACCGGGCGTACTCAGTCCCACTCGGCGTTGAATACTTCCTCTGAAGGCGTGAAAGGCTGCCGAGCTCATATGCAAAACCAACCGGCTCCATGACACTTTACCTGAAACGTTTCAACGCGATAAGAAACGACAGTGTTCCACTTTAGTTACAAGCTCTGCGTCGCTGCTTCTAAATTTGGAGTATTAAACATTGCGGCCTGATATAGGCGTCAATGTACGTGAGGTCACATGCTCGGCCGACGTCACTGGAGTCGCGTCATAAAGACGTCCAGGGCCACTTCCCTGATGATCACAGCTGCATCTTGTTCTGTGTCAGCTGGCAGTGGGAAGTGAAGCGCTGACCTACAGAAGGAGGAAGTTGTCTGATTCTACGAAGTCTGTGAACACAGGATGATGGCTGTAGGATGTAATATGTTATCTAATGTAGGATGTAATCTGATTTAGGATATAATCTGATGTATGAAGGATGTATTCTGATGGCAGTTTAAATCGTACCAGACTGAAAACAGAATGACACAATACAGATTGCTAACAAGCCGCCCACATCAGTCTCCCCTCTGGCTGCACAGATTAACACATTACTGCAATTAATTTTGCCTTGCACCAATCTATTAAAAGAATGTCATATTGTTGTGTAACGATGACATTTCTGACCAGATGAAAAAGCCACTTTTCGTTACGTGCAGTTCAAACATCTCTGTCAAACTTCTGCTTGTTAGCGGACGGACATCGATGTTCAATTTGGCTTAAAGCCCATTTTGTAGTTAAAGGAACAGTGTGTAACCTTTAGGGGGATTAATTAGCAGAAATGGAATATAATATTAATAACTCTGGTTTAATCGGTGTATAATCAACTGAAACTAAGATTATGTGTGTTTTCGTTGGGTTATAACATAGACTTTATATAAGAAGTGGACGTTGTCATCGTGACGTCGCCAATAGTTTGTGGACGGACGTTTTGAAGCATCGAGTATGGCGACTTTGCCGTCGCCATCTTGTCTTTTTTGCAACCGATCAACGGACGTTACCATATTTGGAATGCGGAGGAGTGATGTAGAGACGGCGTATGCGGCTCTGGTAACAGCAGCGACCTGTCAATCACAGTAAGCCTGCCCTAAAGCACACTACGCTTTATGGTCTATTTGAATAGACCATAATTTAATAAATGAACGTCATGCTGTATTGAAGAAGACATAAAACTAGGGATTGAGACCATAAACTCGTGTTTACAATGTTTACTGAGGTAATAAATCAAGTGAGAAGTAGAGTCATTTTCTCACAGACTTCTATACAGTCAGACCCAGACACTTACACAATGGCTTCACTTCAGTCAGCTTTAAGTAATGGGTTTACAAAACATACATTTAGATGTGATACATTGTTAAAGAATCAATTACCCCACAGGGTTTACTCTAGAAGAGATGCATCTAATGATTATTTTCAGCATATTCTTTAGATTAATTGTAAGGGCCGGTTAATTGTGTGTGTTTGTGTCATTGATTGTGATTCCCTGCACCTGTGTTTCCCCTCCCCTATATATACTCCCCCGCTTTCCCTGGTCCCCTGTCAGTCTGTCTTTGTTTCTGTGTCCATAGTGTTCGCCACTCCCTGTTGTCTTTTTTAATCTTGCCAGTTCTTTGTTTTGAGTTTTGTCTTATTAGTAAAGCACGTTTTGGATTTTTGCTCCTCTAAACCTGCCTCCGGTCTCCTTCCTCTCTCTGCACCTGAGTCTCCGCTCACCACACCCGGTCGTGACATTAATTGAGTAATTTATATCTACATCTCCATTTTAACTCAATTGTAGAGCTCTATTAATCGATTAGTCCAAACACAGAAACATAATCTGCAACCACTTTGATTAATCGCTTCAGTCATTTTCTTTTTTAAGCAAAACAGTGAAACAGCACTCTAGTTAGAGCTCTCCAGCTCTTTGTTTGACACATATTTAAATCTGAATTTGGGTTTTGTACTGTTGCTAAGACAAAACAACATATTTGAAGACACCAACTTGTTCTCTGAGAAGTTGTGATTGGCTTCGATTTCACAGACGGTATTAATTACTCAATTAATCTAAAGAATAGAATATGCCGAAAATAATCATTAGATGCATCTCTTCTAGAGTAAACCCTGTGGGGTAGTTGATTCTTTAACAATGTATCACATCTAAATGTATGTTGTGTAAACCCATTACTTAAAGCTGACTCAAACATGTGGATTAAAACAGCAGCGTTCCCTCTGAAATGTAGTGGAGTAAGTTAAGTGTCTCATAATGTAAATGTGACCAAAAAACACCTGCTGTCCTTCTCGACAGGTATTCTAAATACATTGAAACACACTATGCTACAATACATTTAAGTTACTGGAGTTTTCTGCATCGCTTCAATAGATGTATAAAGCTTATTTATTCAAATATTCTCCTTTGACAAAAAGAAGATTAGCTCAAACATATTAAAATGAAGAGGTGTAATGAAGTCATGTATCCTGAATGCATGCTGTCCGGGCTATATAGTGCAGCGTCTGTCTTGGCACCCTGCCACAGACACAGTATACCTGCACAGGTACTATGGATTACTGTACAGTATGTGTCTGTAAAGTATCTGTACAGTACATGAAGGCTACTGCTGCGGGTTCAGAGTCAAAGTCACACCGGCTCCAGAAATCTGCCCTGCTGACTAAGCACTCCATGCTCTCCTACTCACCGTGAGTGTATATGTTCCCAAGTTCATTGTGCAGGTAAAACAGGCTCCTGATGCATTCGTGCATGGAGGAGATCGGCCGGTATCCCGTGAGGACGTACTTGTTAAATTGAAGATGTGGAGGTGAGCTCGTCCAGTCCAGCAGCCTGGGTCCGTTTAAATATGCCATAGCAAACACGGCGGTTAAAAGGACGCCGCAGAATAAGTAAAAAACAGACTGTACACCGATATATACATTTAATAAGATTATTGCGACTAAAACCTTATTGGACAACATTGGTGCAGCTTTAGGGTTACTATATTAAGTGTTGTGCTGTTCGCCGCGACGTCAAGTCTCTCAGCACTGACCCGGCGACGGCGTTTCTATCCGCGCCGCCGCTGTTGGCGCTCCACCGCCGGCACCTGCGTGAGAGTCACCCGCGAGGCTGGAGGCAGACACGGCCAGCCGCGTACATGGCGCGCGCTCGGGACGGTCATTACACCTGGCGCGTGAGCAATGTCCGTGCGGCGCCCGACGGCCCGGAGCGGTGGAGATGCAAAACGTCCCTCGTCATGTTGAAAAAGCCACTTCCTCGTTAGTTAGTTAGTTAGTTAGTTAGTTAGTTAGTTAGTTAGTTGGCATTCCGGTGCGGCGGCGGTGCGGGTCTGAAGGATGCTGCGCGCGAGCGTGCGGGTCCATCCGACTCCAGGTGATGCTAAGCTCGGACCTAGCGGTCAGATTTTGAGGTGGAGTGACTAGCGGGGCACACCTTCGCTTTGGTGAAAGAAAACGGGCGTCATATGCTCGAGTCGGCTCCGAGACGCTGTTTGAAAAAAATAAAAAATAAAAACAGACGAGATCCGGGATTCTGAAACGTTTTTGTTTTTTTTGTTTTTTTGGGAGAAGGACTGCGGGGTTAGCAAGCCGGGCAAGTCGGCTACCGATGTCCTGAGACTGGGGATGAGGAGGCAGATATTTCAGCCGGGTGACTCCACACACACGCGGTCCGGTCCGTGAAGCTTGTGATCTCTTTCTTCAACATCCGTTGCATGCAATTGTTTCCCACCATTATGTCTAGCTGGGTGTATTCCTTGAAATGCAGAGTCTTCCCTGGCGGCCTGTGAGTCCCCTGCATTGCTTTTACACAAGTGTCAAGCTACGCAGAACAACGACCGCGACACTTCCGGTTATAGATTTCAAAATAAAATCCCGATCGAAATGTATTTGAGAATTTTACAGAAACAGAGTTATAACACATTCAATATGACATACATTATTCGTATAATGAGAGTAGTATGATGAAAAGGTTATGACTACCAAAAATAACAGCAGCAGTGGATATAGTAGAATAATGATGATAATAAATGTAGTAAACATATTCTGTTTATGTATAATTAACACACAAAAAATTGTCACAAAATAAACAAAATCTGCCTCTATAATTTAGTGCCAAGCAACAAATGGTTGTCAGCCCATGTGGGTTTACGAAACACTGGACTGCAACCAGGATGGCCACATGACCGATCATAACAGCCTGTGTATCTCATTGTTCAGTTGAGTAGAGCTAAACACGGTTAACTTAAATACATAAGATGCAGCTGTTGATGCCTTTACGGTGGCCTAGGGCAGATTCTTGCTTGCCGCTATTGACCTATCATTTCTGAAGCACCATGTGAGAACAATATGAACTAAAAATCTTAAATGCAGGAATCCTTTGTAAGTCAAGTACACAAGAGTATAGGACCCATCTTAATTGTTAATGTATGTTCTATAACAACCCAAACCAACAGACACACAGCGGACCTTTGACTCTTATTTTTTGGGGCTACACACTTTTCCTAGTCAGCTTTCTCTTACATAAAATAGAAAGATTACGTTTTATTTTGAAGGCGAACACTCTTAACTTCTGGTCTTATTCTGTTTTACTAGGTGTAGTTTAATGCCGCTTGGCTGCACTCAGCAGTCTGAATGCCAGCACTGACTGAGCTACAGCTGCTTTCAATACAGCCGGAGTTTTTGCAGTAACAATCTGAGGTCTCATTATAAACAGAAAAAAAACACATCATTATTATTTGTAGGTTAGTATTAATAACAAATATATTGATTACAGCTAAAACATATGTATTTCCTTTCTTTAGTGATAATATAATCATGACATTTGTTTAGGTCAGCCCTCCAAGAATGTTTCCAAAGGCCTACTTGTGGAATTTTATGAAAACTATGTCAATACTAGGTAATCAAAATGTGTTTTTTATTGTAAAATTATGTGAGTCTTTTTTAAGATTTATTTCATGATAAATCAGGTCTATAACTAGATCAGAAACATGAGTTTGAGTGTAGCGCTCAAATCTCATATATGCTCTTAATGCAATTTCACTTTCAGACAACAACACAAATACTGTCATTAAAGGGTCAATTTTGCTGTTATTACTGAACAAAAGAAATAGATGCACTTGGGTTTAGACGTTTCCGAGGAGCACCTGAAGGCACCAGGTGACGCGCTGAAATGCTCTAACGTGAGAGAAGCGTTGAGGATCTGGATGAATCACACCACCTCCACCTTTAACCCTTCTCTGCTGCTTGGATTGTCTCACATGTAGCCGCCTACAACCACACCTCTGTGACGAACAAGACCCCCCCCCCCCCCTCCACACACACAAACTCACACGACACATTAATCATAATGTGGTTGACATCAGAGTGAGTCTCAATTCTGTAGAAAGTTTAGGAGAGAAGTGAAGAATATAATTAGTTTTTTTTAATGTCTTCATATATTAGATGTTTCATGTCAGTTGGCTCTTCTTCTCCTTGCAGTGCTGCTTTTCACATCTCCTTTGTGCTGATACAAATGTGCTTTTAATGTAAATCAATGCATTTAGCATTTTTCATTGATTGTTTTTTGTTGCCTACTCTGCAACATATGACACTAACTGTACTATAAATGCTTTTACAACCCGTACACATTGTATATTACTGTCCACACTGCATACATCTCACCTCTGGTGTGTTCATATTGATATTCCTGCACTGCTTATACATCTGCACTGCATCTTTCCTACTTTCTGACCACTGTTCTACTACTCTCTTTGTATATATCTTTGGGATATCTATCTTATCTTTATATAAGTTGGGCTTAGAGAGGTCAACTTACACACGTTTGGTTGTCATGTTAACCTCCCACCTGCAGCTGGCTTCTCAGGGCCTGAAAGACAACGTTATTTGTGACTAACTTAAGAAATGCATCATTATTGTGTGACAGTCTCTTATTCCTACCGAGTACGGCCACAGCCCACCACCACTTCAGAGAAATGATAGGTTTGTGGTCTCTGGTTCGTTGTTGACTGGAAAGTCAGCCTTACTTTCATGTTGTCTCTATCTGTTTGAATTCATCGTGACCACCAGCTCCTCCCTCTCAGTGCTGCTCACATTTCGTTCCCCTTGCTCTCTTACGACCACCATCACCTCACCCCCTCACCACCTCCTAGTGGCTTTTTTGACTTTTAAAAGGCAATGCGCTGGTATTCATGCTCACAGTTCGTTTCACCAGTGCAGGGTGAACAGGCGAGACGAAGGTGAGTGTAAGCTGATATTTAAATATTCTTTCGCTTTATCTGAATACAAGTAACCATCTGTGGGATATTTAATATTGTGTTAAGTTATTAAGCATCCGTTAAACTGTTTATTGGTATATCATCGAGTAATTCTAAAGTAATGTTTTCACATTCATGAGAGCGGTAGTTTAAAACATTGTGTCATCTATTATTGTAAGTCTATTTATTGATAGAGAAAATGATGTGATAGCTGTTGAGTTTTTAAAAGACATCGATGGACTGGAAAGGCTTCTCAGTCAGGGCTAAATTATGTTTGACAGTCTGTTGGGCAACAATGGAAAAAGTTTTGACTTAGTTTGTATATTAAAGAGTAATTGATCAGCACTTGTAAGAAGTCTAAAGTGGAATAAGGACTAAAGAGAAACATAAACTTGTGCGAATCATGCTGTGCTTAAAAGGAAATGAAAGATTCAATCAGTTCTACATTTCATTGATCTCTATTCTAGGTGGCAGTGAGGAGATTCTTAACAAACCGCAGGTAAGACGAGGATGACTGACTCACATGAAGAAAGTCACAGTGGTCAAAATACGAGAAGATAAAAACATGTAAAACAGTCTTCTGATCACTAGAAGATAGATATGTTTATTTTCACATATTGGTGTCACTTTTTATTATGCCTGAACTTTTGAGAAACTGTCTTTAGTCATTTTACAACAGGCATAATAAAAAGTGACACCAAAATGTAATTTAAACAAAAATTTGGCCAAAATGTTGTTTACAAAGGACAGAAGCTATGAAAAGACGCCTTTTACCAAGACCGTAAAGATGACAATTATGAGATGGTCCGTAAGTTGTTAAGTACGTCCAGATATAAAGACGGTTTCTTTTTTATATCAAACATGTATCGCTGACTGTTAGCAGGACGATGGGACATACAGTATAATTAAAAGATGCTTTATTTTGAATAAAATACTGAGCCATAAAAGGTAAAACACAAGAGTTACAGAATAACTTAATGTCCAACGTTGTAGTTGTGTACTAATGAACTGCTTCACTTTGTCGCTCATGTTTGTTCAACTGTTTCGTTTTCAGAATAAACCGTCAGTTTGCATTCAGCAACGAACTTAACAGCGACATGTCTCTGTTAAATCTTTGCGTCTCTGTCGGCCTCATGCTGTTCCTCCCTCGGTGCTCGTATCAATCCTGCATGGAGGGGACGCCCAAGCAGTGCATGGATGCAGAATTTGCTCCAGGTACCAATTTGGCCGGGGAAGGCTTTGATATCACCAAAATGGAGCGTAAGGGGGCCTTTGTGCTCAACATGAATCAGTGGAAACGCAAGGATAAAACATGCACCCTGTGCAGCAACCCCTTTTTAGAGCAGAAAAAGCAAAAGCTCCCGTTGTCAGTGGTGGACTGGAGACCGAAGCAGTCCTGCAGCACGAAGGTGACCGCCACACTCCACCGATCCAGTGAGTCTCTGGTCAGCGCCAGCACCGCTTCTGTGGAGAACAACTGGCAGACAAATCTAGACGTTGGTGTGGGTACAAAAGGCGCCTCAGTGATGCTCGCGGGCACTAATTCTAAACTGGCTGATTACTCCATGGGAAAAACTAAGAGTGACAAGTTCAGCTTCACAAGCCACAGCATGTCCTGTGAGTTCTACAGGTGAGAGGATGACGAGTGGGATGAAACCTTTTTCCATTCAGAACTTTAAAAATCAATGCAATATTTTGCTCCACTTGTTTCATATTAGTCTTTTTTTTTTTAATCTGGTCTCACTGTCAACAGCTACAGAGTGTCCGGCAGTCCCAAATTGCACAGAGAATTTCAAAAAGCAGTGAAACAGCTCCCGAAAGTGTACAGCCATGAACACAAGCAACGATTTTACAAACTGATTGACAACTTCGGCACCCACTACGTCACCAAGGTGAACCGAGAGGATCAAAACCACAAGCAATTTTGCAAAATGAACAACAAAGTTATACATTTGCTAATACACGATGTTTTTAAATATATCCCTTCCAGGTGAAGATAGGAGGAAGTATTCACTCGGTGACCAGCATCAGGCAGTGCGAGGCCAACCTGGAGGGCATCAGCGTAGAGGAGGTGAAGATGTGTCTGGAAGTTGAGGCGTCCGCGAGCATGAAAGCTACGATTAAAACTCAAGCAAAACACTGCCGGAATGACATCGACAAGACGGAAAGCAAGAAGTCCTTCTCCAGCCTCTTCAACGACAGGTAATTTCTCATATAATTTGTGAGGTTTTCTTGAATACACTCATAAATGTACTGTTTAGAACAGCTGTTGAAACGACTGTCTCCTCTACAGGTTCACAGAAACAAAGGGGGGGCAGACCACGGACCCGGACCTTCTCTTCTCTGCTGACAAAAATCCATCGGCCTACAAAGAATGGCTGAACACACTACCACAAAATCCAGATATAGTCTCATACTCCCTGGACTCGCTTCACGAGTTACTGCCCCCTGACTCCCCTGCCAGGAAGAACCTGCGCTCCGCCATCAGCCATTACATCCTGGAGAAAGCCCTGTTAAAGAACTGCAGTAGCCGCTGCCAGGCCGGCATCAAGAGCGACCCCCGGGACACCTGCGTCTGCCAATGCCACAACGACAAAGCCGTAAACTCAGACTGCTGCCCCACCCGTAAGGGCATGGCACGGGTCATCCTGACTGTGCAACGGGCTTCTGGTCTTTGGGGAGACCACTCCACGGCGACGGACGGCTACGTGAAGGTGTCCTTCAACGGCCTTATGGTCCAGCGTTCACCTGTCATTTACAACAACAACTACCCACGCTGGGCCATGGTCGTCGACCTGGGCTCTCAAGATGTGTCCTCTGGGGAAAAAGTGCGATTTGAAGTGTGGGATCAGGACAACAACTGGGACGACGACCTGTTGGGAGCATGTGCGGTAGCTCTGTCCGCTGGAGTCAAGGAGGATCTCTGTAACCTGCAACATGGCCAGCTGTTCTACAAATTGGAGGTGACGTGTGCTCCGAGTCTGAGCGGAGCTACGTGCAAGGACTACAAACCTACGCCTATCAGTCAAAGTCTGCAGAGTCTGTATGTGTCTCGCCATGCACATCCTGTTCCCAAGGCCATCCTGCTGGAGATGGGTGTGTTTGTGGATGAAACAAGCTCCCACAGAAACCAGAGTCTCACTGTCGAGACCTCAAAGTTTGATGTGATATAACGTCCGTGTTTGGCTTCACTGATGCTTACATAGCCACGCAAAAGCATTGGTCGACAAGATACTGTTGTTTTTATGTACTGTGTCTGTGTATTTGTATCATATAGTACCACTTGTACTGTAGATACTGGCCTTGTCTTTCACAGGAAAGCAAAGCTCATGCAGTAGGTCATCTAAAAGTTCTTGCATCTGTCAAAATGTGAGTTTGATTCAATGCAGTTTTTACTTTTTTGTATGCCTTTTCGTTGACATAAAAGAACATGTTTGCAGATTGTACGTATTGTGCATTTGTTGTAGCATTTTATTATCCATACATACATCCATATTATGTACAGGTGTGTTTTATGTATTTTAATCACATCATTGTATTTCTTTGAGTATTTTTGACAGGATGTTTTTTTAACCTGAATAAAAGCATAATATTGGAACTCTTTGTAGTATTTTATCTTTTATCTCATTCCCTTTTGGTTTTGATCTGAGTGTTTGTGCTGTGATAGTCTTCAGCAGTGTAGGCTGACCTGAGAAAGGAAGTGGTAAAACTTCCTGTGCACAGATGAGGTTTCGTTGATGCTATTACAGAGAACAATGTGTGCATGTTTTACTCAGAAGCTTCCATTCAGCATTATTTGACACATCATTTATTGGATTAAAACAGTAAGTATTTTAATATTTATTTGTAAAACATTGAGGCAAATTTCTTGCACTTTACAAACATGTATGTTCATCAATCACCACCAATTTGACTGGTGGGGCACCAACAAGACAAAAGTCCACTTACAGAAAAAAGACATGGAGGTTAAGAGAAAAAGACAAAACAGACAACACAACAGGATTGAAACACACACAAAGCTTTAACAACACATTACACTGAACACACTATGGAAATGATCCACTTGATGAAGTCCAGGTCATTTGAATTAGCCTGGTTAAAGAGAGAGAGGACAGGGAGGAGGAGGACACATGTGATTGGTTGATAACAAACACAAGAGGGCAGGGGCAATGAATCACAGAATTCCAAACCTTGGTGGAAGCTTTAATAGTTTTATGAAGCTTTAACTGGACCTTCATGCACTAATTGTCAACCTTCCTTCATTCTCACCTTTGTATCCCTTTCTTGGGGCACCGTTCACATCGGCATATTTGCCAGCTTGCTCTCCTGTGAAAGGATCAACACAGATCAATGTTAGAAATGTGCTCAGAAGAAAACTGCAGCAGCAAGAAAAAGAGGCTTGACAGCTCGGATACACATCGCAACAACGACTTTGGACTTTATTAGAGGACTCAGCCAGTTCACTTTGCTGGCCCCATACGCTTAAGAGGAAAATACTCCATAATGCAGGCAGTTGTACTTTTGGCGTGAAAGCAATTCAGGTAAAAGTACATGTTCATTGCATGTAAACAAATAAAAATAAAAATAAAACTCTGAAGACAAAGTTCATTTTCCAAAAATAGCTGTAACTCGTTTCTTTTACTCAGGGTAAACATGTTGTATGTTTGAACAGTTGCACAGTAACATTTAGACACGTGCAAAACTGCAAAATAATTTGATATGACATTAATGTGCAGTTCACTCTAATATTATGCAAGAAGACATGACTAATGAGGTCACCATGAACAGCAAAGTGAGTGGAAGAGGATCATAAATGAGGAAGTCTGTGGGTTTCTTGCTTACCCAAGGCCTCATGAGTTGCTCCTAGCTGTGCACCGTAACCTTAGCAAACACAAGCAAAGAAGTTACAATTTCACAACCGACAGAATACATTCATGATTTTCATCACTTTGCTGATTTCAGAGGTAGCTGCTGGGGTAATGTGCACAGATAAAGGGTATATTTAAAAATTAAAATCTCAATAATTCAAGACAAACCAGTACTAAAAATATTAATGATTACTGTCATGCTCATGCAGCCGCCTCTGTGAACTGCAATGTGATGTGCTGGTGTGACAAAAGACACATAGGGGTGATGTGCATTGTGTGAAAGGGTGTGTGTGTGTGTGTGTGTGTGTGTGTGTGTGTGTGTGTGTGTGTGTGTGTGTGTGTGTGTGTGTGTGTTTGTGAGTTTATTTAGGTGAGAGAATGCATGAAAAGGCACCTGTTTGCTGAGCTCCATATCCTGCTACAGCCCCTGAAACAACACAAAATATGTAGATAATTCGACTTCAATAGACAGCATCTTGACAAAAAGAAACATAGCTAATCTCAGATCATAAGACATATATCTGGTGTCTGTCCCATGGGGAACAACTCATTTGCTTGTAGCATTGTTATGTTTTCTCTGTTATCTTGTTTGACGGAGGGTTTGCAACCTCAATGAGATTATCACACCTTGCTGCTTTAGAGAAACAGCCAAACTGTAATGTTTCCATTAAACCGTTTCTCACACTTTATCGCTCTCACACAATCACTCATTCTCACCATATTTGTTGGCGGTTTTGGCGCCTTCAGCACCGAGCTGCTGAGCAGGATATGGGTAGCCACCATCAGCTGAGGGGGTGACAAATACGTTACTTATTCCACTGTTCTGGTAGCCGGGAAATGTTTAACTACTATAGTGTAACAAAGCAAGGCTGTTGTATTTCATTGCTGGAGTTAATTCCTTTTAATGAGGGACACAATTTCAGCTTCAAAGAAACAATAAACATCAAAGTGTTTGGATAGTTTTAAGCCACAAAGAGGTGGAGGCAAGAAAGGGGAGTCCATTGTTATACCTTGAAGTGTTTAGATTTGAACTGATAGTTAGATCCACTAGTATTACGCTTTCTGTTTGCATTCTTGCAGAGACTCACACATCTGTGTGGTCATTTTGTGGCTGGAGGCAGCAGGCAGTTAGCTTAGCTTAGCTTAGTTTCGCTTAGCAAGGCCCAAGTAAAGGTAAGAAAATCCTTTCAGCCTCCTCTTCTGAAGCTCACTAATTAACATGTTATATCTCGTTAATTGAATCCGTACAAAAACGAAGTATAAAAACGGCAATTTGCTGTTTTACATGGAAGTATGTACCGCTGTAATTCCCAACATATCAAATTATTCCGTACAATTTTCATCACATATTGTAGAGAACAGTGGTCAAACAGTTATGTTTAGCTGTTCTTTGACTTTAATTAACAGCTGCCAGCTATTTTTGATATAACATACTATGATGTGTACTGCAATACAAGTGTACTCTATTTTAGATTACAGTTGCAGTTGATTTTCTTTATTTTCTGGCTGGTTTTGTGGATTTGAAAATAGTCATGGTGAAATGTTGTATAATAGTGATATTCGCAGGGGGCGGGGCTTAGCAACGGGTGAATTGAAGTTGCTACCACATGCAGCTCTTACCATCCAGTCCAGCAGGAATCACTGGAGCGTTACCGTAAGGAACCTGGGCTCCTCCTGCAAGGAAGAAATCAGATGGGCCAACTTGATTCATGTCCCTTGTCTCTTTTCACCTTTTCCCCTGCACATGCTATAAACCAGCTCTGTGCTGTCCACCAGTTCAAATCTGACTCATGCATGGAAAGCCACATCGACAGAAGCCTGACTAATAGTGTGACAGAAGGATGAGGTCATCTTGTCAGCACTGCTCACCATATTTGCCACCAGTTGAGTCGAGTCCTGCACCAAGTGCTCCTGGAAGAAGACAAGAGGAGCTTCAGTGACAAACAACACAGATCATATATTCATACAGAGCTCTTGTTGGTGAACTCTAGGAGGCCATTTCCCTCCAGCTTGACACAACAATTTCTCTTATAAGTAATAGATTAGACTGAAATGTGATCGACAGATATTTTTAGCTTCATTGTTGCAGTTGTTTTCTGATTAAAACTCTTTTGCTGTGTATTATATAATCAACTAACACATTACTATGAACACATTTAAAACTACAGCTTTACATGCTGGAAATGTTTCCCACTAGTTTAAATTGAAATGTTATGAATTGGATCATGCCACCGTCTTGGGAGTCATTCACACTTCTAGCATTTAAATGTGTTTATTTGTAACAGTGTTTGGCAGCTGGAGGCACATAGTGTTTAATCTCTACAATCATTAAATATCTCACCATATGCTCCCTGTCCTTGTCCAGCGTAGACTCCTGTGCCGAGGGCTGGGAAACATCAGAAAAATATATAAACATGCAGGTGAGACACTGTTCATCTATTAACTGATTCACCCTTTTAAATGAAATAGTGTGAAAAGCATCTACATGAGCAGAAAGTCAGAAACCACCAGATTAAACTGGTCAGTTTCTATAAATAAGAGACAATAGCTACACCCAGTGGATAACACTGGACATGTGTGCGTCCTCGACGGCCTCTTATTTTATTCAGCGATAAAATGTTGCAGATTTAAGCATCTACGGGTTAGTGCCATCACCGGTTACGGGTTTGAGCAGGTTATGACTCCGCAAAATTGTTACCTTCACGCTTCCCTGATTTGTTCTCAGCACCGTCAGCTAACTCTGAAGGGTAACCAAGTCCTGAAACATAGCTCTAATTAGCATTATGATTGAATCTGTGAGCTAATGCCCCTTTAAGTAGACAGAGTCCTCCTTAATCTCACATCTTTTTTCCTCTAATTGACACTTACCAGCCCCGTGGCCATCGCTGTAACCATTCCCATAACCTGATGAGAGAAGGAGCTATATGTTAAAACATTTGAAAGGATGTCAACTTTTTTTCAAAAGGAATTCAAAGCAAATCTTTTCAACTGTATTTGACATTTCTGACAGTAGCCAGAACCAAAAGGGTAAGGACATCTTCAAGAGAGTCCATTGCATGCATGTGAAATACCCCTAGACAAAGATTTTGCACCAACATCTCAGAGAAAGAACAAAGAAAGTCACTAAACACAAAAGATCAGCCGGTCTGATCTGAATAGCAGCACTCCTGTCAGTCACGGCTTTGATGCACATTCCCTCTGACACCAAACATGTCAGAGGGAATGAAGAGTGATCCTCTTCTTCAGTCATTGCAGGCGGACAATTTCCTTTTCAAGTCTACGGTTTGGTTTTCTATATTCAAAATGTCTTCTGTATTGCTCTCCGTACTTGCAGAGCTCACTACTTGGTCACATTTGAATTCCTCTGCATGGTCTGATGAGTCGTCACTTACCGTAGCCATTGCCTGCCATGGCACCCAGGTATCCTGTTGCTCCCTCACCATAGCCTGTGATAGCACACATTCAGAACATGTTGCATGGGACACACACTCTCACTACTTCTGCATTTGTTTAAAATATATTATCAATATTTGATATTTAATATCGGCATTTTCATTTTGCACAAACCCTAAAGTGTGCCATGAATAATCTTTTAAGGCCATTTTCCACCCATGCGATGAGCCCTTCACAAGAAGCACAGTACACCTGAATGATCCAAAGAGCACCTGAATGTAATTACCACAAAGACCAAGCAGTGCTTCCACTCCATTGTCTTCACATCAATATTTAACGTGGAAAGAAACATATTGACTTCTAAGCATACAAAAGAAGAGGAAAAGACATCCACAGGAAGACAATACGAAGATGGCTGAAATGGTTTGTGAGTGATCCTCACTGAAGCAACTTGTCTTCTGACCTTTAAAGAAAGGTGAAGATGGACTCATACCCAGCAAATTAAATTTCTAGGACGTCTCACAAGCAAATGATCGGTTTACATGGCAAAGTAGGAGTAACAGCTGGTGTCCTGCTGGGAGACACGATCTACTGGGCATCCTCGGCCCTATTCAGATTCTGACAATTCAAATGCAGGTTATTTTGTTTTAAAACCCAAACATTTGCATAAGGTTATTAGGTTTGTGGAGGAGGCCCTTAATAAGCAAATGAGTGCAAGGCCTCAGAGAGGAGACAGGTAGTCTTTCCCTGCAACACTAATGGGATACTCACCATGTCCAAGAGCGGCTGAGATGTATGTAAGAGAGAGAGAGAGAGTTAAGAGTTAGTTTAAAAGGAGAAAAAAAACATGTGAGCATGAACCTTCAATTAATACAAAGAAAAGACAAATAAATGAACATTTACCTCCAAGTTTCCCAGCTGCACCACCCAGGTATGCACCCTGTCCTAAACCTGTAGGCAGCGCATGAGAATGCTTTATCACAGATAGAGCAACACCAGCTTCTCTATCAGCTGAACTGTGCGATGCGTCAGTGGCCAACATTACCTGGTCCGTAGCCCCCAGCGCCCAGGCCTGCTCCCAGATAGTTTCCTGGTCCTCCAATATAACCTGTGGAGAAAGTCAACACAAGCTCAGCAACATGATTTTAGTGGGCTGGAGGAACATGATCCCTGATTTTATTATTATAAAACGGAAAATCACTGCTTTTGGTTGAAAGTCAGATTTTAAATCAAAATCACGTTTTTTTAAACACACATGATAAAACCAGGACATAATATATCGCCTCATTCACTTGTTTCCATATACAGAAGATAGATACAGAAGCCGCTGTTTTGAATGGGGTGTTGAACATGTGCAGCTGACAGCGGAACAAAAAACTAAACAGACACAATAGATCTCAACATGTTTTCCGTGGTTGGATGGTTTTTTGCACCCTCTCCACTGGACACTTTCCTGGACTCAATCCCCAAAACCACAACACCAGATGCTAATGCTTCTTTCAGGATCTCTTTATAACATCAGTGGAACAAAACACGTATTTCTCTGTGTTGTACATATTTTCATCTCTGTCTTTTATGTCTTCCTGTGAATCCTGTTGTACAGTCTGTCCTGGAAAGTGCTATAAAACAAAACAAAAAGATACACAATAAGACACAGAGATGCCATTGTATCAGGTTTCAAACTACAATGAAACGACTTTCTAGAAACAAAAACAATCATTGAATCAAGGACAAACTGCACCAGATTTACATATAGTACCTGTAGATACAGTCCGGCATGCACCAGCCATCATACAATAAATAGTGTGATGTGGCTTTAAGAGCTCTGATCTAAACCTCTTTGACCTGACAACTACATCAGAGATTAAGAGATCATCGACTGAATGGAGCCTTGCAATGCACAGCCTAATATTTCATGAATGAATGAATATCCCAAAGCCCTCACAAACAAATACATGGAAATGTGCCGTCGTTTTTGACTCTGGGACTATAAGCTCTCGGAGGAGGATCCAACCTTTGTAAGGACAAAATAGACTTTCCTAATTCCAGTCTTTTCAAATGAGTATGTGTTCTACCATGCATAAAACTATCTTATAAGTAATGTAAAAATAAATACATGGCATAGCAGATGCTAAAGGATGTTTAAATATGCTCAGTGAGCTACCCGCGGCTCTCAGTCGGGACTAAGTTCGATATGCAAACAAAGATCACATAAACAAACGAGCTACTTCTGAGACTCGAAGGTCCTCCGCCGGTTGATTTAGTATAATCAAAAAAGCCACAGCCCTCCTGCTACCAAGAAGCGTTCAAATTTTGCAACAGAAAAATAAAATGTTCCTCCTTGCATTGAGACTCAATTTCACAACCTATCGTCACTTCAGAGTTCTGTTTTTATTCTCACTTCATCAGTTTGTTTCTTCAGGTGGAAGAGAGACATTTCTTGAGGGGCCCTGAACCACCTGGGCCCTAACACAGAGACCAAAATTATTCAATAATTTCAACCATCATAAAGCAGCATGAGTACTCAATTCTGGAGAATACAACAATAATTATTGAATGGCTCAGACACGGTTATTTGTTTATCTAATAAACTCTTCGAAATGCAGACAAAGATCATCCATACATTGTAGCTTCAAGCTGTATATCCACACACACACACACACACACACACACACACACAATGTGTGATATAATAACCGGTTTAACGTGTGTCCACAAAAGATGGCTATAGTTGGCTATACACTGTTTATATGTTGTAATGTAATTTTACCACTTACTGTAGAAACTACACAGTTTGTCACTCTGGGACTAGAAAAGCTAATTTGTTCGTTGAATCATACACAATAAGTTCCTGTTTGTTTTTTATTGTTGATTATAATAGGCGCCGCACAATGCTTTGTTTAATAAGATAAATACAGATATTGATTTTGTGAAAATGGATTATGTAGAGATTGTTGTTTTTAATTTAGCTAGTTATTTGGAGAAAGCCCTGGAGATGAGAAAAATGTATGAGCATAACCTGTAAGCTTGTAGCAGTTCATTTCAGGTCATTTTAAAGTTTTCCACATAAATGTGTTATTTAAAAGAATAAAGAAGTACATTGTTGAAACATTTGTGCTGTATTGTTTTTGCAAGATGCATGTTTTGTCTTGTCATGTGGAAAGGGGCAGATGTTCAGCGTAGCGCAGAAGGAAAAAAACTAAACTAAACTCTAATCACGGCTTAAACCACAACGGCACAAATGAAACACAAAGAGACGTGCAAACAGACCTCAAGGCAACAATAAGCCGAAGGATTAGGACAAAACAAGACAACAAGGAAGCAGCTACTGCTTCCTGATGAACAAGAGAGGATCAGCATAGAAACTGCTCCCAAACGTGAACCAGATACACAATACTATCCACAAACAGATATCCACTGCTTATTGCAAAGCTTAGGTCATCAAATATGCATTAATGAACAAGCAAAAACAAACTCAAGAAATTAATAATCATCAAGAAAACAATGCTTGTACTTCGCATGTGTGTCAAACTCTCATGTGGCTCCAGATTATATATATATACACTTTAATGTACACTTGGCTCTTTTAATAGTCCATAAGCCAGACAGGAGCTCCAACTGTGTTTGCCCTGGTTTTAACATAAATAATGCAAATCTGAGTGAACACTAACATACTCCAGTCAGGTGTCAGTAATGCACCTAAAGCTCGATCATCTGCTAAACATGCCATAAAATAAAGAAGATTTACGTTTCTGATCAAAATGGTCTATTCAACGACCGGCACAAAAACATTGTGCTCAGGTTTTGCTTTCCATGCAGCAGCAGTCACATAGAAATACACTTCTAATGGTTCTTGGTTGCATTTATGCTTTTTTTTATATATCAGATTGTTACCAAATAAGCCAAAGATGCAGGAAGTGACTACATTAATTCAGGTGATTATTAAGTCAGACGCCTCATCATGGAAATTAGGAATTAATAGTTAGAAGCCCAATAAAAACCAAGGCCAACATTTTAGAAAAGATGGAGACTTTGCAAACCGGCACCTGAAAAGATTTGGTCAATAATTGAATCAAGAAAGAATTTCAAACAAAGGTGGGGAAACCAAGATATATAATAACTATTTTAAATTTGTCATTAAGGATTTGGATAACTGATAGAAAGTGGAATTTATTGGGGAAATAAAGTGTAGATCTCAAGAATGCACAAAATGACATTGTGGTGATGTATAAAGACAAAGCTTTGCTCTTACTTGTTGCCTGGTCATTCCTCCCAGTCTGTCCTGGGATACTGAGAGCTTTTGACTCTGAGACATCACGTTCAGCAAGGGAAAGGTGTTTGACTTTCTGACCGTCAGCAGTAAAGGTTTTTGCTTCATGCCTTTCTACTGAGGCGATGCCTAAACTTTGGGTTCCACTTGCACCTGGGATCACTGGTCCATAGCTCCCGCCTCCTTGTTCTTGAAGATTTAGAGAACCAGGACCACGCTCTACAGAAACAGTCCCACGGATTCTAGGCCCACTTTTGTCTTTCGCCACAAGTCCATGGTCTTTGACACCTTGGCCTTCTGCCACAGCAGATGCATAGCTTCTGGTTCCCTGACCTTGAAGGAGAGAGAATACATTGCTTCTGCCATCTTGAGCTTGAGAAAGAGGCCGTTGATAGGTCCGCTCTCCCTGTGCTTGTGGAGTTGAAATTCCAAGATGTTTGCCGTCCTTGCCAACGTGAGGCTGAAGCACTAAACCTTGATTCCTCTGTGCTTCTGAACCCAGATGCTCCTGGTGATTGATTCCCAACACATCTGACAAATCACGAGTGGATCCACAGTTTGGGGATCGCTGATTTTGTTGGCTAGATGAATCATAGTCTCTTGCACTCTGGACCTGAGAGGAATCCAGACTTCTGGTTTTGTCTCTGACTAGAGGCAGCTGCTGTCTTACACCCCTTCTTTCTAACACCGTAGGCTCATAACTTTCTCCTCTTTGTGCTTGTGAAACAACCAGACTAGGACCTTTACTCTGTTTATCAAGAGGTGTCATAGGTCCCAGACTTGATGACTTGATCAATCGATGAAGGCTTTTGATCTCTCTTCCGTGTGGCAGCACAGCAGGTCTAAAGCCATATTGTTCCTGCAAATGGGGATCAGTTGGTATATCGCTTCTCCTCATGTTGGGCATTCCAGCTCCAAGAGTTCTGTCTCCATACGAGGGACCAAGTGCTCTGCTCTTTTCTCTCTTCAGATCTTGAACGGCTTGGCCCAGATCGACCATCTGAGGTCCACCCAAATCTGCTGCAGACACACCTGGCAGAGAAATATCATCATGCATTCACGACGTCTTGTGTTTCTTTGAGGCTCAACAGCACACTGCAGTGGCCAGTGGCAAAACGTATCTACTGCATTTAATTAGACCTGTGTATAAGAGCATTCAATGCAATTAACACATCATCCATAGTATAATCAGTACTCAAATGGAGCTAACGGAAGACCAAACAAGGCAACATCCATTATGGCCTGAAATCAGTCCAGTGTCAGAGGACAGAATCATCACCATAATTGGAAACAACATACAGCTGAAGCCACACTTTGAAAGGACACTCAAGGCGCTTCTCACTGAGTCAGAGCGATGACATCAACACATGACAACAAAATGTTGCCACCCCAAATTGTTGAACTGCCATAAAAACACATCAGTGTTACAGAACAAGAAGAAGACGCCACCGGACGCATCAGTGTGTGACGAAGACAACTGATAAATAAAAGCTTATTAAAACACTGATGGAGGATGAAGGCAGAAACCTGCAGTACACAGCAAAAGTTTAAAAAGTGAAAAATATTTGCAGTTTCACTCAGACTTTCCTTTAAAACTACAGACGTGTGCATGCATTCTATTACCCACTCACTGGAATGCAGAACTGTAACCATCATAAGATAATATATTTAATAAATCTTCTGGCTCACAGTGACCTACATGACCCAGGAATTAAGCTTATTTGACTATTTAGTTTTGTCCCCATGAAATCGAATAAGTGAGCACAATTCTAGGCAAGATTCTAGCAAAAATACAGCTTTCACAACATCAGAGTATCACCGTAATCTTATTGTAATACGTTATTAGTGTGTATTTAGTTTGCACAACCTATTCCAGCACTAACTAATCGACAGACATCAACTCTCAGACTTTGAACGGTTGTAATAGGAGCTGGAAAACCCATGCAACATGCAACATAGATGAAACACTGATAGACGAACAGTCAAACATCAGACCTGCTGTGCACACAAAACAAAAACAGAGGAGCTGATGATAATAGTACAGTAGATAGATGTGACTTCATGCAAACACAAAGTTAGCATGAACTCAACGTCAGTGAGTCACAAGACACCAGATCCACAGATGTTACAGACAAAAACGAGACAGAACGAAGACAGACACAGACTGACAAACACCGCGGGTTGCTGTGGGGAAGGTTTTACCAGGTTTTTGTTCCTTAGCCTTCTGTCCAGTGGGATACCCACGTCCGATTCCTAATGATAGCAGACAGGAGGACTGTAAATGATTTCACTCAACATGCTAACTTACAGAGACACCCAGGCCAGCACCTGGCATCGCAGCCATTTCAGCCACCGGTCGTTTAGTTCGTACACTCACACAGAAACTGCTTCGTTTTACGTCTTTGAGGTTAAGCTATGCAGATCACACTGAAAAGAACAACTGTATTTCTCACCTGTATAGTCTTTCCAACTTTCCCTAATGAGTTTAAGTTGAGAGTAGGCCTCACTGATGTTAACTGTAGCTATCTATTAGCCATTATGTGACGCGTGGGGCCTATTTAATAGCCTACGTAGTTATTTGTTGTGGGCTTTTTTAATGTTTCAAAATAATAGTATTAAAAGAAAAAGAAAAAAGATAGTAAAAGTGATACTTTTTGATTTGTATATCACCCCTCATTTGGGATGGATGGCGCCCCCAGCATGCACCTGCACCGCCTCTGCCTGGGCCCAGCTGTGGGCCAGACAAGTCTACAGTCTTAAAGCGTGTTTGCAAAGATCTGCTTCTCTGTACTGGCACATAAAAGGCCCTCAGTTCAGTGGAACAGGACACATGTAATATTAAAGAAAGCTGTTGGTATTGCAAGACCACTCAACGACCTTTAAATGTGATAATACATCATCTCAGTATCTCATTGTTTTCTGTGCAATCTGGTGAACCTGTTTTTATCCATAACTGACAGCTTAAGTGTGTGTTCGTGGCAGGAGCGATGTTTGGAACATAAGAAAATACCCTCCAGCATACAAATTCGAGCTGAATGGACAAAGTAATTGGTTCTGAGGTAAGACCTGATTCATCACTTACCTGGTCTGGCTCCAGCATAGCCCATGCCGGCCAAAGCCCCATATCCTGGCAAGAAAACAAAAAGCCAAGTTCAGAGGACGTGGCGCAAATCTGTAACTCTGACAAGCACTCTGATTACATCACTAGTGCCCCGGGTTTTGTTTCTTCTGTTTTACAAGGACAGATCATTTATTTCTTAAGATGCAATATGCCCCTTATATCACGTCCACCGACAATGACAGAGTGCCACTTAGTGAAGATTTATCACACAAACAAGCAGAGGGTTTACAGAGAGTGCAATTCACTGAGCATACTCTCATTCGGGCAAAGGACGTAAGGAGATCATGGAACCATATAATCACTTACCTGGTAGAGTACCGAGGCCAGCGCCATGAACTGGAAAGTCACAGAAACATAGTTTTATTTACAAAGATTTTTACAGCTGAAACCCAACTGTTAATGCAATATGTGTATATACCGTGCTCCTGTGTAACAATATAGACAACTTGATCTACATAGTATATCAAGTGGATTATAACATTATTAACTTTAGATGTGTCAGTCTTACCACGTCTCCCTCCATGGCCAAGTCCATTTGTAAATCCAGTCCCCATTGCCATTCCTGTGCCCAAAGCGGCACCTGCAATCACAAGATATTGTGTTAAAAATGTGCAGTTGTTAATAAACTAGGTTTGTTATGTAAATGGAGCAAAGGGGATAATGAAGCAGTAGGCTGCTTGATAAGTGGTTAAATTGATGTACCATAGGCTCCCTGGCCTCCATATCCACCTTGCCTCAGGCCGCCTCTGCCTCCTAATCCGAGAGATCTGTAACCGCCTGTGAAAACAATCAAAAGCACGTATTTCACATTGTTGTTCAGCAGCAGTCTGCCGAAAACTATCATCATTCAGACTTTAGATACACAGATTGTTTCTCGGCATCAGGACTGGAGGGAGGGGTTTTTCACTTGGCAGTTTACGTAAAAAGGATAGAAAACACTCCCACTCTTAAAAGGTGTAATGGTCATTAATGAACAAAAGTATTTTATATTCTGATTTAACTTCCTGCTTTGGCAATCCTGTGCTCTGTGAAACGTTTTAGGTGTGCATCTAAGTTTTGCCCTGAATTATTTCGGTCTTGAGACGACTTACCAGCACCAAGATGAGCCGCTGGATAACGACCAACTAAGATTTAAAAAATGAAGCAATACAAACATTAGCTACTCATCTTAAGTGAAAGTAATGCAAGGCAATGCTTTGTGAAGGAAGTTAATCAGAAAGTTGAACATACTTCCAGTCTTCATTGCTTTGGTGCCATATCGGTTCCCCAGTGCTCCAAGGGCTCCGGCAACTAAGAACAAGTACAAAAAGAAACAGTCGATGATTTTATGACACAATGTAATAATGTCCGTCAGCCGTGTGTTAGAATGAGTCCGAAATTGAAGCAATAATTTGAACCCTCAGGAGATTCTTTTAAATATGTCTAATGCATAACTATTTCACATCTGTAAATGCTACAACATACAGATGCATGTTCCCTACAGTACATCTGTATGTGATGGAGAACACACTACACCAGCAGTAAATTCAATAAGTTAACACATTACAACGAATATTACATGTGCTCTTTTTTTGTTTTCCTGGCTTATCTGTTAATGTAAAGACTTGCACAGATAACAATACACACGAAAGCATCCACAAACCTATAAATCAGTCAGTGACGTTGCTAATCACGTGTCACTATTTCGGCTAATCAATATATTTGTTCTTTAGTCATTAATGAACCACTTGGTGTGTAACAGTAGTGGTTAATGCATGCTAAGTAAACCACTGACCTCCAGGTTTTACTCCAATGCCAACACCTGACAAAAAAACAAACACAGACAGGAAAAAAACAAACACAGACAGGAAAAGAGGAGACAGACACAAATATTAAAAGAAAATGTTTGTTCTTCTTGATGTTCTTCTTGATGTTTCCAGGAGTTAATGATCGGCCTACCATGGCAAAGCAATTAAAACACAAAATACGTGCATGAAACAGTTATAAACATTTAAAAGAAAACTTGAGACATACCTCGAGATGGCAACACTCTCCCCCAGGATACAGTTTGAGGTCTAACTCCTAAAAAATAAAATATAAAAAAATGCTAACATTGTACAACTGGTGGCGGTTTTCATCTAAAATGTTTCCAAACAGTTCATGCAATAGACCAAAAAACACATTTTCTTAATAAACATAAAATCAAACTATATACACGATACACATATTAGTAGGTACAAACATGTTGACTCTGCATCCACTGTATGGAAATGATTATAATGAAGCATGCACGATGTGTAAATATATATTTCACATTTATAGTTTATTATTTGCATCCTACAATGATATATTTTTGCTGCAGGAGATAAAGCAAATAATTTCTCTCTTCAGTAGAGCTTTCTATTTGCTGGCTTAACATTATTCAGCATAACTGCCGTGAAGTGTCAGTAATTTAAAAAAAAGTATTTACTTTCCGGCCTTTACTAAATATTGAACACCATCCCCAATAAGGCAGTATGAGAGGCATAACGATGATAATACTTCAAACTACTGAGTATTACAAATGCCGCTAGTGTGTCATGAATACTGTCACCAGACCTGGCAACCCACAGGCGAGGAGAGAGGAACAGATATCCATTGATGGAAACAGAGGATGAGACAAATTGGAGCGACTGTGCTGAGTCGGTCTGTTCTTCTCACATTTGGTCGTCAAATTTGACCCGCCTCTGCCACCATCCTTTGATTCAAAGAAATTAGATCATGTAAACCGCAGTGACTCACTGATGCTGCAGCCTCAAAGTCCAGTAGTTTTTTTTCTCTCCGTCGGTCTCACAGACATGATATTTAACAAGTGAGTGAGAGTGAATCACTGGAGATCCATCAGAGCATACTGCTTTTTAAATGATTAATGATTATCACGACGACAGCCACAACCTATAAATACTAATCGTATGAATGCAACGAAAATTTAACAAAACACATTACAAGTTTGTGCAGAAGTAACCCGACTTTGCTTTGGAATTTTGATAGAAGTCACTTTTGTTTAACTTGAACAAACCTGATGATTGTATCTTTCTCAACCAATAAGACAATTAGAATATTACATTAAAGTATCCATAATAAACTTAAATGCCATCAGATCATTTTAAGTGATGAACATTTACTAATTAACATGAGGCCGCAGGAAAAGGAATACATAAGGAATTGGATTTTTTTTTTAAAGACAGAACATGGTCTGACATGGTGTTCAAGACAAGTTGAAAATACCCAAATATGTTAAAGTAATAATTTCATAACTGAAGCAAACTGTTTATCAAGCGGGGATTTTAGTTTACCGCCAGTGTTCAGTCTTTACTTGTGAAATCCTGGAAGTTTTCTTACCGCCTTGCAGAGTTTGCTGAGCCAACCAGAGGACCAGCGAGGTCTGGAGCAGAGCTCGAACCAGCATGATGGCGATCGGCACGAAACACTGAGCAGCACTGAAGGAGAGCAGAGGGACCAGCTGATGGACAGATGAACGGAGAGGTGGAAGCTTAAAGCACCACTACTCCTGGTGTCTTATATATGGTACTCTGTTTGATACCCTCCTACTGCCCAGGCCTGCCCTCTGCGTGCACACACACACACACACACACACACACACACACACACACACACACACACACACACACAGGTTTGATTGGGCAAAGCCAAAGGCCTATTTTGGCCCATTTTGGCCCATTTCCATTAGCTGAAAACGCACCCACACAGGAAACTTTTTCCCCCGAGAAGGAGACATTTTTTTTTTTCAAAATTCAAAAATGTAATCAGAAGACTAAAAGTCAGAGAGGACATTATTTTGCTGTCGAGACGGCGCTAAAGAGCAAACATCTACAAGGCGTCTTTCTGTGTGTATGGAAAGCCTGTTAACAAGAGGCGGGAAAGTCAAAGAGTCGAGGATTCAACAGTGTATCTGCCACATACACAAATAATATGCGTGGTGAAATGCAATGAGGCATGCTCCAAAGGAAATGCACAGATCACACTTTTTAGTGAAGTACAACAATGTGCAGAGCAGAGTGAAGGACTCGATGATGATGACAATGAGATAGAGAGAGGATCCACATCAGGTGATCAGGTCAGTGGACAGTTAGCCCTCCTGTTAGCGTTAGCGTGAGGAAAAACAAGCTTTTTCTTAATCTCTCTGTGTTGGGGTTGTGGCTACATCTGCTGCTTCATGAGCTCACTAGTGCTGGTTCTGCACGTTCTATAAGTCCTGAGGGTTCACGCTGCTGAGCGCCACACACTCTCTTGAGGGCTCTGTGGTTCAGCAGAGCAGATCCCAGACCAGTTGGTGAAGCCCTCTATTAGGATTCTGTCCATAGTAGAAGGTCCTAAAGCGCATGCAACAGTGTTTTCTCCACAATTACATTCTTGCAAAAGCATCGGGAGCAGCAATTAGCAGCTCTATGGCACGATGACGTAAACACTCGCAACGGAACAGTCTTCCATCAATAATACACTTGAGGAATAACAGCGAAATGAACATGAAGACAGACAAATTAAGACAGATGTGTTGAACTCACCAAACTCACCTGCGTCATAGACGGTTCAACAACAGTCGTTTCTTGGGATTTGTTAATAAAGTAAACATTACTCTTCTTTCAAACAAGAAGGATAAACAAATGAGAGACAGCAAACAGGATATGTTATAGCGTAAATATCCTGGAGAAATGTGGAAATTGCTCAGTAAACATAACATCATTTTTGTATTTGTGTTGGGTGTTTTGTTCGGGAAAAGCATGCAATTAACAATTAACTCTCTCACACACACACACACACACACACACACACACACACACAATACCGCTGTAGAAATAGCACTCAAGGCTTCTACCTCAATTAAAACACCAGTTTCAAGGAGTTTCCATAGTTGTCTACAGAAGAGATTTGCAATCTGACCTAAAACAGGCTGTCAGCTGTAATGAGGCCCTTTGGGGGAACACAGTCTGTTGAGACTGTGTGCACGGAGCCCCTCATATTCTATAGTGTGGGAGGTCCTTTGAACAACAGCCGTTTCTTAATCTAACGTTTAAGTTTATGTCTTGACCTCAGGCTCAGCCGCACTCAATGCAAACGTCTGACTGGAGAACCACATATGACGGTTACGCTCTGTTCCTTGTTTTCATGCCACCTGAGGAAAACTAGAGTCACAGGGGCGGACCACCACATCGTCTTCTCTGGTGGTACTGAGCGTAAGACAATAACATAACCCACGTCTGACTCACGGCTCCCTCACCCATGATTCACTTCTAAACATTTATCTGTCCGCACGTTTGAGAGGTGCCTATTTAAAAGAAAATCCGATCTATAAGGAGTGTGTACATGTTTCAAGACGAGATGTCAAAGCTGTAAAAGTAAGAGTGGATTGTTGTGAGAGGAAGTGCAGACAGTGTTGGCTCATTTACCCAGAGAGCAGTTTGAGAACAGGGAGTGCAGTGTCTGTGGAGACACATCTGGATGGCAGTTTCACTGTGGTCTGTCATATTAGAAACACTGTGTGCCCCAGTACATACGTAACAATTACATTGTGTGTGTGTGTCCGTGTCCTCATGTGTCCTTTAAGGGCAAAAGAGAAGAAGTTTTATGATACAGCTCAGTACAACTAACAGGTACTGCATGCAGTGCAGTCCATTGTTTCCTTCCCTCTAAAAATAAACCCAAATGTTCCACAGAATGTGCAAAATATGGGAATAAACACAGACAGCACTGTCTAATAAAGCAGTAACACCTGCACCTGATTACATCATCAGTCAATCAAGCATCTCAAAGTGCACCTGGCGCCACTTGGTGGTCGGAGGTGTAATTACAAATCAGCTCAATTTGAAGACTTTCCTGAACAGTTTAAATCTGGTGAAGTTATCAATTGCAGTCTTGATAAAAGAATGCCAAAATAATTTTAGTCTTACATTGTATTTTTCTTTTTTTCTTCTTCTTGGCCTGGGGACTGGACCAGTTGTGTTTATTAGTGGTTTTATGCTCCTCTTCTGGAACAGCTCCAGGGAGCTTACCATTAGTGTTCAGCTCCATGTAGCGTACGCACACATTAGGGGATGAACACAAAGACCTACGCAGTGATGCTGCTGGCTCACTCCATCCAGGTCTTTCAGCTGAACCTGCATCTGGCTGAGCAGGTCTGGGGTTTGAAGACATTACAGCAGCATCAGAGAGTCTGTGACGATTTTTGGTCACGAGTGAAACTGGCATTAAGACTGAAGTCAGATGGAAGAATTAGTGGATGAAGCGAGCAGCTGCCCGACCAAACCAAACCTGTGGTGTGAAATAAACGGCCTGTCAGAGTCCATTTTAATGACACACAGCATCTTTCCCCAAAGGTCAGGACACGATCAGGTCTATTTAAGGATAAACGCTAGTTTGTTATATTACCTTTTTTTTTAATCATCAACCCATGAAAAGAAAATAACCAACAAGTAATTTATCTCTGTATGACTTAAAACTTGTATGTGTTGCTCAGAACGATAACATATTTAAGTGGCATGCAGGAGCTATAGCTGGCCGTGGCCAAAAAGTGTTAGTATTCTTGTTCACAGAATTAAAAATAACAATAATCAGATGGGGAATCTGATCAGTTTAATTACCAACAATTATACAACCTGTTAACATATTAAGTTGACATGGTAAACTCCTTGTTGCCTATTTACGTATCCAGCAGATTCAATCAGACATATGGAGCTTGGTTTAAGCTCTGTTTTTGGTCTCTTCCAACTCCTAGCGGAAATATTTGGTTCCTCAGCTGCCAGATGCTCCAGTTTGGTGCTGGGCAGCTTGTAGCTTTATTTGCTGAAAAACAGCTGCCGAGTGAACAATTATGAGAACAGTGATAGTGAACCACAACAGTAAAGTTGCCAGCCAAACAAAACAATGAGCTGAAGATTATAAGTTGTGAGGAAGTTCAGAGTTTATGTAAAAATAGTTATTATAGAATCAGAATCAGAATCAGAAACCGTTTATTGCCAGGAATGTTTTCACAAACGAGGAATTTTGCTAGGCGGAAGGTGCATACATTGGACATGAAACGTTAGACGAGACAAACAACAATCAACAGTCAACAGCAGTGCAATGATATTTAAATCAAGTATTATAGCTGCTTTAAACTGTCTTCTGACTGCCACTATTAATGCACAGCCACGAGCAGCCAGTCAGCGGTTCATTTCCACTGGCATGATACACTGAAAATAAAAAAAACACAGTGAGCTAGTCACAAAGTTAACTTGCTGTGTCAGCCATCAACACTGCAGACTGTGTGTCGGTCTGCACGGGATCAGCTGATGTGATGGACAGTGTATGTGAGTTTTTACTGAGTAACGTCGGCCCTCAGTCAGACTATTGATGCTGGATTGTGACTCCTTTGTAGTCTGCAGCCAGCGTCTACAGGCAGGTCTCACATACTCACAATTAGAGGCATCATTCCAGTGCGTACAAGAGTGCTACTACATACAGTCCTATGTTGCAGAAACAAGAATTAAACAACGGTTTAAAATAATTACAGTTGTAAAAGTGTAAGTGCGAGGCAAAGTTCTGCATTAAAATGCTTACGTTTGTACTTTAAAATAAAAACATCCCGGAATGGTCTGCGAGAAGAGCTGAAGAAAAGATCTCTGTCCAAAAGCGGCATGACTTCATTGAAGAGTTTAGATGTGAGCTGCTCTGAAGTGGAGGCAGGAATATGGTAGCTAAGTGTCTAGAAGAGAGACAGAGACACCAAGATGGGACAGACTGTTACAACTGGCACCGGCTGCTTTCACCTCCGTCCAACATCACACACACTTACTGCATCGCACACAATCAACAGCTGTCTTTCTCTGGGCACCAACACAGACGGGGTTGTGTTGGGTGTCCAGGGATGCTGTGGAGGGTAAACTCATCTGAACTCAAGATGACAGCACCTCTTCTTACTTGCATAACGGTTGACGCATGACTTCAATCCCCCATGCTGTAATTGAAGTCGTGCCGAACTGATTGTAAGCGAATGCAGTCAGGAAAAAAAAGTTTGTCTTACTTTTGGAAAATATACATTTCTGTATTTACACATCATCATGCGTCTGTCCACTTTGCTGTGTTGAGTCTACAGTGTTTCCTCCGGCGGCTGCACCCACTGACGGAAATGCTGCACTGCATCAGGTTCAGGTAGGAAAACCTGTTGAATAGGTTCAGTCTGTCTGTGGCCGTCCAGCATTCATCCAACAAGAAAGCTGCTTCTGCTGCCGGAGAGAAACTGAACTCCGAAGGAAGCCGTCAGCTCTGCTAACATGAGAGTGCTGTGATGCAATCAAACAGGAAACATGTCTGTCATTTATTTTATTGTATTTTATAAGTTCAAAAAGAAAAAAACTACTTAAAAACTAAATACTTTTATTACAAAACACGTATATTTAAATGATTTATAATGTAATACTTGATTACGAATAGCCACATGTTAGGTTACAACTTATAGACTATTTATCTAAATAAATGTGTGCAGGTTGGAGTCCAGCTGCACACCTGCACACCTCCGTGTGTCTACCTGCCGGTAAACGGCCGTGCTTGGAGTCTTCGGGCTGAAATGGAGCTTAGCTTCTGCCCACAATAACACAAGTGCGAGACATTCAGGCTGGCTGCTTGCACGACTGGCTGACATCACTTCTGCTTCAGGCTGCTGTTTGCACTGCAGCCTGAAGCCGCCCAGACAGAGACCACAAGGGCATTAATAAAATCAAGAATTAACATTCAACAGACGGGACAAAAATATTACATTCAAACTCAAGACGGTGCCTTTGTGCGAAGATATTTAAGAATGAATCAGATACTTAAGTAAAAGTAGAACGACCATTATCTAAAAATACTCCTTATGCATAATTGCTCATTTCAGTTGTTCATTTCAGAGCCAATTCTAGATATGTTATACACTATTGGGTAGATTAGTAATACATTAGTACATTGTGTTTTTATGTAAAACGTAACTAAAGCATTCAGATTAATTTAGTGGACTTAAAGATACACTAACTTCTGACATGTCTCATATCTCATTAAACTGATTTTATTTTACTATTAAATGTACTTACCTCCTTCAAATTAAACACGACATGTTCTGTGCAGGTAAATCAGCTGAAATCCAAACTTTTATTGTAAAGGCTTTATGTTTCAAGGAGCCCAATGCAGACACGAGGCGGCGACAGGAGCGTTTAAGGACAGTGTGTTCAAAGCAACACGACTCCATCTGGTGGACAGTTTATTTCAAGCTAAATAAACTAATTATTTTGTAACAATAAATAGTCCTTTACTTTTCATTCTTTCACATAAAGTCACAACTCTATCAAACAATTCCAGCCAAGCAATCAAAAGACTTTGTATGACTTTGTGTCTTATACACAAGCTTTTCATGCTCTATACTAAACTGCCAAAATGAAAACATACCTGAAACACTTTGTTTGTATATAAAGTAGTATCTAAGATTTAATTTGTGTTGTTTATTCACAACGAGATCTACAAATGTGCACACGATTAAAACGTGTTATGGCTTTGGGACAGCAGTGTAATGGACAGTGCAGGCTTTCATATTTTTATCATTAAACTTACATATATTATATTGTTTTAAAGACATATGTTATTCTTCTATGAAGACAAACCAACTAACAAGACATTTTTCCTGTTATATGCGAATAGAAAATGTTTAACTTAAAGTTATTATATGTGTGACAGCAGACATTCTTACATATGCCTGTACACAATTACAGTTATGAATGTATTCAAGTCATTTTTGCGCAGAAGATGTAAATCCTACAGGACTTTCCTCAGAGGTAATTACATGGGCCTCAATGGCTTCAATATTTCATTTCAGGATATCAGTGTTTATCTAATCTTGATACCAAAAGGACTTTTAATAACAGATGAGTAATAACTAAAAAATGTAAATAGACTGGAGAGTAGTCTGCTTCGTGACACACAACTGAGCCACAATCGCTTTCACCGACTACTCTCTCTCTCTGAAACTAAAGAGGAAAGCTAACAAAGACTAGATTCCTCCATAAAGGGGATTCATTAGCCCTCTGCTCTGTACAGTCTTGGTAATGCAGGCTGAACACACTCCTCCTCCCCCGTCCTGTTCGTCACATATCAGCCAGCCGTTGCACTTAACCAAATATAAACTAAGTTTCTTGGCGCATGGACAGATTCAAATGGGGAGGAGTCTGACACAGTGAGTTCAGCACAGGACAGACTGAAGGACAAACAACCAGGAAGGAGAAGAAAATACAACTAGCCTGCAGTTTTCCAGACAAATAAAAGGATATTAAAGCATATTGAATACTACCTGCCTGAAGAAAAAGTAAGTTTTTGCCCGATTTTCTTGTATTTGTATTATTTTTCATTACTTGATACACAACACCAGCAGGCCCAGCCTCAGCCACCTGCTGTTGTTTTTTTGTCGTGGGCCATGTGACAAATTACTTCAAATGACTTGTGTGGGTGTTTAAATAGCTGTGTAGAGGTTCCCCTTTAGTTATTGTCATTATTTCAACATTGTTCGGTTGTGTTTTTGGCTCAGTGTAAAGCTTATGAAGACATACAAAATATAGAAGAATCAACTTGTGTCGTACGTTCTGGTGCATAACATTGAACTTAACTGCAAAGGTTTCTCAATCCTTTTTCTCCCTCTCCGCCTCTAAAGATGTCTGTGACTCCAGCTGCCTTGGCTGCTCGACGGGTGCTTGCGGCCGCGTCGCATTCGAGCCATGAGGGAGCAGGTCAGTGTGTCTTTACGGTTCCCTCAAAATGCATCAGAGCTTCTGCACCTGGGAGTCTTTTGTTGGAACAGTAGCTGAACGTCTGCAGAGCTGGCAGGCAGCCATCCTGCACATTTATGACTTGGCAAATGATCAGGAATCATATTTTAGTATTGATATGGACTCTAGACTAGAGACAGCTGCTATAATGTTATTTTCCTGCTTCCCCACATCCTTATTTAGTGCTTCAGTCGTGCACTTCCACTAATTGTGTTTTCCACAGCGAAAACCTGGAAGATACTGAGCTTTGTTGTGGCCTTACCTGGCGTTGCCGTCTGCATTGCCAACGCCTACATGAAGGCGCAGGCACACTCCCATGATCAGCCAGAGTTTGTGCCTTATCCTCACCTGCGTATCCGCACCAAGGTGAGTCCCAAACCGAAATTCGTAAATGGGATGAATATCAGGGGTTTTTTCTCCTGTTGTTGACTTGTACGTTTATATCTCTCCTTCCAGAAATTCCCCTGGGGAGATGGAAACCACTCTCTGTTCCACAACAGCCACACCAATGCTCTGCCTAATGGCTACGAGGACACCCACCACTGAGGGCAGCCGCCACCTTTCTCAGCTGCGTGTTGCTGCTTGTATAAAACTGCAGTCTGCAGTGTACTTGGCTTAATTGTACTGACCGAGGGGCCACCTAGACATGAATAAAACCACTTTGTGCTGTATTACAATGAGTGCCATTTATTTTGTTTTGACCTTACTGTGTCTTTTTAAATATCAACACTAGGGGTCGGCAAAGTCACAACCGTTCCTGCAGTTCAAGGCTCTCAAAGATCAAAAGGAGAGGCTGGTGATGTTTTAGATGTTATTGAAAGTGTAGCGTGCTGCAGAGACGGCGTATTTTTGTAGGCCAACCTAGAGGTTAGCTTTGCATTGGTTCCCTCCACAAAAAGCATTGTAAACGTTTTGGATTATTGCAGAAAATAAGTTTGTTTATGATACCGACACATTAAGATAATCTTCACAATAAAAAACACTTATGATTTTTTTTTTATAAGAGAATGCAATCGGCAGAAGTAGAAAGTTTACATTAAGCTGTAAACAAACCACACTACAGTCACATGACTTCACGTTTCCACCACTACGCTTCAAACTTGTAATTTGAATTTGCGCGTTACCTCCTCTACAACAGCCTTTCCTCTTAGCGCGAAGTCTAGCATCCAAATACAAGTTGGAAAAGTTTTAGTTAGCATAGAGATTGTTTTTACGGACGCATTTTAGGTCGTAGAACAAAGTTTGAAAAGCTTGCGTTAACCACAGACCTTAGTTCACACTAAATGAAAAGTCAGGGGATCATCAAAGTCATCACGGCTCGTCCTCTTGAGACCATGAACCTCTACCAAATTATATGGCAGTTCAGCCAATGGCTGTTTCACGATGTTGTGTAATTGAATAATATAACTTAATGTGGTCCTTCTGCAAACCCACCCACCAACAACAAGAAGCCAAAAGCAAAGTGATGTTGCAACAATATATTCAGTGGCATAAATTGATATGAGACAGTTGGAATCTATACATTGTATATCTGCTAATCCATAGTATCTCTATGTACAAAATAAACAACTGGCTACTAAACCAACCCTGATAATTCCAGTACTTCCAGCTCAATGACAATCAAATCCATCTTAAGACTTTTTTCACAAAAAAAAAAAAAAAAAAAAAATACAATGCAAATGTCATTAGTAAATGATAATACAATTATGTCATGCTGGGACGGGCTACAGTTTATATCAGATTAAAATCAAAACTAAATTGAAATTATGCTTCCAGTTTATGAAAATAAATCAACAGTCAGTTCTGTTAGCGCTCAAGAAATTCATACAGCAGGTTTTTTTCTTTTAGGTAATCATACCGTTGTTGCAGACTGCATTTTTTTACGAAAATGACTACAATGCCAACTCTTCCAGAAGCTGATGATAAGCCCCACGGTCGACTCTCACTTCATTTGTGCCTTCTGAATTCATGCCACACAACTCTACTCGATATCTCCCTTCCTCGTTCAGCTCAGAGCGACTGTGGCCAGACTTAGTAGATCCCGTTTCAGAGTCTCCGTACAGTCGACCTCTCTGGCAAGTCTGCGAAGACAAACCCCAGCGAGGGAGGAGGACACGAAGGGCCGAGGACAGTCCTGACAACCCAGCAGCAGAGACACGCAGGCCCGACCCAGTGCTGGGTAGCTGTAGCGCTGGGAAAACCAGTACACCTGGGGGAGGAGCGCAGCCAGGACCCCGCCTCCTCCACCTGCTCTCGAGGAGGAAAGGGAGTCCCGAGCTGCTGATTTCAGACGCAGTGCTGAACCTTTCAAGTTCTTTGGTCTTAACCTCAACTCCTCTGGATCAAGTGATCTGGAACCTGGAGCGGCACTTTTGATTGTCGCGTGATCCGAAGTTGTATCGAGTCCTCTGCTGGCCTTTTGAACTGTTCCAGAGGTTTTGTTTCTGTGTCTCTGGTGCTGGGAACTATTTGGTTTCTTTGTCTGTCCAGTCAACTCTAACTCGGATGTTCGATTGGCCAGGTTCTCCTCAGGAGACTCGGTGCACTCGTGGTCCATTTTCGATGCAGCCTTCTCAGCTTTGTCCAGTGTGGGAGCTGATGCAGCTCGACTAGCAGCCTTGGTGGCGCAGGACAGGAGGAGAGACACACAGAGACCCTCTAACTCTCTCTGCAACTCGGTCACCAAAAATCGGCACGCTCCAATCATCATCTCGCCTAAAGCCGTTTTCTGGAAAGCAAAGTCTTCCGTTGACCAATCCCCTCTCTCTCCTTGGCAGACATCAAGTCCTTCAAGGATTACTTTGTCCAAGATCGGACACTGTCCTCTCCTCTCTTCTTCGTCGCTTTCCCTGGTCGTTCCTGTGTCCTTGGTGAGGCGGCATCCATGCAGGTAGTGCAGCACTGGCAGCAGCATACCTGTGCTGACATCTTTGATGCGGATGGCTTCTTCCACATTACCCTGAGCTTCTCCAAATCCGCCTCTCAACAGAGCCCAGAAGTATTGAGAGCCGACCCCGTCCGTCCCCTCCGCCCCGGCTACTGCCTCCCTGTTGGCTCGGACCTGAGTACCGTCGTCCAGCAACAAGAGGAGGTCAAAGGTCGAGACTCCGTAGGGACAGGTGTCAGCCAGGCGAAGCCTTTTCGAGGGAGGGGGTGAAACGTTGTCAATTTTACTGACTGACTGTGTTAGGACTGGAATTTGATGTTTTTTGTCGAGCTCCATTTTGATGCCGACCGTCAGGGTGGACAGGCATTCGATCAGTAGGGAGGAGAACAGCGAGTGGAGCTGAGAAGTCAGGCCTGAATGCGAAGAACTTAACCAATCAGAAAGAAACTTCCCACCTTCACTGGGGTGGTCTTCATCCACATCATCATCATCATCGCAACCAAGAGGCTGCAGAGCCAAGAGCAGCCCACCGCTGTCCAGAAGAAGTTTCTTCAACAAGGACTTGTTGCTGTTGGAGAAAAAGAAGGTTACTAAAGATCATATGTGATCACTTATTCTGGATTAACTTTGTAATGGTCTAAGTAAATGAGCACAAAGCAAATTAAAAACCATTCACTTAATTTCTTAATACTATATAATTCACACACATATATACATACATACATACACACACACACACACACACACACACACACACAGTATATATTAATCTGTATCCAAATGGCTACTTTTTTCATCAGATTAGCCTAGCAACAAATGTGATATCTTTTGACATTCCAGTCGTTTCCAATCGACATTTACAGATTTACATCGTTACTGAACTCCTATTCATATTTATCTACTACTCACCTGCTGATTAATGGCAGAGACAACGCACAGTTCATCTTGTCGGACTCGGAGCCTGACAGCATCACGTGGGCAACAACCCCAGCGCCAAATCCAGACTCACACTGGACACGCAGATTATTAAGAAGAGCAAAACCTGCAGAGACAGTCAGTGCAACATTTTAAACTGCTGTTGTAAGAAATTCAAAAATGATCCAATGTTTAGTTTAATTATAGAAAATCAAGGTTTATGGGTCAAAGAGTTGTTCTAAAGTTACTGCGTTACAGATGAAGGATCTTTATCTCACCAAGTTGTTTAACTTTGGCTTTCACTCGGTCCGTCTGCCTCTCCTCTCCCTGAAATCCTCCCCCTCTCTGGCAGAGATGGTGGCGAATCAGCGCGACCGAGCCAGTTCGGACCAGCGCCTGCAAACAGTTGGGGTTGCAGCTCAGCCTGCAAAGCATCCGGAAGCACCTGCTGCTGGGGTCCTGGTACTGGGTGAGGTAGTAGAGCAAGCCGGACATGACGCCTGAGCTGATCAGAGCAGCACTTGGGTCGGTGGCATGGGAGAAGCGCGACAGCAGCAGCAGGATGGGCGACTCGGCCGTCCAGGGTTCAGGGTGGTAGGGGTGATAGGCAATCGGGCGGGGCGCCGACGGAGGGGTATCAAGAGTGACTTTAGTCAAACAAGCTGCCGAATGAGGACGCTGCCTCCTTCTGTGAGGGGAGGAGAACTTTGAGGGAGAGACTGGTGTTTGGGTGGTTTTAGTGGGAGAGGAGATAGTGGAAGAACTGGGCTGGGTTTGCGGTGTGAGCACAGTGCAAGGTGGAGGACTAGAGGGAGGCGGATCAGTGATTTTACACGAGGAGGACACGGGGGAAAGATGAGCAGCTTTTTTGGAAGAAGAGGCCGTAGGGTTGGATGGAGAAAAGTTTTTAAGGGAGGAAAAGGAATCTGGGTTTGGAGAGGAGGTTTGAGGGGATGAAGACGGCGGGATCTGAAGACTCCCCCATTCTCCTTCAACACCAGAGGAATCCAGCAGCTCGCCCTCTGAAGAGATTAAACCCTCAGACACCAACCAGGACCTGAAGAGAGAGAAAAAAAAGCATGAAGATAAACAATAGACAATCGTAGAATAAAATTCACAGGGAATATAGATAAACCAGTGCTTTAAAATGTCCATACCTGAGACTTAAAAAGCTTGATGAACAAAGACCTTGCTCCTTTCCTGCTTCCTCCTTCTTGCAGCCCTCAGGAGGAAAGTCAAAGGAGTCGAAACATGACGAGGGCAGGAGCTCGGTGGGAGACATGCTAGAGGAGAGGCTCACATCCATCTTCTCGGCATATTGTTCCTCGCCTCTGGTGAGCTCAACCAGTCGTGCAACAAGCAGAGGGACAAGCCCCAACTCTTGCAGCTGGTCCATGGCAGATTCATCAAAAACAAAGTCTACACAGGCCAGGATGGCGAGTCGGGAATAGGGATGACTCTGATGGGCCGCCAGAAAGCCAATCAGCACCTCCAATCCACTGCTCTCCTTCACCTTGGCGCGGTTGACCGCCTCCTTGCAGCACAAGCACAGCGCCTTGAGGAAGACTCCAGACTTCAGGGGGTCCCTCTTGACCTCCTCGGTGAACTTCTGAATGACCCCCAGTGACCCCACGAAAGGGCGGAGGCAGCCCTGGGAGCACATGTTGGCCAGGGTTTTCAGTGCCAGCTCCTCAAAAGATTCGTCACACTGCCCCGACGCCATGACACCGAGCTGAGCGAGGACTCCAGAGCGGGACACCTCCCTGGCACATTCAACCCCACAGCCCCGGGTCAGCTCGTGGAGGGTCTTGAGCGCCGCCCGCCTGAGCCCCAGGGGGTATTCTGGAGCGAGGAGAGGGGCAAGAGCCGTTAAGGCGCCCTGGGTGAGCAGCAACAGGCGGTTAGAGTGCGTATCTGAGAGGTAGAGCAGAGCCCGAGCAGCCGACTGAGCGCACTCCAGTTTAGGACAGGGCTCTTTGGGCGGAGCAGCAGTGGGGGAGGAAGGGCCAGAAGAAAGAGAAACACACATGAGGAGCAGAGGAACACCACCTGGAAGAAGTAAAAAAAAATAAAAAATTAGGCACATGTGACCCCTGGACTTAATTATTATGAAGAGATGACGACACACTTAGACCTCTTGATAATGAAAAGCTGAACGTAGGGCTGATTAATCTGGAGATTGTTTTCTTGAGTAATCATTTGGTCTATAAAACCATAATACAAATAATAAATCAGAAAACTGAAAATGTCATCACTATTTCCTTGAGCCCAGGGTGAAGTCATTAAATGTTTTGTTGAGCAAGCAAAACCCCGAAAATATTTAGGTAATTATAATTAATTTGAAAAGTATATATATATTCAAACAATTAATTGTTGATCAAAATTATAAGACTAATCAATTAAAATCAACAAATTGTTGCAGCTCTGGCCGTATGGGTTACGGTGTGCTGCTCCACGACTCGCTTATTTTACTGAAGAGTGTCTGTCTACTATTGATAACTCTTTTGTAGACACAGTTCATTTGTGCAGATAAAGAGCTGCACAGTCACGCTGCTGTTTTTCTTTTTAACTCCTCTGATCACTTTATTGTCCTGTCAATCACTGCCTTTTTTTCCATTCTTTTTTCAGCAAAGTTGCCAAGGTATTACTTATTGTGTGAATAAGATTGTGAACTTTCTATAATTCCATGAGTAATTAACAGATTAAAACAAAATCAGTAACGCAGTTTGATCTGTAACTCTGGTATTTAACCAGATATACTATTAAATCTAAAAATATGAACCTGTAAGATACACGGTCTTCTGCACACAAAGTGTAACTATCGTACCAGAAATATTGATGTCCACATGTGAATTAACATTATTACAATAACTACTATTGTGCTGCTACTACAAACATGTATAATTTCCCCCTCGAGTAGATTTCAAGCTGCATCTCAAATTTAAAATGACGTTTGACATTTAAGACTTACCAGCCGAGTGGATGAGTGCAGAGCTCTCTGGATCCATGGCCAAGTTTCCCAAAGCCCGGGCTGCTCGGTTCTGGACGGTCTCCAGGGCCATATTTTCCTTCAGGATCTCCACTGTAACAGCCAAGAATTGTTTTGAGATTACACGCAATTAAATGTGAAAATGCCAAATATAGTGGCAAAAGTTTTTGTTAAAGTTATTATTCCAAGATAAAATGATTTATAAGAATGTAAATGATCACTTACCTAGGATATTTATCCCATCAAGCTTACGGACCTGTAGAGGCGGACATGTCAAATGTGAGCAGTTTAAATGGGTGCTTTAATAATAAATAATAGAGAATATCTTCTCCATTATTCCTTTTATCTCACCTCGATGCGCGTCTGCAGCTCAGTGCAGCAGTTTGCTAGGATGCTCAGAGCCAGGTCCAGGGTTTTCCTCGAGCACTCTGGGTTTTTGAGCAGGTCCAACAGGGGCCGGAGACCCCTTTGAGTTCTGAATCGGGCAATGCCAGCCTTGTCCCCCTTGATGTGCTGCGTCCGGATAGCGACCAGGGCTCGCCACTGAGCGACTCTGGACCTCTTGTCCCCCTCTCTGCCTCCGCCTGGGTCCGCCTGGCCATGCCCCTGAGGTTCTGCCCCTGGTCCAGGTTTAGAGAGGTGAGCCAGGCACCACGTCAAAGAAGACTCTGGAGATGATGGGTGACCTTCTCTAGAGGGTGCTCGAGATTGTTTCCCGTCACCTTGCACAGGTGACGCAGCCATGGTCTCTCTGCCTGACAAGGCTCCGGATTCAATTATCTTAATTGTCCTCCTCTTAGTTGAGACAGACACTTTTCACTCTGTGAAGCGTCACTAGACGCGCACAGTGAAACACTGAGAAATTAAATATCATGTCCTTTCCCTTTAAATTGTTAGCTTCTTTACTCAACTGGCTTAAAATGTGCTCTTCGCGAGTTCATTCATAAACCTTTTTCAAAGTTTCCGCAAAAAATAACATTCTGTTGTGATCAGAAAACTACAGATACCATGAAAAAGGAAAGTTGTACCACCTGACACCGCGGTCGCTGATGGGAGATGGAGTTCCAACAGCTTCGGTCCACTCCCTAAAAAAACAGGCCTACATCGTGAGAAGGCCGAACAAACGTTATTCTACGTGGTAGACATGTATTATCTCAATGGAACATATTTTTACACATCAAATGGCGGATTAAAGCGCTAATTGATCAATGTTTTGCTATCACTGGCCGAATAATTTTTGTGGAACAAAATGCAATCGCCTGTGTTAGCCGCTAACGCCATCTTTAGCCAAACAACAAAACAGGGGCGGTTGAGGGAGGGAGCAGGGAGTGAAGAGGTGGGCCGGTGAGATATACGCTGGGACTTGTAGTTTAAACGTCGCTGCCTTTTAACTGCCCTCGTGTATTTCCTTCCTTTAAAAAACTACATTCCCCTTGGCAGCGATAAATAGTGGCGTGTAGTGAACAATTCGCAACGTTTAGGGATTGTAGTTTAGCCGGGACACCAGAGTACTCAAAAGCGCGTATTTAACAACTAAAACGGACTACACGTCCCAAGCTGCTAAGTAACGTTGTTATAGTCATCGTTTTACTCGATGCGAGAAAAGACATCGCTGATATGTTGTTAAATTCCACGATAGAAACACACGGTTGATAACTAAAACAACTTTAACTATTATGTTAATGCTTTAACATCATGGAGGTGATCGAGACAATTGTGATCCAAAGTACTGAAGTGGCAGAAAAGGAAACGGTTGTGTCCTGCGTGGACAGCGATAAAACTAAAGCAGGTTAGTAGCCGACACTCTGAAGTTAAACAGGTTTCATCCAGTCATCGCGTGAAGCGAGGAGGGCCCGATGAGTGCGCAGTCACTGCCCAGTAGAGTGATTATAGTCATAAACCGTGACTCGCATAATACCAGTTACATTAACGACAACTAACAGTTATATGCCGTTTTATTACTTCATATAAGCATATCCTGATGCTATAATCACATTATTTGTAAAAAAAAATAATTAAGAAACAAAAACGAACAAACAGGAAATAGGTTCAATGCAAGGTCATATAATTTAACAACCAATGACGTGAAACAATTTGTTTTCTCTCTAGAATTCATATGGACACTGCAGGCCACATGGCACCTGGTCAACACCAGGCTAGAAATGGACCCGGCTTTTGATCAGCCAGTATGCAAGAAAAAGAAACTCTGGGAGACGGTGGCAGAGAAGGTGAACACCAAACTGAGAGAGTCGGAGGCCACCGATGTCACCGTGAAGGCGTACGAGTGTGACCTCAAGTGGAGAAACATGTTGGCCACATATAGGAAGAACTCCGAGAGGGCCAAGAGGCTGGGGGCGGCCAGCGTCCACTGGGAGTTCTTCAAGGCCATGCACGAGGTCCTGGGGAAGAGCAGGGAGGAGATTGAAGCCCAGCGAAGGGCCAAACTCAGCGGGACGAGAGTGGGCAAGGCCATGGCCAGCAAGAGGTTCACCCCGATCCTCCCCAACCCGCCGACAGCAGCCGCTGCCTGCAGTGCCAGGCCTCCACAGGACGTCCTACAGCTGTACATGGAGCTGCAGGAGAGGAAGATGAACATGTGGGCCCAGCAGAAAGCCCTGGAGGAGAGGAAGATAGAGGCCATTAACAACCTGGCCCAGGCCATCTCCAGCCTCGCTCAGAAGAACAGCACACAGATGTCCAAGGACGGACTCTAGGCCAGAAGAAACACTGTTTTCTATCCCCAAAAACTTGTATCATACTGCACAAGGTTGTATCAACAGCTTGAGTGTGTTTGTTAGAAAGGTTTTTAAGATTGGTCATGTTGGCACATTTTTAACCGTTACATTTTTAAGATTAATTTGGCCAGTCTGAACTTGATCTTGGAGCAGTTCAGAAAACGGGACACTCACAAATCCTCTTTTGTTTGTACTGCAAGCACATTACCTTTTCTGTTGAATGAATGTAATCACTTATTTTTATACCGCAATAGAAGAGTGAATTATGGTTGGCTGATGTTAAGTTTTTTTTAACTTAAAAACAGACACCCTGGCATCACTGCACCAGTTCTTTATATAAAATGCCAACAAGCTATGCAAAAGTAGAACATGTTATATTCTTATGCAGGCAGAAGTGAACAAACTCAAATGGAAATTATCACAACAGTATTCATTGACCCACTTGTACCATTAATGTATTAATAATATACACTTCGTCAGTATGCACAACTTCACTTTGTAATGTATTACAATAAACAATCCTGCAATAATTACTACCATAGTAGTTTTGTACGGAAACGCTCTCACTTGACTGTTTTATTTTGAAACTTTTACCGGATATGTTATGGTAGTGTTTCTGTCTTGACGCCAGGGATTGGACTGTTGACGGAAGTGTATTTAGAACGATGGACGTTTACTGCCCTCCAGTAGTCACAGTGAGGAATTGCACCGCAGATAACAGTATAAATATCATTATAACATTCATATTTATTCACAACTCGTTTTTAGCGTTATTATTACAGTAAAAAATACTGCCGATAATTTATAACAAAGTTTGGAAGTTTTGTTGGTCTGGAGATGTATTGCACCTGGAAATTGTCACACTGGCATCAAGGTAGATATATTAGCATACACTCATTTCCGGTCAATACTTTCAAAATAATTTTTGGTGAAAAAACTGAATGATGAAAAAATAACTCAATTCATTGTCCCTTCATTTACTTATTATCTGGTAATTGGTCACGTTTTTTTTGGCACCCCATAGTTTTCAAGAGCCTGGATATGATCTCACGAGTCAGACTTTTCAGTGATTATTATTTGTGTTCCTTACCCATACGCTTTATTACGCTGTATTACAGACTTGCAGGTTTTATGGGTTGTTACACATACTTAACTCTAGAAATACACGGGCATTTACATACATCTACAGTACTAGGGTATATTTTGTGAGATTACCTTTTTTATTTTCTATTTGTAAAGTGTAACAAGGGGTGATAATCTTAGTCCAATATCATCATTTGTCATCTCCATTATGGTTAACTACAGTAATAACCTCTATAATAATTCACACAATGTAAAAGCTTCAAAGGCAAACCTCTCCGTTATCTGACAGTCGTAATGAGAGAAAAGTAGAGATTCTGTAAAGATGAACTTTTATATTAAAGAGCCGTTTCCCACCAGACATCGTCACATCACACGCTTCCAGAATCAAACATTTTAAACAACACATCTGAGATGGCGTCTCGTCTGCATACACCCTCGTCATCCATCTCCAACTCCCCCTCTCGGGTTATGTCTTCCTCTCTCTCAACGTCCCCTTGAACCACATGTCCCATGTCCAAAAACACATTGTGCAACACACAGGCGGTCAACACAACCGCTCTCGCTCGCTCGTAGTTTCCAATATCCAGATACCGGAGCCTTTTAAATCGGGCTTTCAGGTCGGCAACAGCCTGGTCCAGGATGAGAAAATGCTCCTCGAGCATCTGGTTGAAGAGCTCCTCTCTCGGTCCGTGACTTCCCGAGTATGGAGTTAAAATCTGAGCAGTGAGCGGGTAGCCGGCTCTGGCCACGAGGCAGGAGCCAGAGGGCATCAGATCGGGCTGCTGCTTGAGTTTGTCCCTCAGAGCGCCGCCTCGGTCCATGTCTGAGCCTCTACCGATGCTGCAGTGTAGGAACCGGCCTTTACGGTCGCATGCGAGCTGCAGGTTCAGCCAGGAGTCGGGATGGGCCTCCTTCTTCATCCTCTTCACTTCCGGCACCGTGCTCTCCACGTCATGCTTCCCTATCGGCAGGCGGATCGGGATGCGGGTGTGTCCCAACACTCCCAGGACCCGAGGGACACCTTGCTGCTCCTCCTGCTCCTTCTCTGGACCGCAAAGTGGGACGAGAGCTTCCACAGCCTCCCCGCCTGGAGAACAGAGAGAAACCAGACCCATTGTTGTCATTTCCAACCCGCGGTTCTGCTCTCAAATCCCCGGCATCACTTTACTGATCACGTCCGACAAACCACACTGAGGTCAACCCACCGACTGGCCACCTGATCTGCTTCTCTTGCAGCATGTTGAGGCGCTCGCAGAAAGAGAAGAAGATCCTGTGGATGTTTCCTTTCTCCAGGTGGAAGCGGCGGGACACAGAGCGGTAGCTGACGCGCTCAGAGAGCAGAGTGAGGGACAGCAGGACCGTGTGGGACAGCGACAAGCGGGCCCGTCCGGCCATCCGGGCCCTGGATTCAGAGTTTTGAAGCAGATCTGTGATGTACTGGATGGGAGAGAGGGAGAAAGAAAAAGCAGATTCAACAGCTGTTTCAGGAGAAACTCTATCATGGTTCCAACAAAAACAAAAATCACAGGTCTGACAGCAGAAAGAAATAAGCTCTCATATTTACCTCACACATATTTCACACTTTCATGCTGTGACTATTTATTCAAGTGGCCGCTAGAAAAAAACATTGGGAAATGTGTATGTCTGCTAATACTGTAGGTGTCTTGGTGTAGTTCTCACTTTGGAAGGATATTTGTATTGTTAATGAGTGTTATTCTTAATGTGTTCAATCCATTCACTCTTTAGATAAATCAACAAGCACAAAGAAAAACACGTGAGATCAACTTGGAAGTAAAATATTAAAATGTAAACTTATTCTAATAACAGTCAGTCTCATCAACCTAACAGACAGACACCTTGACTGCTGCACCGTCATCGGTCTCCATCGGTTCTCGGGGATCCGGCGTCTCTTCCTCCCGGGGACCGACGCGAGTTTCCGGCGGTAAAACTTGAGGCTCCGCGCTCGCTGGAGTAGCGGGCGGAGGCCGAGCTTCAAGTCGGGCCATCAGATCCGCCTCCAGGATGTCCTCCACCGCCTGGTCCAGCCGCTGCTCCAGCTCGCCCGGGGACAGAGGCTGCCACTCCCGCTCCACCACGTCCAGCACGGCTCGGCCCGCCGACAACACGCACTCGCGGACGTCCATTAGCGGCGCTCCGTGTTCGCTCCGTACGCTGCCTTCAGGGGCTGTCGGAAAGTTCGCAACTCTGAGGAACGACGGGCAGCTTGCGTCGTCGTTTGCAAAGTGGTGCTTTCTTTGACGTGTGTTAAGCATAATTTTTTTTTTACATTTTATAAATATAGACTTTTAGAGCTAAAATATCGCCAGTAGTCAACCGACAGAGAATTCATAATTTATCAAGCAAAAATGTTACAGCCTGTCACGTGATTTACTGCTTGTTTTATGTCAATTGTATATATTCTGGTTTTGGACTGTTGGTCGGTCAAAACATGCAATGTGATATTGTGATGGGCATTTATAACAGTTTTATGATATTTTATTGACCAGTCCATTCATTCATTTAGAAAACAATCAACAAAAGTACCTTTAATCAACATATAGGTTTGCAGTCCAATTTTTCATTATTTTGGCTCTGTACACCACAACAATGGAGTTGAAATGAAAAAATCAAGATGTGCTTTAGGTGCAGACTTTCAGCTTTAATTTGAGGGGTTTTACATCCAAATCAGGTGAACGGTGTAGGAACTACAACAAATGTATAAGTGGCCACCCCGTTTTTAAGGGACCAAAAGTAATTGGACAAATTAATATAATCATAAATCTAATTGTCACTTGTAATACTTTGTTGAACATCCTTTGCAGTCAATGACAGCCTGAAGTCTGGATTCCATAGACATCACCAGACGCTGGGTTTCGTCCCTGGTGATGCTCTGCCAGGCCTCTTCAGTCTTCACTTCCTGCTGCTTCTTGGGGCATTTTCCCTTCAGTTTTGTCTTCAGCAAGTGAAATGCATGCTCAACAAGTTTATCTTTGTCTCATCTGTCCATAGGATGTTCTTCCAGAACTGTACAGGCTCTTTTAGATGTTTTTTGGCAAACTCTAATCTGGTCTTCTTGTTTTTGAGGCTCACCAATGGTTTACATCTTGTGGTGAACCCTCTGTATTTACTCTGGTGAAGTCTTCTCTTGATTGTGGACTTTGACAGATACACCTACCTCCTGGAGAGTGTTCTTGATCTGGCCAACTGTTGTGAAGGGGTTTCTCTTCACCAGGGAAATGATCCTTCTGTCATCCACCACAGTTGTCTTCGTGGTCTTCCGGGTCTTTTGGTGTTGCTGAGCTCACCAAGTTTCATTTCAACTCCATTGTTGTGGTGTACAGAGCCAAAATAATGAAAAATGTGTCAATGTCCAAAGATTTATGGACCTGACTGTATTAATTCATCGCTCCCCTCATCAGTCTGCCATTAACTTCTGTGCTCGTTTATGTTATTGTTTATGACGGTGACTCTTAATTAGCACGTTAAGAAAACATTTAACATTGTTGAGCTTCTGTTTCAAATGAAATGCAAAACCAACAATTGATTCTGTTCCTCAAACTACGCATTTAAAAACACCACAGTGCACAGGGGTGAAAAACAGTTGTTTTAATGTTAAATCAGTTACAAGTGCAACTTTGATCATGTCCCACTGTTTAACAGCCTCAATTTGCAAATGTTAAAGTCAACAATTTCATTCAACACCCCCAGGTCTGAATATACTTCCCCGTTGTAACTAATGGAGGGTTCCAGTTTTTTGAAATTGTAGGTTTTCTAGATTGCGAGACCCAGTGTTGAGCTTTGATTTGAAGTGGAGTTGATTTCTAATTCCCCTTTTGATTTCAGGGGGAAACAAATGTGTATTACGGTATTAATGGGGTATAATACAACACAAGTTGCAGCATGAACTAAATCTAAATGGGCAGTGATTCTGGGACAACGGAGAGAGTCCATGATCAGGCATAGATCACATCTCATCACATGACTACCTGTTTAATTAACTTTAAACAGTTTACTATGAACAATTAGCCAGACTGCTTCAAGTCAGAGCATCTCCAAGATGTCATCGGCTACAATCAAACATTGGAGAGGAAAGTTGGTTCGTCCCGACCTTTGTTACTAAGGTAAAAAATAATCACTATCAATTCATTTTTGATTGCTGCTCTGCCGGTCGGATATTTCATTTTCAACACCAGGTCCACGCCAGCGTTACATGTGTTGTAGAAACCCACGACTGAGTGCACTCAGTCTCAGTAACATCTGTGAGCAGCTACAGTAGGAAAACTACAACTACTGATAAGGAAAAGTACCAAGAAATGTTCATCGTAATGCCAGATCTCCTGCTAACAAGTGAATAGATTTGTATCTCAGATCCATATTGTTCAAAAGGTTTTGAAATACAGATAGTAACTTAGAAATTCACAAACTCCGAGCTATTGTCGCAACACGTATCCAGGCCAAAAACCAGAAAACATGTCCGACCCTAGTAATAGTTTAATAAAGAAACACACAAACATAAAAGCCTAAAAATATCACACCTTATCAACTCCCACGTTTAAGCCAGCAAAATAAAAAACACAAATAAGGTAGCAATAACCTTACCCCAAATAAAGAGTAGAATTAATTAAATACGAGGTACAACTTTTTATGTTCAGCCATTACCAATCCCATGGATGACTGACAGTGTCGTGACAAGTCCGTCAGGTATCTCTGAAGGGTCTTGTGTGAAATTATCAATTTATCTAGCATGCGTTCACCGATTTCAGGACAAATGAACCACTTTGAAGCACCCGCCCTCACATTTACAACAAGGGGAATCCGTGTTCATAATTGTTTGTGCCCAGCTGAAGATCTGTTGTCGGGCAAGGTAAAACTCACCCGCGGAGGCATCATCACAAAATCCAAGCCCTCCCTCCACGTGCATCCTCCCTCAGACCCCCTGTGCAAGCCCTCTCGTTTCCCTGACCCCTCCCTCACTGTACAGCCTGCTCGTTGGCTGTGCTGCCCGAGTCCTGGGGCTTCATGACGTCAGGGAGCTCTGGGGGAGTGGAGAACGACTCGACCCTCAGCTGCTCGTATGAATCATCTGAAAGTGACAACAGTGCAGAGAGAGGGAGTGGGAGAGGGAGAGGGAGAGGGAGGGGTCGAGAGAGAGAGACAGAGAGGGAGTGGGAAAGAAGATACATCACAGAAAATCTGAGCTACTATCGTTCAAAATACCCTGCTCTGCTCAGACTGGACTGAGAGTGGCTTAATAAAACAAATGAATGGATGATGTGGGGTTGATTGAAGGGTAAACTACTCACCACTCAGACGGAAAGCTAACCCCACCGTGGCTGGGGCCTGAGGTCGAGCCGTTTGATTTGTAAAGCCACAATTTCCAAGAGTTTGCCCATCATTAAGCATCACGTCATCCTGGTGAAGAAGAGAAAAAAAAATTAAAAGCCAGATATTCATTTCTATTTTCCACATTATCAGACTTTTCAGACATGGTGTTTAAAGCATCTGAAGGAATTCAGGAGACAGAGTTGCCGACGCAGCGAAATGCGTGAGGACTCGTCCGTTTCACACAACACTCTCTGCTGTGAACTACTTGCATTCCTCTTAGTCGGCATGTTTGCATTCAGTGTCCGTACAGTTTTAAGCCGGAAGAATCCTGTAACCATTGGGTAAGTTAAATGTTGCAGTTGTGCTGGTTCTGTTTGTCTAAATATAAATCCATTTCCTGTCATATATGACAAAGAAAAGCAGCAAATCTGAGAATCTGAAACTAGAGTATATTTGGCATTTTACCTTGAAATGACTGAAACTATAAATGTATTAATAGTTGCCTTTTTGCAGCTTTAAACAGCGTAGCTAATTCCTGAAACGTCTCACGGCATACATCTTCATATGGCACACCTCTTCACTCCCCAATCACACATCCATGCTTTAGCATGGATGTGTGAGATTCTAATATTGGGGAGATTCTAATATTGCTCTAAAGATGGCTGAAGTGGGCCTGAGCAACAGTAAAAACAAATAAAGAAGCTGTTAGCTACATGTATGTGGACCACTAACTGGTCATTTACCTTGTAAAGTTTCTGATCTTCTGGGGGCCTCTTTAAAATGCCTTCCACAATGCGCTTCAGTTCATAGACTGTGGTCGACTCTTTGGCATCGGTGAAGATGGTCGTCTTGTGACGTCGGATCATTAGAAACACATCCTGAGGAGAGATCAAGTGACAGAGGAAAGAGTGGAAATGAGACACTGACGACTCCCAAGAATATTCACATCAGAAAAACACGGTTGACCTTGTAAACGCTGTCTTCTCAAACAGGATGACGTAAATCCCTGCGGGCACATTTTGCCTGAAACAAATCGTTTATGTTGTGGTGTTTTAATCAGGTCCTTCCAAAGCTAGCAAAAACAGGCAAGACTGAAGTAAAGAAAGAAAGAAAAAAGTAGTCATTGTGCCTTTCAGTGTTTTACTAGTACATCTGATGTTTCAGAATAAATAATACTGCTGCATTAATGTTGCATTTTACTGCTGTAGATGTTTGAGGTTGCACTGATTCTAACTTCTTTATATACTGATGGGAGTTAAAGCTAAAGCAATGCATCATATTCTAGTAGCGGCGCTGTCCTGTGAGAACCACATATCTCCATAAAGTCAACTTTTCATCTCAGAAAAACTGCTTTGTGACGATGCATAATCCATCTCAAGAAGTGTATTTACTGAAGTAGGAGGACTTTTTCAACACATAAAAGGATTGCTTTAACTTCAACACATCTGGAGATAAGTGGTTGTCACTGGACAGGAAACGGATGATCAATTGTAATCTGACAAAGAACTATAGCTGTCACACAAATCGAGCAGTATATAAAGTAAGTATAAAGTTTCATAAAATGGAAACAATCAAGTGAAATACAAGTAACTCGAATGTGTACTTAGTACAGGACTTGAGTAAATTCACTTAATACATTCCACCACAGCATTTGCAAATATTGATCAATTGAAGCAAAAGCATGGGCACACAAGTGTGATACATATTGTGGACGGGTTTTGACCAAATCACCGACAGCATACTGAGCCGCCACACAAAACAATACCCGATCAAATACATATATATCAAATGTTAAGTCAACTCAAACACTAAGGCGGATAAAGCTGCAGATAAAGTACATGTTAAGTTTAAAAGTAAAAGGTGCAGTGATATCCACTGCCTGTACCAGCTGGGGAATAGGTTATCAAATCAAACACTTTGTTACAGACATTATATAGAATAAATTGCAAACAAAAACACAATCAGAGATCAGTTTTAAACATACAAAGAAACAACTATACCAATGTCCTCACGGATGAACTTGTTAGCGTGTAGTACTCAACCATATGTTTGATAAACCCGAGATGATTTCATTTTCAGCGGCATTAGGCCGGTAAATACATTTCACACAAGACTTCCTGTACAAAACATTTAGAAAGTATCAACTCCTGTAGCTACAAACATGTAACTTGCATGACACCATCTGGATATCTTAAGTCAATTCTTCATAGCATTATAAAGATACGTATAGCCTTTGAAAGCTTGTTTGTGGTGGTAACTGGTGGGCAAACAATATGCTCTGAATAGGAAACCTATTGTAACACGCGATTAACTTGAATAAGTAAATGTTTGCTTGTTCGTGCCTTTAAATGTCGTCATCGTCTGTCTTTTGTTCAAGGTACTTCACCTTATTACAGACAACAACTTCTTACTTATCATAACTCCAGAGGGTTGGACTGTTTGGCGGCTGTAGCGGTGGAGCTGGCAGTGACAGTAGTTTAGTGAATTGGTTAATAAGCCCATAAAAAAACGGTTCATGACTCCATCACGTCACACTGATCTCTCCATCGAGGCTTCCGCAGACAGACGGTGCGGCAGCTGCCCGCCGCGTCACAGCGAGCTAACGTGAATGACCAGCGGTGAGCTGCAGTAGCTTCCTGTGGGTCTGGGTATCGAGCCCCGTTATCAGAGATATCACCTCCTAAACACACGTCGTGTTGTCTCACGTTAAACCCGCTTCGTCTAACTGTTGTTGTGTTTTAATGCCCCCTTGTTAGATGATGACATTAACCGAGCTACAACTTCTGCTAGCTAGCTTCCTTCGAGGCTAGCTGGCCATTTCATCAAAGCAAAGTTTTGTCGGCTGAGCTGTCACTTATCCAAAACAATGTACATTTATATGTCCTTTAGTCTGCGCCCTTCTCCGCTAACCAGCTGTCCTCTCGAGCTTTATGAAGCGACGTCTAGCTGAAGCTACAGCAGTGAGGGAGCTAACCCCTGTTAGCCAGGGTTAGCTAAACAAAGACCTCAGCTTTTGGATGACCGTTTTTTGAGACCAGCCTGTTTCAGCTCCCGACAGTGGACGTTTAAACGCGTAAAGGACGACTTAGTGACTAATTAAAGTTATGTTTGACGAGTCAACAGGCCTTTACATCTGGAGCTGTGTCTGTTTTCCTCACTCACCATTTCTTGCGGTTGGTTGCACACGGGGGGGAAAACGCCTCCACCGCACAGCGACAGCCGCTTCAGACTGCCACACCTGCAAGGTGGAGAATCTACCGGCAGGGGGCGCTGCTCTGTTTTCGTCTTCTTCTTCTTCTTCTTCTTCTTCTTCTTCTTCTTCTTACATAATAATAATATAATAATAATAATAATAATAATAATAATAATAATAACAATAATAATAATAATAATAATAATAATTTTATTTATATAGCACCTTTAAAATCAAAGTTTACAAAGTGCTCTACAAGCATAGTCATACATAACTTAAATACCGGTAAACTAAAAAGGACCATACCATAAAGGCAAGGAATACAACAAAAGCAAACAACCCAAAAGAGCAAATGAAATATAAAACAAACAAATAAATATATCATTAAATTAAATTTAAAAAAAGCAGAGGAACAAAAGAACTGCATAAAAGATCATAAAAGGACGACATCACTTAAAAGTAATTCTATAAAAATGGGTTTTAAGATGATACATGTGTGACATATAACACAGAAAACATAAATCCTGTTTTTTGTTTCATAGTATGATATTACATTCTTGGCTTCCAGCTTAATTGAATGATTGGTTTGAGTGTTCAAATCATGCAAGTCTAATTCTACTGTTTTCCTACTTTGCTGATCTTTGATTTTTCCTACTTCTTCTGTATCTGATAAAAATATTTGGTTTCTGTCTTATTTATTGGTAGGCCATTGTAATCTACTCTATTTGCTTTTAATCAACTTTTGGCAGGTTCCCTTGAACATCTAATTGAGTAACCCAACTGGATATACTGCTACATGGTTGTTCTCTGTGTCACTTTAACATTCACCTCTGAAACATAACATGCAAAACTTGTTTAGTTTTCAAACACATCAGTACATATATGTACATAATGTCCGTACTTCTTATGTAAATCAAACTAAAAGCATCTCTGCTTCTGGATTCTTATAAATCCACTCCGTCATGATGACAATAAGTCTTTTTTTTCTTTCTATAGTATGTTAATCTATAGCCATCCTTTCAATGGTCATGTATGTATGTAACGACAACTCTATAGGCCTCTAAATATCTGGACTATACCTGAACTATTCATATTCATCAACACACATTAGATAAACTAAAAACAGAGCTTTAACTTCCAATCTCAAACCTCCCTTCATCACGTCTCCCTTCCCGGTGAAACCAACAGGTGTTTATTTTCGCTGGTTGGTTCTTTCATGAGGGAGTGAGGGAGGACTGAACTTCCACCTCCCAGCCTGTCAGCAGCTGTCGCCACAGGGAGTGGAGCAGCTGAACAGGCCGCAGCTGAGGAAAACAAATCAAGCTGACACAAGCTGTAAAGATCAGGGCTCGTTTTTCCTGTTGGGGCCTGGTTGGCCGGTCATGAATGGCCGGTTACTATCTTTTTAAATCTAACATTTCTGAAGATTTAGGTTCAAACATGACTTCTGAAATTCAGCTGTTGTTGCGTTTGACACTTTTTATCTTTACAGTCGGACATAACAGATGAGATTTGTATGTTGCAGATACTGCATATGTTCGGGTTAAAATTTTAAAATTGTTTAAAGTTGAAATCAAATCATGGTGCTGACAATATGTAATTGTTGAGCATATTGAGAGCACCAATATGCTCTCAATATGCTCATTTTGAGAGCATATTGATTACACAGGAGTTTATTTGTAGTCTACTTTTTCATATTGCATACATAATCAAAACAATTCTTATTTAAAGCAAGTTTATTTACATGTTTTACATTTTATACAAATGGAACAAACAAAAAAATGCTGGCACAGCAGCCTTGAAAATACAAATGAATCCTGATTTAAAAATATAACACTGTTGTCCCCACCAGACTCATATGGTTCAAGCACAAACTATCATGTCTTTTCTAAACTTTTGGTTGTGACTGTTAAAGACCGGTTGGTTATGCTCTTTAAGCATATTTAAGACAATTTATTGAAGTACAATGTTGCATTCTGATATGAAAGATGATTTCCATAAATAGGATACAAGCATGAAAATGTCCTTCTACTGAGCTGATGGACAAGAAACAGGTCAAAACCAAAACATAATTAGTATCGAACAGACGTGACATTGAGTCATTGGCAGAGAGAACGATGCTGTAACACATTCCCTCTGCGGCCATAAAGGACTCAAGAAGTCCAGCTCTCTTCCATGACAATCCTTGACCGAAAAATACTCTTCCTCTCCATTTGGTTAATAAAACCAAGCCCAATTTGAATTCCACATCGATTAACCTGAAAAATAATGAAACTGAGTGAGAAAACTAGTGCATTAAAGTGAAAGTGAAAAATCCCCTATAATTTCTTGAACTTTGTTAAACAGACTTTATCTTTCTGAAAAACACCTCAAGAAAATGCCAAGATGTTCCACAAATTCCATGAACCCAGAAACATTTAGAATGTTACATTACATATACATATACATATATATTATACATAAAAATATATCCAACTCACCAAATAAACTTGAGATATCTATCTAACCACGAAAGCACTCTCTCGGATCTTGGAATAAGCGTACTGTGGAACAGAGAGGCAAGAACACAAGAGTCATTTTACTGCATCACAAAACAAACCTCATCAAACCTCGAGTGTTCAAACCCTTCTCTTACGTTCAGTCCTCTGGGGGATTGGACCGGCTCCAGCCCTTTACAGCAGAGCACTGAAAAAGGCCTTTCCTGAGTCTTTGAATGCTCTTTGAAACACAGACAGAAAACCTTGGCAGGCAGGTAGACGTCCCAGTCAGCTGCATGCTCCTCTATGAGATCACTCACCATCCTGTTAAAGAGCAGCAAAAAGAAAACGTGACGATTATTAGCTCAAAAAGGGAAAAACATCTCAGGATACAATTGTGCTCTGCTGAGAGGAGCGACAGCGTCAGTTACAAAAACTTGACCTCAACGCTTGATTCTTTATTTTACTGCATTTTTCTTATTCCTCTGTCAATTTAGAGCTATAATATGCATTAATGCAATACATACACAGTCATTTGCAGACAATATGTATTGTTATATTACTATAAGTACTGACCTGTCAATCAGCTGCTGTGTGATCAAATCCACAGTACCCGTCTGCTGATGGTAGACGACAAGAGCGACGGTGACCTTCAGCTGTTCTTTCAGTTCTCTGTTGATCTAGCATGGGGACACATTCACACAGTGAATCTATGTGAGACACTTGCAGAATAGGACACAATATTATACAAATACTTTATTAGAAAACAAAATGTGTGGCAACCTAAAATGCAACCTGACCACCTGTCAATCCATGGAAACTCTTTAAAGGGAAATTCACCTCCTTTTATGTGGATGTTCAATCGCTGTTGATGCTAAATGTAGTGCTATACTGGCCGAGTTCTCCTGCTCACAGAGTTGTGCCGGCAGTGCCTACATGCACAAGGATGCATTGCCTGCGAGCCCCGAACCCCCAGAGGCCATATCCTCTTGCACGGCTAATGCAGCCTCTGCCTCTCTGCTGCATTTCTTCAGCCTTATACTCTGGCTCAAATAAATACGTCTGGATATCCGAGTCAGCCAAAACATCCTCGTCCATTACATCCTCTGCACCAATCCAATCTAGGCTGAGACAGCCGGTAATTCTTCCTTGCATCCAACTATGTCACCGCCATGGTCAGATGATGGTGTATTGCTTCAATCGACACATTTACCATCAACTCTGATTGGACAGCCACATAAAAAGTAGAAAACGTTCCCTTTAAGCGCTCTGTAACAAATAATACACTCACTTTGTGGACGATGTCATGAGGCAGTCTGGAGAGGATCCTGATCGGGTATCCGAAGTGGGCAATGACGTCAACGATGTGCTTCGCTACATCCGAAGGGAGGCACGACTGCATCGGCACAGCTTCCACCCACTTGGAGAAGTAGTCCGTTACCGTCAAGATGTACTTGTGTCCGTTCAGCGTTTGGGACAGCGGCCCTCTCACATCCAGACCGAGCCACTGCCACGGCTCCTTCACCTGCCAACCACAGCATCACAGCAAGACTCCACATCACTTCATCTTGTGTTTAATGTTGCAGAACTGTCACGTAATCAGGTTGGAACTTACCTCTATCATCTTATCGGGATCTTCACAGTCCGTCTGTGAACATGACAGACGAGCACTTGGTTAAAATACTTCATAATATAGAAGACAAATATAAAAGATAGAACATTGAGGTTTAAAACCACGAGGACTACTTACGCTCAAATCATCATCTGGAGCCCACTGAATATCCTGTTGGTGCATGTGAGAAATTACACAACGTTAAATTGGATAAAGATGAAAAAGTATTTGATAGCAAAGTGCAATAATGAAAGTAAACATCTGACAAAAGGCTTTTGATTGCCGTAATTTGTGCTAAATATAAGCAAATATAGTGAGAGTAATCACAACACGTTGATGAGTATTACACTCCATATATCATATACAATATGTAATAAAACCTACCCGTGGTGCACAGTAGTCTCCATGGAAGAAGTGTGGAAATGACTCTATCTTCATCAGCCCTTCATCGACTATAATCCTCCATTTGTCATTTGACTTTTTGGGGTCTTTGTCCCTGAACATAAAACCACAAAAGGTCAACACATTAAAGAGCCAACAATCCAAATATGTACAAACTCAATACAAAACGCTCAATACAAAAATGTAGGTTCAAACTGAAGCTCTGTTACTGCCTCACAGTGTACTGGTTACTTCAACATCAACAACCCTAATTTATGGATTTATTCTCAGCTTCTTGCGCAGACAATCGTACAAATGCAAGAAAATCAAAAGGTTCTGCTAAATAATAATAACAATTTCTCGAAAGAAACTGCTCAGTCAGAGGATAAATATAATATAGCAAGACAGTTGTATGTATACATAGTACTTGTCAGTGTAATATGAGAGTTTTCTGTTAACTTAACGAATAAGTACGTGAGAGGAAGGTGAGCAGCGCTAACAAGTGCCAAACGTAAAGTAACGTACCCAGCAGGCTCGTCCTCCGTTTCGCTGGGCTCTTTGTTTTGGACTCTTCTCTTTGCAGGGCTGATCGTTGGAGACGGAGCTGGACTCGTCTGTGAGGCTTTACCACCAGCTGACTGGCATCACAATACAGAGAAACAACACACACTGTGTTCAGAAACCTGAACGGATTGTCATTGTAATAAATGAATATACTGGCTCTGTGGCGCTGAAGTGAAGTAAAGACAGAATGCATGTTAAGTTACTTGCTTTTCAACACAGAAATGGACCCACACACTTTCTAAAATGACCACCAATGAAAACTGAATCCCAGAATTTGAACAGTTAAACGTTAATATAATATGCTCTCACCTTGAATCTCTTACTTCTTGGGTTACTGGAAGCCTATATCAAGGGGGCAGTGACAGAAATTACATATGATATAAGTATTTTTAATGAAGCTTCTGGACTATTAAAGCGGTTTCACTGTCTGACTCTTTCCACGCTGAGGCAGCTGATGATTTATTCTTCACATGATCCACAGACACTGAGTGACTGCATACACACCTCTCTTCTCTGTGTACTGCCAGGGGATGAAAACATGGTGGGAACTGCATTTTCCCGAAGTTTCACACATTTGCCTGTCCTGTCAATGTATTGTTCCTCGAAATGATTGATGCACAGCACCGAGAAGCGAGATGGGGTCCAGTCCTTCAACTTCATGTTGAGAAGCCATTTCTTGAGCTTTCGGGGATTGTAGAGGGGAAATCTGTCGAAGCCAAAAACTCATTAAAACACTGAACTCCATTTAAAGTCAGTACGTTTTGCCTTAATGTTTCATAGTGCTGTTATATCAGTACTGCACTTCACTCAAGTTTTAACTTTTTTAGATTTGCAATGTTTATTACTGGTGTGATGGATGTAAGCTAAACATATAGCCTGTTGCAAAGTGATGGAGATGTTTTGTCAGGTCTATCTGGATGAAAGTTTATTCTGTCACATAAATCATATTTATACTCTGTGAGCAGGAATATCTTTCACTGCACTGACCATTTAGTCATAAGTTATTTCACCCATTGTATCATTGTTTCCTGACCCAAGTCTGATGGAAAACATCCTGAGTGAGTTAACGCAGAGGTTAGCTTCTGAATCGCAGCTTCCGATTTGACATTAAAGGGTCAAATTAAAAGACACTTGATGCTGAGCGGCTGTTTTAATTTTATGAAGCCTTTACTCTATTTGTGAAAATACAAATAAAGGGTCGTTACACTGTTTTTTTTTCACACCTAACTTTGGACAACATGGTCTCTTTTAAAGCCCACCATACTTAGACTGATGTACAGACTAGATTATCCCAGAGAAGGCAGAAACCATCAAAGAGGTGCATTTCATTATTTCATCCTAAAGTCTGCCTCCAGTCTCAAATCTTGCAATGAAAGAAAAGCAGCAAACTGAGAAGCTTTTTACTTGAAAAGTCAAGTTGGTTGAATCTAGTTCGCGTTTGGCTCAAATCCTTCATCCTCTTCTTAAATTATATTATGATTAAGATAAAATATTAAAACGTGCTGAAAAAACAGTAACTGGTGCAATTCATGCTGATGTTTACGTTAGCTTTATGTTAGCTGGCTTGACTATTCATAGATCTGCCGGCTAGTTGTGTTTACGAGTGACAAATGTTAATACTCACTTAAAGTACTTCACATCTGACTTGCTGGAGCTTTCGCAGTCGTAGGCACATTTGTATCTTCCCATTTTGAGCACACTTGTGTTTAATTTGCGTCCAAACAGACGGATTGTTGTTGCCAACAGTTATTTGAGCGACCAGTCAAGGTAGCTATAAAATAACCGTAACATCCGGCCCCAATTTTCAAAATAATAAACTTACATATTTGGAAACTTAAAATAAAAAAAGCAAATTATACATCTTACAATAATTACATTGTAATTGGCAGTATACAAGAGTATATTTTTTGCTTGTCTTGTATAAAACCCTATTGTTGAATATTCAACGGAATTTGTTAATGATACACAAACCGGAAATGCTTATTTTCAGCTACTATACAACAGTATTGTTAGCTTGATGCAACTGTTTTAACAACGGCTGTTTCTTCTTCGTGCCGTGTTTAATTGCACATGAACGCCCTGCAACGTCACCTCATGGATGAAAGATAGAAGGGCAGTCGGTTATATTTTATTTGTATGACATATTTGTATCCAGGTAGATGCAGTGCATTATACATTTATATATTTTGTTTCATATACCTTGAAAAATATTTCCTTAACAAATATAGATTTTTTTCTCTCTACTTGTATCATACACACAGAACCAATCAAACAATGGGGAACAGTGTTTGATTAATATTAGAAACTGTGATAAACAATGAAAAATGGCTGCAGATGTCGCACAGCTCAGTTGTTTTTGGTTTTCCACTCGACCCTCCACTCATCCCAGTCCAGTAAAGTCCGTTTTATGTCCCATCCTGCAGCTTCCACACCTGGAATTTACATTGGCAAAAATAATGTTTTCTATTAATAAATTACACAATAAAAAGCTGGTGATTAGAAGGTTAAAACAGCTTTGTGTGTGTGCTCACCTTTGAAAAATGGATTGAAAATCTTGTCCATTATGTTGTGACTTTCATGCACCATTTCCCAGTTACCTTTAAAATATAAAAGTGTGTAAAGGACAGAAAGCACTGCTAAAATTGTAAAGTAAGGAAATGAATGGAGGTAAAGCTCACTTTGTGCTGGAGGGTCTCTGGAAGTTGGAGGGCTCAACTTGCTGCTGAGCCACACAGCTTGGCTCACGGCTCTGATTTCATCTTGTACTGATGCTTCCGGTCCCAAACAAACACATACACAGCCTGAGAGGAGCACAGCAGAGTTATTAAATAGCATTCAAAGTATGTCATATGGCTCTTAAACTCATTGTTGTTCTGTGGATACATACCATTTCGTACTCCCAAAAGGTAAGGCATGTTGTTTTCCTTCAAAGCCAAATTGAGATCCTCTGGGCTACAGAATAAAAAGCAAAATTAGAATAAACTGTGTCATTGTGTGTCATTTTTCATCATATGAGCAAAATATAAACTCACCTTTGTACAACTTCCTGTAGCCTCACTCCAAGTTTGATTGGCAAAGTTTTCCTGAACTCTGTAAACAAGCAGACAAATCCATTATTTTGAATGCACAAAATTAACATATTAATAATAACATTAATACATTTTAATACATTTGAATAGCACTTTTCCAAAGCAAGGTTTACAAGGTCTTCACAGGAATAAAACAACAAACAACAGAATCATAAACGTGTTCATTATAAAACAATAAGAACAACAGCACCATGAGTAAAACAATACACAATTAAACATAGCAATTACAATTAAAACAATGTATATATTTAATATATACTGTGTCTCAATGCTTCAACAATTGGACACTTGAATTAGTCATGAAGATGTCCGAAAATTACCCAAGAAAACTGGTTCTCTCTGATTGGCCTCCAGTGGACTCAGGACCCGTCCGTCTCTCAGGTACTGCTGCAGCACAATGGAAAGCCGTGCCTCGTTTAAGGTTTCCATGACAACCGAGCGCACAGCTTTGTAGTTGGCGAAGAGGTGGAGGGCCGTGAAGAGGAGGAAGAGGCCGACTGTCAGTCTGAGGGGACGGAGAGAGGTATAACATTTAGTCTCTGTGCAAGATTCTTATGGTGTCTTATATACATTTTCTATAACAACACTTACATCGGATTATCAGTGACGAGGGGGATGAGCATCAAACTGATCAGCAGGCCAGCCAGATTCACTAAAGTCTCCTGTGGGAAATAAAAGAAATGACAGCGAGACAAACAAACACAACAAATCCCGCAACATTGTTTTGATTATTTTGCAGATTTCTGTCCCGAGTTATTATCAATTTAAACTCAGAATTAAAAAAAAGAGGACTTTTAGACATGTCACAACAGGAAAAGCACATCTGTAAATAATAAAATCAGTTATTGCTGAATTCCATTTAGCTGCTTCAGTTTCAAGCTCCTGGTATTGTTCATGCCGGACAATTGGAGAGAACAGAGCCATTGTTCGGTCAAAATGAAAAGGCTTATTGAGTTGTAATTACAGTAAATAAACACAACCAAAACTGTGCACAATGTTATCCATTATAGTAATACAAGATTAATTATACGCACATCACGTATGTGCGAGGTTATCAGACATATAATGTCAATAAAGAAAAAGGTAACGCCTCCACACTACTCCATGTCACATTTTTTATTTTATTTCTCAATGACTATGTTGGATCATCAAGCGCAATGAGAGTCAAACAGGCTTTATGACGGCAGGTGTGGTTCATCCAAAATACATAGAGTGATAAAACATCCACAAACTATTCAATAAAGTACATAAAAGCGTAATACAAAAGCCATACTTCTAATTATGTTATTCAAAACCTTACGGCGAATTCATCATCACACATATCAGAAACTAAGTAATAAGTCATTAAGTTTAAAAAAAGAGAGAAGAAATATTGAATACATCAAATATAGATCACAATAAAAAGTTATATTTATAACATGTTTTAATTTTTACAAGTCTGTGTGCTATGGCATGAAGTAGTGTGCAGGCGCTACCTTTCTCCTTCCTCAGCACACGTGATCACACTGCGGTTCTTTACACAACAGTTAAAGGTCATAAAGTACCTGACTGCCATCTTTGGCAGAGATGTCGGCCATGTTGTCTCGGCGGGCCTGATGAACAGTCAGAGCCGCTCTGGTCGCACCGCCTGCCACTCCAACAACTGACTGGAGAGGAAAACCACCCACAAGTCAGCTTGTGTTTATCCTTTAAGTCCATAGAGCATTTAATAAGTCTACAGCATTCTGATGGAAGTTTAGGCCAGTGCTCTCTGACCTTTTTTGGCTTTTGACCCCTGTTTTATTAGAATTGTTCAGAGGCTTTGGGTGTATAATTATACACTAACTTGTGGAGGCAGATTTATCTTTGGGAAAAGCAAATTAGGTGTGAGTTTGTTTTCTTCATCACAGCTGATTTAAATAATTTAAAGTGTTTCTTTTTACCTTGAATATTCCTGCTGTACAGACAATCAGGGTGAAGCAAGCAGGAAAGTATGGAGCCAATATTTCCATGAACATGGCGATGTCGTTGAGAACATCAGCAAAAAGCCTGGCAAGAAATTAAAAGACAGAAGTTTGAATGGGTTCATACTAATGAGTGAGACTGACCGAGTATTTTAACACCATGCTGACCTCCATTTTTTGGCCTCAGAGTCCAGTTTATTCCTGGAACAAAGACAAAGAAACTGCTCAAGAAGAGACATCTCCATCAGTGAAAGAGGAGCACAAATAAAAAGTAAAAATGGAGAGCATCCAAATATTGAATTTAAGCTCCCAAAACTTGGATTGCCCTGAAAAATGAAATATATACATATATTTTAAATACAAGCCTACCCTTTCTGCCAAGCAAAGAGGATTCTTCCCAACATGCCAGTTCCATCTGAAGGGAAAACCATTAGTTTGCAGGTTGCACTCACTAGGCAAGAGTAACATACATTTAAGGAGTTTTTGAATCACCTCTTAGTAACCAGGTGATTGTGGCTGCAGCTACTGTTGCCTCTTGGTTTCCAACACCGACACCTTTGAGGGACGCCTGCGTGGCCAGAGTCCCTGACAGAGAACTGGAGAAAGCCTGAGAGAGAGTGGAGAGTGTGGATGGAGAGTTTTAATCTCACGGGGATGATCTTAGAAGTGGTAGTGCATCATTTACTGTACCTGCACAGTATCCCAAAACTGGTACTGCAGGTAATCACCACTGACGCTCTCTGGATAGCCTTGAGGCAGAAAGACACTCTGAAAAAATAAATATAAAAAATCAATTGAAAATGTGAGTCTGAGCAGTACATGTTATATTTATGTTTTTCTTCTTTCACGGAAAGAAGAATTAAATGATTAAAGCTTCCATTTATTGATGGAATGGGGTTTCTGCGTGAAACAGCAAAAAGAAATCTTTGTGCCCATAGTGACTCACCATAATTTAATGTAGAAAAATGATTGAAAGCTTGAAACATTAACAAAACTCTGGAGTTTATTTGGCCAAATTGGCATTTTGATATAGCACAATCTTCATGTAACCATTGTTCAAGTTTCAGGAACATTTTGGGACCATTTCAGAGTTTATAATGGTTGTGTATGTATGTATTTCTAATTTGCCAGCAATTCTCTCATTTTCACTCTTCATACAAAATCTGACCACAATTTTCTCTCATGAAGCAAACAGGTGACACACACACACACACACACACACACACACACACAGCTGAAAGTTGGTTTTCTACTCCTGAGTGACCCTCGATCATTATTGAACCATGATGGTGTAATTTGTCTCTAATTATTGAGTTTGTCCATTTGTCTTCATACAGAACAACATCTATTTGTAAAGAGGGCTTTCTACAACCTTAAAGCATTAAAGGAGTAACCCTCTCATTTGGACACAATCAAGCTTCTGTGGCAGGAGATCACACACTCTTTGTGGAAACGTTATAAATCCTTACTTTAAAAACTCCAACAATAGAGTTTCCTCTTGATGCCCCTTCACTCCCATCTCTTCTCCTCTCCATCACTGCATCCTTTGCAAAATACTTCCAGGACTCTGCACTGCCATATTTCTCTGTGGCCAAAACGACCCCTCTAGCTGACTCCATTCAGGCCGTTAGGAGCGAAACACTACACTTCAGACTAAACTAACAAAACCCAAATATACTGCCGTCTGCAATATGCCGGAATGTATTCAGTTTAAGTTCATTTTGGCTCCGTACAGGCTGAAACTGGACACAGCCTACGTGTCGTCCTTTCTGTCGTGGTTTTTTTCGAAGCACTTCCGTGTTTATTTCCGCCCTCATTCCTCATTGGTCGATTAGGATTTTAAGGCGGGGCTCCGATAAAACGACAAAAACTAACAGAGACTCTCTTATAATAAATCCCTTTTGATGATACATTGATACTATGAATTCTAAACAATAAACATGTGCGTAATGCATTCTACGAAATAAGGAACATTTATTTCTCGAGGAAAAGCTTTTTGGAACATTTTATGGGTACTCATCAAAATATATTGTGTTAACTAATCATAATGTTAAAATTGAATGTTAAAGTGTTATTATACATTTTGAAAATGATATAACATTTAATGTATTCATTGTAAACTGGTATGGTTAATTAAAAGATATAAGAAAAAAAAAGGTACCCACAATTCCACTGGATTTGTTTATTTAAAATATAGATTAACACTAAACACTAAAAGATTTGATTGAAAATCACACTAATAATCATCTATGGAATGTAACTCAGTTCATTTACTCAAGTAGTGTGCTTAAATACAATATTACGGTACTTCTACTACTTGACTCTCTGTGAGCATCCTGTTGTTTGTTTGGGTCGATGCATTTAGATCAAAACTGTCCTCCAGCCTTCGTCACTGAGAATGAGCAACCTTTATAATTACTCTGAAGCCGTGCCAGCAAGTAGCTGATGCAAGACAAAACCAGTTAGTTGTTACAACCCAAATGAATCAGAATCAGCTTTATTTGCCATGTGTGTTTACACAATTTTTGGAATTTGACTCCAGTTTCACGTAGCTCTTCGTACATACATACATATTATATACAATAAACAAGAGAAATATAAAAAAGACATTAAGACCAGAGACAAAAGACAAGACAAAACCACTGTATCCCAATACACTGAGGTTTGACATGAATCCACAGTTTAAAAAACACATTTTCTTACAGAAGTTTGTACTTGTGGCAGCATGCACGAGTCAGCAGAACCCTCCCATGCTCTGTTTCCCCGAGCAGAAACATCCAGCTGTCTGAAGGCTGACAGAGTACAGTGGGTTGCGTCAGCTCTGAAAAAATGCAGTCAGGTAATTGTTGTCTGACCACTTTCTTATCTTACACTTATTTACAGGTGGCGGCTGTAGCTCAGGGGGATGAGTGGTCGTCCCGCAACCACAAGGTTGGCAGTAGAAAAACAAGAAGAGCAAGAAGTGTATGTTTCAAAGATGTATAAGTGACTGAACAATGAGCTGTTATATGGAAGATAAAAATATATCTGCTTGTTCTCCCAGAATAATGTAGAGAACAATGAGGCAGATAAGAATCTGTGTCTGTTTCACCTAAGGCGAGACAAGCACTGACACACCTTCCTCGAGCCCTCAGGAATGCTGTGTGGAAAAAGAAGAGAAGGAAAGGTTGTAGCAATAGTGTAAAACTGTGACTAACGAAGAAGAGACGACGCCGAACCTGCAAACGACATGGAACAGGACGTGACCACTACTGTAACCGTGTGAAGAAGGGGACTTGGTGCATGTGTGGGTGGGAGGGAGGAAAAATACTTCACAGTAAGTAAATGGGCGTGAAAGTTTCACACACAGTTTCACTGCCGCCTCCCAGTCCTGTGATTCAACAACTTATACAGCATTTCACAGGGACAGGCAGGGCCTCGGAGACGTTCATCGCTGGGACTCCCACTACAATGACAACCGCCGCTTTTGGATGACCATGTGTGGAAAAGTTTAACCAAAACATTCAACTTTCAAAAAGGAAGAAGCTTCATGTGAAAGCTGTCACCTGAAACTGGATTTATACACCTGCCTGCCATCTCAAGAGGACTTTAATATCACTCTGGATCACATTCTGGACTCCTAGGAACTCACTGAAGGAGAGCACTCAGACTGAGGATCTGAAATTGAATCAGGTTTGTACTTTAAAGTAAAAATGTACTTGTTAAATTAGGTTTAATTGTGTTTAAAGCGCATCATCGGGTGAATGTGATATTCAAGTTGTATACTCCCCTTTTGTGTGGTAGGACCAGATTAACAATATTGTGTTCAGTTTTTACAGGGCGGAAACTTTCTTAATCATTCTCTAACACATATTTAGTAATCCACACAAGTTTCTCACAGGCCACTACAAATGATTCACGGGCCTGTAGAGCGCGGCGATACTATTATTAACCCAGTCCAACTCTCTGCCGATGTATTGTCTCCAAGTGACAAACAAACAGAGCATGCTGGCGTGCCGCGTACAGCGCTTTGATCAAATCAGAGATTAGATAAAGTTCCCGGACAATTTGCTAGCCAAGCGTCAGGTTTCAACATTGTTTTTAAAGAGTGATCTTTCAAGTTATTCAATTTCGTTTCTTGTAGTCTCGGTAACAGGGAACACTTGACACTGTTACGCCATCCGAAGGCTACTTTCTGTTTTGTGATGGAAACACCCAGTTCAGAAAAGTTCCCATGCTCACTAATAGGAACATACTGTGTGAATACTTTTGAAGAACATGTTTAGGCTTGTAGGGGACTTTATTTTGACATTTTTTACACTGAGATTGTCTTGCCTTGCCAGCACTATAGGCAACAGGTTAAACTCAGGGTAAACATATCAAACTGTATAAACTTGTAATACAAGGTGACAGCTTGGCTGTTTTTAGCATAAAAACCATCAGCAGCATGCACCAGAGGGCAGTCAGTTAGGGGAAGTAACAGCTTTTTCCTCAGGGAAATCAAGAGCAAACCATTTTAAACCCCGGATATTCCCTTTGGGCCGTGCTGAATTACACCTGGACTGATTCTAGTTATCATTACGAGTCCAAAAGAAAAAACGGTGGGACAGATTTAAGAGGGGGGTCCTCACAGACCTGGGGGAAAGTGCATTTGATTTAACTCAACATTTACCTACGGGGCTTGCCTCGTACACAAAGGGTGAAACCAGTTCCTTAAATGTCCCTTTATCTTAAAAAACAAACAATTCTATCAACTGTGAACAAAGTTAAAACCATAAAGGCACCGCTCAGACAAATCCTACAGTCAAATTCCTCTTTGCTGCTCAACCATCATTTGCACCGTTCTTACTCAAAATGTTGGTTTTGAGTAATTATGACTTTTCTTAATATCGTATGTTTTTGCAGAAATGTCTACGTCACCTCCGACCGGTGAAAAGGCAGATGAGGTGTCGATCCTACTGGAGACAGTCCCAGGGGCCAGAGAGACACAAAATACTAAAGCAGTCATCAGCGGTGGACGGGGCGCCGTCTGCGCCGCCTGCTGCGATGACCAGCATCACAGGAAGCTGGCCATCTGCAGCATCGTCTGTGGGATCTCCTGCATCGGAATCAATGCGCTGATAAATTCAGTCAAGGTACTTTTGAGTCAAAATATCAAAAGCTGCACGTGCACAGCCTGTTCATAAACAGTGACCTGAAAGGAAGTTTGACATTTCATAAAAACAACGTGTTCTTGTCTTGACCTCAACAGGCTGAGAGAGCGGCGGATCCAAAGAGTGCCAAGACGTTTTCAAAACAGGCAAAAAAGTTTGGCATCATCTCCATCGTGGTTTGGGTCTCAGTTCTGGCTTTAACGCCCATTCTGTTAGCGCTGGTCTCTTATCTCCTCACTCTGATAGACTGATCAACTTTGATGACGCGCTACAGAAGACGAGCAGAGGAGTGACTTTATGGATGTTTATGGAGACGGACAGCGGGCGGCACAAAGCTCCTCAGCACAGAACAGACTGTTTTCTTGTGCTGATAACGTGACTGCTGTCCCAGTTTACACTTTTCTACTTACTCTTAACCACGTAGCTCTTGACACAAGGATCAACCACTATAGAGAACAGTGTCAAAAACTTTACAACTTTTACATGTTTATTTTTTTTATATGCTGTAATATTTATTTAACAATATAGGAACATGGACAGTTCAAAAACTAAAATGGTCATATAAAAATCCAGCATTGCCTATAGTTTGCGACATGACACTACATGACACATATACAATATATATTACAGATTAGAATGGTCATCCTCCAATAATGAGCCAATCCTTAGTATTACCATTTAACATACGCATTATGGATGATTTATATACTACAGATACTACAAAAGTTAATAAATTACTCCATCTGTCAATCTAAAAAGTAGCGACATTAACTTGTCCATCAAGGATTGGGCCTCTACTGGGGTACATAAACATCATGGCAGTGAGAACAAGCTCCTGCTCTTATTAACAACATTATCTTGGCAATGCAGCAATGTTACCATATCATCTTTATTAATGTCAAATGTATCAATATGTTGTACTTTTATACAAACAGAAACTATTTCATAATAAACGTCTTTGTGCTCTTTTTGTTTGAATGATCTTGACCCGCCCTCGTTAAAAACAATTACCAATACAGCGACAAAAAACAACAACATCCATTTAAACCTCTTACAGTTAAGGCAACTTGAACAAAATTTGGCCAAAAAGAAAAATACATATAGGCAGTTTATCAAGAAGTTCGCACAACATTCAAAGTTCGCACAACATTCGCAATACAAATATAGACGGCACAAAACAATCCAGAGAACCACAGGTAATAAAAAAACAACCAGCAGTGGAATCTGAACACCGTATTGTTTCCAAGTTATATTTCAACAAAAACCTCTACAGCCATGAAATTTAAACAAATAATTCAACAGAGTACTGAGAACTGAGCTGAGTAAAATGATGAACATGTGCTACTTGTAGACACACTTCGACAGTACATTATAATTCATGGACAGAAACCTGGTTGTGAAATTGGCTGCGACAAATGCAAATCTCTTTCTGGCATGAAATCTTACAAGAATGCTGCAAAGCCACGACCTTTCTTCCAAACGTGACAGTCAAAAGGAAATCGGATGCCTTGTGCATTTTAGGAAAGGAAACCTTCTGCAACAAAGCGGCATCGCCACTCACCCAGGGAGGAAGTGCAGAGGTGTCACTCTCTGGGTGAGTCTGAGATAGTTACGATACTGTACAAGTGCTGAAAACAAGAACGTTAGTTTATCAACGGTTCCACTCATCGCAGATGAAAAGCTGCCTGGGGGAAACTGGACGGTAGAGGTTTAATGTCAAGTAAGCAACTTATTGTATACCATGTTTATAACCAACGTCTATGAGGCGATCTCTTCTGGTGCTCTGAGGCATCGCTCAGCAACTCGCAGGCTACAAATGCTACAGAACCCTAATTCTTCAATAACAACTTCTCACCACAACAATCGGACACAGATCGTGTTGATGAGGAAAAAAGCGCTGAAAAACACATTAGAAACACATTAAAATAAACAGAATTATCTCCCGCAGTATTTTTTTGTTTTTTTAATGGCTGCCAAACAATCGCCTTTAAAGAGGCAACTGTCAGCTGTCTGTCTGATCGTTTATCAACCACAGGTTCAGCTGATCGAGCTTGGCACAGAGAAGAGAGTCCGCATCCTGCGCGCTGGGCTCGTCTTTAGGGAAGCCCCCTCGTCTCCTCCTGGAAGAAAAGATACCTGCCTTTCCAACACCAACAAGTGGCTTCTTTGGTTTTCTGACCTCGCCGGCATCCAGGAACTCCAAAAATCGTTTGACACGTCTCTGGCTGTACCAGGACTCAGAGCCATCCCGGCGATTGTGAGGCACCTCGAATATGGTCTCCAGCCGGCTGAAAGCAGAGAAACAAATTATAATCAATGAGTGAGTTTTCACGCAGTTATGGCAGCAATAGCAAGTTCATACTTAGTAGTTATTATATTAGTACAGAACTCTGATTTAAGTAACTGATATTTCCTCTGGTGCCACCCTATGGCCAAACTTTTCCTCACAAGCAGTAGATGGAGTTTCAAGAAACATACAGGAGTAACAAGACAGGAACAAAGTAATGTACTATTTGGACAGGGGCAGCAGCAAAACTAATTTTTGACACTGTTGAAGTGTATGCTTTATTTAGAATATTTTCAGTTAAGACCATATCCGTCGCAAAATTAAAATGATGCCATTGACAAAAATAGTCGTTTTACCTCGCACGAAGTTGCTGCCTCGATCGGTTAGTTAGTTAGTTAGTGTTATTGTTTGACTTAGGTGAATCCAAACTCACCCTTTAAAACGCCAAAGTTGCACAATAACCCAGAGGGGGTCTAAAATAAGTTTTGCTGCCGCCCCCATCCACAGCAGTACATTGCTGTGCGCCTGTGTTGGTACTATCCCAACTTGGGGCGTGCCGAGTTTGACCGCCATCCACTGGAGGTAATAAACTGACTCTGGATCAGTACCTGATACAACCCTGCTTCCAAATATCCAAACTATTCCTTTAAGTATGTTGACATCCTTTAAACTAAGTGCAAAAACAGTATACTATAAAATAGGTAGAATATGGAATTGGGACACAGGATGCGCCTCCATTTTTTCATCCATCCAACAGTTTTATTTTGCGGTGTAATAAGTGTTTCTGCATCACAGGTGTGAGGTTTAAAGTTTATTTTAGTCGTGTCTATAACGCGTTTACAGAAAGACTTCAACAAATCCCTTATACAGATGCATTTGGTGTTGTAATCCCATACCTTTCAATGTTAAACTATTAAAGAAACAGATTGATATGTATAAAAAGGTAACTCTGCAGCTCCATATGTCCAGGGACACAACGTAGAGCTATGGTTTATGAAGTTGGTTTTACTGTTCCAAAGTCTAAAGGGAAAAACTGGTGTAGCTGTAATTTATGTTGTACAACATGTTGTTTTTATATTTGTTAAAGATTAATGACCTTCATGAAATACCTATTGTGTGTGTTTTTTTCTTTTATTTATATTTATATATATATATATATATATATATATATATATATATATATATATATATATATATATATATATATTAACATGCATTTACAGTCAATGTTTTCAAGTTGACTTTACCTTTCAGGGAGTTTGCTGAAATTCTTATTGGTGTAAATTTCTTCCAAACTAAACTCCTTCTTTTTCAGCCTGTGGTGTGACAGAAGAAAAAAAAACACATGGTTGCAATCAGTCTGAATATTGATCAGAGTGTTCAATAGACAACAGACATGTATTGACACAACATAAATGAACCCTCAATGGCAGTTGACAGTGTGAGCCAATAGAATTTGTCCTACTTTAAAACACCTTTGACTTTACTATGAACGATCAAACATGACCTTGTATAGTTATAATCAGCACAGAAGATCTTTTACCCAAAGGCTGCATCTGTAAAAACCTTTTAGACCTTTGACTGATTGCCAAACAGTCAAATGCAGACTGAACAACATTTCCCTTTGAACTTGACGACTGTTACTATTCACCATCCAGGTCAATAATCAATGCCTCATCTTGCTCATGAGGAGGGAGGTCAAGGAGAAAAATACATATTTTTACTTTGGTGAGGTCAACAATGAGGCAGAATTAGTAAGTGATTGGAGCATGAATAAATTCAGCACATTCTAAGGCCGTGGTTACTCAGTCAAGACCCGCTGTCTAAAGTTACTCCTGATTTTGTTGCTTCAAACAACAAAATAACAAGGAACTTTTATGGCGTTTATAGAAAAGGAAATGTTATTATCATGGAATTTGGGAGCTTTGTTAGAGGCTATTCTTCAATGAAACATGTCGACTAATACAGCAGGAAGGAGTACTCATTAAAAATAACAGGGGACTTTAGTTGCATTTTGTGTTGTAAAGTCAAGTTCCTGAGATCATGTGTTTCTGCTACCGGGACAGAAAATGTATTTTTGGGGAAAATATAAATCCCTAGAAGGCGTTGAGATTCCGTTAAAAGTATATGTGGACCATTGTGTTAAGATTAATTTGTTACACATGTGATCTCCCCTGCTCATTCATTTATGTACCTGATGCGTCTGGGCAGGCCCATGGGTGTCAGGTTGTTCTGAGGTTTGGGTAAAGTTTTCCGAATTCTTATAGATGACACTTTCCCTCGTTCCTCATGCTTTTGCACCACCTGTGAGGATGAACAAGAGGATTGGTAACCTAAATCATTCTGAAACCATTACATAACATTGTTGTGATCAAAGTTAAATTATATAGTAATACATTGTTTTACATAACAATCAGAACATCAGGTCAGACAGAGTAGAACTAGTGGCATACTCCATGCATGTTTCCTTCACTTAGTGTTTGAATCCTGAGGTGAGCTTGAATTATATAGTTCACTGTAAGAATAAACTGCCAATATCAACCTTTCATCTGTATTTGCTACCACATCTACCGGCATCAAAACAGGAAGTCAATGGTAACGTAACGTGCCTCTTGCTTGATTTGATTGGCTGCCTCTATCAAGTATGACATTGATGGTCATTATATTAAAGTAAAATGAAGTATACCTTGATTTCAGAATCGGACAAAGCCTTTTCTTCTCTCAACCCTACGTCTTCAAACTCCTGACTGGACGAGCTCGTGTCCTCTGCATCATCCTCCTCTTCACTCTGTTGTCTTCTCGCCAACAGATCCGCACTGCAAAGAAACCAGGAGGTAATATCAGCACAGCGTCATTGGCATAATCATAAAACATATTATTACAGATCTTTAAAAAAATAAAAATAAAAGAATTGTTACCTGCTACTATAGTCAAACTTGGGAGAGTCAATTCTTTCGAGGAATACCATCGGGTATATCGGGGAACAGGAGGTGGGAGAGGAACCATGACTGGAAGAGCTGGGGCTGGTGGCGCCTCTGTTGACTTTCTTAGAGAGGAAAGCCAGGGGGCTTGAGAGGAAACAGGAAACGAGAGCGGACAGGGAACTGCTGGGAGAAAGTGCAAGACTAGGAGACGGCCCTTGGTGGTGGGTGGCTCCATCATATGAGAGAGATCTTCTGGACGGGTACACCTCCTTACGAAGGCAGAGAGGGGCGATGATCTCCCTCTCCACTTCTACACTGCAGACTGTGTGTCGACGAGCGCGCCGAAGGGTCTGGTGAAGGGCATGATGGACAGGAGTGTGGGACGAGTGTGTTGTGTGGCTCCTGCTGTGATGGGGCGAATGCAGAGCAGAGGTCCAGGTGGTGTCATGGAGACGAAAGGAGGGGATCTCCGGGCAAGAGTAGCTGCGCAACAGGCGCCTTGACAAGTCATTTCCTTCTGAGGGTGAACTTGGTGTAGCCAGGTCTGCATTGTCCATAGTGACGGACTTAGTCCCCGCTTCACCTTTACACGCCCTGCTAAGCAAAACCCTGCATTTTCTCGTCTTTTTATCTGCTCTAGTCGGCTTAATATTAACCCTTCTTGCACTCGACTGAGAGACACTAATGCTGCTGTGGTTACTAGCTTCAGCATCAGCGGGAAATACCTCATCTGATACAGCAGCAGTACTCTTTTCCTTCCCATCGGTGACGCGCTCATCTTCATTATTTGATTGTCCAGAACCGTTTAAATTAGGTTGAGAGGACGAAGGTTGTTGATCACTTCCAAAAGGTGTCATTTCAAAATACACCGGGTCCGTGGAGATTTGACCTCTGCTTTCATGAGGCTGGTTTTCTTTGGCTATCAAATGAAGGTCCTGGGAACACCACTTTGTCTCTTGGCTCCCACCTGACGCAGACGATTTAAAGTCAACTCTAAAACCCTTTTTGGTTCTCTTGGACGGCTGGTTCAGTCCGCAATGAGAGGCACTTTTAAGCAAAGTGCTGTCTGACTCGGTAGCTGAGCTCGATTGGCTCGGCGATTTACGCTTGACTGGTTTGTTTATATTCCTGCGCTTGCTTGAGCTCTGGAGGGGCTTTATAGCGGGACAAGTAAGGACTTCTGATTCCGTTTCCTGCTCGGCTTGTTTGGTCGAGGCGATGGCCATGCTGGTTTCCAGTTCCATACCGTTATCAATGTTTACATCAGGTTTACCAAGGCTTGTTTTTGTCTTCAGATTTTTGCACAAACCCCTGGGCTTCCTCTTGCTGCTGCTGCCCTTTAGGTTATTCTCTGACACACCACTGCTTTTATCCAGTGAGTAACTTTCAGTCTGTGTGATTAACACAGTTTCATCTAGTGTAGCAATTATTTCCTGTCCATTTTTTCCTTTCTTATTTGCTCTTGATGAAACAGACGGTCTTTTTCTAACAGGCTTCAGCGTTTCTTCCTTATGCACAATGGGATTTTTTGACACAACTTCTCTTCTTAGTGGTCTCAATACGCCAATATCTGGAGTCACATTTAATAACTCTTGTCTGTTGGTATCCTTTGTGTATGTATCTGGTGTTAACCTCTTCCTCTTCACAAAGTCTTGGGAATGGCAGTCCAGTTCAACGCCTCTCTTTGCTCTCCCAAGAGCCGAAGCTGAATACATTTCAGGGTTTATCTGACAATCCAGCTGCTGAGTATCCAAAGAAGGCTTCAGTGTCCCTTCATTAGCCCTGTCGTTTACGTTTTGCAGGTGGCTAGTGCGATCCAAACTTTCTATTTCCCTGCCATCATCCTCACCATCAAGAGGTTGAGGACAGGCGGTGACAGGCGGAGCATAACAGACGGATTCAGCTTTGTTTGATTTGACTGAATTACTGTGAGAAAGCTGCTCATCACTAACCTCAGATTCTTCCTTTATCACTTCAGATGTTGCAGTATTAGAGGTAACTTTCTTTAATCCTGATCTAGTTACTGAACATTTCCTCAGCAGTGGTATCAGCTGAGCAAACATCTTTCCTTTTTGGTCCTCGATGGCACCAGACATATTTAGCTTGGTTTCATGCGAGGCACTGATATTGAGAGAGGGCTGTAACAATATAGAGGACCCTGCAGATTCTGAAACTTCCTCAGAAACAGTGGGTGAGGGACAGCGTTGCAAAGGCACAGAATCAGGAGAGTTCTTTTCCTTTTGGGTTATTGCACATTCTTCCCCCTGTTCGGAGTTATGTGTTGGCAACTCTACATCAAAAGATATTTTTTTTGAATATCTAAGTGCAACCGTTTTTGTGTTTTGTTCACTTTCTACTTTACGGAGCCTCTCCTGATTCGCATTCTCACGTTGTGCTTCTGAATGAAACGCGTGGCTTAGCTCCGAGTGTTCAACATCACATGCTCCAGTGGCCGGTAGCTCAGACTCATCGAGTTGGTCTGGAAGGTCCGTGCATGGTGGAGGATTATTATCTCTGAAGAGTTTAACAGGACTCATGACTATATCTGTGAAACTGGCCATCTTCGACTTGAATGACTGAAACAAGGGGCCGATCACCCATCCCTTTGGGGCAGATGCAGTTTCAAAAGAATGTCCAAAAGCCAATCCCCCACATGTATCCATGTCAGGTTTCGTGGTTTCAAGATTCTGTGTTGCAGCGACAGCAAACTGCTCAACCACATTTTCTTCAGTCTCTGGGCTTCTCTGGTCGTTTTGCCTAAATGAAAGAATGGAAAAGGGAAGTTAGACTTTTAAAAAACACAAATCACAAGGCCGAATGTGTCACAATGTCAAATAAAAACCACTACATAGTCTTGTGAAAGCATCAATATATGGTGTGAATAAAACATATTGTATCAGGCATCCTACCTCTCTCGTTCTCTGTTGTTAAAAACATCCACACATCTGCTCCTTTCCCAGAGACCTGATATTGTAAGTCATATGGAAAACTACTCAAACCATGCCAGCTTCACAGACTAGACCACTAGCGATGGACGGGTCAGGGTTTTTATACACCCACCCACCCGACATAAGAGCTGATTTGCACTGCCAAAATATGCATTAATCAACCACCCGAACCCGACACGCAAACTGATAACTTTATGCATTACAGCAGCACAAGAGACAGGAATGAGCACTGCAGTATTCACGGTGGGTGCTTTTGTGTGTGTGGTGAGTGAGTGCGAGAGAGAGAGCTCACAATGTTTTGTGAACAAAGTTATTAGTAACCTACTTGGAATGCTGTTTTGTCACTTTTTGACCCACCCGGGACATTTTCCAGTAAGCTTACCCAAACCCGCCCAAACCAGTGGGTTAACTGCACATCATTACTGACCATGGTTACCAACAGACATGACTGTTCTTTATGCGTGAGCAGGTTTTCCAGATAATTCAAATTATTTAAAAAGAAACTATATACATTTTGATTTTTATCAACTAAATGATTACCATGTATATACAAACTAAGAAGATTTTGCTAGAACACTTACTTATTTTGGCGCTCTGCTGCAAAAATCACATCAAATCCATCCTGCAAAAAATAAACACAAACAGTTTACTGTTGTTTTCAGAAAATTAAGCAATTTAAAACAAAACAAAAAAAGAATACAACTCTAAAATGTTGCCATTGCCAAAAAGCATTCAAATTATCTATTTTTAAAAACCATATTCGCTTTTGGTCAAATTTAAATAAAGCACGAGTTTGGTACTTTGGTAATTATAACAGCCACTCGTTTATTCAATTCAGTCATTTTTGTTGATTCTGAAACACTGGTACTAGTTCACCACTACAAGTCGAAGAGAAGACAATGAGGATACATCGCATTCTGTAATCCAACGCGTTTATTAGTTACTGGGTCACATTAAGACACTCGATTGCTTGTCTGTGTCGGATGCAGCAGACCGTGAAGGAGGATTAAAAACCACTCAATTAACCCTCACACCCCGTTCACTGTACCGGTCTCCAATGTTGACATACATGGACGTTAAGCACAGCTGCTGCACCAACAGATTAGTCACTGAAAGCTTTAATACATGAAAATGATATCACAATCACAGAGAAGGTTTAATCGAGTGTGGAACATCAAGAGCAAGGAAAGCAGTAACTGACCTCCGTTTGTTTCTCATGTACACGGGTGCCTTCAACTCTTTGGTGCTTTGACTGTGACACCTACAAATCAGAGAGATGCATGAGAAGAGTCATCAGATTATTAAAGAGTACCTGAACAATATTGTTTTAAATTGAACTCCTACCATGGTCGCACTCTCCCTTTGTCCCTTTGTGGGGACCAGATTCTGTCTGGATGGTTTCTGAGCTGCTCTTTGGTCTGTAAAGCTCTGCTTTTTAGGGGCTTTGATCTCTTGAATGTGGCCACTCCTGTGTTCAGACACTCCATTTTCTACACAGCTGTGAAACAGGAAATAAAGTCAATATGCAGCATGTTTGGTTTCAAATACAGTGAGGGGGAAAAAGCAGTGCTGTAGATCTTAAAGATGCTCGATGCATCAGTCTCTGTATGGAGGTATGATTCCCGATCAGAGTCCTTTACTGGTGGGCATCTGCCGACATACGTTTAATCCATCACACTTAAAGAACACATGCAGACTTCTAAGTTTGGCTTACTTTATCCTTTACAAGCTTCTTGATCCAAATGCTGAATATACTGACTCAAAACTTAAAGTTGATAAGCTTAAGTTTTTGATATGCTATGGATGAAGATTTAACTGGAAGAACGCGACTCCATGCATGTTTACAGGGAGCTGCTTCTTTTACCTCTTCAACATCCTTTGGCTGAGTACAGACATTGACTGCAGATTGCACACAAACCAGACAACCGCCAAGTTATATTTTGGTCTCCCATCAAGTGACAAACGGAATTAACGTTAAGCGGTGACAGCTGATATGACCCGCTGCCCCTTCACTCTTCATTCTAAACAGCGGAGGCAACGGTCAGTGCCGGGTAAAAATGAGAAACTGCGAGCTGGATATTTTGCACACTGCCCGTTGCTCATTTGAGAGGACAGACAACAGATTAGTTACTGTTGGAGTTTTGTGAATCAGTGTATTTTGCTAACCCGGGTGTCAGAACAGTCACTCACAGGCGCAAACTAATTATTTATTCACACGCTCACATTTTCACTTTGATATGCATCAAGCAGGCTGAGGAGGACAAAACACAGTTCAGTAGAGAAATAATCAGATTTTGATCAGCTTTATTTTTGCTGATACTGATACCTTTGGATCGGCTGGGGACGTCCCTATTCCGTTTCAAGTATCGGCAACCAAATTGCTTAAAAATACATCATCCTTACCAGAACCAATATCTTAATTTATGACCAACATGAAACATATCAAGCATCAATATATTCAGATTAATCATTTTGATAACCTAATCTTCTTAAATGTGATAATTACTAAGCCCACTGTGAACTGACGATTACTTTTAAACTTTCTGATTGCATCTTACATACGTTTTGTGGCGACTGCTGGGAACAGATGCACTTAAAACTATGACAATAATCTTTTGGCTGAGGTGGCACTGTTATCATCGAAATTCAAGATTTCAAAAGGTCCACCTGCTGTTTGACCATTTTACTCAAAATGAAATGTTACAGGCTGCAGTCATGTCTTTGTGTTGCTCGTCTCCATATGACTGAAGACGCTTCAGTCTTTTGTAATCGGGTGCCGAGACCACAACGTGGTTTGTAGACATCTAAATCAATATGAGGAATAGCAGATAGATATATTTTCCTAATCTCAGCACTGATGGAAATTCACATTTATCAGACATTTTCCATACAATGTAGTCATAAGTCCTAAATCATTCAATCCATAAAAAGGGGAAAAAAGCAAGGAGGGGAATAAACACCTACAGCAATAGAAATCAAAAGGTGCCACAACAACTATACCTGGGAGTGACGGAAGAAAAGGGGAGGAGAGGTGGTGGAGGTTCACTGTGGGGAGGTGCACTACAGAAACTGTTTGGGGGAATGGCATGTTCATCCATTGGACAAACTATCTGATGGAGTGAGTCAGAGGGATAAGTCAACATCCCTTTGCTCGCTCTTTCTCTCCTTGTCTGTCCTTGTCTGTAAATAACAACGGAAAAACAAACAAACATGCAGGGCATCAAATCAGCATGAAAGGACTTCAAAAAAGGTCTTAAAACAGTTTCACTTACTTGTCTGATCGCTGGGATGGCGGTTTACTCTGAAATGAGATTTAACGATATTCATCATCGTATATAATATCAGGAAAAAGTGGAAAAACCTCAAGGTGACTGCCGTCAGTCCACACCCAGAGATGTTCAATTTACCATCACGAAAAACTAAAGAAAACATCAAATCATCCTCGTTGTCAAGCTAGAATTGGGGATTTTTTGTATATTAGCTTTACAAATGACTATACCAATTATTTGATTATCAAAATATTGTCTGGTTGAATAGATTCATTGACTAATTTACACATTAGGGAGACCATTCATGAGGAACTTAATTTACTATAATATAATTACACATGTGGTTGAGAGAGGTATCCATACAGTTACCTTAATTACAATGTTGACATATCTTGCAAAAGGTTTTACACTTGGATCCAAACAATATATAACTTTGTTATATGTAAATATATGTAAATGTTTGTTTTAATCTCAGCATTTAAGATTGAAACAGTGATGCAAAACCAAAGACGCCCTTTCTAGTCAACATCGTCACAATAATCAGGATGATGAGGGGGGATAAATATCCCTAACCCTAAAGATCACCATAAAAAAATATTTATGTTCAAAATTGCAGCTCTTTGTCGTGGTCTCTTATTACACATGTTAACGTTAGTGACGTTTCGCTTACAGTCCGTTATCGAAACGTAACTCACGTTAAATATAACGTTGTATTAGCTCATAGTCTTGCTCACTAAACTGACTTTAAAAACAGATAGTATCACTAAAGATAATTAGACAGGAGTGCATCTCAGTGAATGTTTACAATCGAATGGAAGCGGCGGTTTGATTAAAACTGCGCGAGGTCTAAATGCTGGAATGGACACGATTTCATATTCAAACTTTTAACGGTATATGCGAGCTAACTTGTGATAACAAGAGCCAACGTTATTCTTCTGTAAACCAATGGCTATCGTTAAAAAATATCGTCAGATAAACACATCTGAGCTTAATTGTGACTCCGTGAACACTGCGTGGTTGGACTAACGCCGACAGGCACACAGTGTGTAACGCAGGGTCTGCACCGGGGAATAGTCGGAGCCGGGAGCTGTCATCTCTCCTCACGTTCAAGTGCCGTCTAGGTAACTAGACAGACCCCGGTTTGGCAGTTTGGTTGCAAACGGTTATCACGGCTAAAGCATAGTGACCGGACTTACCAGAAACGTTAAACTGCATCACAGGCTGCTATTCCGACCTCAACGTAAACAGGGCATGCCGCCCTACAGCGACTCACAAATGTGGCCGTTTTACGAATCCAACAACCAGACAGACGGATGGACCAATCACAGCACGAGTTCTTTTCCGCCCGGAAAGTCTTGTTGAAATCTGACCAATCAGAGAAGACTTTGAGACGTCGTAGGTGGAGGTTGGCCAATTGGTGATCGAGGACAAAAGGCTAAATAAATTAAAACAATGATAGTCTTCTTTATGTCCTCGGGTGACCTACTATCTTTAAAGCCCTTGAAGACTCACATTGTTATTAATTTTAGGTGTTGGATTTAATTTGACCATTTTTTTTAAAGTAAGGGCACCTTAGTCGCAATTGAGAATGCGTCACACTTATGCCCAGTAGGGGCCTACTGGGCACAAGCCCAGGGGTCCCAGAGCCTTTGAAGTGAGTGTGAGCGTTTGTTGTTGGAAAGTAAATGTTTTCTAAATCTAATACATTGCTACAAAGACACACACAACTATTACAACTAGACATAAAATGACTACACGGTCACCAAACAACTAAACGACTACAAGGAGACACAAGACAGACAAAAAGAAGACACAAACAACAATAAAGGGACACAAAACAATTACTAACACACACAACAATCAGAAAGAGACACAGGACCAAGTAACACAACATGTACAAAACTAGCACAGAGACGCAAAACAACCACAAAGAAACACAAAAAGACTACAAAGAGACACTGAAGGACTACAAAGAGACACAAAAGCGCTACAAAGTGACAAACAACTAGAAATAGAAAGAACTGCAATTAGGGACTGATTACTTTCAGTCTGGAGGTCTTGCCCCTATGTGAATAGACTTTTACATGTGTGTACAGGGGCAGATTGTCTCATCACCCATCTATGATTCAACTACAATTGCCTTGTAACTAGGTTCATTGTAACGTTTTTTTTTTATTATTGAATTGTATCTTCTGATATAAACAATATATATATATATAATTTGATACAAATTACAATTATTTCAAGTAAAGATGAATCTACGGTACCCATTGTTTTCTCAATTTACCGTTTGGTCTAAAACTAGAGCACACGATGATTATCATCAACAGTCAAACAAAAAATATTCAATTCACTATAATGTAAGACAAATAAAAACAAGGAGTTCTCACATTCAACAACCTGGGAGTTGGGCATTTTCCTGTCTTATATTTGACACACAAATTATCCACATTGAAATTGTGTATACTCAGAATATAAATAACTTTTATTAGCCTGCTATTTTGGAAGTCATTGGGGGTGACACTGATGTATTTGTGACTATATGCAAACTAGATATAATATAACTACCAAAGGTATCTAACTGTGAATACTTGAAGCTGTGTGTTTAACATCTCTGTATTCTATTCGCTGATAATATTAATTTATTTGCAGCATAATACAAGCTAGTTGAATACTATCTTTTCCTCTCTTTTTTCTCATTCAAATGTTTTATTGAAGCAACATATCTTTTCCTCTTAACAGTAGTAAGTACACAAGTGAGAAATACTCCAAAATAATTAAAATAATGATTTACAATGTCAAGTGGAATGACCATTAAATTTGTTCTTAATGAGCCATAACATGAGCCAATGTGATTTGGTTCTAAGAAATAGAAAAACAATAACAAAAAAATATCTAATAGCAACACGACATACACGAGTCATTTATTTAAAAACAATGTACAGAAAACAAAGCCCCTGTTCAAATTATAGATTTAACACCAAAGCCACCAAACAATGAAAGTGTTTCATGACCATGATGGTTGTGATTCATTTACTGCTGGACATAATCATGTGTACAGCTCAAAATCTAGTCTCTTGGAGTTGTAGAACTGAGATCCCTTCTGGTCGATCCTCTTGCAGTAAACAGCCGTGCTGAAATAGCCTTCGTCCACCCAACCCTGGAAAACAGACAAGAAGAAGATTAAAACCCAACTGGCCAGATTTGAGGTTAAAGCTAGAACCAGCCGGCAGCCCAATGATCTAGTAAACATCATGGGATTTACTAATACAGGTGCATAAGTATGGAGGAGAAAAATAAGAGAATTGGGTGAATTCCAAAATAAAGTTGCTATTTAATGTGTCTGTTGGCACAAAGGGATAGTTCTGATGTTTACTAATCCGTAGTCAGTGCATTAGCTACAGTAGATGGTGCTCGGCACGCAACCCGTTTGGAGAAACAGACATGAGTACCAACACGGAGGAAAAGCAATGTAATGCTGTAGATGAGGGCTGCAGCGAAATACAGTTTAGACCACTTAACATTGCTGTCAAACAGACATTTTCAAATGCAAATCTGAAGGCATCATCAATGCTCTCTTCAAAACAACCAGACTCCTTTGACAAAAACAGTCATTTTACCTTGCAGAAAACAGGAGCTGCTAGTCTACCGCTGCCTCAACCGGTTAGTTTGTTTATGTTGTTGTGTGACTTTACCCTAACCCTTAAAAACACCGAAGTCACACAATAACACACTTAAAGTGATATTGATTGTGTCTTTGGTGCTTTGCTGCTCCTCTGTTGTTTCTCCAAACTCCATCTACTGTGAATAATGTAATGACTGTGGATAAGTACCTTATACAACCCCACTTCAATATATAATATATCCAGGCTATCCCTTTAGTTTGTGCATTTACTAGATCATACTTTAAAACACACATACATTTCTAATATGACAATAAGCATAATGCCATTCTAAGAATGTACTCCTTAATGAATGATTTCTGAGTCCTAAACTATAACCAACAATTTCCTATAACTACTTTTTGAAGTTATTGTTTTGCCTTCTTTACTTGTCATGTTTAATTGAGATGATAAGCACAATACCAAATCCATACTAGATATTATTTCCAATAAACAAATTCTGTTTAGAGTAATCATTCCCAATTTATTATATGCGCTGCCTTAGCAAGCACTAGAGCAATCATTCCCGGTTGAAAAATCCCCAAATCAATTATACTCAAAGAATGTAGTACACATCCTTATTTGCTTCACTTTCGAGTGAGCTGTTTTTGAACAATATTGTCACACAAGCACATTCTTGGTTTGGTGCATTTGTGGATGTCAAAATCAATCATCATAGCAATCATTCTAAGGTGTGGACCAAATTAACTTCACTAAAACCAGCTTAAGTTGGTCTTGGGACATAAACCCAGACTTAACTATTAGTCCAGTTACACTAGTTTTGCCACCCCATCATGCTGCTCCCAGCAAGTTTGTTCTGAATATTTTTAACACTTGCTTACAAAACCAGAAAGAAGGTCACAACAAAAGAGACGAGAAACACTTGAAGTTGATATTGCAATAATATGTGCCATATTATTGCAATATACAGTGTATCCATGAACCCAAAAGAAAACCATACATTACCCCTGGTACTCAAGAACAGTAAGATAAATACCTGCATCTGCTGACTGGTAAAAGGGCCGAAAACCTCCGAATCATCCTTGTTTTCCCATTTGTACTCCCACATCACTTCATCACCAACTGAGAAGAAGACAAAACTGGGTTGAACAAAACAACATATTTTGCACTATTGAAGGGAAATGCTTATAAGCAACACTAAGCAACCTTTTTCGTCTTCTTCCTCCTCTGCTTTGCCGGTCTGCGTCTCGTCAAATTTATCTGCGAACATATCAAGTTCATCTTCTTCCTCATCACCGCCCTGTATCTTCACAGCTGGCCGCTTGCTGTTCATGCTCTTCATCAAATAGGCCAGTTTTTCATACGTTTGCTGATAGATCTCAAACATCCCAGATCCAACCAATCTGTCAGCTAGTGAAGTGAGCTTGTCGAGCTTCTCTGTATCCCTTTTGGTCTCCTCTGTGGGTTTACTCTCTTCCCTCATCTTCCCCTTCCTCCGTCCTCCAAGGCCTCCTAACCGACGGAGCGCTGTGGCAACTGTCTCCCCAGGTAGCAACAGTTCGATCACAGCTTCAGTGAGCTGGTGCTGAGTGAAGGATGCCAGCGGGTCCTCTGCAGGCTCCATCTCCTCCTCTTCCTCTTCTCCTTCATCGTTTCCTTTGTCTGCCTGCTTCTCTTCTCTCTGTTTCTCTTCCTCAGCCTCATCCTCATCCCCGGCTCTGCGTTTCCGTTTGGCTCCAAGACCTTTCTTCTTTTGTTTGAAAGGTTGTTCTTTTACTCTCACCTGGAAGAAGTACATTATGTTATTGCACATGGCTTGAAACGTTTTCAGACATGACTCAAAAGTCCCTAAAATACAATTACCCAATCAATGTTGTCAAGCCAGTTGTCTCTGATCTCTTCTTCCTTTTTGATGAAGTAGTTTCCCTCAGAGTCAAAGTATCCTTCCTGCATCTCCTCGTCCAGGTTGAAAGGTGTAATAGAAACTCCCTCGTCAAAGTCAATTGTCGCTCCCTCTTGGCCTGGAAACAAAGTTAATGTGGTCTCAGGTGACTGATAATCTATACATTCATGCAAGTAGCAAAAGTGGACAAAACAAATCTCCAGTGGCAAAGAATTCCACCCCTTTTTGTCAAGAGTTTGCTTCCTTAACACGCAATTCAAATTTGCATGATTGGGAAAAATCAGATTTATACTTGTGAAGATCTTGTAAATACATACTCATATGTACATGTTTGTATATTCAATAAGTGTATATTTGAAGTAATATGTCATATTCAAGTAAGCAAGACCACCTCTCGGCTATCGATCACTTCATAGTTACAGTTCAGTTCAAGACATACCTTCCACGTCATCACTGGCCAGAATATCATATTTGTTGGTGCTTTTTGTCTCTTCCGCTTCATCCTCTTCATCGCTATCAAGGGAATGTTTGCCCTTAAACCTGGAGCCTGGTCCAGTCACAGCCTCGCAAGTCTGGTTCAAAGAAGAGAAAATATAACATTATTTAACATTAAAGGTTATCCAGGCATCCCTTTTCTTGCTTTATTTATTTCCATGTTCTGACAACACTGTCACTGATTTAGGTTTATTGCAGGCGACCTGTCCATGAGCTCATTTAAAAAGACTCACAGTCTGACGGGTTAAAATATTTAAGTCTCCAGGGATAGGTGCCCCAAAATAGCCTGCATAAAGGATAAAACAGAGAATCCTGCACCTGTCTAAAGCATGCAGCAAAAATAGGCAAACATGATGACAAACTCCTCCTTATAGATCATTTCACTTTCATGGCAATCAAGCAGAGCTTCAGAAGTCATTACGGCCTCACTGGACCAAAGGCAATCCAGTGGTGTTTGTTAATGTCTTATAAAAGTTTTTTCCCCCCACCTGTGACCATTTAGTTTCCAAATGATATGGTTGCTGTGGTGACATGTAACTAAGTACATACTGTACTAAAGTACACATTTGAGGTACCATTGTAGTCAACTTTATACTTCTATTCCACTACACGTCAAAAAGTAAACATTGTACCTTTTACTCCACTACATTTGGCTGACAGCTTTAGTTACTTTTCATATTAAAGTTGTTAATCCCCTTCCTGTCCAGCAAAAAACATATAATTCCTGTATTTGATATTGAATGTTTGGGATAAACTTAAGGATGTGTTCCTTTATGGGTTAAATTATTTAAAAAGCCTCTTGGATCAGCTGGAAACGGTATCATCACAAAGCTGAAACCAAAGCTGTTTTGTCTGAGCCCATGAAAAGTTCACTATTTAGAGACATGATGCTACAAACATATGATGATTTTATAGGATATGATGCATTGTTGTGGATTCAACTACAACAGTATATAAAGTAGTGAAAATGAGCACAACCTTAAACAGCTGCAGCTAATATAAATATAATAATAACACAGTGACAGGGACAATTCACTGCAAAGTAACTACTTTTTCTACCCATTCTTTAAGTACATTTTGATGACAATAACTTACTTCCATGCTTTTACTGAAGTATGGTTTTGGATGCAGGACTTTTACTTGTGGTGGAGTATTTTTCCCAGTATGCTATTAGTACTTTTACTCAAGTAAAGAGTCTAAATACATCTTCCACCGACGATTGTATGGATAGTTACATGTATGAAGCCCTAACCAGCTAACCAGTGATTTAATTAGATCTCTCGTTTGTATTCAGTGACGTGAATGGTGGGAGAGCTCACGTTACCTTTTTGCTTGGGACCTCTTCATCCAGCTCCAACTCTCCTTCCCCGTCCTCAAATGTAACTTTCCTCTTCGGCATGGTGCTGCACAAGAGAAGACAGGGACTCTGTTATTACTCACACGTAACTAACGTTAGCTTTATAATGTTAGCGAGAGGCTCGATAACACGTTCACGTGACGTCGTGAATATGAGCCGTTACCACAGAGCTCACATTAGCTTTAGCCTACGGCGGCAGCGCGTGGAGAGCAAATAAACAATTTATCACAGTCCAAATTCATTTTAGAGCTGAAGTTACATTTAGTTAACTACTATAATACAACGTATATATAACGTTGTTGTGAAAACAATGGCAAACTAGGCAAACGCATTGATATTTAGCTGGAAAGTGTTTCAAGACCTGGTCAAAATAATTCAAACGACGTACGCTTTAGTTTCTTCTTCGTCTCCTTGTTTTCTTCTTCTACTATTTCTTAATGTCGGTGCTTGTTAGTAAACAACGACACGGCGCATTACCGCCACCACCTGGTGAGAAGTGTGGATTGCATGTGTACTTCATTGAACTGCACACTAACCCTGGTGGAAGACAATGTGAAGTAAACAAGACCACACTTTTATAATCACAAATACAAATCCTGCATTTAAAAGTTTACTTACGTAGTTGAAAATTATAGCCCAATGACAGCAGAGGGAAGTCCAAGGTTCTATTTTCAATTCTGTCACCATATACAACAACTATGGAAGTTCTACTTAATTCCAGTTATTGTCATTATAACTTATGTATAAATGCAATTCAGAGTATTTGACTGGTGTTCTATAATTCAGTGTATGTGAAGTAACAGTTCCTGTTTTTCAGTTCACTTAATGGTGACACTGACAGCTGCTAACTCTGGGGGAAGAAGAATTGAGGTTACTTAGGTTAAGTAAAAAATCCCACACTATACAAATACTCCATCACAAATACAAATACTGCATTTCGGATTTTACTTAACTTGGTAGTTATAGCTAAAGTTTTACAAGCAGATTGTACTCGAGGTATCAAAAGTAAAAGTACTCAGAAGAATAATCCCAAAACGGTCCTTTATATTTTATATTAATTATTATTACTGATGCATTTATGTTTGAGCACCACTTTAACAACCTACTTTATACTACTGGGTGGTAAAATGATAGTAAATCATATTTCATGATTTGAAAAAAATATATATCATGTTTGATATTCAGTCTCTCTCTATTTTTGATTTGTCACAATTTTGATTGGTTGTAGTGTAAAGTACAGTATGAAGATGTTATTGTCTCATAATGAGAATGTAATGCTTGATGTATTTGACTGAAATGTTGGACTGAAATAAATAAATAATCAAAGATAATGCATTAAAAACTTAAACACGTAAACACAGAAAAAGGGAAACTCTTGCCATTCAGTTTTTGTATTCAACCTTTGACCTTTAGTTGATTTTGGCCCCTGATCCAGACTGTGGAGACGTGCTGCATAGTATATAAATCCCTCTAAATCTCTTCACCTTGGACCCGTTTAGATGTTGAATTCCTTGAGGTCCTTCAGGATAAAAAGGATAAGTGTGTGTCAAAAATAGATACAACGGGCAGAAATGTAGCGGCACATTTTCCAGAGGTCATGTTTTCTCCCATTTCAAAATAGTGAAAAATAAAGAGAGACAGATTCAGTCATGCCATTGCTTTAAAAGCAGAGACGTTTTTGTTTTTTTTGCAAGCTGCATATCTCCCTGAAGAATCATCTATCTACCAAGGGACTTTTGCTCGACACACCACCAGAGATTAAAATAAAACTTTTTTAAAACCAACTCAAAATGCAGAAGTGAGAGAGAGCTGACGCAAACACATCAGACCTCCACTTCAGCATCCAGCATCTCACTTCCAGGTAGTTGATGTTAGTGACTGCTCGGTCCGGCTGATCCGCTCGCACAGGGTCGACTCAAGCGGAGAGGAGAGAGAGAATATTATATGTCAGGATTTTGTTACCAGGAAGTGGGTCGAGTTATTTATATTTCAACACTCGTCCTCTCGTACCCAAGGGAGAACCGGTGGCGGTGGTAGTAACCTGAAACCATTAATGTTCAAACATTGTCTGGTTCTGGATGCATCGAACAGGGAGAGAACAATTGGCTTCATGTTGAGGACCGGTGAGGACCAAGAAAAAGATATCTGTAAATGTGAATAATGTAAAGACAGCGACCCTGTGAGGGATTCAACATTGGCAGAGGTGAGTCTGAGTCTCTGTTTCTGTGCTGTCACTGCTGTCTGAGTCACAACAACAACTAGAAGGAAGGAGGATCAGGCTTGTTTGATTGGTATTGGAAAAAATATTACTGGCGTGGCCATTAAAACTTCATTGACAGTCATTATTGATAAATGCAACTTGTATTGTTTGACTATAGTTCTATTAATTAAGAGTATTTGGAGTAACAGTATGATCCTGTTTTTAGTTCACTTGGTAGCACTGCCTTTAAGCCTAAAGCCTAATGATATTAATATCCTACTATTATTAGCATTGTTATTATGATTATAATAGTACAAATCTACTAAATTGAACTCAACAGGAGAGTGAAAAAGTTGTGTTAGGTTGCTTGTATTACAAGCAAAATGTGCTTTGACTATCAAAAGTAAAAGTACTTGTTTTGCATGAATGTGGCCTCTGTTAATTATTATTAGACGCGTAACACTCATGTATCAATATGTAAGAAGTGCTTTACTGTTAGCCGATCGCGATGGGCTAATTATGACTCTTCATATACAGTTTCCTCAACCTCGAGGTCAGACTCACTCACTCACTCAATCTCACTCACGATGCACGCCAGCGATTGCATGAAGTACAAAAGAAGATTGTGCATAAAGCCAACATAGCCTGTAACACACAGTCCAGCAAAAGTAAAAATAGTAGAACAATAAAGATGCAGTGCTGAAATACTTACGTATACTTATTATAGTGTATAAATACCTTCATGGGCCGGCTGCTGCTTTCAAACCTGAAGTGTGAGGAGAATTAGAGGATAAAGTCAAAGATAAACGGCATTGAAATTAATAGAAAAGTGATAAGGGTTTGTAGTTGCAGTAAAATCTTATTTCTGGAATACATTCTACTACATGTCATGCAGTTTTTAGTATTTTACATTCTGCACATAAAAGCACTTTCTCTTCTTCAGGTGTTGGGATGAAGCTCCATAAGAAGATTTTGACCCATTACCTTTCATGCACCTCTCCGGTAGATAAAGAGGGATATCTCTACAAAAAGGTTTGAAGAAACAAAAGACAGACAACATGAAGTAACTGAATATTAAGAGCTGATTTGGTAGCTAATGCAATACTCCTGCTTCACTTTGACACAATCTCCTCATAGAAAGAGAGAAATGCCACCTACCAGCGGCGCTGGTTCGTGCTGAAGGCCAACCTGCTCTTCTACCAGGAGCGTCCAGCTGACCGACACCTGCTGGGTGTCATCGTGCTGGAGGGGTGTGCAGTCCGGCGCTCAGAGTCGGATGTACAGTTTGCCTTTTCCCTGGTGTTTGAAGGGCCGGGACTCAAAACCTACAGGTTTGCAGCAGGGGATGGTCAGACTCAAGAGAGCTGGGTGAAAGCTCTGCTCTCAGCCAGCCACTGTTACCTCTCCCTGCTGGTGAGAGACCTGGGGAGGCAGTATGAAGGTGTGTTCGGTTCATGGGGCCAATATATATTTCTACAGACCGAAGTTCATGTTTTGTTTGAGCCTTTTTCATAACTTTTGTCTTCGACTGTTATTTTTCTGGTGGACAATTAGATGATAAGATCAGTGCAACCAGCTACAGCTAGCTGACAGTTAGCTTAGCTTAGCATAAAGAATGGAATCACAGGGAAACAACTATCCTGGCTCTGTCCAACGGAAAGGAAATCTGCCCACCAGCACCATGAAACTGTTTTAAGTTGGTTATGTGCAGGACTACTTCTTGTCTTGCGGTTGCAAGGTGACAAGCAGAGACTTCAGGAAGTTACAGCTCACAGCCAAGATCAAGTCAAGCATAATCCCCTCTAAAAAAACGCAAAATGTTTTTAAACTTTGTTTTTTTCTAAAACAATCAAGGTAAGATACCTTTAGTGAGGCTGGTAGAGACTTTTCCCCATGTTGTGCTAAGCTAAGCTAACTGGCCACTGATTGCACCCAGACAAATGTGATTTTAAACTCTCTGCCTCTCTTTACCCAAAATGCCAAACTTTCCCTTTGCAAAAGGTGCTTAATATTAATTTCCTGTTTTCCATCTGCAGAAGCTAAACAGCAACAAGGCTCTGGTGAGTCCTGTCACAGCTCCTTCATCAACCAGTCCAGCTTCTTCTTCCCTGTGCAAGGGTCAACAGCTGAGGTCAGGCAGGGGAGGAGCTTCAGCGCCAGCAGGGTTTCACATTTACCGTCAACGCCCACCAAAGTGGTGGCTAAAAAGTCTCCTAAACTGTGGCCCAGGAGGAACGCTCACGTCACGCCCCTCAATGGACCGGCACCTTTGTACGGCGAATGGCCTCTGGTGGGTTTTGATCCACTCGAGGACTTCAGCAAACTGCATGACTACTATGGCCAGGAGGTGAAGAAAGCCAGAGAGGAATGGCTGAGGAGTCAACAAGCAGAAGAGGAACACATTGATGGAGATCTCATCGACCTGGGGTGAAAGAAAACCTACATCTCACTTCCATTTAAGAGGAAGTGAAATAATGTGTCAAAAAGGAACTGAACCTGAAGCGTTGTGGGTTTAACTGTATATTTAAGAACATAGAGTTTGAGGCCCAGACACCTGTACATGTGCTAAATGTTCCTCCATTTCATATGATGAGGTTAGATCAGTTCAATGTTGTCTAAGTTGTACATTTCCATGGGACGCATCAAAGAACAAGCATCTGCACACAAAGTGTTAGAAGTGCAGCTGGTGTCTGCACATCTGCACCTTTCGGACATAAAGCAGTTATTCACATGGTGCAATTAATATGTTTGTCCATGGTATACAAATATCATGAGCAAAGAGTGTTATATAATGTTCATTAACTGAAAACATAAATTATGTCAATCTAGAATAGATCCTAAGAGACAAACATTACTTTCTAGTTCAGATCATACAAAAGAAAATGTTGCTGGAAGAATCACAAGGAATCATAACACAAGTTGAATAATTTACATGTCAAGATGTCATCCATGAAAAAGGTCATCTATCCTTATTGGTTCTGCCACTTGGAACTGGAACACCTGCTATTAATTGCATTGAAGATATTTCTGTACATTTCCCTGCTGAGCAGGTTAGTATTCAAATTATGCCATTTAAAAGTTGTACCTATGGCAGAGAAAGGCTGTCTGATGCAGTATCAAAGAGTATTATATATTTTTAAATGCATGAAAAATAAAAATGGTTGACTTAAATGTCTCATATGTGATATAAAATAACATACTGATACACAAAATACAATAAGAAACAACTATTTCAAGTTTCAGTCCAGATTGTGAAGTTTGATAAACGATTAAAACTATTCTGGTGGAACTAAAAGAGAAACATGGAAAGTACGCATGAGATATCATGCAGGTGAGTGTGAGGCGACAAGGGAAGGCAATGCAGACAATGAGAACAGACAGCAGCAGTGTATTGCAAAGGTGAACACGTAAGCTTATTGGCACGGCCAAAACAGAAGGATATCGAGTCCACAGGTATGCAGGGAAGTGCAGGTAAAGGTAACACGGTACCGGCTGCAGGTCCATCTGGCAGGAAAACAAATAACAAAGGTTCAAATGCAATAAAACAAAGCAGCATTGACAATCTGGTAAAAAAAAAAAGGTGCTGGTTTATGAGCTGCAGGGTGGATGAGGGAAAGTGGGAACAGGTGAGCAGGTGGGGGGGGGGGGATGTCTGAAATGTTTAAAACATATTTCCAATAGAAATTACAAGGAAGCATAAAAGCAGACAGACATGATTTGTCTCTTACTGTCATAGAAAAAATGGGATCTTGTGTTTGAATATTGATCGCAATTCATTTCTCTCGGTTGACTGGCAGCACAATCACTGAGCCTGAGAATCACCAGACGCGAGAGGCGTATGAGAGATGTCAGTGCAGGAGGGTGAGCAGCAGGGGGCGCTGCAGGCACCGTGTGCTGGAGGGAAACACCGGATTTAGTGGTTTAGGCGAGAATAGCACAGTGATTTATGAAGTAGAGACAAGCATAATGCAGCTGGTGTTTTGGGGGAAATGAAGGGCCTTAAATGAAGTTATATAAACATGTTTGACTGTAATTTAAATAGATTAAACAAAACAAAAAAGATGTAAGTCTAAGAAGCTTAATAATCAGCATCCTCTAAGTTCAATGCCAGCAGACTGAAAGAAAAAGCAAATCTGACATCTGACCTATACATAAAATTGACTGCTTGGTGATTTATGAAGCACAATGGAGTCAAATAACAAAACAAGGCAACCCGAGGCCGGTAGTGCTCAGACACAGCAGAGAATAATATACAACTCTCTGACATCTGACATCTCATAAAGGTTCGCTGAGCTCGTCTTCCTCCATAGGATCAGCTGGGAGCTTCTCCACATTCCTGACCCTACAGACAGACATACCATCCACATAGAAGGTGATGGATGGCTGCAGGGGAGCGTGGCGACACGCGTCCTCTTACAGCAACGACCAGACAAGTGTTTCCACATCTGGATGGAAAGTCAGTAAAAAGATTGAGGTGTCACAGCTTTTCCTCATGGTGATAACTGTGACTTATATTGTGTACTAAGTCATATTGCAGTAATATCTAGGAGTTTATAGAGAGAATGTTGTTTCTTCTCAGAAAAGGTTTTCATAGTACGAACTTATACCTTTTCTCCTCAAATCTTGTCACATGAAGAAAAGACGAAACATTGAGTGTATATTATTATATTAATAATGTATCATCGTTATCAAATAATTAATGATATCAAGTGCCAAATGTACAGAATTAAAATGGCATCAAGGAATAAGTTGTTCCCATCAATGTAGATATAATGTGCTATACATTGGGATCATATTGATGTATATAATATATCATCTATTTTTGTATCGTCATTATCAACATTATCAACATTATCCTTATTGTTATCATTATCATTATTTTTCATATTACAATTGTACTGTATCTTACACCTCATACCATACTAAACTGTACTACATCATTCTATTTGTATCTTAATATGTTGCATTCTTACTGCATTAAACACTATATTACATTTTCACTTCTATATTTATTGGTACTTGTTCTGTTTCTGTGCTGCTGTAACACCTGAATATTAATAATGATTAGATAAGATAATTATCTTATCTCATATCTTAACTTATCTTATCTTATGTTGAATTGCTGAACATAGTGCCTAATATTTCGTTTCACCCCTGAAAATCACTGTTTCCACACACATTCACTTGCATTTTAATATGAAACGGGGAACATGTTTGTTTCATATCGAATGTAAAGCATCTGTCGAGCATCTGTCTAAACTTGCACCTCTTCCTTAAAAATGGAAAATCCGTATTTCATCCCTGCAAGGAGGTGATAAGCGAGTGAACCTGGGGTCGAAGGTCGCCAGCAACACAAGGGGAGGTCTGGATGTCCTGAATACCAAAGACAAACAAACGTCTGTCTGATCCAAGTTACTGTTGGCAGTGGAAACCATGAAGACCAACGGGCGTCAGAGTGGAAACACAAACAGTCCCGACCAGAGGCAGGGGACAGAAATAAAGTCCTCCAATGCAGAAGATTAGCAAAGTTGTTAATTAAATGAAAGCAGATTATCTCTGAGGTAAATTGGGATATAAAACCTGAAAAAACTAATGAAGGAAAGCGTTTGGTTCTCGGGGCCCGGCGCATTGGCAGACTGTCAAGTTTATTTAGCTATTTCGGTCGACCTCAGCTGTCCCTTTTATGCTCTTCTGGGAATGCTGCTGCCATCACCCGGACAAGTAATCCCCGTGTATTTAAGGGGGAGGAATGGCGGGGCAGCTCGAGGGGGGTCGGGAGGACAAACAGGTGGGAAAGTGTTCAAGACCAAACACACCTTTGTAGTGATGAGAAAGCAGGACTGCAGCCAAAGGTTAATGGTGCGTTCACTTGTCTGTGATTTAATGCTGACGACTAAACTCTCACCGACTCAATAAAAACTAAACAAACACAATAAAACCACTTTGACATAAATTACGACTGATAAAGAAAACACTTTGCTTTGACACTTTATCAACTTTTCATGTGTCCATAAAGGCAAATATTGTAGTTTTTAGATCTGACAGTTAAAGTTACATGTTGCTTTACCAAGTTAGCTTTTATATAGGAAGCATAAAATAAAATAAAAATGTATTATAATATAAATTATATAAAATCACAAGCAAACTGTTTTGGCCCCAGGTGTTTTCATTATAATCATTTTTGATTTTGCTTTAGATCTCCGTACTTCCCCCACTGCCTTTGTATCTTATACCACACGGTGAATTGTACTTATATTTTATTTGGAATATCTTATCAATTTGGGCTTTTTTTATATTTTTATTCTGCTTTTATTGTTTTTTTGCCTCCAGGACTTTATTGTATTTCTTGCTAAGATAATGATGTTAATGACAAAAATATCAAACATTATGATTCTGAGGAATATTCTCAGTTAATTAACAGAAAGTCCTCCTTAATTCATTCAGTTCAATCAAAACTTTAAATAGTAACAACTAATTATATACTTTTAAAAGTTGAGATTGATTCAATTTGAAAAAATGTATAATTATGTTCTTTCTTTCTTTCTAGTTAATTGTCATGATCTAGATAAATACATGAATTTATCTCGGACACTAAAGATGTGTCCTAGACAAAGTGAAGCCCAGTAAGCATTAAGCATCAGGAAGTTACAGTATGTCATTTATTCTTATACACAAAAACAGCTGTGTGAGCATATCCAAAGATAGATGGTCTAATTTATTAGACCATCTAATATTTTAAATAACAACTTGTGCAGTTATTTTAAATAACAACTTGTGCAGTTTTTCAAAGACAAACTCAAAATATTTGTTCTCCCATGTTGTTTGTTGTGTGAAGAGATATTTTAATGAGATGATACATTACATCATAATTAGTTGATACTCGGCGTTACTACAGAGCTTCCTCCATCATATCAGCGATGGGAAAATCCCAGATTTGACATTGGCATCATTACAACTCAAGATAAGCGAGCCGAGCCGTGCACATACAGGGTCAGAGCTGCATCGGCTGCTGCGCGTATAGAAAGCTTGTATCGCAGTCCGTAATATAGCAATGGACATCACAAACCAAAAATAAAGTCGGCCAGAGGCGGCGGCGGCTCTCTGCATGCAGATGGAGGTGGACAGAAGGAGGGTGGAGGGACAGTGTCCACTGGTCCAAACAGCATCTATGTCCCGAATGTCCTTATTAGTCCACGTGGGACTGCAGACCAGCAGTATGGTCCCCCAGCTATCAGGTTTACTTAATTCCAAGACTCCGGGGTCTATTTCTGATCTCCTGTAAGGTGATACGCTCCCCCGCCATTCTGTCTCCTTGCCTTTAGCCATCAGTTCATCCTTGACCATCCTCTCTCTCTCCTCCCCCTTCTCTCTCCCCAGCTCACCCTCTCGCTCTTTTTTATCCCCATCCAAACTTGAGGCTGCGGCTAAAGTTAGACCGGCCTGCGCAGGGGTATATAAGCCCCCGGAGATGTACGTATTACGCGGCTTCACACTGTCTTCTCCTCCTTGATCAGCCAAACCACCACTCTCACCGTCTCAAGATGGTGAGTACCAGAGTTTCTCACATCTCTGCACTCTTCTGGTGGAAATATCAAACCAACCCCATGGATTATAACTCTTATCTGCATTTTGTTTTGGTCGAAGCTTGAAATAGTTTTAACTTAAAAAAGATGGAAGCCTTTGTCATCACTTCCAGTTAATCATTTTTGTCATATTTTTTGTGGACTTTTGGATAATTGCAGTTCTTGGTGATGCTGTTTTAAGGATGCTTGGGTTGTTAAATTCTAGTTTGCACTTCAGATGGCATGCCAAACTCAAACATCTGGAGGATAAAAAAACAGACCAAGTTTATCTCATATTCTCAACAGGAGGTTATGGCCTCTTGACATAAATCTGAGAGTCCGTGACATGATTGATTGGAAGAAAAATATTGTTCTGCTTCAGAATTTTTACATTTGCCTTTTCGTTTTTGTAGTTTTACCCTTTTAGGCTTCTAACAATTACTCAAATTAAACGATGAAAATGAAAGATGTTCAAAGGAGAAAGTCCCTATTTTTGGTGGACATGTGCACGTCTACATCGTTTAATCTTCAGGGGCCTCAAACCAAAAAGGTTTGGAACTCGGCTTCATCGCTGTGAGTTTTTCTTGAAGTTTTCCCTCATGTGTTTGTCCTCCAGGCACCAAAGAAGGCAAAGAGGAGGCAGGCAGCAGGAGAGGGTGGTTCCTCCAACGTGTTCTCCATGTTTGAGCAGAGCCAGATCCAGGAGTACAAAGAGGTGAGCTTTGTCCGGCCACACAGCGACACTCCATCGCCACAGCCAGCTCCTTATTCTGTATCCTGCATGAGCGTCGGATGAGATAATGGATAGACACAAAGATGGAAAGAGCCAGAATCTAAGCCGCTGTAATTTCTTGGACCAAAATTAGAGTTTAGTTATGCAGCTCTTGGATCCATTTCCACAGCAGTTGCTATTCTGCATGCAGCTCCTCTTCTCCCCTGACAATTCAATGAGCACAAGAATGTCATTAGGAGGAGCTCCGAAATATCTGTCACCATCTGAACGCGCATTTCGTTCCCCTTTAAAAACCCGACCCCCCCCCCAACTCCCAGCTGTCACTCAAACATCTTCTTAAGGCTGAAACAAGCAGAACAACTGGACCTCTGGTGAGGCGCAGAACAGAGAACGTGTGTTTAACCTCTACTGAACGTTATTCGATGAGCAGAAAGAAAGACCAAAAGGATAAGTGTGAAGGCCATGTGTTGTGGTTCACTAAGGTCAGGGAGATTAGATTTTATAAGGACGAGCTGCCAAGAGATTGGATGAAGATGGTGTCGGCGTTTTTAATGCGTTGTCAAGGGATATGTGCTGGCGATATGGAAACACGCCTCCTGCGATAAGTGATACGGCCGTCTTGAGTACCAGTTTGGGAATGTATGACACGATTGATTGCGGTGATCTTAGCACGTCGTACAGATGGAAAGAGAGCAGGGATGTGTTTCGTATCCGTCAGAGCGAGGAGAAGTGTGTGTGTGTGTGTGTGTGTGTGTGTGTGTGTGTGTGTGTGTGTGTGTGTGTGTGTGTGTGTGTGTGTGAGAGAGAGAGCAAGAAATAGGATGGCAGGGGGAGAGATGACAAGTGAGTTCAAGTTCAAGAGGTTAAGTTTCAGAGTGGATCAGACAGCTGTTCCCTAATGATGCTTTCCCAAATTAACATGTAAGGGAAGACTCGGGGCTACCTTAAGCCCTCACCCCACAAGGCCACTCACTACAGTCAGAGGGTGCAGCCTTCTTCTTACACAATATCCTCTAACAACATACTCACCAGCTGAGGACAGGGGAGTCCCTGAAAGAGGACTCCCCTGTCCCCCCCCCCCGTCAGCTTGAAGTACTTCCTTCGTGTAATAAACAGTCTGCTTCTCCTCTTCGAAGGCTTTCACAATCATTGACCAGAACAGAGACGGTATCATCAGCAAAGATGACCTGAGGGACGTGCTGGCCTCAATGGGTGAGTGGCGGCGGGATGAATCCGCACGTGTGTGCTACTCGTTCCACGGTGTCTTGTACTGATTCAAATGTCTTTTTGGATGCTGTGCAGGCCAGCTGAACACCAAGAATGAGGAGCTGGACGCCATGATCAAGGAGGCCAGCGGCCCCATCAACTTCACCGTCTTCCTCACCATGTTCGGAGAGAAGCTGAAGGGTGGGCGTCTCATTTTCACCAAGTGTTTCTCCCAAAGTGTTACACATTATTTACATTATACTGTAAACAAAAAGTACATTTAGTGGACAGTGGACTCGTCCTAGGTACAATTTTGAGGTACCTGCACTTTTTTCTGCTGCTATACAACATTTCAGAGGGAAATATGTACTATTTGCGCCACTGTATTTATTTACAACAATAGTTATTCATACGATTTTATAGAGAACACATGATGCATTCTTATAGATTAAACTTCCCAACGGTGTCTGAAGAAAATAAGGTCCAATGTGACCAGCTGCAACATTGAATAGATCAATGATAATGAACCAATTATACAGAAATATATACTTAACATTTTAAATGCAGAGGCTCTGGACCAGGGGCCCCCTATCCAGTTTGGCCCCTGGTCCTGTGCCCAGTATACATCCGTCTCAAGTTTGAAATGCTTCTTCGTCTTCTTAGTCGGTGTAAAGATGAACTAACCGCTCTCTCTCTCCTCATCAGGTGCTGACCCCGAGGACGTCATTCTGACCGCCTTCAAGGTCCTGGACCCCGAGGGTACTGGGAGCATCAAGAAGGAATTGTGAGCAATCTTTTCAAAAAATGATCTCAAAGTTCACCACACATGTCCAGTTCATTGTTTGACTCCCACAATCTGTCTTGTCTCGCTCACTCCAGCCTCGAGGAGCTCCTGACCACTCAGTGCGACAGGTTCTCCAAGGAGGAGGTAACATTAATCTACCTGCACCATATAGATCTGCAGAGGACCAGTGTCTTCAAAACATTCTTATAAATATCAGTCAGATAATGGCCATGCTGAATATCCATCCCTAATTCTCTCCCCTCAGATCAAGAACATGTGGTCCGCCTTCCCCCCAGATGTTGCCGGCAACGTAGACTACAAGAACATCTGCTACGTCATCACACACGGAGAAGAGAAGGAGGAGTAAAGAGAACGCTAGAAGACAAGAAATACAGAAATCCCTTTGCTTTTCTGCCTTCCCCGCCCTCTTCTTTCCTCCTCTTCCTCCTCGCTCCCCTTCTGTGTGAACCCATGTGCTCAGCCGTTCGTGGTCAAACCAAAGACTTGTCCCACTGACACATGAGAGGGTTGATGCCCATGAGGTGTCTATGTTTGCTTATGGGTAATAGGGGTGATTTCCAATAAAAGGATCATGTAACACCATTTCCATCCGCAAGCTTTTCTCAAAAACCTTTTCTTTCCTTGCAACCATCTTCTGTCTTCTCACCTCTCTATCTCTGTCTGCCCGGTCACGTTCGCCTCTGAGTTGTGTGAATGGACTGTGTCCCTCTGCTTCCCTCAGCATCTGAGGGGAGGACCGGTTTACTACTGGGAGGGGGGGGGAGCACACGAGGACCTCATTCCAAATTTTGAAGATGTCCTCTCGGGTGTAAAAGGGGAGAGGAGGGAGGGAAGTTGCAGGTCAGAAAGGTAAAAGTTGCCTCCTTAAAGCGACGACAACTTTTCTTCCTTGAAAAGTGGAAAAAAACTAAAAAAAAAACGATTGAAGGAGGGGAGGGAAAGGGCCGAAAGAAAACATTCAAGTCTTCGATTTCTTTCCCTCCGCTCCTTCCTGCAACCATTAAATCATCTTTTGTTTTCCATAAGCTGGACTATTCCTAGCCTTTCCTCTGTAAAAAAATAAAAGGGACAAACTGTGAATAAAATCTCTTTCCTTTTGTATAACAGTGTCTCTGTTCAGTGGCTCTGTGGGAATAAATATCAAAACCCCTCTTGAATATATAGTGACATCTAGTGGAGCTTCTTTACATCTGGATGTACAAATATTTCAATCAATCAAAATACATAATATCTCCAAGAATACGGTCAACAGCAGATCTCAAGGTTGAGTTCATCCCTATACGCAGACATTTCAAACACCAAGAAAGACAAAAACAACATAATGATTTAATATATTATGGTTTATTACTCATCACAAATGTCATTATCATCATCAATTAAATACATCAGTTGTAGATCTGAAGGAATGAATTCAATTAGCTATATGATTTTATTTCACTTTTGCCAGAGAGTGTGACAATGTAAACTTAAAAACACAAAAGATGTAACGGCATGGGGGAGAAAACAAACAAACAGCTGAAACGCTTCCTAAAACGTTTGCATTGGTGGGAAGTCGTCCTCGATCGACTGCGATCGAGAACGACGGTTTCAGGACCGATGCAGAAATGCACAAAAGGACCTGATCGAAATGGATTTTCTGAATTCGTCCTCAATATTGCAGTGCCGATTCCACAAGCTAAAGCGAGATTATTAGTTTTGATCATCAAGGCATCTCGAGCCCTCTGAAATAAGATGAATTACATTATCACCCAGACATGAGCTGCGAGGACGTATTGCTCATTAAATATTGTAGTCCACGGGAATGAAAGCGCGCTCAGAAAAAAAGCCTCCTGAAGCACAACACTCATTCTCTAAATCACGGCCGGAGGGGAAGTCAGTGCTGCCGTCACCGCACGCCAGCAACGAGCCGTGGAGGAGGCGGGTTTGCATAGATGTGTTCAGGTGATCCTCACTAAACGCTACACTAATCTGGGCCTGTGAATGCACCGGCGTCAAAAGAAAGGAGGGCGTTTTGTTTATCTAAATAACGGCCGCAAATAAGTGAAAAACAATGAGAATGCAGGACATATGTTGGCTACAATTACACGAAAGTCCCACTAATCCTTAACTACAAAAACAGTACAGTTAAAGAGCATCATTTTTTTTTGCCATCAAATGTTGTTTTTTTTACACTAACTACCTGGCACTATTCATCGTATACTGATGGGGTTCAGTGCAGTTTAATGTATGCATAAATATGTTACAGTACAGAACACTGAGTGTAAATAGTTAGGGAGTTAGTCCAGAAGTCATCTTGAATGTTACGACACAACTTGGTGAGACAGACACTCAAGATCTCCGATTAAAGAACTATTCAAAACTCATAAATCACGTCTTAGTATATTATACAGTACGATTAAGACCTTCAACTCCCAAAAAATTCTGTCCGGATCCCTCGTCTCACCGTTTGTTCTGTCGGAGGCCCGTCTTTCTACTCTGTCTAATACTGACTGCCCTTCAGTGAACCGGAGACTCGTGAACCTTTAAGTTGACCTAACCAACGGTGACAGTAAACTTAAATAATAGCAAAAAGACATGCGTCGAGTTTGTCGTGGAGAAGCAGAGGACTTGGCGTGCAAAGAAAAGAACTTCAAAATAAACACTTAAGATGATCCCCCCTGCGACTACAGTGCGTGTAGCCGGCCATCGTTCCAGTCAACCAGGCGTCTCTTACTCACATAGAAAAATAGTCAGATGCAAAATAATAATAATAATAATAATAATAATAATAATTCATAATATACTATATTTGATTAAATTAACCACTTTGTACATAAATACACCAGAGCCCGAAGGTCAAAGATCAGAGGTTAATGCTACATTGGCACACCTGGCACCTCCAGTCAAGTGGCTTCCTATAGGTCCTCGAGGCAGATTCCACACTACTGAGACTCCTCTTCTAACACTAACGGAGTGGTCGACTTCAGTGGTACTTTGTGACCAAATCACAAGTGCAAAAAAAAATAAAAAATCTTCCTTCATTCTCTTTTAGATACTTGAAATCACATTCTAATCGGTTAATGAACTCGAGTGCTTACCCATGCTGAAATTTGGCTAAATGAAAATACATACGTGGGATTTTTTTTTGTTCGTCAAAAGCAAAAAAAATTAGATTCATTTTACAGATTTTGGTCTGCAGGACTCGTGCGCAGTCACTGCTGGGCGTTGTTGCACGCAACCAGTTTATCAATTAGGTTGCACCAGCTTTTTATGCAAAAAAACAACCTCAGACACAAGAAATTGAAATAAAAACAAGAAAATTCTCCCTGTGTTTTCTTTTGTCAGAGACAAAAAAAAAAACACATACACTTCATGGTGCCTGGTTGTATTCTTAATGTTCCGTGTACGTCGCTCCATTTCCCCCTTTAGATTTATTCCACTGCAAGAAGAATTTGGGGAAAACCACTCAGGGATATATAAAAAAAAAAAAAAAAAAAAAGCAGCCAGCGGGAGACTGAAAACAGGGAGGCCACACAGAACAGTAACACAGCTCACTACACTACTAAGGCACACACTCACTCACAACATTTAACATGACAATAAATACATCCTCAACAACATTACGAGCATTTCTGCCTTCAGTGCCTGTGTTTGAGACGACTTCAAATGGTTTTCTTTTCTTTTTGTCGCAGGCATCTAGATAACAAGTCCACAGAGGAGAAATGACGGGGCACGCGGAGCGCTAACGGGAGCCTATGTGCTGCAGGTAGACTTCATATTTACATACTCTATGGCACCAAAACTATTTCTGCAAACCTTCAGTTCATCAATCCTTTTGAGTCAATGTTTCTCTGAACACTGCCATCCATCTGATTAAAATAATAAAACCAAAAAATAATTTGAAAATAAAAAAACTAATAGAGATAAAGACTGTAATCTGTAATTTACAGCCCATGCTCCAGTTTGAAAAAAAAAAAAGACAAATGTGTCCCCATCTTACTAAAACTTAGTGAAAAAGAAAGCATTGAGCGAGGGGCCAAAAAGCTCCTCAGGGTGCTATTAAAACCATGATCCAGTTTTCTCCACCATAGTCCTGGGACTACATTATGTTCTTGAAATGATGTGTTAGGAAGCCACCCTTTTTTATTTATATTAATCACTCTGTGTGTGTCGGGGTCTTTCGTTCCCCTGACCTCTTTTTGTTCAGCGTCCCTTCTCATTGTCCTGGAATGACGAGTGGAGGAACTAGGCTGAATCTCTTGCTGCTGCAGCTCCATTCTTGTCCTCGGCGTCTCCGCCCCCTTTGTCCTTTTTCTTCCCCCCTCTCTTCTTCTCTTTTTCTAGCCTCTCTTTATCCTTCCTGAGCCTCTCTTTTTCTGCCTTGTCCTTTTCTCTCTTTTCCTTAATTTTCTTCTTCTCGTCGTCCCTTTCCTTCTTCTTGTCTTCTCTGCTCTTCTTCTTCTTCTTCACCTCTTCCTCTCCGGTTGGGACGTTGGCCGCCGGCGCCGCTTCTTTTTTTGGATCTGCAATTGGCGGAAGAGGGGAGTTGTTCGCGGTCGGAGAGGGGATGGTGGGAGTGATTTGCTCAGAGACGACCTTCGGGGACGGGGCTGCTAGAGTGCTGGGCGGCGGCGGCGGCGGCGCCGCGCTTTGTGTTGGGGCCGAAGCGGCAGGCGGGCTCTTCTGCGCTGAGGCGTCTTCTGAGGCCGGAGCCGGGCCACATGACGAACCAGATGCACCTCTGACTAAGGGGCTCCGAATGTGGGGTACCGGTGCCCTCTGAACGGCTCCTGGAGGAATAGGTGGTTTATTACTGGGGCCTCGATCCGGGCTCGATGACTGATTCGTCAGGCCCTGCATCCCCGAGGGCCCCGAGAAGGAGCCCTTCTTGGTTTGGGAGTGGAAGGGAGCCTTGGACCTGCGGAAGCCAGGGAGCGACAGGAGGCTGGATGAGGCCCTGAGGGGTCCCGGCGCCGGGATCGAGCTTCCCAGGAACGAGAAGCTGCCGCCGGAGCTGATGGAGGCGGCGCGGCGTTTGTACTCGAAGATGGCCCTCGTACCGTGGAGGCGGCGGCCCGGCTGGTGCGTCAGCTCCCCTCTGGACTCCCTCCACTTCCTCACCTGGATGTTGCACTCCCTCTCTATGAGCGACTCCGTCACCGGGAGAATGATAATCTGGACGACACATCAGACGAGGACGAGACAGACAGAGGAAGTGATGATTACCAGACTGGGCACTACGGGACAAAGTGACTCAGAACTCGTGTCGCTCAGTAAAAACAGAAGCAGCTTTTGTTTATGTACATGCGCTTAGACGAGAAGAGAAAGACACCCACCTCCTGTACCAATATTTCCTCTCTGATAGCGTCGGGTGAAATGTTCCTGAGACGCTCCATGGTTTCATACATGCCCTGTAGTTCCCGCAGTTTATCCACAGAGCCGAGCATCTGTTTCAGTAGCACCAGTCCCACGCGAAACACTATCTTCACCCCTACAACCAGAGACTTACGTCAGGTTTCTGTCACGCTACGGAGCGGAAATGTTTCTACTCAAGCAAGTATAAATATTGACCGTTAGAATTCATCACTAGAGGTAAATGTGGGTAACCAGTTCAGTTATAAACAAGACAGCAGCTGGCTCATATGGATATGAATGATACCTTCACAGAAGAACATGTCCCATACACGCAGAACACTGGCCCACGGCAAGGTGCGGGAGAAGATGCACATGAACCACTCAGTCATGTAGAGAATCGGGTCAATCTTGAACTTCTTGAGATGACGGTACGCCATTGGACACGTACGCCGCAACAGGGAGAAGAAGATCTCGCCATCCAGCTGGATCGCCTCCTGAAAACACAGAAATGATGGCGTCAATAAAGCTGAGAAATCTGACAGGAAGCTCTGACAAAAGAGTTGGATCTTGCACTCACCAGTCCAGCGCTGTAGTAGCCGGGAAGATACTTCTCGCATATTTGAACGAGGCACCAAAAAGCTTGCTGTGAAAGCAGAAACCAAATTGCAACCGTTAAAGTTATAATTGCACCGATAACTGCGTCAACTCCCACTTTTATTTCCTGCTCCTTCTTTTATAAATAGAACAATGTTCACATTCATAATTGACTAAATCGTCTCATCCTTCCTTCTTCTGGAGATATATAGTTGTGTATGAACAAAAATAATTATATATATATATATATATATATATATATATCCTAAATATAAAACAGTGAGAAACCTTCAGAAGATAAAGACACACTCCAACAACTGTCCAAGTGTCAGTAGAAAATAAAAAACACCCAGCTACTTCAGTACCACTACATCAGATCAAAACACCCTCACAGACACACCCATTTATATCGGGGACTGAATGAACTCAGGTTTCAAAACTGTCAGATCAGGCATGTCCGTGTGGTCACCTTGCTGTAAACATGTCGACCGAGCAAAGCAACTGTAACTCGAGTCCCGTCTGTAGCACAGACGCTATTTGCAGGACACCCTGCCGATTGTTTCAGCCTGGTCAGTGAAGTTTCAGCAGCATCACCACTCTGCCACTATTTTTAATTTTGTGGTTTGTTACGTTTTCTCGCACGCCCACTCTCTCTCTCTCTCTCTCTCTCAATTAATGTGTCCAGCGAAAAATGGATAAAGGGAATCTAGTTGTAAATCGTCTCGTGTAAAATCATGCAGTGGGTGCTTGACTTATGATACAGTCTTGTGTGATGTGCGTTCGCCTTTTGGGATCAAGTAACACAAAAGTCAACTGTAAGGTCCATTAGTGGCAGCAGAAATTCAACACAACTCAAAAATCGGCCTTGTGTATTTGTGACGCTTTGTGAAGTAACCGGACACTTCTGAAACCGTTCCACTTCCCCACCGAGTGAGAACCTGTCCCCTCGATGGCTCAGCCACTCACCTCAGCCGGCATGTGCATGAGCAGCACTGCAGCCACCGGAGCCTGGGCCTGGCAGTAGCCCTCGTCAGGCCGGTAGATGGTGTAGGCCTTCAGGATCCGGTACAGATCCTGTTGCCTGCAGGAACAAACAATACACTAATTAGGGAGGACCAAATCGGACCGATATCGGTACCTGGACTTTGGGTATCACACAATACCGATCTGATACCAGTGTTGGATTAATAAGCCGTCTGCCGATATATTTACTTAATTTACTTCCAATTATTAAAAAAATCTTGGTTGTGTCATCATTTTTAAGATTGCAGTCAGTGTGCAGGCTTTCCTCTTGTCAATCATGTGCGTTTAGTCGGATGTAAAAAAGTCTGAAGGCGTGTGCTTTCTTGAAATGTATTTTTTTACCCGTGGCCACCACGAGCAGCAAACATCTCATGGAAGGGAAACTGTCTGTGGAGATCTTTCTCTATAATGTCCAGCCATTTAGCTTCTCCCGGCTCTCTCTCCAGCTCCTGCAGTAAAGGAAAAAATAGACAAGTTTTCAAAAAAAAAATCTCATTAACTCATACAATCAGTTTCTAAATGAGCCATCAAAGTGGATTAGACAGCAAACCCCTGTATGAAAACACATTTGAGAGTCAGACCACACAAACAATACAAAGCAGACTGCTGGGACCCGGACCCAGCAGAGGCCAGATCCCCCTCCCACGTGGACACAGAGGCCGGGCCGGCAGGATTACCGGTCCCGATAAGAGGCTTACAGCTCGCTAGGTCTGCGTCTGCGCCTCTTTGGCACCCCCAAAACTGAAATTACGCTGCTCAGCCACAACGTCCCATTACAATTGTCCCGACTTTGAGCCAGTGACTCAACCAAATTACTGTAGCTTCTTCAATGTCCTGAAATATTCTCAACCCAGCTTCAATCAACTGTATATAAAAGAGAGAGAGAGACAAGTTCAGGGATTAAGAACCAGAAGAATAGAAGATCAAACTAAAATGTTCATATTTCCATGTAAGTACATTTGTGGAAAACTTGCCACAAAAGCACTTTCAGGGCGATGAGAATTTAATGTTAGCTATTAGTGTGAAAACGTGGTAACCGTTGGAGATGTGACTAGAGGTTTGTGTAAAGTGATATCTAAGTCCTGAAGATCACCACAGCTGCAAGTAAGAAGAACGTTAACAGCACTTCCTTGGGGCCTCAGCAATACACCGCCAAAGTCAATCAAAGTCCATTCAATTTAGTGAGGTGCTGGAGGCCTGATCCATGCATAATTAACTGTACCAGTGGATTTGCTGACAGCATCTTTGACCTCGTGTTTTTTGTTATACCATTCACCCGCTGGGTTAAATTGTAAAATTTTATTAAAAAGACAACTTAAAAAAAAAAAGACAACATGGGAGCAGTGATACCTCAAATTTTCCAGGGTTGGCATCTAGGAGCTCTTGGCTGTTTGACAGCAGCTGCCAGGCTTTGGATCTGAGAGAAGATGGAATCCCCTTCCTGCAGCGCAACTTCACCTTTAGCGCACAAAAAGACACGCAGGACATCAGCTCTGGCATTACGTCAAGTATAACCAATCCAAGTATACAAGTACACTTCTGAAAGGCTGATGCGTACCTTCTGGAAGCGATGTTTGATCCATTTATCCCAGTTGTAGAACATATCAAGCCATTTCACCTCCCTTTGTCTGGCGACTTCAACTCGAACTTCCTTTTCACTGTAATAGTGAGAAATACAAAATGACTCCATCCCTGAACTGGGAAGTACTCTTTTTCTTTTCACAGCTCTACATGTTGCACTCTGATGTGTTTCGACATTTGAAATTCTAATCTAGATGCATAAATGAAATACCTCACTCTCTTACGATGAATTGCTCAGATACAGAACAACATTAACCAGAATGCACTGCCACTAGTGACGGTAAATCAATATTATTTTAATTATTCAACAGAGGAAGAGCAATTAGCTTTTCAGAAAAGTAGAAGCAAATCTGACAGAAAAGAGAGGAAGAGAGCAGATGGGCGTTAGAGGTGATGCCACAGAGACACACAGTCAGTACATATTGAGTCACTAAAACGCTCTCAGCATTATCTGAGTCAGACCAAGGGTAGATAAAGGATGAACAGATAGGTTTAGAGCAACAGAGAAGACTGACTGAATGAGATGTTTGGTTAAAGCAAAGTGAACGATTAAAAGGAAGATAGGCAGGATTTACATTTATCTGCAATTTCCCCACTGCGGGACTAAAAGGATTATCTTACTTTATCTTATCTTAAACCAATTCTGTGGCCATAATCTAATAATGTCTCATATTGCAAATAGTGTAATGTATACATGGAACCTGAAAGCCATACTGAATGGGCGTCTCTAATTCTAGAATATCTCAGACCTATCGGTGAGACATAATGACTTCACACAGTGATCAATAGTTTGCACATGGGCGGGGGCGTCCTTAGGTAAAGTCATAATACTCACCCTGTTTCACTGAACTGATTCCCACCCAGGAAGCCATATTTATCAGTGCGTCTGACAGACATGCCATTGACCTCTGAGTCTGAGCCCACAGAGCTGCCGTCCTCTCCCAGCCCAGATAGAGACTCCAATGTCCCCGACATCAGGCTGGCTGACTCTAGGTAGCTGAGGGTGTCAGGGGCCGGCCGGGGTTTGGGGCTGGGCAGCGGGAAGACTGGCTCTTGGATCAGTGGGACAGTCGGGCTGGGGTATTCGGCTCTTGTGGGGGTGCTGGGCAGTTCTGCTTTCATTGCTTCACTGGGAGTGTCAGGCTTCGGGGAGACTGGAGGAGGCTGACTTTGAGGGTTTTGTGCTTGTTGAAGTGGCTGAGGTTTCTCCTCTTCGGCTGTTGCAGATGCTGCCGTTCCGGGGGATTCTGCAGGAGCAGGCGTGGGATTGGAAGCTGCAGCGATTTGGGGTTGGCTTGCTGTAAATGGACCATCATCCATGACAGGATTTGGATTGTGTGTGACATGCACATTGGGGTATAGATTAGGACCAGGATTGAGCTCAGGAGAGGGGGATGCCTGTTGCACCTCGCTCTGAGCTGATGGCTCACTTGACAGTTCTGGGGTTTCTTTTTCAATATTAAGGAGCTCTGCAGCTGGTGGGTCACAGATCATCGTTTCCTGCATAATAACATTAGGTCCAGTCTCTGCAACTTTTCCTCCTGAGTCTTCTGTCTGTGGAGCAGCCTTGTGTACCAATAATGTGAGGGGGGTCTCCGCAGTGAGTTTGGGAGGACTCAAGGATGGGTGGGGAGTAAAGGGTGAGCCCTCTGACTGTGCTGCAGGAGTGTTTCCAGGCAAAGCTTTGTCATTGTAGAGGGAAGACTTGGGCGTGGGCGTCTCTCTGGATGACTCTGGAGCAGGGCTGTTGGTAGCAGGGTGCGCTGATGAAGATGGAGGGATGGATGGAACTGCATGAGGATCACCCAATGCAGGGGGTGATGGGGATAGGGTGAAGAGTTCGGCCATGATTCCACTCTGATCTCTTCTTTACAAATAGAGAGAAAATGATAGACGTAAGTTTTCTTTTGCTAGCAGCAATCAGTTCAGTCAATAAATACAACCTACAGCTTGGATCATAAACAATGCATTTTATTGCAAATCAGCAACAAGTTATGCATGACCCTGGGAACTTTTAACAGTTAGCGCTTGATGCAAAAGAGGACTAAAATGTTTATGAAAATCTGACCTCGAGCACAGAGTTCCTCTTCTTAAAATTAGATCAGAGAATACAATTGGAGAAGCAGCTAAAGAAGTGGACCATACTTTGAAATCATTACATTTCTTGAGTCTGCAGATATTGAAACGTCTCATAACTATACACTTTCAGACATAATTGGGTTTTACTTGTAATTATTTTAAATGTGATGTTTTTATATATATTATTTCTGCAAATAATTATGTTTGCAGCAATAAATGCATCAAGTTACAATTCCTCCTTTGCTACACAGAAGCCGAACTCATAGAGTCAAATTACTTTACAATAGTTTACATCAGCAACTGTATTTTAGATTAAACACGAAAGCATACAACTCAACATCACACCAGAAAAAAACGCGTCCAACTATAACATCCTGCCTTTTCAGCGGGTTCTTCATGGTGACAGAAATACATTCCCGATGATGGGTTTCTTCTCCAGATATAACGGTGTACTGACATGTAACGTTATCAACAAAGCACCTCCCGACAGAACACAGTGCTCCAGTGTTTTGCTGATGAAGCAGGTTAATGGCTCCAGACAGCTAACGTTACTGGTTTCACGCTGGCAGCTAATAACACCAGCCACTTTGTTGTCATATCCTCTCGAGAGGCCTTTCTCGAAGCGACTCAACTTCCCGATTCAGCACATAGGAGCAATGTGGTTTACTAATAGCTAATAGTCAACACCCTCCCTCCCTCCCTCCCCGACTGCTGCCAGGCCCTGGGCGAACAGCGTCCACGGCCTTGTCCACCCCGCTGCCCCGGTCAACCACAACTTCGGCTCGGCTCCTCAACTCACCCGCAACCGGCGTGTCACTGTGATCCGTCCGCCTGGACGTCCAGGGGGGGTGTTCCTATCCGTACGCTCCCCCCGCCACTGCTCCGGTTCCGTAACCTCCTCCTCAGTGAAATGAAGTAACGAGGTACAAAAAAAAAAAAAAGGTGAAGACCACGACAGGAACCCGCTGAACGGGGACGAAGACCTGGAATCGCAGACGAGCTTGAACTCGGCGAGCTTTGCTGGCTAAGTTACCAGCTAACCTAAGTTAGCTTAGTTAGCTTAATGTATCTATTAGCATTAGCGCCGATAGTGTTCTGTTAGCTAGCTAGCTGGCAGATTGTTTCGGTTGCCTCAGTTAGACATGTTACTGAGACGATTCCCGACAATTGCAAGGGAGCTTCTAAAGAATAGTTTCCATTCTGAAACAAAATTGACTTTCTTTGTTTAATGTATCCAAGCACAGCGGTCGGGGTACGTCCAACACCAGCAGCCTGCATTTCCTACTGACAGCTACGTGCGTGTTCTCGCCAATGTCCTCGTGCACACGCACGCACCAGCACAGGAGCCACCCTTCCACAGCAGAAATATGCTATTGTATACAAACGATGCATTAAGCATTACACACAGTGGTAGAAAGTAACTAATTACGTTTACTCAAGGACTGTACGTAAGAACACTTTTGAGTTTATTTGTTTAAACTTTATTTTACTTGATTATTTATATTGTATGCCTACCCCACTACATTTCAGATGAAAATGCACTTAACAGTTTGGCATATCTGATATATATATATATATATATATATATATATATATATATATATATATATATATATATAAAACTAACACCCTTTGACATACTGTCTGTGGTGGCTTCAGCTATCTTCCATGGAGTGGTCTGCTGGAGCAGTAGCATCTTGACAGCCGACAGGAAGAGACTAAATCAACTTATCAAGAAGGCCAGCAGTGTGCTAAAATGTCCACTGGATACGGTGGAAGTGGTAGGAGACAGGAGGCTGATGGCTAAACTATCATCCCTGATGGACAACACCTCCCACCCCATGCAGGACACTCTGGCAGCTCAGTGCAGCTCCTTCACACACCGGCTGCTTCACCCCGTGTGTGTGTGAAGGAGAGGCACCGCAGGTCCTTCCTTCCTGCTGCTGTCAGGCTGCACAACCAGCTCGGCTCCCAGTAGACCACAAAACACCTGTGCACTATAAATGCACTGTGCAATACGTTATTCTGTCCGTTTATATACTATTTCAGTTACTGTGGATTCTTTACTGTTTTTTTTATTGCTTATTTTTATCTTGTTTCTATGCCTCGTTTGCACTTTACCCTATGCTGCTATAATCTCGTAAATGTCCCCACTGCAGGACTAATAAAGGATCATCATATCTTATACTTTTTTTGAATAAGAAATTATTAATCAAGGAGTTACTTAAAGAGAAAAACATACATTTCCTAAATTGAAAAAGGATGGGGAGGTAAATACATGCAATCTAATGAAAAGGCATTACATGATCAGTGTCTTCTTTGTGTATTACTATACGGGTATGCTTTTATAGCACCAGTAGATGGCGCAATCCCATTTAATTTCAAGTAGCCCTTAAAAAAAGGTTCTGATGAGCCATCAAAACATCTGGTAAACATACAAATGCTCAGGCATGCTTACCACCAACGTTAGGCTGTAGGCCTATGTTAGCAGACAAATTAAAGATAATTTCAACTTCAAACTGTTTTGTTTTGGGAGGTCATCATAGTTTCTGTGTGGGGATCGTGAGTAATTCCTCTGCTTTCTTTTTTACACTAGCAGGCATGTGATTGTTATGAGGATTGCCATGGTAAAAACCACAAGAATGGGGAGACACCAGGAATTGTACAAGGGAACTCCCATATACTTTGACAACCAGCTGGACGGCATTAGGTTGTATGAGCAAGACAGAGTCTGATGACAAGTTTCCACAAGCCTATAGACAGACGACCGAGCCCTTTGCACTGTGCGTAAACAAAGTTCATGGTCTCCATGGAAATGGCAGAGCAGAGCACTCCCAGTAACCATATGTAATGGTAAGCAAACAAACTCTCGTTGAAATGAAACCAATGATTTCAGATCATGAATCAAGTCTCCAGACTGTACAAACAGTCATTATGAATGAGATCAGTTATGGAAATACAAACAAAGCAACCTCTCCCTGTATTGTGAATCAAGTGCAAAACCATAAACAGCAACGCCATGTGGATTATATTAAATATTTGTATTTTATTAAAAAAAATTTAACAAACTGAAAGAAACTAAAACATGATACATTTCATCATCAATGCAATTATAACACATTCTTTAAATTATGAAACATAAAACATTGCCATCAATAATATATTACGTAAATACAGGTATAACGTCTATATAAAGTCCAGTAAATGCGTGTACATTGTGTATACATTTGTCATAATTACTCACGCTGATGTTAAACAATATCTGATGTGAAAATGTTTAATATCTAAATAAGCATATTCTTCAATAACAGAAAGCATAGTCCCTGGTTGGTGGTTGTAGCCGGTAAACAAAAATTAACAGAATCCAATGGAATTAAATACTGAATCATATGTTCTTTAACAAGGCTATTAATCTCTGTGCTTTAGCCGAACAAATGCTTTAATTATGTTTTCTTCATAACTAAGCTGGTTGACTGAACAATGAAATTAAATATCGTTTATACCGTAAATACAGTTTACTTTTATTGCACGTTACTTATTAACAGCGTACTTCTGGAGTCGTGAACGTGGCAGCTTCTGAAGTGTGTTGTCGTCACATCAGGAGTCTTTGGGGTTATCCAGAGGAAGCGTGTCAACCCATTTCTGTGTGCGGCTGCGACACTGGTCCCAGTCGTACAGAGGGCTGTACTGGAAGTGGCGCTGGGCTTTATCTGAGCTGACGGTGAAGGAGGTAGAAGCCACGGCCAAAGTGTAACTGTTCAGCAACGGCGTGTAGTTGTAAAAGGGGCTCGTTATCCAGCGGACCAAGTCATTCAGCATGGCCATGAACCAGAGCACCAGTAAGGGGATGCGCACCCTTCTGAAGTTAAACGTGGAGAGGAACTGCATGTTGAAATCCTCGTAGTTCTTGTAGGGCGAGTCGTCGTAGCAGAAGAAAGCTTCACCTCCGACTGTCTGTGGGCGATCCCTCAAGGCTCGGGCTGCAAGTACGTGCATCCAGGCCACATTGCCTAGAAACGCAAACAAGTGGGTGAATACCAGAGTGCATGATGGAAGCAGTGTCAAAACACTCGAGTCCCAAAAGAATGAAGTAGTCAGTTTGAAGGATGATTCCTCGTTCTCACCACTGGTTTTACACACTTTTTTACACATTTTTTTTTTAAATCATGGCCTCTTTGGAACTTTAATTAATGCTTTAATTCAAGGCTGAGATATATAGAGAGAGAGATATATATATATATAAAAAACATAATTACTTTTCATTAAGACGTAAAGTAGATATCATTTATGAAGAAAGATATACCCAATTTAGTAAGTTCGCATATGAGAAAAAAAAAAAAAAGATTTATTTGGGCCTTTTGAGAGAAAATGTAAATGTTAAGAACAAATCAAACTACTAGCACATATATTGATTTTTAACTTCATTCTCAAAATGCTATAAAATAAAAATATATATATATATATATATATATATATATATATATATATATATATATATATATATATATATATATATATATATAAAATGTCCTTCTGCCGGGCCGTTTTACATCATATTCATGCCATGAACCAAAGTTGAATAATACAAAATAATCGCCACTTAAACTAGTGAATAAAATCCAGTGGTGTAAAAGACAAAATCCCTGACGTCAAAGTTGTGCGCAGGTACAACACTTGAGTAAATACGCCGAGTTCCTTTACAGCTGTGGCAACATTACACTGACATCAACCTGACGTCAGCAGAGTACAAGCGACAAATTACAAAATATCTGCAGTGTCTGATGTACCAACAGGGAACTTACAACATAAATAGTTACGATCTATCAACTGGAGATCCTTCTTGCATTACAGTTCTGTGACATCAGCATCTGTTCAGGTACAATGCATGTTGACTGCTAGTCATGCTCACATGCACGGTTTATGATTACTAACTTAGTCATGATCTCATGATGTCATGAGGTTACGACTGAATGACAAAATCTCATCTACACTCAAACCAGCATGTTGAAGCTGGTTTAAAAATGTTGTCTATTATCACAATGGACTTATTGCTCAATGGGCAAACTGAGCATCCACATGCCCAATAGGTTAGGGGCCCCGGTAGGCAAGTCACAGAGAGACAAGGTTTGTTGGGGTTCTCAGGCTACTTTGTTTTTGTTCTCAGGAAACACTTTGATGTTGTGATTTTGACTCCCAAAACAGTAATCTTACCTGCGTAGACCCGTCCATGTTCAGCGTCCTCTGGGACTCCCCCGACGATCAAGCCTCCCCTTTGTTCAGCCTGCTTGTAGAAATCTTTAATAAGCTGGTGCCCCTCGCCATAGATCCCCGTCGGCCTCAGAGAGCAAGTGTATAAACACTTTCCACCCTTCACCTGGAGAGGAGGCAAAACCAAGATCCGGTGTTGGGTAATCAGACAAAAGGCTCACAGAAGAAAAATAAACATGTACACAGAGCAGCCAAAGGGTAGATTTCTGTAGAATTTCATTGTAACAGCAGGAGTTACACCACAGAAAAAACAAAAAGGGGATGATCCAGAATTTTGTGGCAAAGAAGTTTCCTCATAATGTTTACAGCTTTCTCATTGCGTTACCCAGTCATGACCCTTTTGTCTCACTTAAAACATCATAACTACTAAATATTCATTCAGTTTCAGGAATTTTAACCTTTTTCATCATGTTTTTATTAAAAAAGAAAAATGTAATTATTTTGTAAATTAAATGCAAGGGGATTTCTTCTCAGTCTGAGATATGTCAATGACACTGCAGCGCTCTAATACAGCAGTGATGCCCCTAGTGGAAAACAGTTGAAATAGCATGCATCTGCCCCATCGGACAAACATAAGATAATGGTTCATTCAAATAGAAAATAGTTGAAGTAACTTTGAAGCCATTGCTCAAAACTTGTCTTTAAGGGTGTCAATGGTCAAAAAATTAAGCCAAAAATGTCCTCAGAGGGGCACACGTGTTAAGCTATGATGTAATATAATAATATCTAATATTTAACTTTATAGTACTCAGTAATAAACATGAATACACAATCAGGATGGGATTCTGCATCATTATGGTTTTATGATATTTATGTCAACACTGTGTGTCTTTAACATTTATTGGTAAAATGTGCTTTTAATACATGTGACTCAATAAAAAAATCCCCAAACCATAACACTGTTAAACAAAGTACCTTGGTGCCATTAGCTTCAAGCACGAGTTTCTCTGCCTTTGCCTTGCTCTGAGGATAGGCCATCGTGTGTTTCACTTTGTAAGGTGTGTCTTCATTGCCCCTGCAGAGACAGAGTTAAACAGTCAGAGGAGACAGGAGAAGGTAAGAAGTGTTTTCTTGACCTTGCCAGAAGAATGGAATGTTTTTATCTGACGCCTCAGAGAGGAACAGAGCGAAGGACACAGAGGAAAAAGTGGCAGAGCAACAAGAGAAGACCAAGGTTCATTCTTTCACATTGATATGATTAATGTTATTCAGAAGTACACACACATGCACAGATACAAACACCATCTGAAGGAATGTCATGACCGACCGTTTTTCATCTTTCAAAAATTCCTTGGTGTCTTAACCTCTTTTCCCCTCCCTTCAGTAAACAGACACTGCCTGAAGACAGAATGATGTAACCAGGCAGCTCTGACTCCCACCATCAGGGCTGTTTCAGCAAGCAGGTATAGTGAACACTGAGTTTGTTTATCCTAAAAAAGGTAAAGGGAAACTGGTCCAGCAAGAGAGGAAGTAAACTCTGGCTCAGTTACCGTGGTTTTCTTAATCAAACCCTGAGTTTCTCTCTTACAGAGCCAGACATGCCGTCATCTCCTCTTTGCTTCAGTATTGAAGGTTTACTGTGTGTCAGACTCTTAATCCTGGTTTGATATTAATTAGGATTATCTGAAGTTACTGCTTTGATGTCAATCATTTCTTTCAATGGCGGTTTTTGCCCTCACATTCAAATATCACACAGCATAAAGTCTCCCTCAGCTCAGAATAAAACCTCTGTGTCCTTCTGTCATAACACCGACTCCGCACAAGACACAGCTAAATGTTTATTTCACTTTATGTATACAAAGCATCTCTAATATTTCTGAGGTAGCAGGATGGTGGGGAAGAGTTTTGTGTTTATAGGCTGCGTTTATAGGCTGCGTATAGTCTGAACGTGTTTTAACATAATTTCAGTGACAATTTCAAATTACTACATTTGTTTAAGTAGCTGAAATAAAGCCACAGAATGCTGTTAAGCCCTGATCCAAATACAGGTTTCAAATTTAAATGAACTGCATTCTAACCTTTAAATCACCTAAAACATTACTACTCGATCAGAATTTGTCTTTGATCAACATATATTTTTTTTAATATTCAACGTCAAGGTCAGATTCCACCAGTTTATCATCAATTGAAGAAATAGACTTCCTCTGAGACAGAAACCTTTTCTTACATAATAGCATGAAAACTGCTCAAGTGTGTTTTAGGTTGAGGTTGCAGACATCTTGCTGGCAGCGTTTAGTAACACATGTCTGACATACCAGACTGTATATGTAAAACATTACCGAGGAACAGTGAGATAGTGAGCGAGTCTGTGAAAGCCCCTTGATTATACAACGAGGGAGTTGGACACTGTGTGTTGTGTACTTTTGTCTCCACCCGATCATATCTATTCGCAACAGGCCTTCGGGTTTTCCATGATGGTGCATTCATTAGAAAAAGAAGAAAAAAAAAGAGAACGACTACAAGATAGTGACCACAGAAACCCAACTGCAAGAGCCAAAGCATTTCCGAGTGTAACCATGTGTGCTCGGTGAGGAGAACACAACTGAGACAAGTAAAACCAGAATGTCATTAGTTTGAGCTTCACCTGATGAAGGCGTCTCCGTCGACGTTGGGACCGATCACCTCCATGCTGCTGGTGTAGACCAGGCACTGGATGCCACACTCCACACAGGCGTTGATCACGTTCTCCGTTCCTGAGCAGAGAGAAAACGTTTCAGTCGTCTAAGAGATGGAGGTGACCGAGGTTGGACAGAGCACTAAATAACAAAAGCCACAGGCCTGACTTTGACACAGTTGGATGTTTTCAGCGTGCCTGCAGACATCAAAATATAAGATTTAAAATCACCCAAAACAGGATGAAATTGTAATTGCACACTTAAGGAGAAGGTCAACAGGAAATTAATGCAAAGGAGAGAGCCACATGTGTTCCGTTTAGACGGTATAAGATGAAAACATGTTTTTCTCAAACCTGGACTCAATTATGGAAAAGTGGACCGGTGGTGGAAAGAAATATGGCCATTGCAAAGTGGAGGAAATACTTTGACAGTCTTTCCAGTTTTCCACAAAAATACTTTTTAAACTTTGAGTGACCTGAAGTTTAACACGGGACATAATAATAATAATAATAATAACTTTATTTGAAAAGCACATTTCATGCAAGGATGCAACCTATAAAGTGCTTCACAAAAAAACAGGAGAATAAGGATTCATGACAATAGTGAGAGAGAAAAACAATCAGTTTCGGCCATTAAACAGAACGCAGCCTCACAACAGGATAAAGTGATGAAATCATGGACAGACAAGGACATAATCTGAAACTGATTGGTTGGTGTAGGTGAGGCGGTATCTCTAGTTTTTGTATTGTCAAAACTCTGAATTAACTGTAATTTAAGATTTAAATAATTTAGAATGAAAAGAAGTTGCAAAAAAAAAAAATCTCATTTTGGAGATGTTCCACAGATTTAACAAACATGACATTTTTGGTAATGTCATGAAACTGCTTCCTTGAGGAGGACTTAGTTGAAATGTAACACAGACGCCTAAACTAACAACAAAGTATGAGTAAAGAGGACACAGTCCACAGGCTGCAATTACATGTTTAATGAATGAGAACGAATGGTTCACACTTTAACTTGTTATCTGACCCATGCAGCAGATTATGCCAAGTCCTTAGATAGATACATACGCTAATGAGGCATTATCTAATGGTAACTTTCTGTTAATTTAGGATCTACAGACGCAAATAGATAAAGAATAATCACCTAAATGTGTATTCTGAAGGTTTTCTGTCCACTGGTCAGAAACAAGAGACACAAATAAGAGAAAGAGTCTATGCCGTGAGAAAGAGTCTATGCCGTCCCTTTGATCTTACTACTATCACAATGTACAAATATACGTTCCACCACAAGCATCCACCTGCTAAGTAGAAGTGAATACAAACATTCAAGGTACTGCAACCATCTGTTTTGGGGGGGTTTCTGTCTTTAAAGACCGGAGGTCAGACTCTGGTTCACAGCAGGCTTAAAATCTCCGGTATGTACTCAAGGCTAAGGCCAGAAATCACAGAGTCTTTAACGTCAACAGTAAAATAAAGTCTAGATACTGTTCAATGTTCTGAACTCTTGTACTGGGTCAAGTGTCCTGCACCTGCAATTCCTACTAATTCTGGGAGGAAGAGTGAGTTTATGTTTGTGAGGCTGAAGAAGAGGGAGTTAACATGAAACCAACTCTGGGGAAATAATATTAAATTCTTGTAATATTTCTGAGCCTAAGGAATCTAGAGCGTACCACCCTCAGAATGAAACCACTTTCTCTGCTTTACACAGATGGACAACATTACATCTTACCGAGGAAGTGCTGGCACTTCAAGACATTAACAACTTCCAGATAGACGTCAATAATTTATACAGCTGTGTATTTTGGGAGAGACTATTTACTTTCAACAAACAGATGACAAAAGTGTACTTTGGCTATCTGCTGAATCACCGCAGACCCACGAACATAATCCCCGACACTATGTAAACTGTTTTCATCATCGCCGCCATTAACGTGACCAGCATCCTCAGGCTGGATCGGTCGTAAACCTCCAGGTCAGAAAATTGAAGCCAATGCTGAGGTGCCATAAACCTGCATTCTCTCTAATGGCCATCAGGGGGCGACTCCTCTGGTTGCAAAAAGAAGGTGGATTGTATAGAAGTCTATGGGAAAATGACTCGACTTCTCACTTGATTTATTACCTCAGTTAACATTGTAAACACTAGTTTCTAGTTTCAATCATAATACATTATAGTCTCATTTTGAATAAAATAGACCAAAGAGTAGGGTATGCTTTAGGGCGGGGCTACCTTGTGACTGACAGGTCTCTACCACTACCCTTTTTTCATGGGATTTAGTGACAAGAAAAAGATAGATATATAACATCAGCTGCCTTATCTTTTAAATACACTAAGATAAATTTCAATAGCCATAAACGAAACAATCTAAATGCAGTGATACCAATCTTGCTGCATTCAGGTGCTCCTTGTACACGCGTACTTCAATGGCTGCAAACAAAGTGGCACAGAACTACTTTGAGCGGCAATAACAAAAAGGGAAGGAGCTCATTTATTCTATTTGTTTAGTGCTCGTTTCTTTTCAAACGCTGTTTGCACAAGATTCCTAAAAATTATTCAGGGAAAATCAGTGGCTGATACTCGTGACACTCTCTCTCTCTCACGAACAGCCCACGATTCCACACAAGTGACACACTCATCTCTCAGGCTTCTTCAAGATGTAACTCACAACAAGTTTAAGTCGTAGACCGTTAATGGAAGCACTATTATAACCATGTTCCCAAAAAGAGGAAGCTAAAAGCCGCTTATGGATTAGATATGATTTATTTTCTGTATTTATGAGAGTTGAATTCCTGTTGGGCTGAAAGAATCCCCTCAAAAATCTGTAAGGGCCTGACGGGAACGGTAGTGTCTGGCATCTACATTCCAGCCAGAAGGCTCCACCCACTCCTCATCAGGAGAGCATTGAGATCAGGTGTGGAGAGACACACCTGATCCTGATCTCCTCATCAGGGAGGTGGACAAAAGGCAAGGAGGGGGGAATGGAGCAAGAGAGACATGCGACAAGAGAGGCTTCTCCTGTTCACGACGGCGATTAAGCCGGTAAATCGGCTAGCGGCCCGGCTGATATAGTTTAGTTAGTTTAGTAAATTGATAGAGCTCTGGACAGAGCTACGTTTTCAGTTGTTTAATTAAAAACCTTTAAAACCTGCAGAACTGACTGCCTGCGATTGCTGCGCTGCCCTAACTTCTGTGTCCTCCATACCGTCCTGTTACACAGCATTTATACAATCATGTGACACTTAAACTCCCATATAACTTGCACTAATAGGGTTAACCAGTTAGGGGCTGGATTTTTCAAGGAACATAAATTATATTACAGATTTAGTTGGAGTATCGGTCACTCCAGAAATGGGCAACACCAAGGCCAATGTTTTCTCAGTATTCACCAACTTAATTATGTCCAACCTGTTTTTACACTTGGGGGAAGTCACGTCCTTGAAAATCCTTCAACACAGGAGAAAGGCGTGCGTTTCCTCCGTTTTCTGGTTTCCGTTTTAAAAATCTAAAGAATTCATAAATCTGAATCACTCGTTTAACATTTCCTCCCTTTGTCGTCACTCGCGCCACCACTCCCTTGAACTCTCACCTGTGACATTGACAGAGACGATGAGGATCTCAGGGACTTTGTGCCAAACGTCCACCAAGCTGGCCGTGTGGATGATGACGTCGGCCCCGCGGGAGGCCTCCAACACGCTGCTGTAGTCCGTGATGTCCCCTTGGATGACCACGACCTTCGTCCGCTCTGAGGGAGGAACAGGAAGACATTACGTCAAAACCCGGTGGTGGTGCATCTGATCCTGGATCAGGGACGTTTTCCTAAGAGCTCGACAAAGCCTGGGAAGAATTAACTCACTTTGTTTGTTGGGAAAAACACAAAACTCTCATTTGAACATTGTCTTTTCACGATGTTGATCAACGAGCGTTTGTGTCACTTTAAACACTCGATGGTGCACGAGTGGAAATTCCTCAGTATTTGAGGAGATAAATGGAATTTCAAGTGTCTGAAGTGAAACGGTCTCTGTGTTGCTTTTGTACCGCTGAGTCAATTAACGCTTTCAAAACCCACCTTTTAATCTGTTCTTCATGTAATAATCAATGTAACGTAATTCTCTTTATACTGATATGTTATCAGTTAGTAGTTTCCTCTATTGGCTTAGCTTTTATTGTGTATAAGATCTCTAGTATATAAACATTTGGCCTTATAACAGTAGATTCCTACCACTGATATTTCCCTCCCATTTTATCAGGAAAGTCAAAGATGCAGGAAATTGAAGAATTGTACTCATTTGGAAGTCTTTGTTTTTAAATCAACTCATAGTCTCCTTATCATCTATGAAGGTCACTTGTGGTTTACCTTGGCTTATTGTCCTTGAAATACCGACAGATAACGAGTAAAGTCCTGTAGCTCTCTGAAGCAGACATGGACTTTTGAACCCAGAGTCAGAGATAATGTTGTAACTTAGACACGCATTCTGGAGAGTGCATCTGTAATTTCACTAATAACAGTCTTTAAATTACAGACGCTCTCACCGATACAAATCAGCTCAGATGTCAACCCAAAACACAATTATACATCTTGTTTCCTGCAATGAGTGTCACTGTTAGCTGATCTGTCAGGGCCCCAAATGAACAATAGCCGGCCTCAGTCCTTTCTGACAATAAATAATGAAAGCGCCATCAAGCATTTTCCACTGTGGCACAGGAGGAGTCACTGGTGGTTGAGCACATTCCCGTCACTGATGAGGAAAACAAGCGTACGGTTGTTGAAAGTATCACCAGGCAGAAGGTAAAAACAAACAAAAAAAACAAACAAACACTCTGCTTGAATTTTGATTAATTTAATTGGTGTTTTTCCCCCCCCATCATGACATGGGAGAGGCAGCGCACAAGTGACCCACCGCAGGTCACGGCACACAAAGGTGGCGACAGTGACACAGAACTAGGTTGGCAAGGAGAGGAGTCATAGACAAGTTATTTACCGTCATTACCCTGGAACAGGAAGTGCTCACAGCCCGGAGGTCAGCTCTGCAGTTTGACCCAGTGACCACACAGCGCACAAGGGAAATTATGTTACCATATGGTTTCCATGGAGAGATGCAGAATATGGATGTGAACACCCCGAGAGGAGCCGCTCATGTTACTGAAAACTGATGGAAACCGAACACTCATGGACGGATGAGGGGACAATGGGCCCCTGGCACGTAAATGGGCCCCACCCCTCCTACATAAGAGCCAGGGGGCACATTTTTAATGGTAATTTTGCTTCTTTTTGTTGTTGTATTTTTTGTTGTTTGTCTCTTTGAGACTTTTCAGCAAGAAATGTTAGCGGTAACTTCCAACAGAAGCTCAGGGGCCACCTAACCTGTTTGGCCCCCGAGCCTGTGCCCTGTTGTCCCCCTTCAATAATCCATCCATGATTTATTATCAAGTGGAGGTTCATCAGTATCACAGTAAATCGGACTAAAATAACCCTTGCACCGCTTTTGTTTTTTGTTAGTCACTGTACATACTTATATCCACTGCATATACTTTGCATTTTTGCACTTTTATTGTTTAATTTCCTAAATTAATACGCTCTGCTAATTTGTTGAGTATTTTCATTCCTATATTTGTTCTATGTAACCTTGCTTGCTACTGTGACAAACACATTTCCCCTTGGGGATGAATAAAGTGTACATCTATCTAGTATCTATCTATATAAAACATGCAGATGAACACGGAAGAAAACCCATTTGAATTACACCACAAACATGCAATTGGAGAAAGGTTGCATCATGCACATCGACTATCAGGAACCAGTTGGGTTTTTTAAAAGATGACAGAATCGTATATGGCAGAAACAGCCTACGACACGCTGTAAACCAGCAGCTGCAGAGCCTGACATTAAATGAAAGACTACAGTTTCACACTTTGAAACTATGAGCTCAAACGTGAAAGGACGTCTTACCTGTTCCGAGTCCATTTAAACTCAAGTCGACGTGCTTGTCAAACACCCGGACCTCCGCCAGGCTGTCCTCCTTCTCCAGTAAAACCCTCAGCAGATGCCGGCCGAGGAAGCCGCAACCTCCGGTGAGCAGATACACGGGACCCGACATGACAGCTGATGTCTGCACTCTGAGCTGCAGATTGCAGCCAGCAGCGCTTTATCCACAGAGAGGAGTTGCCTTTTTTTTTCTCTTTTTTTTCTTTCTTTTTTGTCAACCTTTATTGACAACTGTAGTTTAACTGAGACACACGTCTGCTTACGTGGATGCGTTTTCCTTCAGGGCATTTATGACAACACACGTAAGCAGTTACGTTTAGGAAAAGATTATGTTTTGGGTTTCAAGTATACTAAAACTATTTATAGTACATTCATACAGTGGTGGGAAGTAAATGTACTCAAGTAACTGTACAAGTATTTCCATTTTCATTCAAAGTGATTTGTACTTTTTACCGAATTACATTTATACGACTTTAATAGTATACTATTATATTATTATATTATGAGGCTATAGGTACACCCAGTAGTGTGTATATATATATATATATATATATATATATATATATATATATATATATAGTATTTCAAAGTAGCCCCATCTGTATCAGTTGATGAACACATTCATAATTATAGGAATATAATATATATTATTATGAAATAAGAAATTCTGCACACTTTGACTATATTCTGTTGCTAATACTTTTGTTCTTTTATTTGAGTACTATTTTGAATGCAGTACTTGTACTTGTAAAACTTGTAGTTGTGTTTCTCTGTGGTATTGCTACTTTTACTTAAGTACATTTTTGCATGTAGGACCTGTGCTTGTAACAGAGTATTAGAAATACACATATTTAATATATAATATCTGAGTACTTCTTCCACATCTAGCAACTTTAGGGACATTATAATAAATAGAATAAATAATAGAATAAGTTAGTTATGATACAAAATTATAGTGACTATTGGAAGGACTACTCCGTGATAAGTCTTACTTTATAAAAGTAGTACAATTAACTAATAATAGATTTTCATGGATTTTCTCACTTATTAATAAGTCACTAAGTGTGGAGTTATGCTTAATACATTTATAATTAATAAAGGCTATTCATGATTAAGTTGGAGTTGTTAATAAATGGATCCAGATTGTCTGCAGAACCTTTTCAGAAGATGAACGTGGTCACTCAAACCAAACGTTCTTACCTGTCACTGATCTAGTTTAAACTTTTGTTAGTTGAAAGTGCAAGCGGACATGGAGCAGCTGATTTATTAATACATCCACTGTGGTAAGGACCTATAATAGTGAGTGTGCACATGGGGTTGGTATGCATTAAACTGCATTTGCAGTGTTTCAGCTGAGCCCACTCCAACGGACCAAACACACAAAGCTCTTGAAGTCCCAGTAAATTACCTTTTTGAGAAAAAAACATTCTGATTTAACTCCATATATGAGTTGCCTTTAGTCTGTCAAAGGCCATTACACCCCACCAGGTCACACATTAACCCAGGACGATCAAAGTACATTTGAACTTACACTTTTTACAGAGTTTCATCAGCTTATCAGACTTTGAGTCGTTCCCTCTGGAGCAACAGAAGGACTTTAATAAACAATTTCACATACGCATGCAATTCTCCCTCAGATCTGGAAACAAACTTCATGTTTCAAATGGACTTTCTGTAACACTTTCTATGATGAGTCTTGTTACTTATTATAATGCATTATAATCACGGTTATAAATCATGATAATGTGATTATTAGTCAACACACAATAGGTTGTAAAATACATTGTCACTTTACTTGTAAGTAAAGATGTGAACACCTTTCTTTCTTTTCATGAACAACCTGCCTGTCAGTCTGATATATAATTATAATAATAGTATACTATTAACCAAAGCGGTCTGATTAATATATATATATATATTATCCAAATTTAAATATTTCTACTTAGGAATATAGCGTCATATTTATATCTAATGTTAGGTTTGTTAAAACCTCCTTTTACTCAGAATGTTAAGTTATTGGGTATTTTTGTTAAGCCAATAAACGAAACATGGAACAAACAAGTGGCGTGCTTATTTCCAGGTCAGTTCAGTTCTGGTAAAACACAAGTGTACCTTGAAAATACCAGTCACAGCTCATTTACGCAGAACCAGAAGGCCAGATGTTTATCAGCCAGATGGAGCAATCTTATTTTTAACTCAGTCACACCTGCGCTGCAAGTTTAGACAGATCGGCCTTTCTTTGCTTCATCTGGAGACTTGCGACATTTTGTTGGCCAGATTTCAGCAGTTCCTCTCTTGTTTTCTCTAAACAGGAAATATCAAAGTTGCAGGTGCATAAGGAGCTGATTTCAACTCTTTCAAAGAGGAAATGTCAGTTTCCTCTATGCCAGCAACTTCCTGCATTTTAGTCAGCAAGTAATGTACGTGTCTCCTATCTTGAGTGTAAAACACTTGACAGACAAAATCCTCTGACCTCAGAACAGTAGCAAGACACACAGTTACAGAAAAACATGAAGTTTTCATTTATTTAAAAAATATTTTAATGCACCATTAATAAAGGGTCCAACGCATTAATACAAGAGAAATATTGCAAATAATATTAAAATAATCATCAAATTAAAAGGAAAAACAATAAAAAATAAATGAATGGAAGGTATGTACATGTTTCCTCCTCATCGAGAGAGGAAAAGGAATGACATATTTACAGCTTGAAGTCGGTGTGTTTCTACGAGAAACAAACACCTCTACAATATTTACATGTACTTCTTTGATTTTTTTTCCTTTCATCTTTTTATCCTGTAGTAAAGAGGGTTGCTTTGTACTGAAAGGCTTTCATTGCAACAAGAATGATCTTACTCCAAAGCTCCTGTTTGGGAGGGAACAAAAGAAAAAAAAAAGTCTTCTGGTTACAAGTTCAAAATTAAAGTTAAACTTTGGACGGCCATAGCCAGTTGAAAAACAGAGACACAACACAAGGGCCATTTACATCCTGCTGTCTGCAGCGCATCCATGAACACCTTCCACCAGCTACACTGCAAACAGGTCGTGAGCAGGACTTTTTGTTTGCATTCAGCGGATCCGTTTCTCAGGGTGAGGGATGTTTTGTTTGGGGGCGAACGACGCCACACTGTCAAATAAAATAAGGCCCACAAAACAGAGTAAAAAAGAAACGTTGCAAAACTAAACCTTTGAAAAGACCTGACCAACTCAAATAAATGTGCTTTTTAAAAACACGTGTCGCACACAGACTGACTAAGTTAAACACTGACCACACTTTTTTTACTAGGACCTGCGTGAGTTTGGTGGTAAAAGCTTTTAAAAGCTGAAGGAAGATGAAGCCAACTGTTGAAATAGGAAACGTCAACATTTGCTCCCGTGAAACAAAAAACGCAAACAGGCCGAGAGATCCTAACAAACACTTAACGGGTTCTCGGCACAAGACTTTTTGTTAACGCAGCTTTAACTCGGGGGGGGGGGGGGGACAAAAACCACACAGGCCAATTCTCTGTTGTGCTGATCCTGCAGACAAAAATTCAGCAACCATGTAAAAATAAAACACACTTTTAGCTACAACCTAACTGACTTATTTTCACAGTGGGTTAAAAACAACAGTTCAAAAAGGACTTTGCTCTCATCCAGACGGGTCGAGGCAGAGGAGTAACGCACAGCGGAGAAATTATAGTTTTACGGGGCGGTTGATACACTGAAGCTCATTTCACTGTAAGATACTTACAGCTAATGCAACTAAATAACAATACCGTTAACAACAGCAATAGTAATATTATATAACACTATGAAATGAAATTTAAAAAAAGCTCCAAAACTACCTTCACACTTCGAAATCTTGCATAACTGAAGACCAAATTGATTGAAGTTGTCATTTTAAAAGTGCGCCCTTGACAAGCGCTTTTAAAAACCCTGAATTCGTCAAATATTCCTGTGCGTCTGTGTGGATCTGGGTGGGTGGGTGGGTGGGTGGCTGGATGAGCGGGTGCAGGGTGGGATTTGACACTGGAAGAGTGAACGAGGCTGTACGATTATGTGAGGTGACGTAGAAGTACAATACTGGTGTTCTGTTCTGGGGTCTTCCTTCAAACGGGTGTTGGCATGGGAATATAAAGACCTTTCATGCCCGGCTGCACGGAGCCTCCTGGTTGGAACAGATCCCCCGATGGAGTCAATACTGCCACAGAAGAGCTAATGCTGAAGCAGAGGCCCCCCCCCCTCAATAAACCTCTCACACACCGGCTTGTGAAAAGGCCAAGTGAATGAAAAGTGTGCATGAAAAGTGCAAGAGTGTGTGTCTCTGTTTCCTGGGTATTTATTGTGAGGACGGGGAGGTGGGCGAGGAATCAGAGGGTGGCTTTGTTTCGAGGTACGCTCTGAGCAGGGTGAACCGGGCGGACGTCCGGGTCCAGCTGTCCGTTGGCGAGTGAGCAAGAGAAGTGCGTCCGCTAGTTCAGTGTCCCGCGGCAGTTCTCTGTTCCACACAAGCAAGGAATCTTGTTGTCCTCCAGAGGGAATTTGTAGTCGTAGGTGATCTCTTCGTTGACGGCGATGGCCTGCTTCGAGTAGATCACAATCTTTTTCTGGGACTCGATGGTGATCACCTTGGCGTAGCAGCTCGGCTGGAGGAACAAAGCAACGAGAGACCGATGAGCTCCAGGAAAACATGACATTGATTAGAATATGTCATATGTTATAGCCTGTAAGCTAGGACTGGGTATCACGATGACGGTCCTACCAGCCATCCAAAAACGTGGCAATTTCTGGTGCTTGACTGCTTTACACACAGTGTGTGTTTGTATTTTCAAACCGGAGAATATTCAGTTAAAACAAACTGTCGATGCCGTTTCAGCCTCATTGTTCTCCTTTAAGTTGCTAGAAGTGATGCAATGCATCGCTGATGCGTTTTATGTGGAGTGAGCGCTGCAGCAGACTTATAAAACAGACTTTTCAATGCGTCAGCAACCAGCTTTAAACATGATTTATTTTCTGTTAAAATAAGCTCTGTGGAATGGATGTTGAAGAGGAAAAGTGGTTCATGTGGATTTAAAAAGAGTGACTGATAAATGTTTGGACAAGTCATGGACAGATATTAAAATAAACTTTAAAGTGTTTAATTTGAGAACAGAATGTAGTGGTCGGTCGTAGAATGAGTGTTTAATTGGGTTATTTTCTTTTGATGTTGCCAACATGTTGGTTTTGCAATAAAATATCTGATCCCTTTTGTCATTCACAATGACTGGCCGTTTACATAATGCCATTTGTTACTTATAGTAGAGAAATGAGCTGCAGTCGTTTATAGAAACACAGTTGGTCTAATTAGGCAATGAGCTTTTTGATTCACACAAAAGTATCAAAGCAAAGTAGACTTTGTAACGGCTACTTGTTGGACAGGTGTTGACTGCGGATGTTCAGACTCACAGTGCAGCAGTGGTTGATGAATCGTGCCAGGTTGCCACACTTGGTGGCATCTATAATTGTGTCGTGGTCCACTCGGAACAAGTAGCTGCTCCCGATGCCCTGCTGCGCGTACCGCTTCTCTCGATTGTCGGCCACCATCTGGAGACGCACACAAACATTTGTTCACCGGTTTCGATGTTAAACCAACAGCAAGAACTCTTAAAAAGGTGCGTTTTGAATCAATAGCGCAGCAATAGTGGACACAACTGTGTGTGTGGAGGCAGTACCTGTCTGATGTTTTGACCCACGTACTCGATGACCATCTCGTCAGCAGCAATGGGCTCCATGGCGAACAGGCCCCACTCGTGGATCCTGCTGCGGCCGAAGCGAAGCTTCTTCTTGCGGTACTGCAGAAGGACAAAAAAAGACTCACTGTCAGGTCTCGGTAAAAAACAATGATCATAAAACAGATACAAATGTTTGGGGGATTTCCTGATTTTTATGTGTTAGGGAGTAGATTCTGACTTGTTCTAGAGAAAAACAGCCACCACCCTATATATGACCGCCGGCCTTCTTTCGGCTGTTGCTGGTGACGAGACCAGTTCCCGCCTGTGTGTTCGACACCGGGTGAGCTCTGTGACATGTTAGGGCGGAGCACCCAGCGTTGAAGGATTAACGCCTTCCTAGCGAACGAGCTCATCACGGATGACGTCAACGACTTTAAAAGTCAGCAACTTCACTTTGAATACAGCGCCTCTGAAAAGGCGCCTGGTCCAGCTTTTGTTGGTTGAGAAATAGCTCTAATGTGTGGGCAAACCGGTGATTAAACTACTTGTGTCATACACACACATGTAGTTTGTACTTTAAATAGTTTTCAAAGTGAGGAGTCACCGTAGATAAAGTTAGGAAGCAGTCTACTCCAGTTTTCAGTATTTTCTTTTGCATTACATACAGGGCAACATGCTGAAAAGTGGTGAGCTTTTCTTATAGATTTTTGCATCGTTGTGATGATATCATTAGACAGACATGTCGGGAATACACCGACTATGGATAAAGTACCTCATATAATCACACTTCAATACACACACAACAAAGTGTAATCGTAACGTGACATGAGATCGTCTTCACCTTGAGCTGGTTGAGTTTGAGCAGGTCGGAGTCCATAACGGCCGTGGTGCCGATGGCGGTGAGGAGGCGGCGCTGCTCTGAACGTCTTTCTGATAGGACCCGGTTGGCTCCCTGTCAGGAAACAGACAGAATAGAGCTTTACAGAGGGGCCACTGACACAGTCTCACTTTGTAGCAGGGCATTGACCCGAAAGACTGAACCAGAGAAATACTTTGACCTTAATTCGCAACAGTGCAACCATGTTAGTGTGGGTGAGGTTTATTTGAGGGCAGATAAGTCTGTGAGGAAATGTTTAGAGGAAGTTTCCCTTCTGTAAGCGTCACTAAATTTAGACCCAGCCACCTCATCACTGCTTAGTCTAGTGTGACACATTAAACAACTGACAAATACAGGATGTGACGTTTAGGTTGTTATTTTATATTTTTCCTTACCAATTCCAGAAAAATGCCAAAATCAATGAAATTATCCCAATAACAAGTACTGACCTGTTACAGCTCATGCTTTAATGTTAGTAATACAGAAATAAATAAGTCCTTATGTACTTAATAACTCAATATTGCAGATGAAAGTCTAGAAACTCACAGAAGACTCACATTAATATGCAGGTTGTTTTTGTTGGGGTTTTTTTTTCCATTCTTTTTTTTATTGGTATTAGGCATCGATCAGACATCTACTAATGCTCTTCAGATAATTGATCTCATGTACGTATAGGACAAGGGGTGAAAAACAGAACAAATCAACAAAAAGAAACAGAATGAAACAAAGAACAAAAAGAAAAACTATGTATAACTAAGGAGCGATCCGTTCTCATTCTCATTCATTGATCCATGAAAACAAAAATCAGGTCTATGGGGTGCCACGTATGCAACCCATTTTTTCCAATATCCCAAAATGTTTTCTAGTTTGTGGTTGACAGTTTTTGTTGCTTTTGTGTGTATTGGAATAGCTGAGGCAGCTTTACGGATAAATGCCAAGTGTTTGAACAACAACAACAACCTGACTGACTGAAGAGGAGCAGGGTGGCATTCAAAGTAAAAAAACAGTCAACCTGATCAGCTGTATAATTAAAAAGACCACCAACGTATCATCTGTACCCGAAAGAAGAAAACTACAGTCGGTGCTTTGATAACATTTAACTCCTCCAGGAAGAACAAACCGCATCACAGAGTACCGAGACAGCTGCTGTGCTGCTTTGATCCGGACATCACACAAGCTGATTGCTGCCCAATTATACTTTGCTTTTCTTACTTTGAGTCAGTTTGACTGTTCCTCTCAAAACAGAGGTTACATCAAAACAATACACCACGGATAACAAAAAAAAAAAAAAATCGGCGTGGGCTGAAACCTCTTTTAGCCACAGCTGGAGGCCAGAATGGAAAACGCATTACTGTGGTGTGGAATCCAAGTGTTGCATAGTAACGCAACGCAACTACACGAGGAGTTTCCCTAGAAACAAAGGAGTTTCCCTAGAAAACGTCAAACTATCAGCAGCTGCTGGCATGACTGTAATAATCAAACTGTACTACTTTTTTTTTTTTAAAGCTGGTGTCATCTGGAGGGGGTAACCCAATAAACTAGAATTCCTTGAGAAAACAGAAGAACTAAATGCTGAAAATAACAACAATTATGAAGTTTGAAATGATAGTTAGTGTGTGTGTGTGTGTGTGTGTGAGACAAGGCACTTAAAAAGGCACCTGGCATACATATGCGTACATGGCAGTGGGTTTGAGGTTTTAAAAACCACCAAGGCGACTGAACAACATTCTTTACATTAAAAGTGTCTATTGAGGTTTTTGAATGTCTGCTTCCATATTATAACCTCATTAAGCCCCAACATTGTATTTTTGTTTTGTTATTGTAGTGGATTACTGCTATACTGCCCAGTGAAGACAGATGCTGGGCTCTCTTTGATATGATGAAGACTACTTAACTACATTGTGCTTTGTGGTGATATTTGGAAAAGACACATCCCTCTCCTTTGGAAACGCACTCATTACCCCAAAACCTCCAGGTATTCTGAGCCAAACCGCTGTGGGCAGATTGCAGTTACTTGAACTCCTGAGGGGTATCAAGCGTCATATAAACCATCAGTATAATAATCATTAAACAACTTCTAGACCTCCTGAAGTTTGTGTACGGAGCCAGCACTGAGAGGGACGACGACATTCCTTCCACAGCGTTGTCATCTGGACCCACGCTTGGATTTTTTCCCCGTGAATTTCGACACAAGCAAACTCCTCTTTCTTTCGCAGCTACTGTCAAAAAAACGGATCGTATGTCCACCTATCCAGGTCAGGTATACAGTGTGAAAATGGCTGCAACATGCAGTTATTACTGATGTTCTGTGTCTCTGGGACACAGCTGCAACATCTTTAGTTTTTCCTCAGCACAGTGACGTGACAATAATGTACTCTGCGTGAGGAAGAGCTACAGAGCGCTAAAGTGAGGAGCGACGTCGCTCAAACACGTCTTCCTTCTTGTCGCTTGTGTTATGTTGACCACAGCGAGAATGACAAATGAGTGCAGAGGATGAGATGGACCAGGATGTTTATTTAGATGGAGCCTTTGATTAAATTGCCAATGCCAACAGACACTGAATCATTCAGCTTTGGCAGGTTTTGTTAGATGCTGTTGCCAACAACAACAACCCAGAGAGAGAGAGCCACGTGTTACTCCGCTTAAAGGGGTTTCTCCTCACTGGGACAGAACTGTGCTGGAGAAGGTGTAGGTTTGTTTTGGTCAAGGTGTAATTTCCTTCTTTGATGTTTTGGGAGTTCAGTGGACAAAAATGCTGCTTGAGCGCAATGCACCCTGGTACATGTAGGCACAGCGAGCATGGACTCCGCAGCGGGAGAGATCAGCTTTCTCAGTCGCGTACTCAACATAGCAGCTCCGTGGCGTTTTTCTCCAGTGGACTACATTACTAACAGCACTGATTGGACATTCACATGAAAGTTGGTGAATTTTCCCTTTAAGTAACTTTAAGACAATGATTGCATTAGTTCAAGTCTTCTGAGATATCTTATATAAAAATGCTGCCTCTTACATAAATAAAACTGGTCGGCTTATGCTAGCCGACTTAAAAATTGTGCAAAACATAACTGACTTGGTGTGTAGGATTACTGTCCATCAGGAGCAATATCTAGGTTATTTTTTAGGAAAACAAAATTGTGTTAGAACAATTTGCAAGAGTGCGAGTATTGACACGTGGATGCTATAAAGGCGGACTAGTGAGTAGATGATGGCGTTATATAGCCACTTGTTAGCCAACGCTTTTCAACGGGTAAAATAATCAAAATTCACAAGAAATAACAAAAAGTCAAAGATCTCTCCAGCGTTGACTTTCAGACGAGGAAACCGGAAAGGTGCTTTCTGGGTTTTGGGACTCATTCTGCAGCACTCTACACTCAGAGTCACAGATCCAGAGAACGGAATTGGGAGAATGCTTACCGAGCTGTCGACGTTCTCCACCTCCCGTATGACCTGCTCGGGCAGGTCCAGGTCCAGGTAGACGTCCTTCTCCTTGCGGCTGATGGCGTAGTAGCCCTCACTCCTGGCACAACCGGTCACATGCTCACGAAGCTGTCCTCCTGCGTTCTTCTTCTTCCGCCGCGGGTTTGGCAAATTGGTAAGTGCAACTCAAAAGGTCAAGGACAATAGCAGGAAACCACACAGTGATACGAACACACGCACAAAAAGCATTGATTGAAAACAGATAGAGGTTGTTTGGACATTGGGAACTGAGCGGTTCATTTCCAAAAGGTAATTTGAAAAGGATATCAGTGTGGGTGACCCAGTGAGTATCATTGAGCCAGTCAGAGCTGTGGTTGTCCGTTAGCAGCTTCTCGTACGTCTTCCTCAGCAAAGTCAAGTCTTCGCCGTCCAGACCGGAGTTCCAGATGTCGTACAGGATGGTCATCTGCTCAAACTCGCTGCGGTTGTCGTACTTCTTGGCTGGTAGCTCGGGTGCGGCCGGGACGGGTTTCGGCCAGCGCTGGGACGACGTCACCCCCGCCTCCTGCAGAAAGAGGCGCTCGCTCTTCCTCAAGTCATCAGCCAGCTCGTCCTCTGTGTCGGAGCTGGACAGCTCGCCCGACTCGAGCTCCTCCACGTCCACCTCTTCCTCAGAGTCCTGCACAGAGGAAGAGGAATGTTACTGTCAATGAACTGCGATTGAACGCATGTAAGGACAAGCGCTGAGGCTGTGTGTTGACACATGCAGTTCAGTTTGAATCATCCATTGCTGCCTCTTTGTTTCTAGTTTGTTTTACGGCGTCTATTCAGGTATCTGTGAAATGATTGGACGGGCTACCAGCCTGTCTACCTCTCTGTGCACATTACTCGTCACCAGAGTCTCCACAAGCTGCTCGCCTGACAGCTGTGAGTAATAATAGTAGTTTGTTGTTTACGTTCATAATGATAATTTTAGGGGGAGTGGCTTTGGAGGGCGACCTGAAGGGTCAGAGGAGACGACTCGACCGCTTTCTTGCGAGATTAACTACTTTCAATGGAAAAGAGTTGGCAACACTAAGCGGGTACTATTGGACTATTACAGTCATCTGAAAGACTACAATGTATGTATATATGCAGGGGCGATACATTTTTTTAATGAAATATGACATTTTCATGGGAAACAAGCACAGGTCCCGTTATTACCAAACATTCAAATAAGTGCAATAGCGTTTCATCATCTTTTCACTCAACAGATCACAAGAGAAGAGTTGCTTCAGGATCGGACTGACTTACTTCAGCAGATGAAACTTATTGATCAGTCCTGAACGTTTGTTTTGCAAAAATTTATTGAAAATCAAGTTGCAAAAAAGGAAACCTTCTATATGTTTTTTTCCCCCAGTGAGAAAACGGCTCAATCAGTCCCAATCAGCCTGGGTACGCGAGAGGAAAGTCACTCGACAAGTTCACATGCATAGACAGGTGCTGCTGACATTAGACCGACTGAACATATTTACATAAAACACTGTCGCATCGTCAGCAGGGCCCTGTTTCTCGTACCTGGCTAAACAAAGTCAAGCAAATGTCCTAATCTCCATCTTAAATTAGCGAGATGATTGACATCAGGCTATCTGGGTTTCTTCACGGCTGATCCGCGCTGAAACGGTGTTGTTAATTCTAACCAGATGTCAATCCTCTGGATAAATGCGCGTGTCCGTTCCTCTTCAGAAGGGATAATAATCGAGCACTGACACCACGATGTTCTAACAGTACAATGGCAAATAAACTCAGAGGAACCTCTTTTTATGTCTCCGCTGAGAAGTAGGAGATGATCATGAAGGCATATGAGGAATGTATTACCTTAATCATTCACAGCAAACGCGTTGCGAATATTCGCAACGCATTTGCAACGTTTTCGGTGTGAACGCTTAACACCGCCCCGCTGCGAGACATAAGAGTCGCAAATATATCAGACAAGTTAAATGTGTCAGTTTTGGGAAAATGTATCGGCTAATTTTAAGTCCTTCATCACCCAAATCAATCAGATCATATTTATTTAAATGTATCTGCTGCCAGTAGTATACACATTACTATATACTTATGAGGATATATGTACTGTATGCGCGTATGTATCATGTACTATGTGTATACACATGTATGTGTAGAGTACCATATAACTAGGAGTTTGAATATGTGTATGGGCGGATCAGTATATATGTATTATTCATAATCAGAAATTCAATCAATTGAAGCAGTGAAAATAAATTGTGTGTGATTCTCTGTATTATTATCACGAGTCCACCTTGATCACGTTCTACAATAATGATATGTATGGTGTACTAATAACACTGTCATAATTATGAGTGCTTTCAACACACCCATAAGTTACTTAAGCACTAAATAAACTTAAGAACAGCGGCATGCAGCGGCGAGTCTCTGTCTGTGAGACGGGCGATCGGCTGCGCCGTGTGGTGATCAGTGTCCGCGGCTCAGAAGCTCTCAGAAATAAATGATTCCTTGTCGGCAGAATCTAATGCGCCGCGTACAGGAAGTCATGATGATGTAAGAACGGATCTTGGCGATCTGAAAGAACTCTCTCCCAATACAACTAATATAACTAATATCGCTCCTTCATCAATGAGGAAGTGAGCTGCCTTTTTTGTCCGGTGGGAGTGGCCAGCTTATCCAGTGAATTTCAGTTAGCCTGCCCGGGAGCAGGTTTAAATTGTTGGCTGTGTTGCTATGGTGATTTATCTAAGCTTGCTTCGAGAAACTGAATAAGCCAGACCTACGTCATCTTATCCTGACAATTAGCCCGCTAACTCAGTAAGCCAGGTACGAGAAACAGGGCCCAGGTCTGTAAAGACTCTGTTATTGTTGTCGAGAGGAGAACAACTCTACCTGCTCCATTAAAAACTTCCTCTGGCCACAATTCAAAATTAATACAATAACCGCAGAACAAAGGTTTTTTTTGTTGTTTTATTTTTACTTCCAATTATATAGTAGTTCTGCAACGTGTTGATTTTCTCATTGACTGGAAGCCCAACATCATAATTACATATAGCTGGGAGATGTTGGGCATGTACGAGACACAGGAAGTCATTTCTTTCCTGGGGAAAATCCTGACGTCATTACCAAAAGATAACGTGCCATTATAACATAAAGCTGAACCTGGACCGACAGTTGAGTCACATCTCTGACGCGTGACATGCATTGTGACAGATTGTTCACACTGTTTACGGTTAAGACGCCACAAACATTTACAGGAACTAAACAGAAATCCCACGCACCTCTAGTTTCCGCTTCCTTTGTTTCTTTCCCGACTGCTCCTTCGCTTTTTGTGCGAGATGAATATCAAGGTTCTCTTTGTCTTTTCTTCTCCTCTTTTTGCTGTTGTCCTTTTCAAGTTCGAAACCTTTGCCGACCACCACCACCGTCTTCTTCTTTGACGATGGAGGTAGAGAGGCGGCCTGGCCCGCATCCTCAGCCTCACAAAGCACCCCCATTGTAGACAAGTATTCTCCTGTATCTCCTCTGGCAGGTAGCGCCTCACCGATGACCTCCTCTGGCGCTTCAAGAACTCCAGAAATAGTGTTGAGGTCTGCTGGGAGTAAGACGGAAGAGTCCTGTTTGGAGGAAGTCCTTTTGGTACCAGATGGTACTGGGAGAACCGGGTGTTTGCAGTAGTTGTGCTCCATGCGGACAATGACACCCTCTGGGCTCATAACCAGGGCCAGTGACTCTGGAGAGAAGAGAGCATCCTCCATCTTCTGCTCCTCTGCCTCATCAGATGTCTCCGTCTCCTCCGAGTCCCCAGCGTCAGGGTCCATTTTCAGGGCTATGTCCGCCAACACAGACAGGTCGGCGGTTGAAGCGGAGGCCAGCTGCAGGAGGCTCGTCACCCCCAGCTGCTCTCTGAGTCTCAACCTCTGCTCTCTTTCTTCCTCATCCTCGTCTTCCTCTCTGAGGGAGTGGCAGGACGACGCAGACAAGCTGGTCGTCCGAGGCCTGCCTCTGGACCGTTTGTTGACCGGAGGTGGAGGAGGGGCCTCCTCGAAGGCCATCCTGCACATAGAAGCGTGGTCCAACGGAAGGTTCTGCACGGTGCGGCACACCATGACAGGAGGGACGGGAGATTTGGGCGAGTCTTTGCCTGCGCTCCGTTTTCCAGGGGATTTGACCGAGGATATCTGAGGAGAAACAAGAAGTCCCCTTTTGGACTCGTCCAAATCTGGGATTCGTCCAGACGGGGGCACGATGAGGGCATTGCCTTCACCTGGTTTGGAGGCAAAGGGGAGCAGTTGGATGCCCTGAGCGGGACGAGCCGAGGGGGACGGGGAAGAAGTAACGGGGGAGTCTGGAGGCCTGCAAGGGGAGAGGAGGGGCGAGTCACCCGCCAGTTGAGAGGGAGAGGGAGATAACGGCGCCGTCGGCAGCTGCGTTCTGCTGTCGATCTCGCCTGTGGAGAATGAGACGGTCTTCCTGCGTTTCTTGAGGGGGGGAACCAGAACAACAGGGGACGAAGGACGCGGGTACGGGGGCGATGGAGGACGCTTGCTAGGTGCTGCTGTTGTATCGGCTTTGTTGTCCTTGGCTTCATCTGAGAGAAAATAGGAGAGTTTTAAAAGACTGATACAAACTTGACAAGCAGCTTTTTAGATAACGTCAAGATCTTCCTTTAATGTTTAGTCTTTGTGGTTCATTTTTGCATTTAATAATGATGTTGGTGAGGACTAACCTGTTTTGACCTCTGCCTTTGAAACAGCAGCTGCACTAGTTTCCCTGAGAAAAACAGAAGAAGACATTGAAGTCAGCAATAATAATAATAATGACACAAAGAAAAGTTGACTTAGTTACTAAGATATTAGCAAACACCCCAAAACGTCATACCTGGCATCTTTCTCGGTTGTGCTGTCCACGGTCGACTCATCCATGGTGTCTGGCCCTTCACTCCCAGCCCTCTCTCCTTCCTCTTCATCCTCATCTTCAGAGGAAGACGAAGATGAGGATGCTGAGGAGGAAGAGCCCTCAGAGGACGAAGAGAGGCTCTCATCATCACTATCGACACTAAGGGCATCATCTAAAAAAGGGGGGGAAATATATTTGTTATCATTACTGCCTTAACTCAGAGTAAACCTAATAAATACAGAGATAGTAATAAGATTATGGGTTGAGATTTACCATCAGACTCCTTTTCACTTTCATCCTCCTACAAATAAAAAAAGGTCGTAGTTAAAACAATAACAGATCACAGTGAAATGCTGCCATCTAGCAATCAATATGAGCAAGAACACAATTCTGAGCAAACACAAAACAAATGAAATATCCAACTATTTACATTAATGCGCACCAAAACCTTCATATTTATATGAATGTTCCGATTCTAATAAATACATTTCATATAAATTGGTTTTCCAAAGGACTCATTTATGCACATAACTTGTGTGAGTTCTTGCTCTTAACTTTATGTTGTTGTTTGCTCTCAAATTAAAAGTAAAAGTCTATAAAACAACAACACAAACGCACCTTTTCAGTCGAGGAGCCCTCTGACGTTTCCTCTCCCTCACTGCCGAGCTCCCATGGTTTACGATTTCTTGGCTTCTTTTTCCTCCTCTTGTTTTCCCTTTCAGCTCCATGTCTGTTGGCCTCTGGCATTCTGCCCTCAGCAGCTGGAAACAAGACACCCAGTTTAAGAGTTATACACAGCAACCGTTCTGCAACCGTTCTGTTAAAACCATCAACATCAGCAAACCTTCGTCATCCTCGTCTGGTGGGGTTGAAGGTCGCGGCCGTTTCATGTCTCCCTCTTCAAGCTCCTGAGGTTCTTTCCTCTTCACCTGGACAAGCGGACGCCAACAGAATGTTTTAGAACTCAATGACACAGAGGCAAGGATGCACTTTAACTTGTATGGTTATGGTACTTTGTGACAGCTACAATAAGCTTATTCTCAAAGCTTTTCCATATTTTTGTACTTCACAAAAATCAGCATGTATATGTTTATATTAGAGAGGCACTATTTGCCTATATCGCCTTGGCCCATTCCGATTTTTTTCAAGTCTGAACCAGCGGATTTCTATTTGGACGATTCTGATTGCCTTTTTGACTGTTTTTTTTAATGTTTTAATGAATGTTCTTAATCGTTTTTAAATCTTGTTTTTTTCTGCATTATGTTTTGATGCTTTTATGTGAAGCACTTTGATCCGCCTTGTTGAAATGTGCTATAGAAATAAACTTGCCTTACCTTCTAATAACTATAATTGACAGCATACGCAACATTTTCTTTCAAGGGAAACCAAAATTGTACATTTTAATAAATGTTAATAAAACACTGACAATTAAATAACGTATGTACATTTTCTCTCATAATGCACCAAGTTACAGGACCGTATCTCACTCAGGCAAATGTGTTTTGAACGCGGTCGATCGTTCGGTGATTAACTGTTCGTATGCAGTCTGAGTTGTAGATGTCGGTCTTGTAATTTATCCAATCACAGTGTGAGCTGTTGAACATGGAGATACAGTCCCAAGACCTGCGGCAGTGTGGTGCTTTTACCTTAAAGGAAGGCAGTCGCAGCGCTCCTCGAAGAGACAATCCCTCCATGCCACCGCTCTTTGCCCAATCCACGAGAGCCGTGAGAGGCTCCCGAGGACGGCTGACCTTTTCCTCTTTTTTCTCATCGTCCCGTAAGGCAGACACCCCTCTGACCATTGTCTGGAAAGGCTGGAGGAGAAAAACATTTGTATTCATTCCGTATAACACAGTTTCCTGATCAATGTGATAAGCAGCATTGTCTTGCTACCTAGAACGAGGAAGACAAATTCAAATTTATCAAATGGTTATGGTAATGGCAGCTTTGGAAAGCAACACATCCCCTTGCTCGTTGAAAGGCAGCGAGATCCTGAAGGATTATCTTTTTAATTGTGGCAACAATGCCTTTAAAAGGTAAAGTGAAAATATTGATGGAATGTTTTTAATCTGAACATAGAATCAGCTTTAGGCAAAGGACTTTAGTCAGAGTTTAATGAAACAACCGTTTAACTAGAATTAGCGCCTTGCGGGTGTTTGCCTTCGCCAACCAGCCATGCTGCAATTTACATGTCCGTCCAAAATGTAAATCGCTTCATCCTATTAGACATTTGCGTGAAATTGTCATAATGAACATAAATTCCTGCGTTATGGCCAAAAAACTAATTCTAGTCAGATCATCCCAGAGTCTTAATTTGAGGAGATTGCCTCCAGACGAGGGCTGAGACGAGAATGAACCGGACGGAGGGACAACCAGAATACATCGTGCCTCTGGCGACGGGTGTCGCCGACGTGAAGGGGGGAAACAAATTTGAAAGAAGTGGCTCATGCAGTATTTCTTACAGTCACACAAAAAACAAAAAGCTGCAAGTTTAAAAGCTTCACTCGCACCAGCATTGTTGCGATTCGTCTTCCTTACCTTGGCCTTGGTCTCTTTCCTCTCCCACCACTCATCAAAAGTCGCAAAGGCAACGTTCTCCACCATTTTGCGGTTCAGGTCCCTCTGCATGATGTTCTTCATTTCCTGGATCAGAGTGCCCAGGACCATCTGAACCGTGGCTTCGTGCGGATTCTCAGCCAACATGGGCATCTCCTCCCCTGGAGCCCTGTACTCGTCTCCCTCCCCAGGCAGCATGGTGTCGTAGCCGGGGGGCGGCATGTAAGCGGGGTAGTGTGGCTGTATGACATGTGGCGGCCAGCCAGTGTGAGGAGGCGGGATGCCATGGTGTGGTAGGGGTGCTATCTGAGTGCTGTGCGGGTCAGGGTAGGCGTAGGACATGTGGTGTGGCATGTAGCAGTGGTCCTGGTCGTAGGGCGCACCCGCCCCGCTCCCCTCTTGGTCCATGTAGGGGTGGTGTGTGTGGGGCGGGGGCATTGAGTGGAGATGGTAGGCGGAGTAGTCTGCGGTGGCTGCCTCGCCAGGACCTGGGCTGTCGTTGGCTGACGACAAGCGCAGCTGGTGGAGGCGACTTAGCATGTGGGTCTGCATTTGGAAAGACATGGGAGCTCCGCCGCTGTACTGGTTCATCAGCTCCATGGACGTGGCATAGTCATACATGTGGTGGGGCATGGGAGGATACTCGGGGTGCAGCTCCATGTGGGGCAGGGGAGGGATCCCAGGGGGAGGCGGGGGCTGGAGGGAGTAACCGGGGGGCGGAGGAGGAGGCAAATGAGGAGGGTAGGAAGGTATGGGAGGGTGCATGGAGGTGCCAAAGTGCTGTGCAGAGTCAGAGATGGGTGGGGACGAAGATGAGGGGTCCGTTGTTTGCGAAGGCATGGCAGCCTGGGATGAAGAGGGCGAGGAACCTGAGGTGAGCGAGGGCTGGTGGGTGGTCACCGTTGTTATGGTTGTCTCCTCATCATCCTCGTCTGAGATCTCCATGTCTTCCCCTGAGGAGTGAGGGGAGGACTGAAAGAAGACAGTTTATCGCGTTAAGTTGGCAAAGTGTTTCACCACCATTAACAGTGATGAGAGAGGCTGCAAAGACAACTCAAAGGCCACAGATTCAGGAAGTGTACTGTGGATATATGAACCCGGTAACCACAAAAACAAAACAGTCAAATATGTTTGTGCTCACGAGGTTAACCATCTTTTGGTTTTTCTATGTACTCAAGTTATTTCTTCTATCCTTCAGGAAACGTAAAAGGACAAAAAGGCTTTCTCTAGAATCAGTGTTTGGTTTGTCTGACGGTGCAACATGGAGTCTGAAGGGGAGCTGCTCCCTATGTAAGCCATCAAAAACACAATGCTTCTTAGTTTCAGGTGAAAACATAGTGATAATAAAAAAATGATATGTCTGCTAATAGATCCCCCAAAATGCTGCACCCTTGCCATTTAATATACATTAAACATGTTACCGCAACAAGCTGCCCACCATATCTAATGTTACAACCCCCCTTGCAAAAAATAATAAGATGCCTTTATGCTACTTCAACATCAGCATTGTTCAGCACCACTTTATAACAAATTGAGAACTATGAGCGTACACACGTCAGAACAAAATGCAACAGTCTGAACCTTTCGGCTTCATTCCGTGCTGCTGATCTTACCTGACTCTGTCCATTGTACGGTGGTGTGTGTGCTCCTGTCCTGCTCTGTGCATCAGCAGATCCAGCTTGTGAAGATTGCTCCTGCAAAGCTCCAGTCCCAGCAACAACCTGGGACTGGGGTTCCTTTGGGGAAAGATTGTGGGATGAGTAGGAGGAAGAGGATGGTATGGTCGCTGTATGTACAGTGGGACTCTTCCTTCCATCTCCCCCCTTTCCCCGTTTCCTTCCTCTGTGGGCATCTCTGTCTCCTTTCCTTCTGTAGTCCTTCTCCCCATTGTCTCCCACCTGACTACCACTCGTGTGCTCCCCGGTCGTGTCACCTGACCCGCCTCTTCGCTCTCCTCCATCCCCACGTACGCCCCTCTGCTTCTCCTCCTTCCCATCTTCCTCGTCTTCCTCGTCAGAGGCAAGGAAAGAGAACTTCGCCTTTTGTTCCTTTAGGAGCATCTCAATACGAGAGTCAAGGCTGCTGCTGTGGTAGACGAACGGTAAACTCTCATTGGTGGAGTCGGGCTCTGGGGAAGACGAGTCTCGTTGAGGGGGCGGTGGGGAGCTGGAGGAGGAGGGAAGATGGTGGGGGAGGGAGGTAGAGGAAGGGGAGGTAGAGGAGGAAGCGACGGAAGGGAGGGGCGGGGAGGAAGGCGGGGGCGTCTTTGGCGGCACGGGTGGGGTGCTGGGACGACGCTTGGGCTTCGTCCACTGCTCTTCGCGGGCCGGACTATCCTGGTTGAAGTCCAGTGTTCCAAGAGTCTCAGCTACAGCCGCTGCGATGACTGAGGCTGGCGGTAGGGGGGGAGGCGGTGGGGGAGGCGGAGGCAGGGCACTGTGGTGACCGGCGTGGTAGTCTTTGTCAGCACCTACGGGAGGCAGAGAACCCCTCTCTGCGAGACTTGTGCCCCCGAGATGAGCGGAAGCGTCTAATCCCTGAGGGGGGGCTGGGGCCGGCTCTTTGGAGGAGGAAAATGCGGGGTAAGACGAGGGGGGCGGAGACATGCTGTTCGAGGACGAGCGGTAGGAGTTAGAATTGTATCTGGGGTCAGAGCTGTTGGAGTAGTCACTGTCTCTGTCCCTGTCTCTATCTCGGTCTCGGTCTCTGTCTGGGTCGTGGCTGCTCCTCCTGCGGCTGCTGCCGTGGTGGTTGTGAGAATGGTGGTGGTTGCGGTGTCTCTGGTGGCCGTGGTCCCCTGATCGGGCGCCCAGGCTGTCTCGCCGGTACCCCCTCTCCTCCCTGCGATCCGAGTGGTGATGGGAGTGATGGGAATGGTACTTTGTGGAAGAGTTTGTGTCTTGCTGGTGGTACGATGACCTTCTGGAGCCGATCCCTGCCGCCCCGTAGCGCCCCGCCGAGTCTCTGTCGCGGTTGCGGTCCCTCTCTGACATCGGGGGCGGGTCGTATTGGGCGGCAAGAGGTGGCGGAGGCATCGCGGAGTGGTGCGCCATGTGTGGCCCGGGCCCTCCGACATTGGGGTATGGGGGGTAGCAGGGCGGCTCGTTGGGACGGAAGGTTGTATTCGGGGGGTACATGGGGCGACCTCGCTGATACACCGAAGGTTCCTGTGCATCCTCCGAGTAGCGAGACACTTTGTATCCTCCGACAGTAGAAGAGACTGCAGAGGACGAGGAGGAGGAAGGTAGCATGTCCTGGGGAGGGTAGCCGCTGCCCAAAGTGCCAGTGTTGTAGCCAGTATTCCTGCAAGACACGAATGAAGCATTTAAAAAATGTGTGTACCTAATCATGACTGGTATTCACGAACTCTGTGACTGCCACTCTTCCACCGATGCCAGTTGTGCCGACTGATCAAAAGCACAAATTTACTCATCTAATGTTACTTTAGCAATTTATGTTCACCCAGCAGTGATTCTGTATGGGGTACCAGTATGTTAAAGTACTCATTATGAAATGGAGGCTAACATTAGTGAAAGTGATTCCTCTTGATGAGAGAGTTGAGATAAACTCTATTCAAATACAACAAATGGATGATGAGAGCGGTGTACAAATTTGCAGATAAGGTATAAAGAACAATGATGAATAAATAACAAATGATTTGTGAAATTATTTCTTCTCATAAACTACGATTTGATATTGAACGGATAAATATGTCGAGTGTCTCCGCCTTGACTGAGGGAGGTATAGGACAACGACATCACCAAAGCAGAGGTAAAATGTTTACGTGAAACTCAAAAAGTGACAACCGACCTGCCGCCAGTGAAGCCCGGGTCTTGTGAGAAAGCAGTCCCAGATCTGGCGCTGTAAGGCGTTCCACCGCCTCCCTGAGAGGAAGCAGAGGAGCCTGGTGTGAAGGGGCCTGCGATGGCGGAGGGGGGCGTGTCCAGACGCTGATCACTGAAACCAGTATCCCCAGAGCAAGGGGTGGTGCCTCCAGATGTGAGGGCCTGGACCCCTGCAGCCAAAACCGCAATATCACTGGAGAGCCTCCGTCTGGTTTCTGTTGACTGTGCAGAAAAAGGAAACGTACATTTGATGAAGTTATCAACCTTAGATCGTCATTAAGTAAGTGAAGTGACAATGTTACTGGATCAATACCGTGTCAGGCTGTGGTTGTGGCTGGGGCTGTGTTGGGGCCGGAGGCGGGAGCCTTTCTGTCAAAGCCTTGCCTCCCAGGGGCACAGTCTGAGGAGTGTAGGACCCGTTGACTATCAGGTCATAATACTTCTGCCTCTGCTGGCCTGGATAGATAAACAAAAGCCACAGAAAAACAAACGCAGAGCCGTTAAATGAGCTCACCACAGACATACATTGAATCTACTTCTGATGGTTGACAGATTTTGGTTGACAGATTTTTGTTAATGTTTGTGGAAAGTTTGGACAAGGAAGTGTACATGGTAATGCACATTGAGAATGTGGATTACCATGTAAATACATTACCATGTAAATACCATGTGAATACAGATCAAGGTACACAGTAAAACATTCCTAACCTTGTCAATCATAAAACATGACATCAGATGAGGCTTTTAGCTTACCTTTTATATCCAGCTGAGCTTGAATGATGTTTCCCATGACAGAAGTGTTGTGCAGTTGCTTGACTGTGTCCTTGGCTCCTCTGGTGCTGGTAAACAACACCCTGGCCAGGCCCAAGTGCTTCCTGGTCTTGGGGTGAAACAGGATCTCCATCTCCTCCACCTCACCAAACTTGGCACACATTTCTGCCAAGAAGGGCTCCTTGATATTGTCATTTAGTCTGGCAAAGGTCACCTCCTTGAGTGGTATGGGGCCCACATAGAACTCATCAAGCTGTGAAGAAAATAACACAAAATCAGGGGAAAGAACTTGCAGAAGCTGCAAGGATGTGTAAAATGAATATTAACCAGCTATTCTCACCTTCAACTTCGGCACTGGCAGGGACAGTTCTGCATACCTGGACCACAGTCTCCGAGGTCTAGGGTCCCGCAATTCACCCACGGGAGGAAATCCAGAGTCCTAGCAAAATTAAGATTAGATGTATTCCCGTGGCAAACGTTACAACGTCTCTACCTCACACCGAAAGACGGAGAGCAGAGACACCAAGTTTGGTTTGCACCATCAACCTGTTTATCATTTCAGAACCCTCGCCCACGTTAATATATTGAATTGCACCTTTCTGTTATATTCGCAACACTTACTGAATATAGACTGTTTACATGTCTGGCATTGTGTACTTTTGTTTTTTGTACCTTAACTGATGCTTTCTGTCATTTATTTGCACTCAATATATTTAAACTCTTTACCACTTTGTACTTACAATGCTGCACAACAATTTTCCTCAGGATTAATAGAGTTGTATCATATCTTGAATCACACAGGTTGCAGTTCAAATATATAATTTTAGGCACACACCCATTACCCATTACAGAGAATATAAACATGGCAATGAACTCACTGGCACACTGAAATGCACTCCATCGTATCTGTAGATCTTCTGTGCAACCCTCCTTGTGGCTGGGTCCTGGACGAGTTTGTAGCTTTCCCACTGCAGACTGACAGCTTTTTGTGAATCTGCCCCACCGTCTGGATCCATCCTACAGCTGAGTGTCAGAGGACAGCCATGAGTTCACACAATGCAGCAGCTACTGTTTTTTTTTGGGGGGGGGGGCGGGAGTGGGGGTCACGTCAAGACCACCACCACCACCACAATGACGAGCTGATGAGAAATGCTGCAGTAATTACAGCTAAAGTATGTTAGTCCGTTGGCAGCGGGTTCACTGTCAGAGCGAGCAGCTGCGTCACATCAGTTAGCACAACACCAACTTTTTCTGACCACTGTCTGCTTAATAGCGATATTCTAGCCGGAGCACATAAAGAAACAGACCAGGCGGGTTAATAATCAGGACTAAGATGCTGCGTGCTGTCAAAACAATGACCCGCGTTACGTCACTGACCAGTTAGCAACACGCTAGCTGCACCGACAAAATGCAAAGAAACTATGTTTTCCGACGTCGGAGCGGAGTTCGCGTTGAACGCGCAATAAATCGGGTGACGAACTTTTCCGCGCGAGCAACATAATCGGCAGCTCCCGCGTTAGATCACGTTCCCCAATGTTAAATTACTTGTGCCTTCTCGCTTTAGCAAGTTAACGCAGCCGTTGGCTAATGCTAACTAGCAAGAACACCAAGTTAGGAGGCAAACTCTGCTCGTGTTGCCCCTCATCCGCCCTCAACGGTAACATTTAATCTGTGGAAATCTAGTCATGCACCGGTTTTAGAGGCTCTACTGACTTGTTTTGAACTCCGGTCCGCCTAAATTCAGACCCCACCTCTTCGGGAGCTACTGCCCGCTCATCCGAAAGTAGCAGCCCGCCGCTACAGAGTAGGCAGCTACATCCAGGCCCGGGAGACGAACAAGAAAAACACTGAGACCCGAACAGAAAAGGGACGTCTCCGATCCGGCGCGAAAGCAAAACCGACGAGCTAAAACGATGCCGCTATCATTCCGGTACTTAGTCCAAACAACAAAACGCACTTCCGACCGGAGAAGCCACTGTTTTCGCTCTAAAATCCCTATATTGTGGAGAGAGCGGCCATCGCGTAACCAACCTGAAAGCCTCGCCTGTTCTCCATCAGTGTATGCGAATGCAGCCTACGATTTCTAACCAGCACTTTCGGCAACCGCGGTTAGGCGATACAAAAAGTAAAATAAAAACGAAGTCACAACATGGAGGTACAGTATTGAAATTATTAACATAATAAATATGTTGTATTAATAAACTTCTTTATTTTATGAATGGACTTTTTTTTTTACAGTTAGAAAAATATATTTGAATCTGCGCATACCAACCCAAGTCCAAGGAAGTGACCAACGCGCCCCCTACCGGTCGACTAGTGGCATTAGTGACAACTCAGCAAACGCAAACTAATTTGAGTAGTGGTGCACAGTTCTCTATTATCAACACAATCTACTTTAAGATTACTCATTAAGCAGCTCAATTTCTCCCACAGTGTTTTATTACATATGTAATTATTAGTGATGCAAATGTAAGTAGCATTTAAAAGGTTATAGCTAGTTTAGGGTGGGCAGGGTACATTCACTGAAGTAGCATACTGTACCTAAGTATTTAATTTGAGGTACTTGTCCTTTACTTGAGTCTTTTCTTTTCATGCCTTTCTACTTATACTCCACCATCTCAGAGGGGAATGTGCTTTTTACTTCACTGCACTTATCTGACAGCTTTAGTTCACAAATTAAGATTTTTACAGTAGTACAGGGCAGTTTGGTAGGGCTAATTTGAACTACTGTATAAACCGTTTGGCAATTTAATCTCAAAGATTCCTCACACTTTATATGCTGATCACATGTTTTGTATTTCAAATATTTTAAACTTAACTACAGTGGTCAAATAATTAAAATACAACTATTGTATAATTTTACTTTAGTGCAGGTTCTGAATAAATGTACAGAGTTACATTCCAGCGTTGCATACTGAAGATTGTTGGTTGATTACTGTCTGTTGGAGTCAGCAACTGGCCCAAAATAAACACCCTTTAGAGACAGTGTTACAATGTTTGCCATGTGTGAAGTGGCCAATGTTGTACACCATAATAATAAACAATGTAAATGGGACTGGAACAACTGGTTTCCACAAAAGAGCACCATCAAATTGTACTCAGACATAACATTGCAGTCAGATCAAACCTGAGTGAACGCAGGAACAAGGACAGAATTTAGCAAGTCATGCCATTTCAACTTAATCCCATTCAGCACCCTGCGCATTAATGTTTTATTAAGAGTGTTCATTCAAGTCTTTGGCCACTTCTGGCACCACTCATGTTTTATGTGAAAGGATTGCACTGCATTTTGCTATAAAGACAAAAAAACTCCATAAGATTCTTGTGGTTTCATACAACCACAAGAAACTTACGGATCATGTTTTAGAATCCAGCCTTAGATCTGGCTAAACGCAGTCATTGTATCCATTTTAGTTCATCAACCACACTGATGTAACCAAATCTAGTCGAGAGACTGCTGTCGCAATCTCAAAGTTAAATTTAGCATGAAGCCTCACCCATTCTGGTCCCCGTTACAGACCCTCACTCTATTAAGAGAAGGTCTGTGAATCAGTTTCTATGTAACGAGTTTCATCAATGGCCTTGTAAATCAAATCCAACACAGAAAAACAGACAGTTTTCCAACAGACTCCAGTGCATTTTATTATGTTTGCTCAGATAATCATTAGAAACAGCCTGCAAGAAACCAGCCTCAGATATAAATTAAAATTTGATACTATCTTTCAAGATTATATTAATGCGAATACATTTCCAATGAAACCACAGTGATGCATTTTAAAAACGTGGCTTAAAACCACCAAATAGTGTGTTCTTTCTCAGCAGATGAAGCTTAAATAGCTCACCGAGATACACAGCTTTCAAACAGAGCGCCAAATAATTTGGAGAGAATAGATGGACAGAAAAACAATAAAAAAAATGTGGTGATATGGTGGAAAAAGGTCCCTCCCACTTGACATTGACAGTTCACTCTCTCGTCATTTGGGTTTGGCCACACCAAATGGAGCAGGCGGGGACAGAGACAGCAGAGATTGACACACCGGGAGGCACAGGATGTCTGTTTGCGAGCGACTGTGAGCCAGAGCTGCGGACTGCGGCGAGCTGAGCACCTCCTTCATGTGTGCTTGTATCCTCTGTGGTGGTCTCTCACATGGCTTTCACTTTGATCTGCTTCATCTTCATCTGCTTCTTCTCAATCTTCTTCTGATCGCGTCGCTGGGCCGCTTCCTGAAAAAAGAAAAGGCATTTTTGAAAGGTTATTTGTGTGCTTCCATTTAATAGAATTGATTGATTTCAACTAAATTGCTGTCAAGCTGAAAGTTAGATGAGAAGATTGATTGTCACGCATGTACAGTACATGTGTAGCTACAGCTGGTTTAGCTTAAAGACTTGAAATAGTGGAAAACCGCTAACTATCAACAAAAAAACTACCAGAACCTCTAAAGCTCAATTAACAAGCGTTTTATATTTGTTTAATCTGAACAAAAAACAGTGTAAAAACAATAACTTAGGTCATAGCTTTGGTTTCTATATAGATTTTTTTTTAAACAAGCACTTTAATTTATATTTTAAAACTGTTCTTAGAAGTAGATTTTGTTACTTTTGACTGAGCCAGTCTAACTGTTTACCCCCAGGTTGCAGTCTAAATGCTAAGCTACATATAGCTACATATATTATCATAAAGATGTGTTTTATTACATACATCTTAGCTGATGCTTTTATTCAAAACGACTTCCAGTATTCAACAAAAAGTGCAAGAATCATAAAAGTACATTAACTTCAGCAAATTAACTGCTTCAAACGCTGCATTTAGAAACACAGAAAGCTGTCATCAATCAGCTCGTTTAACTCTCAGCAAAAAAAGAGAATAAGAAGATTTCCCAAAAGGTCAAACTGTTCCTGACACGGTAGTTCTGTTCGGGGCATTGCTTACCTCCAGGCGACGTTGTCTCTCAGGGTCCTCCTCACTCATGATCCTCTCCTTCTCGGCTCTCTTCTTCTCCTCCCGGCGCGTCTGTGCTGCCTCCTGCCGCTGAGCGTGAGTCTGCTTCAGGAAGTTCTCCTCCACACGGGCCCGGTTTCTGTCAGCTTTCATTTTGCCCTGCGTATGGCGCGAGGATAAAAGGTACATCAAATAAGTGCGTGGTCATTTGGCTGCAATATGAGGAACCCAAAGCGCTAGAATCCTGCTGACCTCTCGGTTGAGACGGAGTTTCTTGACTTTATCGATGCTGTAGATCACCATGTTCATGAGGGGGAGCAGAGAGTCCATGTCTTTGGGAGAAGTGTTGCCCATGCCAGGCACTACCCACACACACACAAAAACAAAAACAAAAAAAGAGTACATTAAACATTAACAATAAATGATGGGGCTATGAGCGACAGTCATATAGGAGAGACTAAATGCTCACCATTAAATGTAAACAACAGCGTCTTCTTAGTCTCAGGCAGCTTTAAGGGCTGACCATCCCTGAAAATAACCACATGGGAACTTTAAGTATCACAAAGAAAATATCTAAAAGCTAAATAACTTCAATGTCAGAGACTCAAAAGACAAAAAGATTACATAAATACTTACTCTTGCAAAACTTTTGGACCAGAAAATTGGTCCGAGAAATGGATGGACTCGATCTTTTCAGCATGATTGGTGATATAATGCACCATCTAAAAATATCCAAAACAGATGCAGACACCCTGTTATAATAACCCTGTTGAACTCTGAAACCTAATACTGTGTGTGAGAAGGTCATAGAGAGACATTACCTTGTTGTCCATCACCCCGTCTGTGACTTCGCCCATCTCACTTAGAATAGAGAGAGAGTCAGGGAGCCCAAACTTGGCTCCGGACTTGGGCTTGTCACCGCAGAACTCACTCTGTGGAGAAAGACCATTGTTTTTAAAATGGGTAACACTGTGAACACGGACTACAAATAAACCAGTTGTATGTAGTAACAATAGTACTGTATAAATAAGCACAGCTTTATATCGCATTGTTTGATGTGCAGAAGTTGTGGAGTATATTTACCAAGTCCTGCATCTCCTTCTGGAGCTTGGCCATCGCCTTCTTGGTGCCAACAGCAAACACAAAAGTGTCCATGTCGTCTTCATTTAGAGTCACTTTTATTTGCTACAAACAGAGAGACGCTGTTAGTGAGACAATGACTGTGATTTTGTGTTTCACTTCACAGGCTTGTATTGAGTCGCTATCTGACGGACACATACCACTTGATCACAGACAGGCCTCATCATCCTGGCCAGAACGTTGAGCAGGTCCTGCCTCTTCAGAAACTGGATTTGACCACAAGGAAAGGTCATTACATGACGGTATATCTAACACAAACCAGTAATATACATAAAATCCACTTCTCATACCTTGAGTTGGATCAGCATGCCTTCACAGCACACACGTCCGGAGCACCACAGGTTGTAGATGTGCTCATTTTCCTGATTCAGCTTCCCAGTGCTCACTGCATCTTTACTGGTGCCGTCATCACCTGCACATAGCAATTAACACAAGCTCTACTTTGTACCGACTGTCATCCGTTGCTTTCACACACTGCGGTGTTGTATACTGAAGACAACTTACCCACTAGTGAAAAGTTGCTCTCTAGAAGCTCCCTGTGTGAGTTGAACCAGGTCTGAGCTAGGCGACTGTTCTTGTTCTTGCCAATGAGGTAGTTCATGATGTAGGCCAACAGGCCAGTGACCATCAAGATTTCCATGTAGTAACTCTCCCAGCTGTTCTGCAGATGTGCAGGAACCTTCAGAGAAATAAGCGTCGATTGGTATTAAAGCTTGACCAAAGCTGGATTTGATTCCTAGACCAATATCTGATTGTTTTGAATGTTATCATCAGAACTGCACTAAGGCCCCAGGAAGCAGTGAGGTCAGCTGTAAAGCTCACAGTGGGAGCCGTGAGCCACCTTCACCCCTTTCCAAGACGACCTACTGCCGGCGGTCGCAGTGCCTCACAGAAGATCCCCTCACAAAACCTCATACCTGGCAGCTATGAGGTTTTGCCAACAGTTAAAGGATCAAATGGACATACCAGACTTATTAAATGCTCTTTTTAATATGTATTATTGATTAAATATGTGTCTATCACACAGACAGACATAAAGAGTGAACAATAGCATTGATTTATGAAAAAAAAAAAATGGAGATACGAGATTTCCGTCCAACAAGAACTATAAGCTTTATTAGCTTAAGCGAAACAAAGAATATTTAGCAAAAGTAATATTGAGATTAAAAAGAGAAACGCTTTAAATTAAATTAATTTAGCACTTCTGTACCGCAGTTTCTTGTTACTTAACATACACTGATGGTCTAGCTCTGATCAGTATCAATGTACCTGAATGAAAGAATGGTGATTTAGGCTAAAGGCAATCAGTTGCCAAAGACTACAATTTCAGTGCTGCCAGGTCAATTTCCTTGACAAGAGTTTATGTAAATTGCACAATAAGTATAATGACAACAACATATGCTTCACAGGAACAATGTGCACTTTCAGAGCCTCAGCAGATCAAAATAAGATAAAGACAGAGTGTGACACTGGGCTCTGAGAAGATTTTAGCAATAAGCCCAGCTTACTGTGTGGATTATGAGAGGGTCCTTCATGGAGTGACCCGTCTTCTCCATGTCTCCAATCCCCTCAAACTCCTCCTGGTCATATTTACTGTACATGTCTTGATCCTAAAAGGAAACATTGAGTTAAATTAGCTACAGCGTAAATTAATCAAATACCATAAATAATAAATTCTTATTTATTGTGAAAAATGTGCTCAAACTGTGTGCTGTAATCAGTAATACAAGGCAATGCACCTGAGTCTCTGAGTCCTCAAAGCCATCCAGGCCATCCTCCAGCTCCACGGTGGCTTCATCTTCATCTTCATCCTCTTCCGGCTGCGAGGCCGGTGTGGCACGAGGCGGAGGAGCAGTTTCTGCCTCTGCTGCTGGATCTTCGTTCATGTCCTCAAACTCAGCGAAGTCATTGTCATCAAAGTCTGCAAGGTCCTCGCCATCGTCAAAGTCATCGTTGTAGCGTCCCCTGGAGACGGGAAAGGCTAGGAAGAGCAACAGTGCTGGAATCAAGAAGAGATGCGGACTACGCATGGTGGGACCTGCACCAAAGTGGAAAAGCAGAGAGAAAGAGTTGATGCAACAGGCAGGAAAACATGACAATAGGAGTGTTGGAAGAAGAGACAGGGAAGGTCAAATGGAAATGTTTAACATGCATGTCTGATACAAATACTAAACAATAGGCAAGAAAAACTCAGTTCAGAAATCGGTCACCTACTCCATTCTGCAAGCTGCTTGTGTGTAAATGAGGCTACTTGGAAACATTACATGCCATAAATGAAGTGAGCTGATAGTGTCAACCTGCCAGGCCAGAGATATTTAACACAATAGCCCAAACTGAGGCCTCTGGCAATAAGTTACCACTGTGACAAGAGTCCAGGGTTAAACTTGAGAAACCAAGCCTGCCTCTGCTCGCACAACGAGCATTCATGTGACAAACCCCAAAGAGCTCCCTGTGGACCGAGACTGACGAGAAAACGACGACCCAGAAAGAGTTCAAGTGTTGATTTAGTCCTCGATTAACGTTAAGTCGCTTAGCCGTAGCGAATAAAAAAAGGATATGAAGCTATAATACATCGGCATGTCAAGATTATACATTATTCATGACACACTGAGGCACAACGTCAAGGCTCAGACGTGAGAAGTTGGACGAGTTGGGGGTTGAATCCGTCGCCAGCCAGCGAACTTTAGCCAGAAACCCATCGTCAGCTTTGCTAACAGGCTAAAGTAAAGTGATTTGTGTGACTTTTTTTGGAGACGTTTAAGTCAATATGAACGTTGTGACCTAATCCAGCGTTAGTGACACATAGGATGAAGACACAAACCGTAAATCAAACCCGCCCCATCCCCCAAGCTCTGACTCGCTCTATCATTAGCGGTTAGCAAATCTGGCATTAGCATGCTAACGGGGGGGCTAACTAGCATGACAGCTTGTTGCTAGCGACCAACTGAACGTAAAGCAGTCTTGTTCTCTTCAACGCAACTCGAGAATTTTTTCTCACTTGAACAAAACCAGTGAACAAAACCACCGAAAAAAGCGTACCTGGAGAATTACTGAGACAATAAACGCAGCGCTGGCTCGAGTAGCTAGAACTGTCCTTGTAGTTGTTTCCCGTCACGCCTGAAGCTGGAGAGTACTCGACATAGGACCAACCTTTCAAAGCAAAAGTATCGCGGTAGCGTATATCAATTACCCCCTTCAACGCCATGGAAACCACGTGACAGCCTCGCATGCGTAGTATTCTGGTTTTATTTTGAAATATTCCTACCGGAAGTTGTCATAAGCTGTTGAACGCTCGCGTTTTTATTACTTCAGCGCCATACACAACTGTGTCTGTTTCAGAAGTTTGTATTACAGTTTATAGTACTACTATCATATTACATATATAATGAAGTAGCCTACAAAACATGTTCTTACGCTCTAGATTCTCCTTCTGTATGAATTCATGTCCCAGTAATGAACATCACTAACTTTTACATTATCGTTATTATTAGTATTAGTTGCATTGCAATTAGTATTGCCAATACAATTACTGCTTTTATTCTCATTGTTATTCTACTATCTACACTGTTGCTGTTATTTTTGGTAGTTTTAACCTTTTCACCATGCCTACCAATGTGAATACATTCTGTCATATGCATTGAATGTGTTATAACTCTGTTATGGTGTTCATTGTGTACACATGACATCTATTGTACTTCTGTCCACCCGGGGAGAGGGATCCTCCCAAGTTTTTTTGGGGGGGGGAGTTTTTCCTGAACATATGAGGTCCCGGGACAGGGGATGTCGTATGTTTACAGATTTGAAAGCCCTCTGAGGCAAATTTGTGATTTTGGACCATACAAAATGTATTGAATTGAATTAAATTGAATTCATGCACTATAACATCCAACTCCTTACATAACAGGATAGATTATATTTTTTACAGTTAAAATTAATATCGTTATTTACACGTGCATACTATTATTCTGCTGTATGACAATGTATACATGCATATACAGTACATATCCACCCATGCTATATTTATTTATTTTCACTATTTATATTTATATATATATATATGTATTTCTATAATTGTGAACAGTTTACAGTTTATATTAATAAAAACCTTTTGAGTTTATCATTAAAGTGTTAAAGTGAGTTTAACTAACTTACCCATTATATCCTTGTTACACCTTTACTCAACTTTTTGTCGCGTTATTAAGATAATTAAAAACTTGATTATGTATTAATTACCGTAACTACGCACTTCTACACAGTTCATGTTTTTTAATTTTTTTGCAGATGCTGGATGCGGATCTCTTTTCCTCGGAACTCAATACACTCAAGACATTTCCGCCACACGGATCCATTAGTGTGCGACACACGGCGGTGGAAGCATGTGGAACGTGTAGCGTTGGCTTCGTCGTTAAAACGTCGCTCGGTAAAACTGTAGCTATTTGTCCACATTTAACGGTCATAATGAACGTAATTTTTATTGAAAGCTAAAAGATAGTGAAGTTACAGTCAACGTTGTGATTGTTGACTAGGGTTACCGGCTCTACAGTTCGCTGAATAATGGGGAAATCAAAGGTAAGTGACGGCCTGTGCGAGCAAGTTAGCCTGATGTGAGCGTAACAGTTTTATTCAAGACGCTACTAACGTTAGTCGTTTTAAAATATATATATATATATATATATATTTAATTATAAACCCACAGTTACTGCAGGTAACAGGTGTTGAACGTGTGATAACGTCAGAGCGGGTTTATCCTGCACGTTAGCTTATACGTTTAGCTAGCTGTTAAATCAACTTTGCTAACTCAGCTTTTATCGTAATTAAAATCAAAACCAACCAGGATTCAGTCGAATGTCATTTTCCTTTTCGTTTCATGATGACCAATATATTGATATTGTGCTTTTAGACCAAGAACCAGAAGAAGTCCCGAGCCACAGCTAACCATGTGGCCGAGGAGACCTACTCCGCGGTGCCCCACTCCTTCGTGTTTAATCGGGGTCAGATTGGAAAGAACGTGGGCCAGCTCATCGTGGACGTGCGAAGAGTCATGGAGCCGTTCACTGCCGAATCTTTGAAGGTTTGTCCAACTTTTAACACCTCGGCACAGATGCGACTGTTCACACTGCTGCACGAGGCCATGTGCTTTGGGTCGCTCATTCCGTCGCTTTAAATGACATCACAAGTGTAGATGTGTGGTTATTATCGGATTTATTTGAGTGCAAGTGTGTAGGTTTTCCTGAGATATTTTAAAAGTTAAGCTTAATTGTCACATCCACAGTTTTGACCCGTTTGTGCTATTTTTTTAATTTTTTTAAACAGGTTAGGAAGAAGAATGTGCTGAAGGACTTTGTCGCTATCGCAGGACCACTAGGAGTGACACACTTCATGATGTTCAGCAAGACTCCCAGCTCCGTCAGCATGGTAAGATCACGGCACACGATGGGCAAACAGCTCTTGGATACTAAAGGACTTTACAGATTTGCAGTGTAAAGTCTGTACCACCATTCAACAACACATTTATTGTGCTTTCAGAGACTTGCCAGACTTCCCAAAGGTCCCACACTTCATTTCCGATTGCTCAAGGTAAATATATGAACGCATGGTTAAAACGCAAGTATATAGATGGGCTCAGATGATGACATTTTAATACTTGACTGTTGGTGATGTTTTCAAAGTAAACGCACTGATGTGCCCAAACTGTCAGTAATTTGTCAACTCTTAATTTCTTTCTCTCACTCCTTTTTAAAGACTCTTTAACTTTTTTATTTCAGTATACTCTTGTCAAAGATGTGGTTTCATCTCTGAAGAAGCACCGGATGCATGATCAGCAGTTCACACACCATCCGCTACTCATCCTCAATAACTTTGGATCTGATGGCATGCATGTCAAACTCATGGCCACCATGTTTCAGAACATGTTTCCTTCCATTAATGTGCACAAGGTATGTTCTTCTTGCAAACCTATTGTATCGTTGTCATGTTGGTTCACTTGAGATTTAAAGCCTTGTTGACATGATGAGAGTATAGTCTTCTGAGATTCCCTTTGAAGATGCCTTTAAAAGTAAACGCTTTCTGATTTCTGAGTCTTTAAGTCTTTCAGCGTTGTACACTTTTTACCCTAAATTCGAGCAAAAAAAAACTAAGGATGCTGTTGTTTTCCAGATAAGCCTCAATAATATCAGGAGGTGTGTGCTGCTGAATTACAACCCAGAGACCCAGGAAATTGAATTCCGTCATTAGTAAGTAATATTGTCATATACATTCAGGAAGTCATTGTTTTCTCAGTCCTGTTGAAAGCAAAAAGATTGACTTTGTGGACAAAGCACTAAAGAGATTGGCTCGGATGATGACAGATTTAGACTTGACTGTTCAGTGATGTATGTTCAAAGTAAACGCACTGATGGGCCTCCACACAATTACCACATGTCTTGTATTTTATTGCGTAAACGTCCCACTGACACATGATCGTGTTGCCAACCTGCAGCAGCATGAAGGTCGTCCCTGTGGGCATGAGCCGTGGAGTCAAGAAGCTGATGCAGGAGAGGTTCCCAAACATGAGCAAGTTTGAGGACATCAGTGAGCTGATGATAAAGTAAGGTTCTCGTGGTGGTACAGTTGTTTGTCTTGAGGTCAAAGGGCGCGTAGGTTAATGATCTGCAACTATTTTTTTTGCTCCTTCGTCTCTCAGGGGGGCGAACCTCTCAGAAAGTGAAGCAGAGCAAGACGGGGAGCACAACATAACCGAACTACCACAGGTCTACTCCGGCCGAGGCAACATGGCGTCCCAGCAGAGTGCCGTCCGTTTGACCGAGGTGAGAGGGCTGAGGGAGTGAAGCCGTTAAACAATGTGAAAATGCTTGGATGGCATCTGAATTGTTACCCTGTGTTGTCCTCAGATTGGTCCTCGCATGACTCTGCAACTGTCGAAGATTGAGGAAGGCATGGGAGAGGGGAATATTCTTTATCATACCACGAGTAAGTTCACTCCTGTCCTTTTTTATTTTTTATTTTTTTTGCAAAAGGAAACCGATTAATCGAAAGACGACAGAGTTTAATGTAGACCTGATAAAAATGTGTCTTCTAATTTGAAGTTGTTTTCCACTTTGTTTGCAAGTCTCCAAGACGGAGGAGGAAATCCAGGAGATCCTGAACAGGAAGGAGGCCCAGCTGAAAGAGAAGGCCGGTCGCCGGAAAAACCAGGAACTTAATGTTGCTCAGAAGAAGGAAAAACGAGATGCAAACAAGTAATATGGCCGTGTAGATAATGTGACCTTTCTGCTGTAGCCATTTTGTTTTAGTGTAACACTTAATGTTTTCCCTCCTAACAGGAAAAAGAGCCTGGCTGGCATAAAGAAGAAACAGGCGGAGGCTGAAGAGGACAGTGAGGTGGAGGATCCCGGACTGCCGGACAATCAGGTTGCAGCTGTTGAATCTGATGATGAGGTGGAGTACTACAGACAGGCTGTAGGACAGGAGCCAGATGAAGGTGAATATAACATGCTTTTGATCATTAGCTCTTCGGGGTTGTTTTGAATGTATTTATTGACCAAAGCTCTGTTTTCTGTGCAGACATGTTCCCCGCTAAAAAGAGGAGGCATGGCTCCGAGAGGACTCAGGGACCTGCCAAGAAGAGGAAGATGTCACCGGGTAAACCATTTAGAAAAGACGGAGACACAAGATCACCCAAGAGAAGCGGTCCAGGAGGATACGGAGACAAAAGATCACCCAAGGGAAACGGTCCAGGAGGATACGGAGACAAAAGATCACCCAAGAGAAGCGGTCCAGGAGGATATGGAGACAAAAGATCACCCAAGGGAAACGGTCCAGGAGGACACAGAGACACAAGATCACCCAAGAGAAACGGTCCAGGAGGATACGGAGACAAAACGGGAAAGGGATGGAACAAATCTGGAGACGGGGATAAAGCATTTGGAAGAATGAAGTCTGGCGGAAAGGCGTTCGGAGCAAAGAGGCCTGGTGACAGGGATAACAAATTTGGCGGGAACAAAACATTTGGTGGAAATAAAAACAAGGACAAATCCTTCAAATCTAAAGGCACGAAAGGCAAGCCGGCCTTCAAGAAGCATGGCTCTAAACAGAGGAAGGGGAAAGGCTGAACTTCCTCTTCTCTCGGGACTTGAATGACTTTGAATGTGTTTCTATGCTCGGCCTCCAGGTGGCAGCAAACACCCAGTGAGGGATGTTTATTTGTGACTGTTTCTTGCTGAAACTCTGCAGAAGGACGGAAGAGAACAAAAGTTATATATTTTCCACACTGTATAATAATTGTACTTGTTCAATAAATGATCTTACCAATTTATAGTTGATTTTATTCTTGTCTGAGTTATTATTAGTTCAGGGCACTGAAGGCTGTTTATCACAATTGGTCTCTCATATTCACCATCACAGTTTTACTTTAAGTTGCGTAATTGCACAGAGGGTGAGAGGAAGTGGCTTTCTGACTTCTACAATCCCCCCACCTCCCACTTGCATGTCTCAGCTTGGTTGAAGCTCTTCATGATGCTTTTACAGTTATCACACAGGAAATCAACTCTCGGTTCATAAGTCACAGCTCTCCGCGCTCACGCGCTCCGCAAAGCTGCCTCCTGGTAAGTATTCAATTCAAGTAGAGGTTAGCATTTACATTTCTGAATGTTATATCTTTTTAATAAGGGTTAGAATTGATTCTTTGCATTTAAAATGTATCATTTTCTAACATTTAGTGTAATACAGGATTTGTTGCCTCCCAAAAAAGAAAGCATCCTCTGAAATTGTTTCGTAACTTCCTGGTCTGATTACTGAACGATCGGACAGGACACGAGGTTTCTGAGTAAAATGGTAAAACAACCACAAAAAAGGGGAAATAATTCAATCTCAAAGACACTTAGAATATCTACAAAAGGACGGATTACGGCTGAAAAGAGACAAATCTACGAAGCGGATTTATCTGAATCTGTGGGGTCTTTACATATCTGTTGTCTCAAAATCAGTCTTTGCCTAACTTCGCAAAAATGAACTGCACTTAAAGTGTTTTATTCAAATCTATTAATCAACATACTTCAGTTTACAGATTTTTAACTGTAAAACTGGGAGCAACACAAATGTCGGCAGAAATCAAGATGCAGCATAATTTCCCGTGCGAGCGGTTCCAGACGAACCTGCTGCCCTCCGTGTACGGCGTGGAGTTCCTCGTGGCTCTGACCGGAAACCTGTTCGCCCTGTGGCTGCTGGTGGTCCGGGAGAGACGCAACTGGCACACCGGGGTCGTCCTGGCCTGCAACCTGGCCATCAGTGACCTGCTGTACGTCCTCACGCTGCCTCTGCTCATCGTCTACTACGCGCGGGACAAGCACTGGGTGTTTGGCGACGCCGTGTGCAGAATCGAGAGGTTCCTCTTCACCTGCAACCTGTATGTGAGCATCTTCTTCATCATGGCGATCAGCGTGAACCGCTGCGTGGCCCTGCGGTTCCCCTTCTTCACCCGATCCCACGTCGAGCCCGGCCACGCCAAGGTCGCCAGTGTCCTCATCTGGATCCTCGTGGGAGTCATCTCCTGCCCTGTGCTGCACTTCGCCTCCGTTTGCCCCAATGCGCACAACAACAACAACACCACCACCACCCTGTGTGTGTCCTTCTGTCACCAGAGGCCCGGTGATGAAGGCCCTCACTTCGCTTACAGGACCTTCCTGGCTGTGTTTGGCTGTCTGGTTCCCTTCCTGGTTACTTTCTCTTGTTACTGTGTGGTGATTTCGGTGGTGTGGAAGAACACCACCGTCACCACACTGGAGAAGCGTAAGGTCGCCCTGCTGGTCTCATCGGTGCTTGTGCTTTATGCCATTTCCTTTGTGCCATACCACGTCTTCCAGCTCTATCACATGCACATGAAGATGCGTGATCGCGACAACTCGACTCACGACTGTAGGGTGTATGACTCGTACCAGGTGTCCAAGGGACTGGCCACTCTGAACATGTGCATCCATCCCATCCTGTACATGGCTCTGTTCGACAGTATGCGAGTGGCTTGCTGTGGGAAGAGCCCAGAGGACGAGGACCACAGGGGGGTGAGGACGAAGTAGAGAGCTTCACAGCTTTTCTGAGCAGCTCATTTCTGAATAATGAATAAATATGTATGTGTTGCTTTAATGTGCTTTGTTTTTATTCAGTTTGTCTGACTACGGGAAAAATGCTGACTATAATGCTGCACAATTGGTTGTGTAATCAGAGGCATGTTGCTTCATTACAGAATAATTGTCTTTGAGAAAGTGTTTTAATGAAGCAATGTTGACTTGTGACCTTCTCATCCCAGTTCATAAATTATAGTTTTTCTTTCCAGTTTTCTTTGAAAGTTGAATAATGAACATTCAATCATACTCGACAAAACAAAACGACAAAAAAGCACAAAGACATTTCGAAAATAGTGACAAAAACCTGAATACTTACCAAATAAAGTGGTTTAGCAAACAGAAAGTAAGTCAATATAATTAAAACAAATTGATGGCACTATTGTGAGTGCACCTATGTGTATTTGAGTGTTTTGCAGGAAAATAAAATAAACCAAAAGCTCTGAAAAAACAGTTGTAGGCTGCTACTTCTGCTACTTCTAGCTCTTGCATGCGGTCCAGGTGTGAACCAAACAGAGGGTCCGTCACAGCTGCGGAAATAACTTTTCTTTATCTCTCTTCTCCTTTTTATTCTGGTAGACACAAAGTTTGTGGTCTTATGTATGGACACAACCACCACCTCTGTCACGTTTCCCCTCTGTCATCCTATATCAAGCATTGCCCATTTCAAACCTTATATCATATCATATATTATAATATAATATAAAGCGAGATTCATACATGACTACATATGGGTTTCACACTCCCACCAGTAGAAGTTAGTTTGAAACCAACGGTTAAGAAACGAGGCTCTTATTGTGAAGCTAAAACCTGGTGCTTTTATTGCGAAGTTTAAATCCCGGAAGTGCGTGTCGGCCCTCGGTGTTCCGCTCTTTACGGCCCGGAAGCTAAGCTAGCTGATAAAATGCCGTCGATGGAATACGACGAGTGAGTGGTTTTAAGTACATACAAAAAATTCAGCATATAATGGAGATATCTTATCGGTCTAATATGTACTTTTAATATCTCTCCTTCAGCTCCAAGCCCAGCTGGGCCGACCAAGTCGAAGAGGAAGTAGATGAAGGTAAAGTAGTAACGTCCGCTAGCTAAAGCTACATCTCTGGTGTCCGCTGGAGGAGGCCGGAGAGGTGGCTTCCTCCGGCACGTGGTGGTCGGGCGTATTACTCGAGATAAAATGCATGCGTACCAGTGATGTGTTGGTTATCTAATGTTTAAAAGGTTTGATTAATACGTTTGACAGAATTACGTAAATGCCACATTTATTGAAGAAACGTGTAGCTAGCTAACCGACATATGTGACGTAGGCGGCGTCAGTCACCGGGAACGTTATAGTGCTAAACGTTAGCAAGCTATCTGTGTTACTGGCTCTATACATGTGCATATATGTAGTTAGCTATCTGTGTTACTGGCTTTTAGAAATGTGTGTGTGTGTGTGTGTGTGTGTGTGTGTGTATGTGTATGTGTGTATGTAACTTATGTGTATATATATGTAGCTGTCTGTGTTACTGGCTTTATAAACATATATATGCATGTATATATCTGTGTTACTGGCTTTATAAATGTGTGTATGTATGTAGCTATCTGTTACTGGCTATAGAAACATATATGTACACACACCTACACCTATATAGCTATATATGTGTATATATGTATGTCCTGGGTTAATTAATGAGCTATGATCAAGAGATGACACCTGATGATGGGACAGTGGCGACGTCTGTTTATTTTATATCTGACGAACACAATCTAAAGTCTTTAGCAAGTAAAACGGTTTGTTTTTAATTTCTCTGACTCTTAAGTTGACTTATTATTTATTTTGTCAGGCACACTACCACCCCTCAAGGAAGTCATCAAAGGAAATATAAAAACTATCACGGAATATAAAATAGATGATGACGGAAAGAAGACCAAGGTAAGCCAAGTTTGACTAAGATGTGTTAAACTATTGCTTTGCCTGTGTTCAGCTTTGAACGGGTTTAGAAGAGATCTTGTTTTTAGTGGACGTAGTTTGGTGAAGAGGCGTGTCTTTGTTCTTCTGTCAAACGTCAGAACTGGGCAAGTAAATCTCACTAGACGTATAGTTTTTTCCTTGTTTGATGGAACAAACGTCAACCCTTTTTAGATTTGGCTTGTAACACAAACACCAATAGAGGTCGTCATACGTCTGCATATCATAGGTTCTCTGCCATTCATTTTCATTGATAATAGTAACAGAAAAAAATCCTTGAGGTTGACTACGGCGCCACAGTAGTTTGTAAGTTTTTGCGTTCGTGAAATGAAAATGAAATGCATATTTTCTGCCCGTTTGTCCTCTAGATCATACGGACCTTCAAGATTGAGACGAGGAAAGCCTCAAAAGCTGTTGCCAGGAGAAAGGTTTGCTTTGAAACCGAATTTAGTTTTATTCACTTTGAAATGAAGACTTTGGGTAAAGTTGAGCGTCATGGATTATGTTTTTCTCTCTTCAGAACTGGAAGAAATTTGGCAACTCTGAGTTTGATGCAGCTGGTCCTAATGTTGCCACCACCACAGTCAGTGACGACGTCTTCATGACTTTCATCTCCAGCAAGGAGGTGAGCATCCATTTGGACCGTTTAAATGATTATTTCTGCACAATACATGCAGAAACGGTCCGTACTTGACTGTTTAGCTTGTGACTAAGAACCTCATCTGACCTCTTGCAGGACTTGAATGCCACAGACCAGGATGAAGATCCCATGAACAAACTGAAAGGACAGAAGATTGTGTCTTGCCGTATTTGCAAAGGCGACCATTGGACCACCCGTTGTCCGTACAAGGACACCCTGGGCCCGATGCAGAAGGAGCTGGCTGAACAGCTTGGGCTTACCACCGGAGACACTGTCAAGCCCGCTGGCTCAGGTACCATCAGCTCACCATGCACATAGTCAAGATTTAGATTTGTTAGACTCGATGGGCTTAAGTTCTGACAAATGTGGCTTGTTCGGCTTCTCTTTGACCAGCAGAGGCAGAGCCTGCACAGCCTGCCGCGAGCAAGACTGGGAAGTATGTTCCCCCGAGCCTGAGGGACGGAAGCACGCGGAGAGGGGAGTCCATGCAGCCCAACCGGAGAGGTGGCTGTAAGTTGATCCTCCTTTTCATCCTACGCACCCATTCTTCAATTGATTCATTATCCAGTAGCAAGAGCATTGCTCAGAATAACCAGCACGTGTGCACATTTGACAGCGGATGACAACGCCACTATTCGTGTGACCAACCTGTCGGAGGACACCCGCGAGACCGACTTGCAGGAGCTCTTCAGACCATTTGGCTCCATCTCCAGGATCTATCTGGCTAAGGACAAGAATACTGGACAGTCAAAGGTCAGTGTTCATCTGAAGAATAGAAAAACCTGCACATGTATTTTTTTTTTAAGGCATGAATACAACTCCATGGAGGAGGAAAGGGAAAATATTAAAGCAGGCGTTCTTTCACGAGTTTATAGATTGTAGACATCATTTGTAATTTGTACACAAGTGCATCACGGTGAAGATAGTATGTTGACTGGTGTATTGGTATCTAGTAAACAAAAGTATCATGTAGATTTGTGTTAAATATGAGCTGGCCCTGCCAACAACTGACAGATCAGAAACACAGCATGGAACAGTTGTTAAAGTACTTTGTGTCCCGCAGGGTTTCGCCTTTATCAGTTTCCACCGTCGGGAGGATGCATCCAGAGCCATCGCAGGAGTTTCAGGATTCGGATATGATCATCTTATTCTCAATGTGGAATGGGCCAAGTAAGTTATTGTCAGCTAATTGTTGAAGTCTCTTTTTATTCTTGTTCTTGCTGCCAACCATATTTATTTCATTTCTCTGCAGGCCGTCAAACAACTGAGGAATCAATCAGAATCCATTCGATGATGATGCCAGATTTGATTGTTGTGGTAAAACGTGGCTGTTACCTAAATAAAAAGAATCACATGGTCACAATCCCCTTGTTATCATTTATTCTAGTTTGTGTAGCTTTAAAATTAAAGGGCATATTTTATTCTGACTTAACTGTCACTTCTTAAAACGGTTTTGAAGCGCCACTCATTGGCTTGAAACTAGAAACCTGGTCAGATCAGAGTGTACGCGTAGCGCTTCATACAGATGCATTGAATTCTTAACTCTAAAAGCCACATTTTGAACGTCTGCTGGTTTTCATGGGCGCAAAGAGCGATTATGAATAAGGTTAACGGGATACTATAACTATTGGTACATTTTTATGGCTAGGGATTCAGAAACTGGATTAACATGTTTGACTCTGTAACAGATACAGAAATACCAATACTGACAGACTGCAAAATTGTCAGTCATTTAAATAAAAGGTCCAGTTGAGATTTCACAAGGCTGCTACCATGTTCCTATATGCTATGGTTTTCACTCGGCTGAAGAGTTTAACACAATCACAGGCCAACCAGTTTTCTGAAACAAACCCTGCCAGCTCAAGAACCAAATGATAGATGTACACTTTATTCATCCAAAGGGGAAATGTGTTTGTCACAGTAGCAAGCAAGGTTACATAGACTGAATATCAGAATGAAAATACTCTATATACAACACATTTGAGTATAGGAAATTAAACTAAAGAGTGTAAAAATGCAAAGTATATGCAGTGTATAAGTATAGAAGCTCTAACCTTAACCTATTTAAGACTTAGAGCCACTAGGTGGGCGAATGGCAGAACATGTTCGGATGCGTGTTCTTGCCACAAACAAATCCAATGTCCAGGGAGCTGTGTCTCCTTGATCCATTTGTTCTCTTCTGACACCATAGCATAAATCCACAATGTCCAATACACCTGAATTAAGTTATGGCTTACATGTTGCAGCACAACACTTTATCTTGGCTGAAAACACATGAGAAGCTGACTCGACCGGTCAAAAACTATTGTGCTTCCCATCCACTCCTGTTCTCATTAGCAGGCACTTACCTATATGCCCTTTAAGCTGAATGTGCCACCCTGTGTTCAAATAAAACTACATGTCCCCATTCACTACATGTTTCCCCTCAAACAAAACCCCATTTTGGCTCCAACAATAAGTATGTACAGCCAGGGCCGGCTCTAGCCCTTTGGTTGCCCTAGGCGAGATTGAGTTTTGCGCCCCCCCCACAGACACACAATACTTTACATCACTGAAGAGACATATATTAACTTAACTGCTTTACTTTGCATAGCAGTTTTTCACCCACTTATAATTCTACTATTCTACATTGCTGTTCAACAATAAATGGTGCATGGACAACAAACACCAGAATAGTTTCAGAACATTTTCTTTTTTATTATTTTAAATAATTTATTACACACTCAAAGTTAGGATTAAATTAACTCCATAAACTGTGCAAAACACTCTTTTGTTCAAATATGTTTATTGAACAAACCTATACTTGACTTTCTTTTCCTCTTCTTCCTTTTTTCGTTTTCGTCCCTGTGCTCCAGATAGTTTAGACCGCTTCATTTTTGCAAATGTCAGGGGCCAGTCAAAGTGGTCGCGCAATAGATTTTTCAGATCGCGCACATTTTTCAGACCGCACAAACGATTTATTTTTTGGAGTGAGTCATCTTTACAATAGAAGATCTTTGATGTGACGTGTCGAGTCTTGGCCAATCAGCGTCCCGTTTTCTCGACAAAAAATTCAGATTTTTGCCCGAGTTGTTGTCCTCTCCGTAATAGAACATCTTTGATGTGACGTGTCTTGGTCCCTGCTCGCGGGAGCCAGCGCCCGTGGTCGCGAATTGGTCAGTGCTGAAATGTGCGCTGTGAGGGCGCCCCCAACCCATTTGTCGCCCTAGGCAGTCCTCTAGTTCGCCTATAGCAATCGCCGGCCCTGTGTACAGTGACTAACAAAAGCAGTCCACAGACTATTGATGTTGAATCAATTGACAGGATCTGACCAGAGGTGATTTATTGTAAAGTCTAATGGCAGTGGGCAGGAATGTTCTCCTGTACCGGTCCTTGTGACAGCAAAGCCGGATGAGTCAATTGGAGAAAAAGTGCTCCGCTGTCCCTGCAGGAGGCGGTGAGAGGGTGGTCCGGGTTATCTAATGGACAATGCAGCATAAAAAGATTGCTGTGGTAACGCGGCCTCAGGTTGAAGAGTGAAACAATCGAAACTCAAACATCTCAGAATCCAATAAAAATATAAACGTCTGCACTTTTTGCTACCATCTATAGTATATCACTTCTGTTTTTAACTGTCCTTTTAGAATCTTAAAACAGAGTGTTGCATTTTATGAAGCAAGTGTGTAAATAAACTCAAACAATATCCCTAGTTTGTTATACATCACATCAGATAAACTGCAACTTTTCCTAAATCGATTTAGGTAATTTGGATTTAACCTTTAATACCGGCTTTATTAACGTCACTTCCTTAACGGCGGCGAGTACATTTTAATACAAAGTTCAAATGAATTTCATAAGAGCTTTATTTGAAATATTACACATATAAAAACTACATACAATTTATTCCACATGATGATTAAAAGCAGTTAAAATAAAAAACATTGAATGGCACGGCACAGAATTCAGTCCAATGGTGGTCACACTGACCCCATTAAAAACCAGCTTGTTAAAAGAAACGTTGGCGTCAACATTTGTGGAACCGATTCTTGCTGGAAGGGAACCAGGAACTAGTCGGAGAGCTCCATCTTCTCTTGTTTAACGGTCTCTGTGAAGGAGCGAGAAATGTTTTAGGAAATCTGCATATTCATGTTACACGTCAATCAGGAACGTAGCGCCGGGTCAGACGAGTCACCTGATGCTTGTTCTTCCTTAATTCTCTCCATGACGCACTTCTTCAGCTCCAGGCCGATGGCTCTGGAGAGAGGGGGGGGCACGGCGTTTCCAACCTGCAGAAACGGGAAGAACCAAATTACACAATCTGACAGTTTCAGAACCATGTCTGGATGTTTGCTAAAAACGACAAAGAGAAACACAGGCAAAGTACTGCAAGAGTAAAACATTTATAAAATACAATATATTAAAGAAATTACACAAAATATGAATATCTATTAAATGTTCAAATGGATTCAGCATTTTTTTTTTTTTAATGGAATGGCCATGTGAAGAGTCTTTCACATTAGTCTTCTGATTAAATGTTTTGAAAATATTTTTATTTAACAGTTGGTTATCCCTTAAACAGAGATCCTCCCAAAACACAGCAGCTAAGTTGCATGGTGGATTTCTGGACCAAAAAAAAGAAAAGCTTTCCGACTTCTTTCTTCTCGAAACTCTTTCCGTGAAGTCGGGATCTTACCTGTCTGTGTTTGTCCAAGATATTTCCAAAGAAGCGGTACGTGTCGGGGAATCCCTGAGAGCGCGCACACTCCCTCACGCTGACCACTCGGTGCTGCTCAGGATGCAGAACACGACCCTGAAGTAGAAATGCTCAGATGTAGATTCAAAAAGGCCCAAAATCGGTTACAGGAATCAATTCATGCTGTCATATTAGCATGTTTTCCTTTAAAAAAAAAATATATATATATATACAAGTCTGATGAGGAATGCTGCCTTCCAGACAACTCTGTACCAACATTTCCAACCTCCTAGAAAAAGTATGATAGTACTCCGATGGTAAGATCAGAGCTGAGGGCAAATCCATCCTCTACTTCATGAAAAGTAGTCGTCTGACGCACATTTGCCTGCATTTACATATTATACACGTTACAAAATCAATTTATCAGGAAAATGTTATAAAAAAATGTTGTAAAGCGCATCTGGAGAGGATACGTTGGATGCTGCGTTTCAGACAACTCGGAGGTGGGAATTTTCCAAGGACATTTTGGCTGAAATGAGTTTTTCCTCAAACTCATCCCTGAACAAGTTGCTGTACCTGCTTGCCCATGGGTTCAGGGTTGGTAACAGTAGTGCTGAAGAAGCCGTCCCACTCCAGCCTGCCGTAGAGCCCGGCCCAGTGATTGTGGCGGTTCCCAGTGTGCGGCAGACACCAGGGGATCAGGGTGTTAAACTGTCGGTCTGCAGGGTCGCACGGACTCCCTAAAATGGCGGCAACATAGTCAGAGATGCCTCAAAAACTAAAAAAGTAAGTTCTGGCATTGTTCCAAGTAGAAAACTAGACCTACGTACCGGCTGAACAAGCGCAGATCCCTCGGAGAGCGCCGGTGCTGCTGCGGCCGTTCTTCTTATCGGCGTGCGAGAAGCGCACTTTCTTGGTCATGGTGCCGTCCTTCAGCCGAACCTCGAGGTTGGGCAGATCCCTCCAGTCGGAGCCTGGAGCCAAGGGGATGTGACGCATGCGCCCTTCAACCAGAGCGCTCATGTCCTGAGGACACACAAGGGCTTGGGTTAGAAACTTAAAGTGATCACAATCCAACATTACTTCATGTTAATATCACTACCGAGACAAATGGAGCGCTGCAGGAACGAGTCTTAAGACACAGAAACGAGTCGGCATGGTTACACTTCCATCCCCCATCGAAGTCAATGTTGTTATTGTTTTTAGTCAGATGCCTGAAATAAGATGCGGTTAACACAAACTGAAGGGATTTTAAAGTTTCTTTAGCTTTTACGAAACGACCGAATTTGTCAGGACATTAAACAAAATCCTAAAAGTGTTCATTTGTGAGGATCATCCTGCTGAAGAATACACTTATTTGCCACAGAGTTTATTTTCTGCAATAACAATAATACAAAAAATAAAATCTTTTGTTGGAGGAACCAGTGCGATGTCAACTTCTGGGCTGGCCCAAAAATAAACCCCACCACATCTCCGAGTGCGAGACGGCTCACCTTGCAGATGTGATCCCTGAGGATTGGCTGGTACTGGGTTCCTCTGATCTGCCTCTGGAACCAAGACTGAGGTTCTCCGTTGTAGGAGATCTCCAGCGCAGCGGCTCCATTACGGATCTCCGGCAGGTCAGACATGGTGTCTCTGACAGTGATGGTTCTGTAGATTCCTCCGTTACCTCTGTTGAAGACAGTTTAGTGTACGGTCACGTAAAATACTTGGTTATGATCCAGTTGAGGAGCTGAACGGGCCTGTGATCTAGGATTAGAGGCCATTAAGGGTACTAGATGTTCACATTACCGTGTGACATTACTGACGTATTTCCTTTCGTCCACCACCACGTTCAGAGAACAAGCTCTGGGAGCGAACACGTGCAGCGGCTCAGGATAACGAGGCAGCTTCTCTCCAGGAGCAGCAGCCAGGATGATGGCCCTGCGGCGGGTCTGGGCAACACCGTACTGACCGGCCTGAAGAGGGCGGCATCGAGCACGTTAGTGGACCAGTCAAGCAGACGCCAGTCAGACAAATATTGGCATGTTTGACTATTTTAGGGAAAAACGTAAGTTTAAACTTTGTTATGAGCAAAGCGGTGGTTCCCATCCTGGGGAACAAGGAGGTTGTCAAAATTACATTTGCACATGTTTAACTAAATACCATAACAACTTACTGGATAATTTATGCAACAAAAAAAAAAAAAGTGTATTTGTGCACAGTGAGAGCTAAAGATCAGGCTCCACCATGATCATTTGTAGAAGTAGATTCCAGGACAGCTTTGTTAAACGCCATTAGATCAAAATACAATTCTTGTTATTCAAGTCTACAGGACACAACTTGATGTGAAACCTAATAGCGATTAATTGCAGCATGGCTCCCCTTGTGGAGTGTCAGGAACATTTCTGTGGTTCAATGTCAAGAGTCTTGATGGAAATTCCTGCAGTCTCATTTTTGTGATAGTTGTATAGCTAAATATATAAAAGACATAGATAAATAAAATTGCCGGTTTTTATTTACTTGATATATTTCACTGTTTATTTTAGGTCATGATAAAAACCTGGTGTCTGACCCACCTGAAGGACACCAAAGGTACACTGGTAGCCCATGCGCACAAGACAGCGTAGAGTCAGCTTCAGGACCATCGAGCTTTTGAATGAGACGAAGTTCCTCACGTTCTCCAGCAGGAAGAACTTGGGTCTGTAGTAGTCACAATAACTGCAAGAGGGGAAAACATTTTAAAAAAAAGGTGCACTCATGATGATGCAGGTTCTCTGCAGTAGAGACTACACATTTACAATAAATCTCAGAGGGTCAAGATGACAGACACCGACCTGAGATAAGAGACCACGAGTGAGTTCTTGAATTTGGAGTAGGTGCGAGAGTTGAAGCGGTTCATCCCACTGAACCCTTGGCAGGGCGGTCCTCCACACAGCATCTCCACGTCGCCCTTCAGAGGCAGCTTCTGGCCGAGAGAGTTCGTCTTCTCTCCAGACATGACCAACTTGAGCAGGACGTTGCAGTCCTCCGTGAACACTGTGGTGCCAGGGTTGTTGAGCCTGAAGGCCTGTGCTGCAGGCTCCCACATCTCTATGGCCCACAGAGTCTCTGTCATACCTAAAGGAAACCAGCAGTCACGTTGTCAGCATCGTATTGGAAAAATTAAAACAGCAGCTGCCAAAAAAAAAAAAAAAAAAAAAAAAAAAAGATATACATGTGCAACATATATTTCAAGCATTTACCAGCCTGGTGGAAGCCTTCAGAGAGTCCACCGCAGCCAGAAAACACATCCAGGGTACGATATTTGGGCACTTTAAGAGCCTCTGGTTCATTCTGAGAGTCCTGTGCTTCCTGTGCAGCGGCAGCCTTTCCTTTGCCTTTACCTTGTAGAGAACAATGAGATCATTGGATTAGGATTTCAGTGAGCATAAAACCAAATTTCAAAGTAAGAAAATGTGTGTATTTGTACCTTTTCCTTTGCCCTTTCCCTTGCCTTTAAGAACAACCGAGCGAGCATGATTTGGAGGATCTTCAAAGCTCTTTGATTTTGCATTATAGGCCTGCGATAGAGGAATATGTACAAGAACACACTACATTGAGATACATGTACAAATATGAGCATTATGTTTCCTTATTTTCAACAATCTTTCCAATTTAGCGCATATCATTTTTTAATACTTTTTTCATATTTGACATTTAGCAAAGACATAATGCATATTTTTGATTATGTCTGATGTAAAAGTGTCTACACAACTCATCTGCACAGCAATTATGTTTTCTCTTTTACCAAATCTGAAAAAAAAATGCAGATAAATAAAAAAAAAAAAAACTGTACCTCTAGGAAATAGAAGCGGTCAGATGCGCCACTGGAATAGTCCAGGACTGATTCATTCAGGTCTTCTGCATATTCTACTTGGCAGCGGCCGAGCAACTCTGTCATGCTGACGGTCACCTCTTCATCGCTCCAGTACAGCTGATTGATGTCCGTGTGGTAACTGGCTTTGACGCCTTTGTGAGTGTTCTCCGGCCTGGGAGAGGAGACAAAAGCCGGTTAATTCCGAACAATAATTAGTTACAGACCAAACTCCCAGTTGTGATGTATTTTACCTGTAGAACTTGTAGAGTCGCAGTTTGACTTCTGAGTTGTCGACTTTCCCGTTGCTACGCTTCTGACAGAAGATCTCCTTGATGCGCCCGATGCGGAAGGGCTCTGGAGCGTCCTGGTTTGACCCCTTGATGTAGTCTGAGGACTTCCTGTAATATTCTGGATACAAGTCCTCATCCACATCCTCTTTCCTATGCGAGCGCTTCACTGGACTCGCCGGCTTCACACTGATGGCCAGAAAGGGAGGCCGTGAGTCTCGTTTAGATTTTCCTCACTGTATACGTTAAGAGTTAAAACATTTTGAGTCACTTCACTCACGTGAAATGAAAAGCGTCAGGAGGCAGATAGACACTGTCTCCCACTTTAAACTGCGTCCCTTTGAAGCAGGCCAGAGCATACAGAGCCTTGGAGTCATGGTCTTTGTCCGTTAGTGGTTCAAATGCACGAGGCCTTTCCCGTTCTTCTTTCTCTTTTGTCCTAACGCAGCTGCAACAGAACCTGAGAGCAAAAGGGAACATGTCCACAACAAGGTAAAAGGGAGAACACCTAAGCTACAATCACAGGTACTGTACAGAGACATGTGTGGATGGTGCTTACGTGAACTTGGAGTCTTCTGATGAAGTGGTCTTGGGCGGAGTCTCAAAGCGGGCGTAGTCCGTGTCGTACCAGAACTGATAGAAGAAACTCTTCCCGTCATCCTCAATCACCTTGATTTCCAAATCCATGCCACCCTGAAACACAAACGTAACCATGAGATCAAGAATACTGTTTCACAAAATGCAAATAAGCCCGCGGACAAGTTAACTTACCGCCATAAACCAGTCGTCAGCCGGGGCCTTGTACATGACGTTAACTTTGCCCTGCACATAATTGAGCAGCATGTCTTCACACTCATCCACCATGACGAGCTCCAGCGGGTCAGAAGAGTCTCCCAGCACCGTTTGAGTCCCACGATGGAACCAGTGGGCGTGAAACATCTTCCCATTGTTGTCCTCCCACAGAGATGAGATTCTGAGAATGAATACGTCGTTAGATTTATACAAGACAGGTACAACTTGTTTTCATAGTAAAAAAAAAATGTATTTAAAAATAAGTCCTACCTTGCCAGATACAGAGGCATTGTTGGATCCTCTGATGAAACTGAGACGCAGTCGCCCAACTCCAACACCTCGTCATTCACACAGACCTTCTTGTAGTACTGCTTCTTCCCCTCAGTCTGAAGGAGACAAATTAATTTATACACTGCTGGATCCTCATACATGACAGAAAAATGTTTTAACAACCAAGTGGGGAGGCGACAAACACCTGAACAGGCTCTCCGATCCAAGACAGTTTACACTGGGTCTGCTTCTTCCTCTTAGCATGAATAACCTTCTTCGCCTTCTCCACTGGAACATCCTCTACAACGATCTCATCATCTTCAGCCTCCTTTACTGCGAGGTTTGGGCATCTAAACAAATAGATGCATGTCAGCATGTCAAAGTACAGGAAAGCATCATTCCTTAACATTTTCTAATTAATATATATAAAATTGATTACACATCAAGCAGCAAAAGTGAGAAACTGGTCAAAGAAAGTTTGTAAACATATCAAGAAGGCTGCAGCTTTACGTCATTTATAGGCTAAACTGATCAGAAGACACACTTACCGTCTCTGCTTACAAGCCTGCTTGCTTTTGCCACCTCCCCCAAATTTGATCATGTCCTTGCAAGCGGGACACTTGCCACAATCAGCAGCTTGGCAAACCTGAAGACCAAACAAAAACGTCTGTATTTCAACTGTTCTGTATTATAAAGGACACAAATGTTCCGATATCAATATTGTAAGAGCATCTGGTATCAGTGAGTACAAGTGCTGATCCGACACTGATGTCATTCGTCAGCTGATTCACAATAAACAGTCGTTTGAAGGAAATGTTTTCACGGCAATATAATATCGATATTAGAGGGGGAATAATGACTTGTTTAACTTTGTTTTTAACGCATTGTATTAGCCGATACTCAAGTTTAGATGTTGAAAAATAAATGGTATTGGACCATTTGTAGACTAATCAAATGCATATCAGAAACTACAATTGCCGTTTTAACAATGCGGCTTCGCTTTCATAGTCACTCACCTCACAGACGCCACAGCGCTGTCTTTTGGTCGCAACGCCGTCTTTATCGTTCTGCTCTATCTGATCAGAGAAGAAGGTATCAAAGATCTGGTACACCAGCGTGGTTGTGGTCGCTTTCGTCGGCCCCTTGTCCTTCTCGATCTTTGTTGGGTGACGAATGGACTGTCTTCTGGCAGCTCTCCTGTCAACAGAAGAAAACTTGTGTTCAGAGGAAACTGGTCCATTTGTCTCGACAAACACCTGATGGTATGTGGAGGGATGGCATCATGAAGCCCCTGGTAGTCCAATCACCACAGCATCAGGCCATGCAACGTCAGAAACAAGCAAACAAAACCAAACGGGCACACTAAAGATGTTCAAGGCAGAGTTCCTGTTCGACTCAACTGGCCAATAAAGTTTTGATAAAACACTAACAGAGTGTTCCGACTGAGTTTAGAGTGTTTTGATCGCATCTGGCAAACGAACATTATATAAATAAACTTTACCGTCTGAGGATTCTTCTTGTAAATGTCACAAAGATTAAACTTGTGCTGCTTTTCTCACTAAATGACCGAGATGAACTATAGTTTACTGAAAGCCCAGGTACAACTCAACTTTGTTTTATATAGGTAAAACTCATTAAAGTTAAGGGGTGTTTTCATACGTACAGAAAGAGTTTGCTTGACTGCAGTATGGAGCAGGAAAGCATTTGGCATATTTGAGCAAAACTGAATTTTATGTTTATTGGGGCGAGTCAGTTTATTTGATTTACAGGCACTTGGCTAATGGCCAGAATAAAAATATGCTAGATGAATTTAAATAAACCACAATGTAAAACCCCAAAATAAAAAACAGATCAATTCTAGCGTGAACTCTGGTGTAATGCTCTTTTGGTCCATTTAGCTTCTTTCACACCAACACGCCACCATACAAGCTGAGGATGCATTCAGAAGGCCGACCTACCAGTACAGCAGCATGCTGCGTTAGGAAATGTCAAAGGAATGTTAGACATTAGGGAGAACAAGGAGCAGACATACAGAAATATAAGCAACAAAAAAGTGGATAACTTCCTGAAGCATTTGTGTTGCAACGGTGCTTCTGCCAGAAAAAGTTGAATGAAACCTCATTTTCAGCTTCACCAAGTTAAATGTTGTTTTCACTTTGACCAAAAGTAGCTCTGGAAAGCTTTCTTGGTACAAATCAGAATCATCTTTCAGCCGTACCTCTTTCCGAGAGTGACTCCTGCAAGCTTGATGAGGTCTCTCATGCAGGGAGTAACAATGATGGGCTGTTCATCAGAGTCGCCGGCCTCATCGTAGCTCTCCACCTGCTCCACCACAAACTGGGCGTGGCGCAGCAACGTGTCCTCCGTGAAGCAGTTGAAGTTCAGCCCTGCAGGAGGGACGGTTGTCTGAGGGCCAGAGAAACAGAAGTTGATTGGACAGGCTTATTACAGACCTGCGACAGCCACCTGGTTAACCGGATACATAAACTTGGCTGGACACCCGTTAACCACAAATCTTCACCTCGATCTTGTTGAGAAGGTCCTCATAAGAAGCATCGGGATTCTTCTGGAGGAATTCCACCACGATCTTGCTCATGTAGATCTTCTCTTGCATCACAGCAAAAATGGGAGCGTACTCGTCACTGGAGTGCATCAGGATGTAATCAGCAAAAGCTGGATAATGAAGAGATAACCGTTAGAACATCATACAGATAAAACCATGAGAATTTGGAGAAGGAAACTTTGCTACCTGTAGTGAAACCAATTAAAGCTTTTTCGCCACCATCAAAACCAGTGATCCACCAAGCATTGATGGGTCCAAGCTTCTTGGCAGGAACACCACCTGGGGAAAAAAAAAAAAAATCCCACATGTTAACATCCGCTTAAACTGTGTAAAAAATTTAAAAATATATATATAAAAAGACTGTTTATAAGAAAACTTTTCCATTCTTGAAATGTGGGATTTCTTACCATCCAAGCACGGGTTGTCATCATAGATGGGTTTGACAACACAGCTGAAGTAGAGCTCCACATTCTTCTCAATCAGTCCAGCGTCAAATGGACAAAGATGGCCACGCTTGTCATACACGCTGCAAGACATAAGAGGTAACACCACAAACAAGTCAGGTGTTGTAACGCAACAAGCTTGTAGCCGTAGGAAATCAGTAAGACTAGTTCAACAAGCAGAGTGTCACTTAAAGCGCTCAAGTCTGAGAATAATAACTTACCTGAAGTTTGTAATCTTGTGCTGTGGCAGATCGTCGTAGCTCTCAAATCCATCCTCATTGGAGTCAAACAGGGAGAGACGCTCGTCTGTTAACATCTCTGGTTCATCCAGCTGAAGAGAGCAGAACTGTTTTAGTTTCAAAGTCTTCTGCTCAATTTACATTATTTATTTGTGTATCAATATAGATTGTTTTGGTGAGAGTGGCCTAGTTTTCAAGATGTCTACCTACTCTCGAATACCATTGGATTATATGGTACCTGACTTGTGCTCAAAGGACAAAAAAAAACTCAATATTTTTTTCTGCCATAGATATATTGCAGCGAAGACACATCTCTAAGGCTGACATCTCAAACTAATCCACTGATAAAAAGCTCTACATGCAAGAGGAACATATGCATTTTATTATTTTGGGGTGTACTGTCCCTAAAAGATGACATTTTAAAAACAAAACTTCAATGTTAAAAATAAATGCAACATATACACACAAAAACTATAAAAGGGTTTCATGTGACAAACTGCATGCAAAAGACAAGTGATGGCTTGAATAATAAAATAAATCACCGCAGTATCAGGATCTCCTTGAAAGAACTTGAGATCAGAGTCATCCAAGTATTGTCTGCAGTCTGTACATTTTGGGGGTGGTGTCTGGGAAAAAAAAAAAAAATTCATAAAAAGATTACACAGGTTGAATCAGTAAAAATTATTAATGCTCAACAAAACCTGTAACTCGTGGAGTCTCCAGAGGTCATCATTAAATGTAATGCTCTACATACCTTTTAAGGAAAAATATTAATGAAATTAAAGCCATGCAAGTACTACACATTTGGTCTAAGACAGTTTTAGGTAGAAAGTTTCCTTTGGGTTGGATAGCCAGGTTCTGCTTTAATATTTTATCGATTACCCTCTACCCGAGTTAAGGCATACACTGAGTTATTGAAGTTTAAATTTTAACAAATCTATTTTTTCCAAACTTGGACAATGTAATGACTAGTATTTATTAAATGTAATTTAAGACTCTGAACACCCACACAGGTGTTTTCAGTTAATCTGGTTGATTAGACAGTTTCTCATCAAAGATCCGGCCCACCTTCAACCTACACAGGACAGCCAGATTAAGTGGAAACACCTGTGTAGGTGTTCAGAGGCTTTGAGGACCTGCAGACACCTCATTTACAGCTACGACACTGAGATCAATAACACAAGTCATTACCTTTGCAGCAGAAACCGGTTTAGTAATCTCACTCTCGGATTTTTCTGGCACAGCCCTGCATAAAGAAAAAGATTAGTGGATTCACTTGTGTAAGCTCCATCGCCATCACTAATGTTAAGGGAGAAAATTACTTACTTTTCATCGGATTCCACTTTAAGACGCTTCTCCTGCTGAGACTACAACAGATTTAAAAAAATAAAGAAATTTACGTCTTGGCAGTGTTATATACCAGATATTTTAAAATGACAGCTCTTAATGTTTAAACATCACTGGTAAATAAAAATGCTTCACCTCCTCAACATCATCTTCCTCCTTCTCTTTCGTCACTTCATTTTCTCCATTAGCAGCTTCTCCATTCAAGTCATCAGATTTTCGCTTCTGACTGAAAGACAGATTTTCTTTTTTAAAAAAAACCAATAAAGACTTGTACATGTAAAATTTGCAAATTTTTGCTGAATGAGTATAAAAGTATAAATTACAAAATAAAATGTACGCACACTTTAGAGAACATTGACATGATGGATGGCTGTTTGCCAGCATTTCTTGTAACCCTGGTACTGGCTGGAGACTCTGCAATGAAGAAAAGATTAAATTAACCCTAAACCCTTATTTAAATCACTTAATTTGTGCTTTAATTCCATCTGGAAATACAGTTGCATGACAAACGCAAACTTACTTTTAGTGTCAGAATTTGTTTTGCTCTTGCGTCCACCTTTCCCTTTGGAAGCCGTTGGCGACTTGACAGCCTCCTCTTCCTCCTGTACGTCCATGGTTGCATCTTCACTTACTTTATCTTTGTGAGAACCATTTGTGAGAACATTTGTCTTTCCATTCTGCTCCACGCCATCACCATGAGAGCCATTTTCGAGACAAAGCTCTTTTCCCAGCAAGGTCTTAACTTTAGAGATGTAAACCTCCTGAGGAAAGTACATGACATGCGTTACAGCAGAAATAACCAGAGGTGACATTTCAGGATTAGTTACGATTCAAATCTCTTTAAGGTGTCACCAACCATTGAGATCTCTGAACTTTTCATTTTTTCCTCCAGGCTGGTCAGCTGGTCCTGAGCATCTACATGCAAATAGCTCTGCACCAACTTGAGCTTCTCTTTCACATGATCCTGGAAAGGCATTTTAGGGAAAAAGATAATCAGAAAAGCTCCATTTTAAAAAGACAGTTGCATAGGCAGTGAAGTTAAAAATACTACCATATAATACATGTCTTGATTTGAGTGTTGACTAATACTATAGTCCTAAAATGCATCGCGTAACATAACCATAGCACTGCATTGTTACCAATACCCTTAGCGCTGCATATTTTGATTTATATTTCAAAAGCTTTGATATCGGACAGCATATGCTTTACAAAAACACTCAACTTCAGGTTGACACCATCAAGCGCAGAACTGAATGGACACTAGAGTGTGATTGAGTTTGAGATATTAAATCTATATTAATTTAATGACATGCAGGGCATCCATGGTGCAGCTTGATGGCATCATATGAACAGTTCATTTTCGTTTAAGCACATCTAGACACTCATTAAAATGAATACATTATAATTAAAGAGACAATATTGCAGATTTTAGTGAAAATAAAATCAGGGGCAGTGCTTGTTGACGAGACACTGGACCTACAATCATGTCCAATGGGCTTTAGAAACCCAAACTGAACTGTCAATATCAAGAGCAGTTAGTGAGCAGCAGAGGAACGTGAACCCTTAAATACGTTCAAGAGGAACAAACAGACACAGAACCCACCTCGTCTGAAGAGCCATCCTCATCCAGCACCTGCAGCCTGTGAACGTCAAAACAAACGCCACGTTAAATGACCACGCGCACGTTTCCCAGCACGTCTGTAGCGATAAATCTAGTGTTGACAGAGAGACAGCAGAATAAAAAAAAAGAAGAGGTAACAAAACTTCCTGAGTGGCGCCAAATCTCCCACGCTGCTCCATCCATTGACAGGCTAAGATGCTAAGCTGCTAACGATAACGGGGCTCGAGCGGTACCTTAATGCAGCATCAAACCCGACTGTCAAGTGACAACAAGCTAACGCTAGCTGTGGCTGCTAATAAAAGGTAAAAGGGTAAAAAGGGGGACAGCGATGCTCATGACAGCCAGGACAGGACCAGAGTAGCTGGTGACACGGGGTTTCATTTACGTTGTTGTGTCTTTGTGACCAAGACGTCAAAGAACACGACATCAGGACATTATTAGCATTCAGGTTAGAGACGTTAACGTACCTTTTCCTGACATCCTCTGGTAGAGACGGGGAAGTCTTGGACGGCATAGCGAACAGCGAGCTCAACGAGTGAGATTAAAACGATAAAATTGCGTTAAAATCAGCTAAAACTGGCCGTTGGCTCCCAGAGTGTTTGCCCGTCGTCTCTTGCAACGATACTATAAGCAATTCGGGCGCGCGGGCCGTCTTTTCGCGCGGAAACCCGGGTGTTGTGGACTGTACCACTTCAGTGGTGTGGGGGTAAAACACTTTCAATATGCTCCGTAATATTTCCCTCCTGATTACATCGTCTGAATGTGAAGCCCATTTTCGTATTATAAATATATTATCAAAACACAAGTATGATGGGCATATGATTGTATTTGGGAAAAATATAATTTTCTTTAAATTGACAACTAACTCGATTTACCCCTACTGTTTTCTAGATGCTTTGGACGACTGACCAGGCGGAAGCAATCTGAATGCGGTTTACTAATGAGCTATTATGTCAATAACTGTCTGCATTTGAGATAAGTATGTTTATGTAGCTTATCTGTACTTTTGAATGAACCCATACTAATAGATGCCATTGTGCTTGCAGTGAACAATATAGTAGTTGTGTTATTGCAGGTTAACAGCTCCAGATGACTCGAGACTGCTGTAATATAAGGTTATGTTTATGGTTCCGATCTAGAATGGGGCTCTATTTCTCTCTCTCTGTTCCAAGTACATACAGATGTACATTTTAGCGATTTCTAAGATTTTATTTGGTGGACCTATAGTTGAACCTAAAAAATGTCATTCAAATATGACTATACGCCAATTTAACCACAAGGTGGCACTATATCATTGATAATCTGCAAATATACGTTTTTTCTTATTCTTTCAGGCTGTCAAATCATGATTGAGAATCCTCTCCGTCATATTGTATACATACAAATCCAACCTGGCCACAATTACCGCCAGTTCCAATCAGATAAATTCAATCTATAGACCTATAGACTATTAATCCAGCAGTGATCAATTTTAGTTTCCAGGTAACTTGTGTATTATATTTACATAATCTAATAGAGATGATAAATAAGTGTGTTGTGTTTTCTCCATGTCTATTTTTTGTGTTTTTTTTTGCAGGGACAAACCCACATTGTGTGTGCTGATTTGAAATGTTTTTGTATATACAACTTCACCTACAGGTTTCTGAGTCTGATGTCATATCCTGCAGGGCGCTAGAAAGACTTGGCAGACATCCCAGCAGCGCAGCCTCCTGGGGCTGATTCAGCCAATGTTCCCACCCAGGAATCCTGGATGTCTGACAGGAAACAAGCCCAACTCTCCCAAGGCCACTATAAGTCAGTCTCTCCCCTCTCCCCTCACCCCGAAAACCTCTCCCGGGGCCTTTCTTTATGCTTCTCTCAGACAAACTATCTTACAAATAGACATTCTTCTTCACCACACCCCATTTCCAGCCTCCCTGCTTTCTGCCCAGCTTCCCACCATAGCCCTGTTTTGCGTTAGCCTTTAAGCAATTGAACAATTTGATTAGGTAAGCGAGCCATGATTAATGGCCAAGCAGCATTCGCATGTACACTTCCAGGCTTTCATGTTGAAGCTAGTGTTTTTCTGACCATGTCAGAGCATGTTTGGATTAAATGCGCCATTTGGAATACTTCTCAGATGTAGGCACAATAGAGAGGCGTCTCAGGACCTGCAGAGAAGTCACAGCTACAATTAAGTTGCTTGCAGATCAGAGTTAAACTCAAACGCACAAAACGATTTCTTTCAGTATTTCATTTATTTTATAAAAAAGGGAATGCAATTAACAAAACGTTTATGTACCTACATTAGTGTTTCAGATTGTACCGATTTAACACAGGCAGCGTGCTATTGGACACAAAAGGCTATTGCACACAAGACATTTCATACAACACAAATCATACATACTGTACAAAAATACATACATACATACAAACATACATAGTTATTCATGTATTTATTATAAAACATCACAGAGTCAAGCAACACAATGAAGGGACAGGTACATAGTTTAAAATACCTCTCCATTGGAAAAAAAACTGGGGGAAAGCAAACATCACTGAAGCTGCCAAAGTGCTTTTCACCATTTCTACTTGGTCATGTAAATGTAAATGTCAATATCAAAACCACTGAGGGAGAGAAGAGTTTTAAATGCGTGTCCACAGGAAAACGGCTAGTGTAACCCTGAACAACAGGATCCGGACAATGAAAAACAGGACTTCCTGTGGCTGGAGGAAGTGACATGTTGTAGGAAGTCGGAGATGAGGATGAAGGTGACCTCCCAGGTGGGCAGATCCCCCCTCCCTCTGTGCATTTGGAACCGGATCTTCTCGTATTTTGTTGGGTAGGAGAGGGGTCTTTGGAAAGATGAGACGTGTTTACATCTTTAGCTGCACAAGGCATATGGCCAGCAAATTAAACCAGGATGTTCACAACATAGTTTTCTTGTTCATGGTGCTATTTAAGACTTCACAGTGAGAGTGACCTACCCTGTTCATCCCACTCTCTGCTCGTCAATGACTTGGTAATTCAAAAAGGGTGATCAATAATACTGTCAACAATGGAGCGCCTGCCCCAAACACTTCATACATACATTCAGCCTAATTTCCCCAAGAGGAAGGCACATACAGAGACAGCACATTGTTGCTACGTTGCTACAACACTGTCAGGACCTCGGCCCCATTAGTCAAAGCTGCTGGACAGCTGACATTGAATGAAACGTATCAGTGCCAACTCACTTCAGGAAATGTGCTTTCTGATTAGGCCTTCCTCGACGGAAACTGTTAAGATACAAAAGACAACAGTAAAAGCAAGAGGGACAGATTTATGAGACCAGACGAGGGAAGGGTAGTTAGTGATGGAAGCTGGAGCTGGAATATATCATACATACATTAGCACTTACAAATAAGTTAATTTCATGCATTAAATGTAAGCAGATTATGTCATTTCTTTGTACTTAATCAAATGGTTTAAGCAAGGTTATATGGGGAATATATAGCCCTGGTTTTAGTTGAGGGAGCACTCGTGGTAACTTGGCTTCAGTGGAGTGCGGCGGTGAAGCTGATCACCGTCTCCAGCTCCACCGTCTGGATCTGTGGGCCTGCTGTTTACACATATCAGTACAGGAGAGTAATGTGGTTCCACCTTACAAAGGACAACACTCTTTGAAGTAATCTACAGGTGTAGCTTTGCAAGCTTTTGCATAGCTGCAGTTCCTGAAAGGACCAAAACAACTCACCATAACTACGATATTATGCACGTTACATTTCTAATTTTGGCTCTTAATAGGGGTTTATATGTTTAGAAAGAAAAACAAGACGACAGGAAATAAATATATATATATATATATATATATATATATATATATATATATATATATATATATATATATATATATATATATATATATATATACACACACACACACGACAATGGTTTGCAACTCCATATTAATAAATGAGAGTACCCATGGAAAAAGCTATTTTCACATTTCTGACAGTTCCCTCCTGCTGAATTGGTTCCCTCTTGAAACATTGCAATCGATTGAATGCTGATTGTGAATTCACACAAGTTTGATTGTAATAAGAAAAAGGCCGCGTTGTCGCCCTGCCAGGCATCTCAGTCCAGAGTGTCTTTTTTAACATCTCTCCATCACAGCACGGCCTCTCTTCTTTATCTCTCTCACACTCACACACACACACACACACACACACACACACACACACACACACACACACACACACACACAATCACTCTCACTCACTCACACATACACTCTGATGTGTTTGCACCGTATCAGACACAGGTGGTACAGTCCTGCATGATTGGTGTGGTCTGGTGTTCATGTTTGTTGGTGCAGTGTTCCAGAGAGCTGGAGCTCTTTAGGGGGACCAGACAACGGTCGGATGGCCGCCCGCTGTGCAGCACCCCCCAGCAGCACAACACACGCAGAAACTCCTTCCTCATGTCCTTGCTGCGCAGCGTGTAGATCACGGGGTTAAGCGCCGAGTTCAGAGTGGCGAAGCCAAAAAAGATGTCTGCGTTGGAGAGGATAGGGCAGAACTGTATCCTGCACGAGGAATCCAGGAGGAGGATGGTGAAAGCGGGCAGCCAGCACATGATGAAGACCCCCAGCACTATTGTGACCGTTTTCAAAAGGGCGTAGGCCGGCGAGTTGGCCGCCTCCTGGTGGCTGGAGCGTACAATCAAATAGATCCTCACATAGAGGATGACAATAGAGAGTAGTATGAGGCTGAAAATGGTGACAACGAAAAGGATGTATTTCTTAGAGTAGAGCGGCAATACGGCCGAGCATTCAGGGAGGTCGTTGATGCAGTTCCAGCCGATGATGGGAAGTCCTCCGAGCAGGATGGAGGTGACCCAACAGGCTCCTATCAGGAGGAACATGCGGCACGTTTTGGTGGCGCCGTACACCTTGACCTTGGTGATGGCGATATAGCGCTCCGTCGCTATCGCCAGCAAGCTGAAGACCGAAGCGGCCAGAGCGATGAACGCCGTGCCCTCCCGGATGAACCACTGCACGGGCATCAGGTCAAAGGTCCTCGACCCCGACAGGAAAATGTTGGCTATGTAAGCCGAGCCTGCCAGCAGGTCAGAGAACGCCAGGTTGCCGATGAAGAAAAACATGGCGGAGTGGAACTTCTTGTTGCGGCAGACGGCGATGAGGACCAGCAGGTTCTCCAGGATGATGATGGTGCAGAGGATCACGATGACGATGTTGAGGCCGGTGAAATGCTTCTTGTTCTCACCGCGTTTATGCAGCTCCTGGGTGGTCATGTTCTTAGCGAAGGCATAGTAGGAGTTGATCAGGCTCTTGTTGTAGTATTGGGAGTACTTGCTGTTCATGGTGACAGGGTGGCAGAGCACAGGGGCTTCACGACAAAGATTCATTCACACAGTGGAGTCGTGCAGAGCGCCAGGAAGGAAGACGGCCCGGCCTGGGAGGGAGACGGCCGGTCCCACAGTCACGTCTGAGGAGCTCTATGTTGGGTCACCTGCAGACACACGGAAAGGAAGAGAAGGCCCGGGTTACCGACAGGGGAAATTCACTCGCACTCATGAAATAAACTGTGACAAAGCAAGCGTATATTTTTAGCAGAGCAATGGACCTCGCCAAAGTCCAAACCACGTAACCAGGCAACAACCTGTTCCTCGGTCTGGACAGTGGAAACTAAACACTTCAAGTCAAAAGAGCGGAGAACCAGCCAGAGACGAGCGCTCCAAAATGAACCCCATATTAAATCAAACGTCCCCGAGGCGATCGAACAGGTAAACAGATTCAAAATGAAGAGCTGGCATTCACATTCAAAGTAAAAGACGGAGAACGCAGTGGATCCCAAACCGAACACCCACGCAGGAAACAGTTGCAGCTTGTTGCGGTCTAAAAGGAATGGAAAGTAATAACCCGGTGGTGAAGGGAGTTGTTTGTTGGGAAAAAAAATGACTTTGTGGGGAAACTTAGATTCACTCTGAGGAAATCAATCATGAAAAGATCTTCCCTTTGTTTTGGCTGGTGAACGGTGCAGACTGAGATCAACTTCAGGTAGAAGAATAAATACTCTGTGAGTGCGGGGGCTCAGACAAAGGGACATTCCACTAACCCTGTCCGAGCACTCGGCTGTCAACACATGGCATTGTTGTGGGGAGCGAACCTTTCCACTCCACTGAGCTACCTCTTGAAATTTCAGCATAGCTTTTGGACCCGCCAGACCTCCTCATCTCACCCCGACCCCTCCAACCAGTTCACACAAGAGAACAGCAAATCAAACAGAAGCCAGAGAGGAAAAGGTGGAATCCCTGACTCGTTAAAGTAATATTTCACGCAGAAATGGCAGAAAATGCCGTTTTCAGCCTCTCAGATGTGAGGTTTTATATCATATTAAACCGAAAATATTTGGTGTTTGAACTGAAAAAACAAGACATTTAAAGATATAACCGTAGACTTTGAGAAACTGGGATGGACATTTCTGAATGTTTTCTGTAGGGCTGCACAATTTATTCTGTTTTATCATCATCACGACTTCAACTTGTGTGATAAACACATCACGAAAGACTCCGGGATGTATTGAGTTAGTTGAAAGATCTATTAGTACAAAATTGCATTTTAAAATGTGTTTATAAATGATGCAGCGAAACAAATTGACCAAAAACCTTGTGAACCACTTATGTGGCTTCAAATGACTCAGAGAGCTCTCTCCAGGAGAAACCCACAAAAAAACAAAAGAAAAGAAAGTTGGAGGCTCTGGAAATCTAATTAGAGGTGGAGCTGGTGTCTTCAACCTGTCAAACGCAACAGGATCCCTCTGCAGGCCAGCTCCAGAGGAAATCCAACACTGTTCATCCTCTGCAGCTCGCTCTCAACTGGAAACCTTGAGTGGAAACTGGGGCTTGAACCTCGTCTCTGTTCGGCTGGGCTTCGACTCAAAACCCAGAGAGACTGAAAGATGGCGAGGGAACGAGACAAAGCCGGACGGAGAGCATGCATGTGGAACGGCATCTGGACACAAAGGCTGGAATCTGAGACATCACCGTGACGTCCACAAACTCATCCATGTGACGAGTTGTGCCGCGCGGGACTTTACTCTGCTCGTGCTCGTGCACACACACACACACACACACACACACACACACACACACACACACACACACACACACGGAGTAGTGCAGCACAGCATTCCCCCAGGTTCGACACACAGCCAGCAATAACCAGCACACTGTTTCCTCAAGCAGGAACAAAGAACAATAGTCCCCTTCAGTGTGGATAGCGTTGCCCTTCAGCCTTAATAATGGGACCGCGCACTTCCATTTGGCTGCTGCAGCTGTATCATAGCAGAAATGTATTTAGAGGCGAGCACTCCCTTATCAGAACTGCTGTATCAGGGCAGCCCCCCCTCCCACCTCCTCATCCTTTTCAGCTCCATTAATAGACACAATCAGGCGGCTAGAGGCGGAGCACGTGTGCCAGCTGCACCGGCGTAATTACATCAGGTTACATTAATGCAGCCCATAATGATTTTAGTCGTGGAAAAATCTGCCAGCTCCATATCTCCACAGTCTCCAGTCTGCTGAGAGAAAAAGGCCCCGGCGCTTTGCTCCATCATTCTCTCGGCGCTCGTGTGGGTTGAGCAGACAGCTCGAGGTCGTCCCGTCAACTCCAGTCTTTGGCGTCTGTCATCACAGGGATTTCACTGTGTGTGTGTGTGTGTGTGTGTGTGTGTGTGTGTGTGTGTGTGTGTGTGTGTGTGTGTGTGTGTGTGTGTGTGTTTGTGTTTGGAACCTGCCGGGCTGGTTTGCCGACAGCACCGCCCTGCCCCTCTACCTGCCGCCCGTGTGCCATTCAGGCGTTTCCATGGGGATTGGTCGACCGAAGTGCAGACTTCCTGCAACCCCTCCCGACCTCCCGACCCGCCCGTCAACAAAGTTGCGCCCTGTGTTCGACCCAGACATCCCTGTCACACTTCCACAGTAGACACAACAGTGTCAAAAACCCGTCACGCCATGTGGCTCCTTTCTTCACTCACAACAATGTGACGCTACAAACCCCCCAAAAAACTACAAACTTTAGTCTGGAATAGTTCAAAATGAAACAATAATTCTACTAGTAAGGTGTTTGGGTATGCAGTGTAGTATTCTATAAGCTGATATTTTAGTAACATTTTTAAAGTATATTCAAATATTCAAATCTTAATTAAAGTTACTACAATTATGTTACTGCTCTACAGTTCAAATACTTAAATTGTGCATCAGGTGTTGTGTAGTATTACCTGCATACACTTCCAATCAATTCAACGGAATACACATTTGCAATTAAAGCACTTATGCATTTAACTTAAATATAATTTGTCTATATTTAGGTTGCATTCATCATTTTTAAGAGTTTACCTGAGTAAACTATTAATGCTACTGCTATAGTATTTAAAAGTGATACTATGGGACAGCATATCTAGTATGTAGATGTTGTGCATCTCAAATACTTTTAAATAGTTTTTTCATGAGAACAGGCTTGATGGAACATTTTGGTTTCATGAACAACTGTGAGGTGAAGGTGTCGAGAGGCTGCAGAGAGATCAATAGTAGAATATCCTGTCTGGATTTCACAGCGAAGCTCAGAAAACGTCAGACAAGATGAGGAAAGAGACAAAGCGCCTCAGACAAAGAACGCTGAACAAGAGACAGACCCCTGAGACAGGATATCCTATCAGAAAGATGTGCGAATCTCATCATCACCAACGCTGCTCAGTTCCAGTGCTGGTTCTAGTTTCTAGAGAGATGGTGTAGAGATGCGCCTGTGTGCTGCACGCTCACATGAAGTGGTTCTCACACTGATGAAGACGCATTTCATGACCACATGCCGTTGCAAACATCTTTAAAAATCGACCACGGAACAGCTGCAGAGATCTTCCACAAGATGGTTCAGAATGGAGCTGCGTGAAAGCCGACTCTTGTTTCCTCCTAATCCTCCACCAGAGACAGAGTCCACCTCTCCATCATGGGACTGACGGCTAAACAAAAGCCTCAGGTGGTTTTCCCCCCCAGAAACACCTGATAAGCCCCAATTAGCACAGTGTCTGCTCACTAAAAACCAAGGCCACGCCGCCCCATTACATCACCTGCTACCTGTCACACTCTTGCTCTACTTTCTCTGGGGAAAAGACCATAAAACAAAAACAGAGCTCCAAACCCTCGACACGGCCATGCTTGTCCACGTGTGTGTGTGCAAATACACACACACACACACACACACACACACACACACACACACACACACACACACACACACACACACACACACACACACACACACACACACACACACACACACACACACACACACACACACACACCTCCCACGCACAGTTTGGTTGAGATAAGATCGGATGACTAACCTTGTGTTGGACAGCTAACATCTGTGGCTTATCTTTGTTTGCATTGAAATGTGTTTAATCATTGTTTACCTACAGGAATCACCCAAGCAGTTTGTGATCCGTTACATCCGATAACTTCATCTTCCTCCATCTGTCCTTCACACTCTCTGCTCACAAGCCGCTGTAGTGGCAACACAGCACCAATCCAGCCTGTTTTTTCTTTTCCCTCACAGCACAGAATAATCTCTAAAAAAAAAAGAAGCCAGCAGCATGAGACTATAACAAGATCTTCTTTGTTTGGATTCAAATATGACAAAGTTAATCATGCACATTTTTCCATTTTAGGGAGGTTTAATGACTTCCTGCGCCCTCTTCGAGACACCAGGCTGTTCTTCTGGAGTAGAATTAATCTCAGCCACGAGGTAATCCGTCATGGAGACACAGAAAGCGTCTGCTGCTGATTTGTTCTTTCCTGCTCAGTTTCACAGCCGTTATTGGAGGTATCGGTGTATAATGTATCTCTGGGTGGGCTTTTCTCTAACTGGACACTTTTCTTCTCCTCTCTGCTGCTTGTGTCCAGCATCTTATAAATAATGTCAGGCTTCGCCAGATGGTTGTGGAGAATAAAATGAAAAACATATTTTAGACGAGACGATGGTTTTTACATGACGTCGCCTGTAGCAGTGATATCATTTGCCTCAGAATACATTTTATGGAGAGAGAAAAAGGTCAGTGAACGCATCAAAAACTCTGCAGAGCCTGGAGCCCACTGGACAACAACTTGGTGATCGCTGTTTAAACTAAACTAAACTAGGAGCTTGTGAACACCAATCTGGTTATTATGGCGTACAGACCAAAAGGACAGTGGGACGCCCAGCACTCAGAGATTGAAATATACATATTTCAGGGTGGCACAGGAGTGATGGAGGATGTGAGCTCAACAGCAAAAATCCTGTTTTAAGATTAAAAAAACTCTGAGTCTTTAAACTCAAACAGGACATTGGTGACTTTCTGAGTATTTTGACTGAAACACAAAAAGGTGAGGATGTGATGTATAGAGTCAGGGTACAGCAGGAGAGCTGTGGCCGCAGGAAAATTGCACAACAATGCGGTCACATGCAGATGTTTCCCCGTCAAGTGTTGACATGCCACACGGGAGATAACACAACTATTAACCGCCACAAAATGTGAAGACTGCCACCAAACTGAAAGTTTCACACCCACAGTCCTCTCTCTACACTCTTCCGTTTCTTAAACGTTATCAAACGTTGTCATCATACCACCAGCTTCTTTACTTTTTTTAAATGCTCTCTGATGAATACAACATGAATTTAAAAAGAAAGAGAAAACCCAGCGATGGACTGTGTCCGCTGGCAGGCGGCTGCAGCATCTCTGTCCATCGCTGAGCCCCGAGTGTGAAATCTTTTCACATCCGCACAGCAAAACTATTGATTTTCCACAGTCAATTTCCCGAAAAAAAAAGAAAAAAAAAAGAAGCGTTAATGTTTCCAGTATCATCGTTATCTGGCACGGAGAAAATTCAATGTTGCAAGCTGTGACATGGCTGGTCCTTCAAATGACAGCGGTCACAGCTCACACACAGGTCAACATGAACCCAGAACGCTTCTCACATCCATGACGGCCTGATCTCATCTGAAGCGATTACCGTTATCCCCGTTACACACCACGCTGCCGACAAGCTCGCTGATAACGACCCAAAACAGTCAAGTGAAGATGCACAAAGAGAACATTCAGGAACATACTGTACCTCTCATCAGCTACCGTCACAACAGTAAGTCACCCAAAGCAGAAACGTATTCACTTCAAGACCTCAGGAGAAATTCCACTGCAAGTGGTTTTTCTTTAGCAATCCACAGTCAATATTTAGTCTCAGAGTGCTGAGCATGCACTCACATGTATTCTCTATTATGTTTTTAGTATAGATATTGTCAAATGTTTACGGATATTTCCTAAACGTCAGAAACCAGGGGGGTAAAACCCAGCGAGACAGAGAGTCTGACACATTCTGGCAGTGATTTCACAAAGCGTGGGCGAGGATAGAGGAGTGAAATACGGGCAAATAAGTCGTCATGACTTATGAAATCACCAGACAAACGGGGTTTTAAGGGGAAGGAAAAACTAAAAAGAAGAGCGCCTGTTTCAGTGTAACTTGCACGGTCTAGAGGAAGAACAGACTGAGAGATATGAGATCGGGGCCTGCAGTATCTCACAGTTTCTAACGGGGAGAGGAACTCAACTGAGGGAACAACACATTTAACACTAGCTGTGACAGGCCAGACCGTGTTCGAGAAAATACATCCTTATTTAGGACTAAAAATAAAAGTAGAGAAGTACTACAAGCTTGCATCAGAGAATATCTGCATCATGACATTAGGTAAGGGCAAAAAACTAAACGGTTCCTTTTTAAGTGACATGAAAAAGGTTCCCTCTTGTTTTTTTCTCTCCATCTGTGTTTAATTTCAGCTCCAAAAGCAAACCATCCTCTCTCTTTGTCCGTTATTCTGCTGACACCATTCATTAAAACTGCGTACAAGCTGCTAGATATTAAGGGAGTGGGTGTCCTCAATACGTGGGGTTTCATCGTTTAATTAGGGATTACCCTTTCGCTCGTCAAACAGTTTGACAGTTTGGGTACAGCCTCTTCTGAGGGGTCCAGTCTCTCAGCACAGTTCAGTCGGTTGTTTTTCGCCGCGTCTTTCAAAGTGACTTGTTTTCCTGTTCCAGTTCATGTCTTGAAACGTTGCTTTATTTATGGCAGCTGTTCATGTGGCTCTTAGAGTGGCAGTGAGAGGAGCCAGAGACAAAGAGCTGCGTAAAAAAAAAAGGGCATCATACAGCCCGAGGAGCCATAACCCGCATGACCGGCAGAAACCCCCCACCCACCCCTATGTCTGCTCCATTGGGGGGGTTGGGGAGCTCCAAGGGTGGCGCCTGAGAGGCAATTACTGTAATACCTTCACCCTCGGACCATTCCTGTCAACTTAAGTCACTGTCTTACAAATTATTCACGTTTTCATATCGCTCTGTTTTGCATATCCCCCTTCCGTGCTACTCCCTGATCTGCAGAGCAGCATCGTCCTCATGACACTCCGCTCGTATATTTTAAACTTCACCACAGAGATCAAAAGACTCGGCCACAAAGAGGTGATTAAATGCACATCAAGAAGGATTTATTTAGCACACATCTGGGGCAGACATGTTCTTATAGCGCCCTATTAAAGACTTCATTACAGCACAAACGGTGCAATCAGCACTCGGTTCAGGAAACTCTAGAACGGTTTCTTAGAACGGTGTCCAAAATCCTCTTGTCAGTGCAAAAAATGTGTCTGATGTTCCATGGAGCTTTACTGATAATAAAACAGCATCATTATCACTAAACCTTGATAACAAATGTATGGTTTTCTCCAGCATGCATGTGCATGGTGTAATGAAATGTAATAGACTATTCTCAGAATTCAAGCTGCAAATGGAATAGCATCTACACCACACCACACATGAAAATGCTGTTAGGTTTGTACGTGCATGCATATAGGTTAGTGTTAACCGCATGGCTTCCTTAAAACAGACAAGTGTACTCTGGCTGTTGTGAGGAAGAAAAAAGTCAGATAAAGTCTGAAAGCCCAGGTCTGAATGCTGAGGCAAGCTTGATTCAAGTTTCAGCCGCTCGGCCCCTCTCACACCTCCCCATACTTGTCTTTACAATGAGCTCTCCCTTAATGAATGGCTTTGAACCCTCCATTAGGTCTCTTTTGTCCGGGCTCCCTGCTCCTATTCACCTCCGTTGCTACACCTTGAACTCCACCCCATCTCAAGTTCTGCCGCTTCGTTGGGAAACTGCACGGTTGCCGTGAGAGAGCTCGTGGTCATTTGACGCATTGCGTGCCAACAAACAGGGGACATGACAATGTATATTCATGCAATGAACGCATGCGTGGAGGGTTTGCTGTGAATTCGATCCCCATGTTTGTTCCACTGATGTTTCAGGGAGCATCATCACAGACAGTCATGGTCCAAATCAGTGGTGGAGGAGGGAGGGGGAAGGCGCTGGCGGCAAAGCAAAGCACTGCACAATGGAAAATGATTCCATCTACACAAGCTGACAACCGGGGGCACACAGCCGCCCCGATTGCTCGATAAGATGATGAATTGATGGAGGCCCTCCATCTCTCCTCGTGGTCCAGCAAAGGAAAACAACTCCAGACTCCTCTGGCAAACACACATCCATTAAACACACTGGTTGCCTGGAGAGGGAACATTGTTGTGTCCACACAGTCCACAGTTGTTCTTCCATATTTTATACAATTTAAGATTTTCTTGCTTCGAAGAGAAAACGTATTTCTTGAAGTATTAACATAAATCTGCATCTCTGGCATGAGGACTATGCATCTTAAACTGTAAAAGTATTTTTGCATGGCCAATACAACCTGCTTTTAAAGAATGTGCACGGAAAGAGACCCGAGGGTATTCAACCTTCCCGGGTTTTGGAGGGATACTGTGTCTGTTTTATTTCTTGGCAACAGTACCCGAGTAAAACATTTTTGAAAGAAAAGGCCCCACTGTAAATTACTTGGCTTTTTAACGCAGCTTTGGTTTGTGCCGAGGGAACATTTTTCAAAACTAACAAACGGGTGTGAAAGTGTTTCTGTGGCGTAGCTCTTCAGAGGGTACGAGACAACGGCTACTTGGCTTTGACCTCGGCAACACTCATCTGAAATGGACATGTTTGAGCGGTTGTCACTGATTTTGAGTAAACAGATTCCACTTCCACTCAATCTGTCTCTCGCAATGGAGCAGTCTGACCTTTGTCGTGACCCGGCTTGTGTTTGGCTGGAGCTTAATTCCATCGTGTCTTTCAGCCTGGAAAGACTGAAGCTGAGGCCTTCACAGGATAAACAACCTTAATAGCTCTTTCTAACTAAACAGTTGGCTATTTGGCCTTATTTTTAAAGCCTGCCAGTGATTAGAGAAATCTGACAGAGCTCACTGGGAAGCAATCAAGCTAACTTTCAGTTCCAGGCTAAATGAACTGGCTGCATGGGGCGATTCAAAATCCAAGAGAACTGTCCCTAGCTTACTTCTGGATCTGGGGCGGTGGGGTGCCAAAGTAATCCTGCTGAGTTCTCCAGCTGCACAAACAAAGCTGACTGGATGAAAAAAGGCTTCCAAGAAAGAAGAAGAAGAAGAAGAAGAAGAAGAAGAAGAAGAAGAAGAAGAAGAAGAAGGAAGAGGAGTACTCAAAAACCGCAGCATCTGCATGCGTACCTGCTCCTAGATGGCTCTAGAGTGAGCGCTGAGAATGACCAGAAATCCGGAAACCACAATATGACCACACTGATTAAGCCTGCCGTGATGGATCGGACAGCACCAGGTTGTTTCCGTCCACTTCATAAATCACGCTGCACAACCTAAGGAGAAACTGCAAAGTGCTGCCGACCCCGTGCAAAAGCCGCAGCACGAACCAGAAACCTGGTCTTAAATCTACTTGTCATTGTCTCTGAGAAATGCATAATGCTCCTGACTGTGGAGCGTTGATGTTGCAACAGTGAAAAAAATGCCTGTCAACGCTAAAAAATAAACCATTTGCAGCATCGTTACCAACTGGCAGCCGATTGGAACAAGGGGCCGGTCCGAGCTTGAAATAATGACAGAAGAAGAAGAACAGCCCAGAAAGCGTCAGGAGATCCTGGCATGCTGCTACAGGCATCAGCGCCCGATCACGGGGGGTCTCGTAGTTTGCCCAAGTCTTCAAGTGGAAAAGGAATGTAACAGGAGACTTTAAAGCTGATGGATTCTGTCGTTTGGGTAAAACGCCTAATAGTCTCCAGCAAATATCAGCTTATGTAAATGTTTATAAGATAATCAGAGCAGCACTGACAGCAGCTGAGGGGAGTTGTTTTGAAAAGGAGTGAAAGATAGTGCATGTGTATTTCTCTACCTGCAGGCAAACAGTCTTCAGTTGACCTTTAGTGACACAATTACTTACAACGCGGGCAAAAAAGCAGAGGACGCCATATTTACTCCTCTGATCGGAGACACTCCCAGCTCTTGGCCGTGAAAGCTGCTACATGCTGTCAGCTGTGTGTTGTGACTTGCGCTTCGGTAGCTTTCTTGCGAACAGAAGGCTTTTATTTTGCTCCAGCTGCCACACCCAAGGAAAGTGTTTTTCAGCTCAAGGGGGAGTACCAGCAAGAACTCTGCAGAACGCTGCTACTATTATTAGAGAAAAGCCCAAATGTATGGACACATGCATTGTCTCCTGTGAGCGGCCACGGCTCCTGTTCTTCTTTAAAAGTTATGTATTGGCCTGACAGGTTTCATTTAACCAGGTGAAAGCCGGGGCGCCTCTGGCAGGCCGCTCCTCTGATCTCACAGTGCCGTCGCCCCTCCTACCTGGCTGAATAAAGTGCTGAGTAGAGCCAACAAAAGAGAAGCGGGTCTCCCAAAGGAAAACCCTTCTTGATGCTTCCTCTGAGCAGACCGCTCTCAAGCCTGAGCTGAAACCCGAGCATCCTTCAGGGGGTCGACACCACCCACCCGCCGCCCGCCCGCCCCCCCGCCTCCAACCCCCCCTCTCCCCAGTGACCTGTTTCGTTTAAGTCCCGCAAATCCAGTTCCCACAGCTGAATTACCAGTCATTTATTTATTCGACCATGCACTTTTACCTCTATTTATTTATTTATTTATTCAACCCATCTATTTGTCCTCATTTCTCACGCAGACCCTGGAAGTCCCCGCTGAGAGGGGTTCGATTACAGCGTCAGAGGAAAGCAGGGCCGCTGAGCGCAGTGAGCTGGGTCAGCAGCACACACACACACACACACACCCTCAACTCATGATGTCATGGGCGGCTGGACGGAGCAAGTCTGCCCGCGCTAAAGATTTTAAAGTCCCTCTATAAAGACTAATAGCATGTCTGTGAAAGGCGGCGTGTGCCGGGAGCTGTGGCCCCCTGGGGTTCCTGCTGCTCAGGCCAAGGATGGTGAAGAGTGTGAGGAAGCCTGGCAAGCGATCAGGTCCTGGCGGGGTGGCGGGTTTTCTTCTGGTGCAATGACCCATGTGGTCACATTGGCCGAAAGGCAGACGGGCCGGCCGGCTGGCTGCACCATGCCTCGTCTTCAGCCTCTTCAGTGCATGCTGGGAGAAGCATCTGAGTCCAACGGTGGCCGTGCACCCCCAAAACAAACCAAGCTGCTCTCTCACAACACCAGCATCAATGAGGCTGCTGACAGGGCCTTCAACACTTGACAGTCCTCACCTCATGCTGCAGAGCGCGCTTCCTCTTCGACCCCCCTACTCCTGATGTTATCACGGTGAGATTTGTTTGCTAGTCTTGACTCAACAGGCTTTGCAGTATCTGTGTGAGTTTGAGACTTTGGTTTATCACCCCGTAACCACGGCTGGGGCTTGACTGAGAGCCACCACGGGTTTCAGACCGACCGCTTAAGAGCACAGCAGCGTGCAGACTGAACCAGAGCATCTACCGGATAGAGGATGATGGATGGGGGCTTTTATCTGGGCAATAAACATTAGTTCCTTCTCCTTATCACCTTATCTCGTTGTGATTTGAGGACTCTCTCACAACAGGATGCCTCATGGCTTGACTGCTGACACCTATGTATCCCTCTCTGCAGGGTTTACTCTTCCAGACACAAGAAGCAACCTGCTGTTTGGTCAGTCCGGCCTTATAGTGGTGATAAGGGAATGTCACACATGGCTGACAAAAGACTGAAATCTTCCAATATAAACGTGTCTATAACGCACAATATTGTTCCCACGGCGTATTTTAGATTGCTCGACTAATATTTGCTCTCTCTAAATCTTTGACAACAAGGTGTTTCAGTGTGTTTTGTGCTGCCTGCCTTCTTCAGCCCCATGAGATTAACTCCGGTACATGGGGATAATGGGGGCTTTTGTCTTATTAATACATCCTTTCAATACAATGCCTTCTTTAGAGTGACGGATGAACAAGCCCCAACAACATCGGAGGGGTCATGGGGGGGTAGGGGGTAGGGAGGAGGAGGGAGGGAGGACAGCAGGCTGCGCAAAGGCTCCAAGGAAATGTTTGTGTGGAAGCCCCTGCAAGGACGCGCCCGGGGTGCATGCAGCTCATCCCAGCCCTCCAACAACAGCTCCACAGACATGTGATGCAGCAAACTGTATGGAGCCTCCACGCCCCGGATGACCGAGAGATGTAAACCTGCGTGTTAATATTTAACACCACACACTGTTATTCATTAAAAACACACACACACACACACACACACACACACACTCACTCCTGCAGGCTGCAGCAGGGTTTCGTGTCGGAGCACAAGTTGCTTAATGTTGGCCATTCTGCTGTCATCGGTGTCCCTGAGTCAACTTCACATTTCGAGACCTTGAACGTCAACAGAGAGTTTCAGTTCGTCATTAACGCACGCGAGTGTTCAGGGGTGTTTATGAAGAAACCCCACCGCGCTGCTGGATGAGTGAAATCGACTAATTTCACGTAAACGCGCGTTAGGCAACATCCGATCCTTTTGTTAGGCTGCTGCAGCACATGCAGACTGTCAGAGCAACTCTGTTTCACTCACCCCATGGGAGATGTAGTAGAGAGCAGCGAAAAGACGCTCCGACAAAATATTTGTCTCCAAACGTCCTCACATGTGGTCTCCACTTTCCCCGCAAACGCTGCGTCAAAGTTGGGCGCCTTTTCCCTCCTGCTCCGGGGTCGAGAGGCAGCGGTGACAATCAAAACTTTGGTGGAGGACTAGACGGCGTGTCTCGTCTAGTCTCTGGTAAATCCATACCGCTCTGTGCGCCACCGCGGAAACCGTTTCAGGATCAGCCGAAAGAGCGATGATTGAAAAAAGGAAGAAAAAAAATAAGAAAACCGAGGAGCGATGAGCGATGAGCGCCAAAGAAGACTTTTTATTTGGAGACAGCACTTTCTCTTTTGTCGCTCTAATCCAGCAGTCCGTCTGATTGTCCTCCTGGCTGCTCTCTGGGAACAACAGCTCCACGGGGCTGTGAGCCGAGCGTCAGGGAGGCGCGCGCACAATACGCGCGCACACACACACACACACACACACACACACTCACACACACACCCCCACGCGAAAGACTGAGCGTATGGAAACGTCACACATGCCCATAAAGAGTCGCGAGTCTCAGTGTAAAAATATAACGATGAATCTGGTTTGTGTGGACAGCAATTAATATGGAAACTAAAAAAAAAAAATACTATTTCTGGACCTTTTCTCTAGCACACAAATGAAGTCCAGATGTTCCACCTCTTCACTTCCTCTCTCCTAGCAGATCCCAGCGTGAACCAGAGCTACTTTACAACTCATCCTGGCCCGGTTTCCCCTGAGAGCAGTGGCCATGCATATCTAAAGCCCTGCAGCATGACAATACATTCTACAGTGTTATGATGAATAAATAAGCATTTGACCTGCTTCTGTGACTCTATTTAATTTGTTGTTGGTGAGTCAGCCCTCTGATTTTCACATGTTTCCCTCAGGTCTGAGTTTAGGTGTAACGACGAGGGTGAGGTGAAGGTAAGTCAGGGCGTGTTAGTCATCAGGGCTGCGCCTAGACATCCCAGTGAAAGAGCCTCCAAGAGGAGGGAATACTGTCTCCACAGTCATTATGCTGAAAGCCAAAGTCGGCCATGATGTCATCATGTGTCGAGTGATAAGAGGAGGGAGCTGCATGCTTGTCATGGTTTTATGAGGAGCTTCTGTGCTCCAGACATTTGCTTCAGCACCATTAAGTCTGGTTTACACCAACACGGCTTAATTTGATCTAAGATTAGTACTAGTCCGAGTTTAGTAAAAGTAGTTTTAAATGAGTAATCCAGATTTTAATTAATAATTGTATTGCACTATTAAAAAATAATCTCTGTTTAGGAAATACAAGTTTGTACAAAATAGTTTAATCAATATAGAGAGGCTTGCTTACCCAAATTAAAATAAACACATTTGCATGCCGTTGAGGCCTAAGTTAGAGTATAAGATAACAAATCTGTTCGAATAACGTTACTCACGATGGCGCAGCAGGAAAGGTCTACTTTCTCTAGCTATGGTGAAATAATCCAAGCTAAAACAGCAGAAAAATCTTTCACAGAAGGGGAAAACAATTGGTCCAATCTTTCTACTCAGCTCCAGAAGAGTTTCCTGGCTGAAGATGTATCTCAAGAGAAATCCAGGTAGCATCATATAACCCAGCTGGGTTGACTCGGCCCCTTGACTTTCTTCAGGGAACTTTATTAATTTGACCAACCATCTAAAAAAACGTCCATTTTGAAAGTTAAACCTCCTTAGGTGTAAGTTTGAAGTTAAAGCTCTGAAATTCAATATTGTTTCGAAAGATGTAGTGAAGTAATGTCTAGCTGAGAGTAAAGTCCCTCTTGCTGTGTTTGTGTTGTTATCCGAGCTTCTCTGTTGTTTGTTGACAGAGCCGCGCATGCTTTTAGTTCATGTTTGTGCACGTGAGCGTGGCGACGAAGGTCTGGACGCGGAAGTGTATACCGTAAACGTCGGGTTACAAGCCGCTCCTACGGCTGATCAGTGTCCCCGCTGCTAGCTAGCGCTTCTGCTGCTACTGCCCGCTGCTGCTGCTACTGCCTGCGTCCCCTCTGCCCAAGTCGGGTGTCGAGCCTGGTCCCGCTACCTTCGGTGGTTTTCGGGGCGCTAGCGGAAGTTAGCGGAGAGCTAGCGGAAGTTAGCGGGGAAGTGACGGAGTGCTAGCAGGAGCCCCAGCTGGCTACAGCGGGGAGCTGTCGGGGACACTGACCGAAGGTATAGCGGCTTGTAACCCGACGTTTACGGTACCACCCTCCGGCTCCCACTCAGGTAAACGCGGTTAGCACTGTTAGCACTGTTGCCCTTGTTAGCACTGTTAGCTTTGAGCTGCCAGCTCAGCCGTCACCATGTTGAGAGCCGTTTAGAGGCAATAGGAATGCTCTCAATCTCAAATAAAGCACTTTTAATTCTTAATTGTGTTTTAACACACAATATACTGGAGTTAAAAGTTGTGATGCCATACATTTACATTTAATCAAGGTTTAGAGTAAAAACTAAACTTCTAAAGAGGGTTACATCTAATCACTCTGAATTTTAAGGGGGGTTCAAAGCTGGGTGCAACATGATTTAAAGTTAAACTATGATTTTATCAGGTTTAAAAAGTAATCCTTGTCAGTGAAACTCAGCCTGAGGGGTTTTCACAAATTCACTGCTTGAAGGAAAATATGCAAATGATAAATTAAGACTTTGGTTGAGATGAAAGCGTCTTTGCGTACTTAGAAAAGCGCTATATATAAGATTGAAGTATTATTATTGTTATTATTAGAAATCCCTGACGAGTCAGAGCTTAACCTTAAGATATGTTTCCTCAGTTCAAAGACCAGGAAGCAGGTGGTACTTCTTTAGGCTGACGCAAGGCAGCCCATACCTGGCTGAATGACATCAGGGAAAGCACCTCACAGCTCACCACAAACATTCTACAGACAGGGCTGAAAGCAACATGCCCAACATGACGTTTTTTTAGAGAAAAAACGTCAGCAAATGAGTCTTGGTCTGGTCCCCACCAAACAGTTTCAACCAGTTTGACTCATGTCAGGTCTGCTGATGGTTTACTAGGGGAGAAAGGATCAAGATTGTGCAATCCACTCTCACCGCACTCATCCCTGCCGCCCCCACAGCAGCTGGTATGTGGAAAGTAGTCACTGTAAAGAGAGAAGAAGAGGAACTTTGCAATAATTCTGTTGGCGATGGAGACAATTTAACGGTTTACGGGTTGCTGTTCGCTGTCTGTATTCTCAGCTGAAGTGGCAGGTTGAATGAGCATGTGTGTGTGTTGGAGAAAAGCTTTATGGACTCTGACTGTCGGCGGGTTTATGATGGGACACTTTTAAAAGCTGCCCCACTGCTGTGTCTCTCAGTAAGCTTTTAGGGGAGGGGTCAAGAGCCCTGACCTCACTTCCTGTTGGGGCTCCTCACAAGCATTCCATTGTCTGTGAGAATGTGCACGGGCTCGGGGGACTATGCACATCTGGCAGCTGTTATTAGCAACCTCCTGTACCCCCCCTCCCCTCACAGCCCCTGAGGAAGATTACTTCATGTGCTTGTGGATGTGCTCCCCAAAATGCACCTCAAAATAAACTCTCTGGGAGAATGTTGTTTCATGAGTCACTGCTGTGTTTGTCACATCAGGCAGAAAGTTGGGCTTTATTACACACTTAGTGATCCCCCCCCCCCGCCAGTCCTTAAAGTGTGTCTCGACAATAACAAGTGGCAATGTTCGCAATCATTTTGGGAAATATGCTGATTTGCTTTATTACAGAGAGTTATTATCACACATTATATCTCATTTGTTTGTTCTGCACAAAAATGTGCTAACACCAAGCTATTACCTGGTTATTACTTTGATAGTTACCTGGTATTACTGAATTGTTAACTCTGTATTATCACACAATTAAAATCACTATTATGATATAACTGAGCCTTAATGTCAAGTGCAACCTCAACAATACATATAACATATAACATCTAAAACGTTAGTTAACACGTTTTAGAGGTTCTGGTTGGACGGAGACAGGCTGTTTCTAGTCTTTGTGCTACGCTAAGCTAATCGACTGCTTGATTTATACAAAGAGCGGTATATCCTCTCATCTAAAAGGTCTAACCTTTACTTGATGTTATCATCACCTTTACAATAGACAGACTGTAAAACAGCCTCTTTGACAAGGAGCATTCAGAGACGGTGCGGTCACGTAACCCAGGTTTGAACTTACAAGAAGTTGAACAGGTTTGCAGTCAGAGACATAGATGATGCCGCAACAGAAAGTAGATCAAACCAACAAAGAGAAGACTTTGCATTGCTTAGTACTCATCTCTGTAGACCTTTTTTTCAAAGAACTCTGCATGACCCAAAAAAGGCCGCGCTGTCTTAGAAGAGAGGCTAAATATTCTGCGCTCCTACTTTTAGATGCAGGATTACACTGGGGATGTCATTAAGAGTAAACTGTTCTCAGGCTCTGTGTTGTGTGTGATGGGGGACTTTCCATCCCTTGTTTATCTTATTTCTATAGCACATAAAGCTGAAGCAGAGATGCCAATATGCAATGTATGAAATAAGTAAGGGCAGCCACAATGGGCCGCAACACGCCTCTGTGTGCCCCTCCTTTTTCCCATGTAATGAGTAATTTATTAAGAATACATATCAATCCAGATAAACACGTCTGACGATAACAAATTGCTGTGATTTCAAACAGAAACTAAACGTAGAAAGCGAGTGGTTAGGGAACGATCGCTTCCTCTTCAAAAAGAAAAAAGCCTCTGACATCAAGTCTCTATGGAAACCTTCCTCTTTTCTGCACAGATGCTCTGGCCAAAGTTGAATCTATATTTTTAGTGCCGCGAACGTCCCGCAAGTCATGTGCATCAAAGCCCGAGTCTGTCAGGAGTGTTGTGATTTTTTTACAACGTGACTTTCATGTCAAAGGAGAAGGAAATGTGCACATTGCATAATGACAGACGGTTGGCGCCTCTATTTTGTGCAACGTGACCAGGTGACAGATTGTCTTCACACCTCGATTAAACAGACTCACACCATTTTTACACCAGGTGTAGACGGCTTTACATTCATATTGTGCACGGCTTTACATTCATATTGTGCACGTATTTTACAATATATATATTTAGTGATATCTAGCCGTGCAACTGAACTGAACGTCCCTCCACTCACTCTTTCCTTTTCAAAACAGCGGTTACGTGAGTCGCCGAGTTTAAAACTGTAGTAATGCCGTCGTGCTTTTCAAGACCTTCTGATGCAGCAGGAGATTTACAGTGGCCTTCAGGCAACATCAAAATGCTAAAGACTCTCTTGAGCCAGAGTTTGGTTTGTCCGTTCTGGGCTACTGTAGAAACATGGCGGTGCAACATGGTGGAGTCTGAAGAGGACCGGCTTATTTGAAGGACTCATTTTAAACGAAAACACAGTGGTTCTTTGTTTTAGGTGATTATACATGAATGAAAACATAGTTATGCCATCAGATCCACCTAAATCCTACACACTGTACCTTTCAAGTAATATCTAAGTTATTATCATAAGCACATCAATAACAGAGAAGCAGTTTTTGGCAGCAACAAAAACATTGTTTCCCAGTGTCTCTTCTGTTCACTATTGTCTTCCACGTCCACACTTGTGTCTCTGTCTCTGTATGTGTGTGTGAGTCTTCTGTCCTGCCGTCAACTCTGGGCCCAGTCTACCTGCACACCTGCCACCAATCAGCTCGTCACCGCCCTGCTCTGCACACACCTGTCAGCAATCTACTCATCAACTCCACAGTGTATCAGCTCTGGCTTTCCTCCCTGGGCTGGCCTGATTGTTGTCTCAGTTAGCCTGCCGCCGCTCACCAGTCGGTTTTCCACCATCTGCCCTCAGCAGCGCCAAGGTCATGGCAGGTCAAGTAATAGTCACAAAATGCAATCTATTGGTTTCTGTTTTTGTGTCACTTAAGATGTGTGGTGGACACGGACAATAAAAGCACGTGATGTATTTAATAACTGTGTTTGACACTGTGTTGTGGTTGTGTGGTTGAGGTTTTGTTGCCTGAACCTAACATTCGATTTGTTGCTCAAACCTAACTGTCCGTAGTTATTTTAAGCCCAACCAAAATGGTTTTCCAAAACCTAACTGAGGGTTTTGTTGCCTAATCGTAACTTTCTGTTTTTAACGTAACATCGTCCCTAAAAAAAAAAAAAAAAAAAAGTCATTCAGAGCGACACAAAAAAATACAGACAATAAAAGAAACTCAAAATAAAATGTGGATCTAAGACGTAAAATAGTGCAGAAGGATACACATTACACATTTATTCTGCAGCCTAAATACAGTTATTGCTAAATGAACTGTAAGGTAAAGAATGTAGTAAATGCATATGCGTAATTATATATATTTTTAAATATATCTTATCAGGTGTCAAACAGTAAGTAAAAGGGGTTCATAAACAGGACCTGCACGCGTTGTTAGACTCATTACGAGTATAATCTAGGGTTCTGTGCATACTGTTAATTGACACAGATAGCGCTTGTGGTAATAAAGGTTTGGTTTCCCCTCTTGACAGCGAACAGTACAAGTGCCGCCTGGAGTCAGCGAGGCTTATCTCTCCCTACACTCCAAACAGTGGGCTTAAGTGCTGGCTGTGCCACATGTCTCTGCTGTTCACAGGTTTAGAAGAAATCCGTCCAGCCTGCATTCACTCCCCCGAGACCTGCAGTGTTATCTTACTTCTTATCTCTTGAGCATCTCGCAGCTTCTTTTTTTTGTTTCCTACACAAAAGAACTCAACTTCTTTTTACAATTTGATCTGCCTACTGTTCAGGGATAAAGTCTGAATCCTTGTCCACATTTAGGTCACTTTATCGACACACACACACACACACAAAGGAAATAAAGCCCTCATCGTGTGAGAGTCATATATTTGTGATTTAACTTTAATTGTTTGTGTTTCATCCTCGGTGTCTGCAAAACCAAACATATATGTGAGAATTTTCTTGACCATTTGCCTTGTGCTTTTACAATTTTTCATCGCTCCACCCCGCTCTACTGTGGCATCTCACAGGAGTATAGAGTTACCTTATTTTTACAGTCGGGCCCTGAAAAGACTGTTCCCATGCTCCACTTCTGCACTGGTCTGTGTACTGGTTACCATGCTTGAGTATTAGTGTTGGGTGTTGCGTTCACTGTCCTCCGCGGAGACGGGTGTGCGTGGATAGTAAAGTGAGGGGGCCCACACGGTCATGACATTTGTGGCTTCCTGCAGATTAGTGCAGTGTTTATAGAGCCTTGCTAAAGTATCCTTAGCAAAACCCATTCAAATCCACACATCCATTATTATATTTTTATAGTCTTTCTCTGTCGTGAGCCGTGTTTTTATGTTGCGGTGCAACTCCTGTCAGTTCTGTGGTCGTTTGGTGGTTGGAGAGGTGTTTTTTTTCCGATCTCTGTCATTTAATCTTCAGAGGCATTAAAACGGGCACAGCTAAAAAGCAGTTGTTTTGACCTGAAACCATATGGCAGCCATCAGAGGCTCCTCTTGCATTGGCAAAAGAAACCCAACCCTAACATCTCTTACTAATTCATTGACCAGAAAGTAAGTTCAAAAGGTTAGTCGTAGGCTTGCATGTGCACGTGTGTGTGTGTGTGTGTGTGTGTGTGTGTGTGTGTGTGTGTGTGATAGTAGTACAAGGCAAGACTGCAAGACTGCAAGAACCAAAATGTAACTCATTAGCAAGAATCCGTTATGTTTTCTCAGTTTACTTTAAGGCAGAAATGGTCATGAGACGTGTTTGCCCTTCTGTCACATCTGCGATAGCTATATAACATCTGCTCTCATTCTTCGACCTCAATGCTGCTGAGAGTGCAACGGGTAAGAGAGAGAACTAGTGCAAAAAAAGTGCAAATGTTTCTGAAGATTTTACAGAGAAAGAGTTGACAGAGCAGTGTGCTGAAGGAGTTAAACAAAAAAGGAAATAGAAAAAGGATGGATGAGTGTAAGTAGACGAGGGAAGGAAGTGAAGTAGAGTTGGTCAATGGATGGTAAAATAAGCTTTCAGTAACCAGGTCAAGCGTGCACCTATTGAAATCTTGCCCGGAGAAGCTCGCATGTTGTTCGGCTGAGACGGGGAGATTGATCTTTGTGTATTTTTGCTTGAGGCAGAACGTCTATTTGTTTGTAAAACTGTGTCTACAAAAGAGAGTTTGTGCTAACACATGCGTCAAAAGGTGCACATTTCTCTCCTCCAGCAGAACTTATCTCCTGTTTCCCAGAGGGAAGTTGGCACTTGACTGCTGGGGGTCAAAGCTGGGGGTCATCAGATAAGAAGGATCAGGGTTAGGCCATTACTTTAATCCAGCCTCTCTCATGACCCGCACTCCTCCACATGCCCTCAGTAAAAGTTGACTGTTCACAGAACCAAGTTATGTCGTCAAAGTGGTAAAATGTATAGTAAAAATAAGAAGACAAAGAGTGTGAAGAGAGATGGCAGGAGGGCAGCAGGGGTCTAAATCTCACACTATCCTGATACAGCCTGAAGCACTTCAGTCTGTTAAAGCTGATCACACACACACTCATACACACTGAGCGTGACCCAGACCTGGCCTGGATGAGGCCCAGACGGTCACATGGACATGGATTGTGATGTATGTCATTTTATCTGTTGCCAGAATGACAAAAAACAATTGACCCTTCGCTAAGTTCTGCCCTTGAACGCAGACCGGCCAATCACAGCGAAGCATCATCGTCCAGCTTTGACTTTTGAGTTTCAGACTTTCTTTTACTTTTCAGGCTGGTTTTGTGGATTTAGAGCTAGTTATGGTTTAACGTTGTGTAATAGTGATACTCGTACAACAAGTTTAGCTTAGTTTATGCTCACCGTGGTGACGTGGGCCCTCCAGAAATTGACATAATCATTTTTGTCATTTGGTCGTGGAGCTCTGAGGTTTTGAAACTTGGCGCGCTATCAGAGCTTTTCAGACGTGCGTGACTGTCACAAATAGTTCACGGACAACCGCACTATCAACATGTCGAGGGATTTTACAAAGGAGGCCAATTCTTTTTTTAAATGCTTGAGAAATATTTTAATAAACATTTTGCAGCCAAATGAAATTGCTTCGATGATATTCAAACTTTCTTGATTTTAATACTTGCATTGTGGAGATTGGTTTATGCCGTTTTGTCTTCTTGCTTCTTCACAGTACATTTTGTTTGGTGTTTCAGTGAATAATAACTTTGCACGCCATCTGTGGAGGCAAAGCTTGAGCACTTCTACGCTTCGACCTCGATCGCTAGGTGACGTGTTGGTTCACACTGCGGTCTGTCGGCTTTAGCTTCTATCTTTATCTTTTTTACATTCGTAGATATTTCCTTCAAACACATTCTGTCAGCTTCTCTCTGAAATGAGATAATATGTTATCGTGTCACTCTAAGTCACCTTTAAACTGGAGACAAACCTGCCCAGGTTTATTGACCGCACACTGTTGCCTCCCATGTGGTCAAGCTCCACACACGCTTTGATCAGCACGCTGCACACATTCTTCCCATCATCATCATCTCACTTCCCTCCCCGGTGTTTATTATTGGCTGCAGCTGGAACACCTCCAGTCGCTCAGACCTCGCTCCACCGAGGTCGTGCTGACAAAATCCCGCTACACAAAGCAGAAGCAGCCCACCTCTGTTTGACTCTGACTCAAGTTAGAAGAAACGTTTCTGGACAGCTTCATAACAAATGTGTCAGGACGTCCCTGAGTTGGTCTTTGTCTCTTTGGCTGAATGATCATTTTCAACACATTGCATGTTCCATTTCTTCGACATTTTATGAGTACAGTGAGACAGTGAGAAGGCTCCAGTGTGAACCACCTCTCTGTTTTAGGAAATTCATTCATAAACATGCACAAAAACAATTAGTATGTATCAAATGACTGAATTTCTAACGCCGAACAAAAGAAAGAAACTGCTCGACACGGTCATTGAACCGTTCAGTATAACAGGTTCTGCACACAAACACAAGTACAGTAGTACAATTACAAACAGGTAATGTTGACAGAGAAGAGCGTCTGTCACTTTATCTGAGTCATCTCACATCTCTTGTTGAGCTTTTTTTTTTTTTTTTACTATAGGAAATCCTATGTCAAATTAAAAGTCCTGCATACAAGTCACGGTTTGAACGTTGCTATAAAGCTCCAAATATAAATTGAAAATCACAAATGCAATCCAATCCAAATTAATTTGTCTTTTTTTTTAAACTTGTCCTGTTTATATGAACTTTCCTGTTTATATGTCACAGTGCTTCGTGCAGTGCTGATTTAGAAAGTCTACGTTCTCAATGCTTTCTGCGAGGGGGTTCAGGCCAGAAGGTGGAGAAGGAAAATTACATTCTGGCAATATTGATACAGCTGTACTCTAATTGCATGATGACCTCACTGGCCATATCCAATCAAGTTCAAAATGACTTATCACCCACAGCCAAATCTGTTATAACCGCAAAAGGAAAGTTACGGGAAACAATGGAGAAGGAATCAAATTGCAAGTGAGTGCTTTCATGCGCATTAAAAGCCGGAGCAGCACAATTTAAACAACACTTTAGAAGATAATTAACTGCAGCTCCAGATTCCACATACTTGCTCGAGCGCTGGCAACTGATCCCACATGCAATACCCCATCACTAAATAATCATCACGCTCGCTAATGACACCCAGCCGTCACTTTTTCCCTGATGAAATCCACGATGAGCCATGATGACTAAAGCGCGCCGGCCTCCATTCCATTTGTCACTGAATACATTTCAAGGAGCCCCAACGTCAGTGGATCCGTCGGCCCTGGATACACACACGTGTGTGTGTGTGTGTGTGTGTGTGTGTGTGTGTGTGTGTGTGTGTGTGTGTGTGTGGTGTTTTCACACGACGATGACTGTTAGCTCATGCTGCCACTTGCCAGCTGGGCTGGTTGAGCTTGTCAATTTGTGAGTCATGCCATTAGAGTCAAAGTCTGCCCGGTTGGGCAGCGATGCTTCTGCATCATTATCTCATCAGACTGCAGGTTTGATAGGGCGAGCATCCGCTGTAAAGAACACATAAAGAGTGATTCCTTCAGGCAGGTTGGTGGTGGATGATGGGAAATACAAAGTCAGAGCATGTGCACGTGCATGTGTTGTGGCCGAGTGTCAAGTGTTCAACCCTAAAATTCAGCATTTGGCAACATTGCAGTCCGCAGAGAATGCGCCATAAAACTGACGAATATCGCTGCTGGATAACAAAAAGGAAATGTGGCTTTAATCAACGGCTCACACGAATTCTAGAATAACTGGTAGTAATGTCACTAACCTAAAACACATTGAAATATACATATTTGCTCATGATGTTACTAATCCAGACCCAAGTTTATTCTCTGCTACACACATAATCACTCTCCGTCATATTTTTGGAATACTAATTCAGACCATTTTGTAAATCGAGGCTTTCAGTTCTTCTTTATAACCCTTTTAAAATACTAGAATGTGTTTTCATTTATAGTCATTTTTCACTGACTCTGCTCCAATAACTTCACATTGCTCCCAGTGGAAAATAGCAGGAGGGCTCTTTGCACCAACTGTTGGACTTTCATTACTGTTTTGAAAACGGCCTTCAGTTCGTCTTTCAACTTTATACTTGAGCTGAACATTAGTCACCTCATGATTTGCACCACTGGACTCAACCAGTTCCAATAACACAGTTATATTGTAGCTCTCCAAACTTGGAGAAACAGTCCTTTAACCTCTCGGGACCTCTGGCTTTAAGTCAAATCTACAGAAGGAAAAGACTGACTGTTCATTAGCTCTCCGGCTGGGCTCCTTCTCTGAGGTGAATTGATTTAACGGCCTCGGTGAAATATTGCTTTTATCCTGGCCTCGGACCGCTCTTGCCCCCTAACCCCTTTCCTCTGCCGACCCCCCTCAGAACAGCCCCAAATTCCAGGAAAAGATGCAGCGAAGTTCTGGCTTCCATAAATCACAGCTCCACTCCCCAGCCGCTCCCTGCAGAGCACCGAGGCAGAAACATCATCCCCTTCCCTTTCCCCGACCCCCTTCAGCTCCAAACCTCCCGTGAGTGTTTTAATGCTGCGTGGAGTACGGATGAGAACTTCCTCACCATTTAACCACAACCTCAACGGGTCTCTGTTTCACTTTTGACTCACTCACTGTGCGCTCAGATCTTTACGACCTCGTCTGTCGCACCGCGTTGGCGTCAAAGTCATGCTGCTTCAATCAGTCTCCCTGCTTTATTTACCTGTTAGTGTTTCTGCATGTGGTCACAATGTCGTTAGGCTCTTTATTGCCCGCAATCCACAATGGTGCCACTGCCTGACTTCTATCTCTGAACTGTGTTTTTATAGCGAGCACACAACAAAAAGCCCTTGCAGGAAGGGGGGGTTGCTGGAGGCAAGTTTATGTTGCAGAAATCACACAAATAACTGTCAAGGACAGAAAATGTGTATTTGGAATATGTTCCATGACACCACACACACTCTTATGGAAAACAATGTGTTGCACAAGCATTGTTTTACACTAGCAGTGGAAAAGCTTTTTATTGATTGGCCCTGTGCTTATTATGCCTAAACGTAGCGTGTGACTGCAGCGCTGTAGCCCAACCCATGTGGGTGATGGGCCTGTCTCTGCATGCCCATCAGACGCAGGAGAGCTGATTAATACGCAGGGGTTAGGTTCTTGTGTATATGACATATATGCATCACATGACTCGCTTTTTCGAGACAGTGGGATTTGACAGGAAGTCTCAGCGCAGCTCTCACGAATAGCACGTAAACAGTGAACAATTGTAAACAGCTTAGAAGAGCCGTTTGGACTTTGTTCCAGAAGGGTGGGTGGGAAGGAGGGGAAGCAGAAACGGGACGGGGACCGGAGGGGCGAGGGAGTAAATCGCAGCAGCCGATACTCCCTCTATGGCGGTCCGGTTGGGAGGAGCAACATCAGGCTGTTCTCCTTTGGGACGTTCTGCCTGTACAAACAAACCGACCCCGGGCCTCTGGTCTAATGGGAACCAGACCTGCTCAAGGACCAAATCCCCTTCCCGTTCCCTTCTTCTCCCCTCCTCTCTGTACGGCCAACGCTCCACTGACACACACTCCAGCTGAAGGACGCACTTCAATTATCCCAAACAGACCTGAAAATATTCCCCAGTTTTCCCACACATCAACGGATCATGACGTTCCTGCATCAGCGCTGACCTTCTTGACCCCGAGCAGCCAGACTCCAGTGACCGGCACTTATCTGCACGGCCACACTTTCTCTCACTTTCACATGCTTTCTCTATCACTCCTCCTCTCTCCCACTCTCTCATTTACACACAAAGCTTTCCATTGACTAGTGTAGATACTGAGTCGTTCCATCAAATCTGTCCCTTGTCCGTCCCCAGGACATTACATGCACAAATATGTATGAAACATATCTATAGAATGCATTTATTATCAAGCAAAGTGTCCTGTACTTTGTCCTCAAAAGCAATTTGAAGATACACCATGGAGAGCCTACGTAGTTAAAAACTACGTAGTTCAGTGAAAAACAATTTGATTTAGCCTGTTACCAAAACCCTACTCGTCTTTATTATTATTATTGGAATCCTTCAGAATTATTATTTTTGTATTATCATTGTGTGACTCCATGTCAAATTTAAAAATACAAATACTTATTTCATCAGAAATTCACAAGTTAAACTACACATTTTAGTTGTGTCCCCAGGTTTTCACTCTGACCCTAAAACATTTGGGGCATTACCCAAGTCAAAGGATCAACAGGAAGTAGCATCATTTGAGTCGGCTGAAGGCCATTACCAAAAGCAAGTTCTCTCACTCCACTTTCTGTATTTATGATCTTATCGTAAGTATGACTGAGAATGTCACTCTTAACATAAAGTCATGTTCTTGCTCGCTTTGAGTGCTTTCAGTGCATGTTAACGTGTGTGAGCGGCCCCTTCGGCTAGCTCATAACCGCCGCTCTGAACTGCTTACCGAAGTGCTGAAGTGTAGCATCCAGCCACTGGTTCAAGTAAACACTGTTAGCTCTGTTAGCACCGCTAGCTTCTAGCCGTTGGCTCAGGTGATGCCGTTGAGAGACAATCAGAATGTTCCCAATCCTGTATCTTGTCCCTGAAAGATAGTTTTGGTAAACCTCTTGAAAGTGTTCTTATGCTATTAGCATTGATGTCATGTGACTACATTGCATGTATTTGCTAAAGCTATGCTAACAACTCAGTCCTGTTGCTTTCAGTCCTGCTATTCAAATTAACCATCTTCCATTTAGAAACTTTGTAAACAATGTTTTGGGATTGACCATTACACATGTTGAGTTAAATGTGTGTGCTATTAAATACAGTGCTGACAAAAGATAAGTTTAAATTGGAAAAGTTACAACATGCAAATGGCACCGATTCATCTGATTGGCCCTCCTGGCAACCTTTTCTATTCCGGTCCAATCCATATCTCTCTGATTAAACCCGTTTTGACCCAGTTTCACATGACAGTAAGTTACGTTTTCCTCACAGCATGATTCACTCTGCAGCGGATGATAAAAGTTCCTTAATCTGTGCTTCAGGACTGGAGGCACCATGGTGAGCCGCTCATCCTTGGATACAAAGTCTGAATGTTCTCATTGTGAGGGTTCAGAGTTTATCAGTGAATGTCCTCCCAGTCTCTCTATCTGAATGTTCTGTTTCACTAAAGTATGAATATGGGCTCAGAGTCAAACGGAGGGAAGAAAAAAGCCTCTTAAAACACATAGAGCCTCCACATTGACTCCACGTCTGCTGCAGAGAGCGCTGCCTGTGATACGGCCTGGTCACAGTGGGCCTCACATGACATGTGGTGCTCTTTTAAGTTGCATCACTTTATCAACTTTATCATTTCTGAGATAAAAATAACACTTCCTCTGTTGCTCTGCCTTTTCTACCATACAACCCTGGTGTGTGGAGGCGCGTTAATCACACTTTCAAGGCCAGAAAAGATCATTATCTGTGCGTGCTGGACTCTGTGATGGAGTCACTGAAGCCAAGTGGGTGGAAGTACGGCTTTATTGATTTATTGAGGAGAATAGAGCGTGTCTGAACCAACTCACACTGGATATGACTGTTCAGCTCGATCTCCCTCCCACACATCTGGGCACAAACACGTCAATGTTCCCGTTGAAAAAGAATCTGTGATCATTTTACGTTAACCACCCCCACACACACTCACATTCGCACATCCATACATTTGATTTCCGGCTGGTCTTGTGTGCTCCACTGGGGTTCCCTGTGTCTCTCTTTGCTATGAGCTTTATTGTGTCTTTGTGCGTTGCATGATGGGAGCGGCCAAACCCAGACGCAACCCTCTGGAATTGAAGTGTTTATCTGCAACGTCAGCTCAAACTGAGACCCGCCGGTAACAAACGTGTTGCAACTCACTCGCTTCTGGCTCCTTGGAAGAGCGTAGGAGTGGGAGGCGTGTTTGGGATTTGAAAGAAGTGTGTTTACAACTTGGAGTGCTTGGTCATACTACTAGATATGCAGGCTAATATGCATACATATGTATATAATCGGCTTGTGCTATCGCTTTTTGTATTTGTGTGTCTGCATGATATAGCTCCAGGATACATATAATTGGTGTTGAATTGATCCGCTGCAAACTTGCACTCACACGCCACAGTACTGATGGATGAAGCGGATCAATACTGTGAGACAAAAATACCCTCTGAACAAAACATCCAGCAGTTTGACAGACACGATACCAAGAACTTTGAGTTTATATTTCTTCACACGTTGCCGTAATGTAGCGAAATATATGATTTATAATCTTAATAAAAAGAAATCTTGCCACATAACCACAAGGAACTCGCCTCGATGAGTCCAGGTGGGTGTGTCCAGCCATTGGTTAACTTCCCCTGTGATGTCATTTGGGGCAACCAAACTTTGGCACGAAGGGACTGACAGTCAAGGTCACTGACCCACAGGGGAAAGGCCGCCAATCAGTGTGTGTGTGTCCCTGATGTTTCAAATTAATGATTATTCCCTGACGTATGGGAGGGGGGACGGGACAGAGCAGTCTTTGTCTATTAATGGTCATTTTTACACACAAAAGCGCCTTCTTCCTCTCCGCTCCGCTCCTTTCTTTTCTGATCTCTTCCTCCCCATTGTTCCACCGCCACGTTGCAGCTGCAGACACCTGGACCCCGCTTTAGATGGTTCCGTTTCCAGAGCAGCTCAAGCCAGAGTCTGATAGTGAGAAACCAGCGAGAGCGGGGACTCCACACCCCCGGCGCTCTCCCCTCTACTGAATGAAAAACGCAGAGATGTGTGGGATTATTCTCACAGGAGGAACTTGAACCCTCTGACTTCCTGCTCGCTGATGAGGTCACTGGTCTCGGTGGGAGTGTCTGTGATATGCCTGCTCAGTAACAGCCGACTGACAGCAGGGAAGAGGGAAGGGGGGGACGAAGGGAGGAATGGGACATGGAGCGGGGATGGAGGGGTAGATGACAGGTTGATGTGGGAGTAGGAGGAGGAGGAGGAGGAGGAGGAGGAGGAGAGGCCGTCCATGCCGGTCTCTAGCGAGCCTGAGGTGCTTGGCGGAGCATAGCATGTGTTCATGTTATGGAGGGGACTCTCTCTTTTAAAAAAGAAAATGACAAAGGGTGTTGAAAAGCTAGGAAAATCTTCCAAACTAGCTGAGAATATTCCCATCTGGCCAAACTCTCTGTTTCTCATTAACCACATGTGCGTCAGTTGGTAGCTGCTGTAACAAAATAACTGAACGTGACACTTTGACACACAATACACCAGCCTCCTGCTTGAGAGTCCTGTGTTTCCTCCCACCTTTGATACTATGTCATCGTCGTATTTTCTCTGATCATCTCATAATGACGCGGATGACTTGACATTGTAGTTGCTTGAAAGCACATAGCGTCTCACACAGACACTAAAGGCATCAGATGCGGTGGGAAAAGTGTCGGTAACAGATGACCTGTGAAGGAGATACCGGCATGACCCGACTGAAGAATCCGATGTACAGTTATTTTCAAGACGAGATAGGACACAGCCACGAGTTCAGTAATTGCTTCTGTAAAAGGAAGATAAGATTTCTCTTATCTTTGAAACTGAAGATGGGACGAGCAGTCAGTATATTTCACTGCGACGATGAGGCCCCTGGACTCCATGTGCCAGAATGTTCTGCTTTGCCCTGAGGCTGGCCTCGTTCATGACCAACAAAATGAGGACATCAATCAGCCAGATGATTGTCTGTTGACTTTTACAACTGTCATGCTGTAGCTCAGGGGGACGAGTGGTCGTCCAAGGTAGCCGGTTCGATCCCCAGTCCCCCCCATAGTTCACATGTCGAAATGTCCTTGAGCAAGACCCTAGCTGCTCCCCGGGCGCCTCACAGGGCATCCCACTACTCCTTAACCAAGGATGGGTCAAATGCAGAGAAGAATTTCCCCAAGGGGATTAATAAAGGATCATTTCTTTCTTCTTCAACAAAGTATTGCACAAAAGGGAGGTTACACTGCACAGTTTACGGCAGAAGGAACATCTAACTTGCGGCTGCTCCCTGTCAGCTGGTCCGCCTCTCGCTGGCTCCCGGCTGATGTCAGAGCACTCTTGATTAAAGAGTCGGTCCCAGTGAAGGTCGGGTTACGATGAGGTAACTCCTGCTGCACGAGCGGCTACGAGGCTGACGAGGGGGAGCACCTGGTGCGCGGCGCCTGAGGCTGCGGCCCTATAGGTGAGGGGTTTAGGGGAAGGAAGGGAGGAGCAGGATGGCGATCGCACATACAAAGCCATCTTGTTTTAAGGCCGGGGCTCAGATGGAGCCGCTCTGTTGCCAAGGGTCCAGAGCTCTACATCCTGCCGCCAAGTGAAAGACCCAGTCTTCAAACAAGCTGCATGAACAAAGAGCCTCACAGGCACCCATACACCAACCATCCAATACGCATGCCGGCTGTATTTCACTATCTCCCTTCATCTCTGTTGTGACTTCCCGATGCTACCCTCATTCAACTCCAAGTATTTCTCAAGAGGTCACGGTTTTTTAAACTCTAACTCTCACAAAACAATGCAATTAAGTCATTCTCTTTAAAACACACACAGCTTGGTCAAAACACACACACTCACTCCCCCGTCATCGTCTCCCATGTGCTTCACCCTCAGGCCTTTTAATGCCTCCCAGATGTTGACATGCTGTTCTCTCCCGCTCTACCGAACCTTGGAAGTCCGTGCCCCTCTCTCTTGGTGTTAACGGTGCCCAGGAGGCCTCTGAAAGGAGAGAGGGGGAGGGGGCTCAAGACCTCTCAAGCTCCGACAAAAGGGCCTTCATCCTTTCCCTTTCACGGGGTAATCGCTTATCTCTCTCCTCTTTGCGCCGATCAGCGGGGTTTCAAATGAAAAGCTGCATGAGGAACATGGGTGTGTTTTGAAAGACATCCTGATAATGTTTGAGAAAAGAAGGTGTGCTCACAAGGCGCTCAAACAAAGCGCTCTGCAGCTGTTCTCCATCCAGATGGGCAGTGGTGGTAAATACTATTAGGTTTCATTTGTCTGTGTCCGCCGAGTTGGGCCTTCGGGTGTCACGTGTCAGCTGCTCCTCATCAACGTATTACAATCCTTTTAGTGTTTCTTGTTTACTCCATCTAGTCTTTTTTAGCTTCTACCGTAACAGAAACCAAAATCAATGACTTCTCTCAAGAGCTGGCTTGTGTTACCTTCTTCCCTCCTCGTGACCCTCACCAAGTGATCTGGTGTCACAGTCTGTGATTTATGTTCCACATGTTCCAGGCTGAGTCTATTAATCTGTGAAAGGCCAATCATAAGGGCCCTATCTGTTTCTCAGGATGGACTCTCAAATGCCCTGGGACATGTCCCTCAGTGTTGCTAATGTCCTCTTTAAAGCCGGAGATGGAGCTCCTCTGACATGCTCATTTGCCATTTGTGCTGCTTGGATGATGAAATGTCACCGTAACATTTTTGTCCATTTTGATCCTTTGAGGCCACATGGACGAGCCCCGAAGCCAAAGGAGAGAGAGAGAGAGCCGGGGCGAGTAGGAAAAAGCCTCCGGCTGGGGAGCTCTGTGAGAAAGTGTCCATCTGCAGCTCACGTTGGAGTCGGCCCAAAACAAACAAGTTAAAATTATACCGCAGAAAGACAGCGGATCTCTGTGTTTAAAGTTCTTATAAACAGAGGATTAACGTGTTACCATTTCAAAGGGCTGAGAAATGGTCAGTTTTGTGGTTTATCCCACCACAATACAACCAATAATCGCTGCAGCAGCTAGATCGCACATTGAAGTTTGAGAGGAAATGTTCTTAAATTCTAGCAGGTGTCAAGAAATAAGTCATGTGTATGAAAACTAACTTTCTATGAGGCTCATGTCTATAATGCACCATACATATATAACTTATAATGCTATGATCTGCTTATGTCACTGTATACTCATATATTTAAGAGCACCCATAAACATTCATAATAATTTATAATAATATTAAAAATACATTTTATAATTACTTATATGGTCATGATATTTCATAATTGTTCACTGGCATTTTTTTTGCAAGTATCATATAGAGTTTTATATTCTAATAGTTGTGATACATTATTATATTTTTATAATGCATCATAATCACGTTATAATGCATCATAATGGGATAATAAATTACTCTAAGTGTTCTAAATTGTTCATTTTAAATAAAGTGGAAAAAGCAATTTTACAAAAGTCATTTTTACTTTAATTAAATGTAACTTATAATCACAATATAATACATTATAAAGTAATTATAACGCATTACAACTATGACAATTACAATACACTTTGATCCCTGCAAAAACCAGTCATGAGGTGTTATAATACATGACTTTTTAGGTAATTACCAAATGTTTCATAATTTGTTGTGATTATTGAGTACTTACAACTAATTATATAGTGCTATAAGCAGAACATTTAAGTAACATTTAAGTATGTTTATAATGCATTATAGACAGATGCGTCATAGAGATTCTTTCATAATCCTTAAAGCAGTAAAATGGCTCATTCACACACCAAAGTAAATACAACGGGAAAAACATGTCCAATGAAAATAATAATCTGACATTCAGCTTCTGCTGTATTTTGCAAGGTGACACACTTTATGTTGTAATCAGCAGTAATGTTACGGCTCTTTCTATATCTACACTTTAATAACAACATGCTCACGTACATGATGTACAGGAGGAAATAAAGTATGAATCTGTTTCTCTGAGAAGAAGTCAAACCAAAGTTTCCAAAGCTTTAACCTGTGACCTGCGTTCAAAGAGCGAAATGATATGATCATGAAAGTAATCTTCACATCTCATTTCCTGCCATATGTGTGGCTAAAGGTTGACAAGTTACGCTGACAAAATGAAAAAGATAGAGATAAAATAAGATAATCCTTTATTAGTCCCGCAGTGGGGAAATTACAGGATTACAGCAGCCTTGCTCACAAGTGAATAAAAGAATAATACAATAATACAATAGAAACAAGTAATATAAATAAATATAAGCAGTAAAACAGTAGAGAAAATGCCCCTTCTCTTGATATGGTTAAGAGTCATAGAACATGGAGGCTTCTCTTAGCCGTCACAAATAATGATTAATTCAAATTAAATCTGACTAACAGGAGTATTTGTCAATTTAGTTGGCTTTGACCGCTCTAATTAGGTTTTCCAGCGGCTTTGTTGTGGCCTCAGAGTGAGTGTATGTGGTCGCTGTGGTTCCACTGCTGAGGTTTCCCAAATCCACATGATATCTGTTTGCAGCAGCCCCCTCCTCCACCTTTTACCAAAAAGCCTTGTCCGCCCCACAAATCTCTGCTCAGGGAGAGGAGATCAAATGTATATGAAGGTTAAAGAGAGTTTCCATGTTTGATCTGACTCTCTGCTGCCATCTGGTGGTGACAAGCAGTCATCAGGTGCAGCTCTGATTTGTTTTTTAAAAACAGAAAACTAATTATGTAAAACAAAGGCAAGGGAATTTTATTTGTATAGCACATTTCAACAACAAGGCGACTCAAAGTGCTTCACATAAAACCATTAAAAGCATCAAAACATAATGCAGAAGAAAACAAGATTTAAAAACAATTAAGAACATTCATTAAAACATAAAAAAAGAATACAAGTTGCAGTGCAGTTTAAGAAATAAAATCCACTAGTGAGATGCAGAACATGATTAATATCCTTCAATTAAAGGCAACAGCAAACAAAGGCCACTTTAAAAGTGTATTTTAATGCATGCATTAACTTGACAGACACATACAATGTGGACCTCGACGTGAAGACGTTTGTGCACTTTGTTGAATTCAACACGCGGGGGAGCCAGAGATGGGTGCCGTCCAGTGGCTTCTGCAGCGTCAGACTTAATGGCCCCCCCGGACAGAACAAAGAGCTATCAGAGAAAACGCTCACACATGTTCCTCTCTCTCCCTGAGGGCGCGTTTAACGTCATGAACAGATGTTGTTTTGGGGGGGGATATCATGCAAAGGGGTTTGGAGAACTTCTCCTAAAAGCAGTATCCCCCAGATGATGTAGGAGGGTCTTTGGCGTTCAACTGGAAAAATATTTGTAGTTTATGGCCCCCACAATACATGACATCACTGTTCACTATCACCCTGCATAGCACTTGCCCGTCCTGAACCTGGTTTTCTAAACCTCCGCGGATAAGGCTAATAAAATTGATGCGATTGCAAATCTCACTTATTGACTTATTTTCTGTTTTAGTATTGTTTGAAGATAAAAAATAAACTCAAGAGAAGAAACCAACGGAGCTCTTTCTCTGTTCCCCATCACGCAGCCCCTAAACATTCCCACATGGCAATGAAGTCAAGCTTTACGTTGAAGAGCAGGGATCCTCTCCTGGGACCATCAGGCCCAGATAGAGTAGTTAGACCCTCCCTCAACCAGAGGACCTGAAGACCACTACTGTAGGCCGACGCATGATGAGTGAAGGGCCCTGAGCTCAGACATGTTTAAGGCCCCATCACCTCCCACATAGCCGCCAGAGACACTGACTTAACAGTTGTTTCCTCACTTTTTGTTGTGGTTGTGTATCTTTGTGGTCATTACGCACCTCTGAGGGGTTTTCTTTCTTTGTCGTCATTTTGTGATCTTTTAGTGTTTCTTTGTGGTCAGTTTTTAGTCTCGTCCTGGTTTGCGCGTGTCTCTTTGAGAGACATTTTGTGGGCTATGGCCAGGGGGGCCCTGACACTTTGGGACCCTTCAGTCGTCCATCCATGCTGCCAACATCCGTCCAGCAAAGGTTCTTTTGAGCAGGGCCCAATATATATATATATTTTTTTTAAAGCTTCTATGAAAACCACTGACACTGATTTCCAATAAATGATTCATAGTTTTCTCTGGAATCTGTTCAGCATTGTTCAAATCTAAAACCTGTCTTCTCTTCTCCTACAGCTACAACCAGGGGGCCGCTTGGCAGATCTTGTGACTCATCCTCCCCCGCCAACTGGGAGTTTCGGGATGAATATGATTGCTGTCGGTAGGTCGTTGAGCAATGGAAGAGGGTCTGGAGAGGCCTTCTCCTATGACTCAGCTGGACAGGAGTGAGCCTCCCTTTACGAAACAGTTTAACAAAACAGTGTAATTGCTGTGAAAAGAGGTTTTCAGTCTCAGCTGAGATTCCCAATAGCCATCAAGACTAATACTCCTTCATTTCCAACTAAAGAGAGCTGTTCCATTTAAAAGGAGACAGGAAAAAGGAGCAGACCAAAAGTAAAAGGGTGCAAAGGGAAGGGGTGGGGTCCATTACAACTCAAGACAAGAGAAGGATTTAGGCCGGCAACTGTATGCTAACTTCACACTGACCAGCAGAGATCCAAATCACAGGATGTGCTGTTAATAAGCGAAAGTGAAGGTTGAGGGTGAAATAGAGGAACATTTTGATTATTTCCCGTAAATTGATACAATGCAGTCAGGAACCGGCAGACAGAGGCGTCAGGGATTTAAAAGAGGAAGGGGATCCACTACTCGCGGTGTCCAGGAAGCAGAACAGGTGGTCGTCCGATAAGAACTGAGGAAAAGAGTCTTCTAGTCTGTGGCCGTCTTTGGCATGGGTCCACCTCGCACTCTGGATCTACACTCTTCCTGTCTTTTGTCGACCCCTTAGACTTGTCCACAGTCATTTAGATGTTTCCTGTTTGTTATATGGCTCCTGCATGTGTCGGGCTTTTTCAAGTTAATTGACTGACCAGCTTTGATTTGGCACAGAGAACTTTGAGAGGACTGAATATTCACAAGAGAAGGGAAGAAGCCGATCACAGTCGTTTTTGTTGATAATAGGAGCCCTGCGCGCCAAAAGAATGTAATTTAGTGAGCTTTCCTTTTCCCCATGTTTTTTTTCTCTCTTGTCTTTTCTTGCTGACGCCGCACAACGCTGGCTCGGCTTACAGATGTGCTCAGCTCGTCACATGATCACAAAGAGACTTGACATCGGACAACATCAACATATTACCCAGAAATCATCGCTGCATATCTGTATATGAGAAAAATACCATAGAAAATATATTGTTTAGATTTTTTTAATGTTTTTAAGCTTATCATTTTATCGTCATAGATTGCTACTAAAAATGAAAATAAATAATGGCGCCAATGGGTTTGCTGTTTCAAGGGTATATATATTACATATAATGGCCACGTTGTTAGTTTTGAATGCAGTTGTGAGGGATGACGTATCGGCTTGCATCTGGAACCTCTGGCTCTGGGAATCTTTCTAAGCGAGTTTGCATGAAACATTAAACATATGTACAAAATCCACAAAACATGCATGCATTCCAAAAATGACCTCTGCTCAGTTTAATAATCAAGGGAAGAATGCAAACCTTGGCAGGAGAATTGATCTTACTCAATGCCGTGGTATGTGGAGTCTTAACTCTCAGTCAGTGCACCGAGGGGCCTGCATAGAAACCAATGATTTAAAAAAAATGTTAATAGAAGACAAATGACTTTGTAACAGCACATTGAATCTGGAATTAAAGTTGTTGTTTTAATTCATTTGAGCTTCTGATAAAGTTGGGAAGTGTTTTAGATAGATAGATAGATAGATAGATAGATAGATAGATAGATAGATAGATTGATTGATTGATTGATTGATAAATAGATAGATAGATAGATAGATAGATAGATAGATAGATAGATAGATAGATACAATATATATATATATATATATATATATATATATATATATATATATATATAGAGAGAGAGAGAGAGAGAGATAGATATAGTAGATGGAAATATAGATATATAGATAGATAGATAGATAGATAGATAGATATAGTAGATGGATAGATATATAGATATATAGATAGATAGATAGATAGATATAGTAGATGGATAGATAGATAGATAGATATATAGATATATAGATTGATTGAGTGATTGATTGATAAATAGATAGATAGATACAATAGATAGATAGATAGATAGATAGATAGATAGATAGATAGATAGATAGATAGATAGATGTTATTCATCCCCAAGGGGAAACTTGTCTGTGGCTGCAGCAAGCACGTTACATAGAATACACAAAAATATTAGGTATGAAAAATACTCAATATATAAACAAAACAGAACAGCAGAGTGTATTAAATTGAAGAAAATTAAACAATAAGGAAAGTGCAAAAATGCAAAGTATATGCAGTGTATATGAAGTGTATATAAGTATATATAGTGAAAAAGAAGTATGTACAGTGACTAACTAAACAACAACAGCGGTGCAAGGGCTATTGATGTTGATGTTGATTAATTTACGGAGGATCTGGCCAGAGGTGATTTGTTATTATTAGCATTGGGAAACCAGATGAGCCGAGCCTCGGATGTTTGATTTATCATGCAGTTTTCAGAGCAGGTAAGATTAACATTACGCTGTGTGGAGGACAAAGCAATTTCTAGAAAGACCATTTAGGACTCTTGTCCATGCACCGTGACGCTGCCGTTGTTTCTCTTGCACGAAATAAAGAAAAATGGCGGCAGAAATGCCAACAGAAACTGAAGGAATCTCTGGAGACAGAGGGCCTCTGTTAGACTCATGCATTTTCCATGATCACGTTACAGTAAGCCTTGCTTCAGTGAGTAAATGGACAACACTCATATTGTTGCGTAGTGAATGTGTTATTCTCTGGTTGGGCATTAAGCACCAGCTCGGTTTTATAACTGAGGGTGAGAAAAAAAGCATCTGGGTGTTCTCTAACAGCACAAGGTCACTTTGTCCCGACAGGTGATTAGTCTCCTGACGGCTCTTTTACATTCTCACAGGTATTGCCTCTTTGTCACAGGAAAGGTTTAAAGAGCTGTCGTAAGAGTCCCTCAGATGATACTTTATGTAGTTGTTGATTTGTAATCCACTTTATTCTGTCATCAGTGATACATTAGCTTCCCTTCGGTTATTTACACATCTTGACACATTCATTTCATCTGTTTTTATCTTCCAACTGCAGTTTACACAGTGCACACACAAACAGACAAACAAACAAAAGCAAACAAATGAATGAATAACTAAATAAATGAATAGATAAATAAATGGAACAAAATAAACTCGAAATGTTTTATTTATTTTGATGTTTCATTATAGAAGTAGGCCTCCAACTGCTGGTACGACAGTTAAACATGTTATTATTGTTATTATTAGTTATATGTTGTTAGTCTGTGTAGTTTACTTGAACATCCTCATTCCTTTCACTTATTATCTCCTCTCTCACCGTTCTTGAACCCTGTCATGTCCACAAAGAGCATGTATGCCGAACCAGTTCTGTTTACCAAGAAGGAGTGAAATCACTTTGGGGGGTTTTCATGAGAATCACGTGGTTCTTTTTTCCTCTTTCTTCCTCATCTCATATTCCATCACTTCCAGTTTCCTTCGTATATTTGTAGAGAATTTCCATTCTAATGGAACTGCCCTATTTCCCCTCAGAGCAGGTTTACAGACAAAACACAATGATAACTACTTGGTATCTCCTCTGTCTAAACAACTCAAATATATTGTATTATTACCTATTATGCTTCTGAAAATGGATCAAATCTGTCTTTTCAAAAGAAACCCTTTATCGTGAGAAAAAGAATCCACTACAAGAGCTGCCATTTTTCTCACCATCAACTATTCGGTGACTCACTTGTGTAAATATCTGAGAGCAGCTAATCCGAATGAGCTGGAGAGGCAGCGGCAGCAGCCGCCGAGGCTCTCTGAGGTCTCGTGTCATTGGATATAAACGAGAACATGAAGCTGATAGTGATAGTGATCACACACTGCAGGCAAACACACGTTCAGTTCTGCTTGGCAGAACTCCTTGTTTGGTTTTCAGTTCCTCCGGCTTTGTTGCTGGGGAACAACAACCCCTTGTCAAGAGATTAAAGCTGACTATGGGAATGCATCCAGGAACAATTTATTGAGATCTGAATGTGTGTTTGGACCTCCTGACGTTAAAGTGCATGTTTTGTGAATAGGGAGGGCTTCAGCAACACGACTGGAATCTCAATGCTTGTTTTCTTAACTGAAGCTCCCTGTTTGTCTTTCGTGGCCTCCCTCTGTTGAACATCTTCCTCTATCATCCCTTTCTGCTGCCATCTAATGAACTGCTCAAACAACCTTTGACCCCAGCTGGATTAAAGACGCCCGACTGTGTGCAGCTGTGTATTCTCAGCATTCTCACTTTACCTGTTTCTAACACAAACACATTGTTCTGGCTCATCATTTCTGTGGGTCACAGGGGCTCGGGGAGGAAGGGATAAAACAACGCGCTCTGCCTCCCTTAGTTATTTATTGCTAGAGATTTGTCGACCACAAAACTCGTCAACAACTCATTATTAGCATTATTGCATCCATTGGCGCGTCAGGGTACCATTTCCCCGTATCAAGGAACTCTGCATCCTGCATATTGTGGAAAATCCCGCCGTTCCCCTGTTCTGCCATATGAAACACCTAAAAACAGGATGTGACTGCATACTGAGTGGAAATTCCACACATTAGCCTCTTAGTGAAAGTGAAAGACAACATCATGTTTACAGGAAACAAGCCAACATGTTTACTCTATTACGAAACCCTTTATATTGATACATTTGAGGATCTTAATTAGAACATATTTAATTTCTGACTCATCATTAACTGATAGTGATGAACAAATATCTGATATTGGTACAAAAACTGTGTAAAATATAAAATCCTGGTGCTGGTAGAGCTGCAAACAATCATGAATGTGTGTGTGTGTGTGTGTGGGTGTGACTCTCTGGTGACCTTAAGAAGAAGCGTGGGCATAATGAATCCCTCCAACATGAGCGCAAAACTGTTTGAGAAAAGGAACATGAGACCGTCCCCGTCATCTAATTTGTTCCTTACTCAAATGGCTTTTTTATTTTAATTTTTCATTCGCATCGTCGACCAAAATGACAACAAAAAAGACTAAATACACTGTATGACAATACATCGTCTTTCAAAGGAATTGTATCGTGATGAAACCATCAACTGAAGTATTGTAATACACAATTAAATAATCTGAATTGATATTAAGGATAACTCACTAACTACAGTTCCTGTGGTGAAATCAAACTATTGCCTTAAACTGATTACTCTGTATTTATGTGCATGCATATAAACAGAGTCAGAGCTTGTATTTTGTCTCTATAGTTTCACTTTAAAACTGTTTATGTTTGTTTTGCACTAAAGTTCTTAATTAAAGAAAACACATTTGTCTCACACGAGTGATACAAGATTTTAGCCTTATAGAAAAGCCTGACTTGAATTCCTGTCTTTTGATTCATTAAAATAGTAAAATATAATGAAATACAAACACGATTCAATGTAAATGTGCTAAAAACGTCACAACAGCAGATCCACCAGGCTATGTAACATCGGCTGACTCATGAATAGCAGAAGGAAAGAAATCCCACACAAACTCAAACCACCAGCGACTGTACAGAGAGACACAGATAGAGAGGGAGGGAGAGAGAGGAGAGGAAGAGAGAGAGAGAGAAGAGAGGGGGAGAGATACATAGAACAGAGAGGGAGGGAGAGAGAGAGAGAGAGAGAAGAGAGGGGGAGAGATACACACACAGAACAGAGGGAGAGAGAGGAGAGGGAGAGAGACATAGAACAGAGAGGGAGAGAGAGAGAGATACTTAGAAACAGAAAGAGAGAGAGAGAGAGAGAGACAGAGCGTACCTCTCAGAGTGTGTTGGCTGTATTTCTCTCTCCTACTCGGTGGTTTTACTACGGACCCGGAGGAAGAAGCCGAGCAGAGCTGGAATAAACGACAGAGGGGACGTTGTTCAAATCAAATGAGTGAAGGCACATCCTTTGTTGGACTCTTTGTGGGGTTCCTGCTCAGTGCGACAGGTAGGCCTGTATGATGTATATAATGTATATGTGTGTTTTGTTATTCGACAGAAACCTAAAGAGAAAGTCTATATGTAATATGCTGACATGTGAAAACGCTGTCTGAGCCTCTGTTTAATCAGCCAGGAGTCAGGAACAATAAAAAAGCAGCAGGTGAACAAGTTGCATGTCTCAAGAGGTGCAGTACTTTGTAACAAGCAGAGCGGAGCGCTATCAAGTGGAAAGAAAGGGACCGTTAACTCTTTGTGCATCAAGAGAAAACAAACACACAAACAAAGACGTTTCTCCAAGGTGATTAGAAAATCATGTGTTTAAATCTGAGACACTGAATGATCTGTCAATACATTTAAAGAGAACATTAAAACCCTTTGAGACCGTCAGGGGAAGAACAACAGTTTCTGTGATTAAACCAGACCCCCTAATGAATGAATGGTGTTAGGTAACAGACGTTTAAAGATCACTCACAAGATAAGCCTTTTATGTGACAGTGTTCCTCAATTTACACGCAATGTTGAAAAGACTTAAAGGAGTTTGTGGATGAACATATCTTTCACCTTAAGTGCAAATATCCCATTCTTAAAGATCTGGTGAATTATTTGATTCATTTCATCACATTGCTGGCTAAATTCCATTAACAGTTTTTCTTTTTTATTTGACGACATTCTTGGGTATTTTTGTGATATTATGTCACCAGGTCAAACGAAAAAAAATTCACATTTAATAGGTTAAATGAAATATATTAATCTGATATATTTTGTTAAAGCCATGTTTGACTGTAATTCATTGTTTTCTTTCATTTAAGTTGTTTAAAATGAATGGGAACAAAGTAGTTCATTCCTTTTGGCTTCTTGTGTATACATTGTACTTTCAGCTCCGTCTCTATTTTGGTGAGTGATAAACACTCATTAGTCCGCCTTTGTCTTACAATGAACACAGACCCAACATAACAGAGGTGGCATGGAGTTTAATTAAATAAACAATCTTTCCTCCACCAATGACACCAAAGAAACACAATGTCTGTCTCCAACCTGCGCCAACAAACTGAGACATTTAGACTCTCTGATGGTCGGGACATTTTTTATTTGCTGACAAAGGAAGGGCAAGGACAGGCCAGTTGACCATGACACTACAGAAACACATACACGTTATATTTAAAAGCAATCCAGCCTCCATGACTCTTTGACACATGCACTGAAAACCATGGATAGATGACTTAGGTTACCAGGCACAGACCCAAGGTCCCAAAGTGTCAGGGGCCCCTGGGCCTTCACTTGCAAAACGTCACTCAAAGACACATGTACCAACCAGGAAGAGCCTCAAATAGACCACACAGAAAAGTAAAAGGACTACAACGAGACACAAAAAGACTACAAAGAGACATAAAACAGCAGCAAAAAGACTTACAGAGACTCAAAACTACTATGAGATGAGGCAAAACAACCCTCAAAGAGACATACAATTACGACAAATAGACACAGAGCAACTACACAGAGACACAAAACACAGAGGCAAAAAATAACTACATAGACAAAACAACTATAAAGAGAAGCCAAACTACCTCACAGAGACACAACATTACTAAAAAGAGACAAAAACAACATCCAAAACACCTATACACCAACACCTGTACAGTCTGTGTATCTTGCTCCTTTGTCTGTTTTAATTACCTTACTGGAGATACACACATCCTCCCATTTGTATGACATCTTATGAAAAGTTATTATTAATTTGCCTGCAAATGAAACCCAATGAAACCTATGCCAATACGAACTATGTCACATCCCCCATGCTGCAGGTGTGCATGCCTCCTGTCCCATTGAGCTGAGCCCCCGCAGGGTCGTGGTGCGATATGGAGACTCGGTCTCAGTGAACTGCAGCACGTCGGAGAGCCAGAATGGAGGAATGGGCTGGGAGGTGTCCGAAGGAGGCACGGGTCTAGTGGAGGTCAACCATCTGACCTGGACCGTGGCGAACCTCACCGACTGGACTATCGCTCCCATGTGCTTCATCAACCTGTTCTTGGGCGGGCAGTGCACCCAGAGCCCAACAGTTGTACTATACAGTAAGTCCTGCTCATTTTGCAGAGGATCGGAATGATCCGACCGTGTCTGATAACCTCCTCTTTTTCTCCAGGGTTCCCAGAAAACATCGGTATCAGCTCCGGCAACAGATCAGGTCGTGTGCTGGATGAAGGGAAGGAATATCGCTTCACCTGTGACATCCCCAATATAGCTCCTGTTCAAAACCTCACTGTTATGTGGTACAAAGGAGATGCAATGGTCTTTAGAGAGACTTCTGACAATCCCAGTAGGAAACCAGTGGATCACTCATCTGTGTTGAGGGTCACACCGACCAGAAAAGACCACGGAGTCACGTTCAGATGCGAGGCACATCTGGACCTGTCGCCAGAAGGACCTCAATTTATTGCATTTTCACAAGAGTTTAACATCACAGTTCACTGTAAGTATATCACGTGTGTACTCACCAGTCTGAAATGTACCCAAAGGCATTTCAAATGGTACATTTTAATGTCTGTAATGTTGGAGTTTAAATGTACATTTTTTTAATGCAGTTTTCACTCGCGCTGCAATGCAATGCAACTGTTTCTAAATAAATAGCAATAATAATAATTATAATAATATTAATAATAATAGACTTTACAGGGATATAATTAACTAATTATGGAAAATATAAAGATAATAAGATAAAACGATAAGATGAAATAGAAATAATTAATAATGAAAGTAATGGTTAGTTGCAGCCCTGATTTTCACTTTCCATGTTTTCCACGTGGTGCATCAGTAAATTATCAGCCTCATTTACAGCTGCTTAATAAAATGAATACAAATAAATAGTAGTATGAATTGCTGCTGTGTTTGCTTCTGTTTAGTTGGACCAGATTCACAATGTTTTTCATTGGATACACTGGAGTTACTGGAAGGAAAAACATTGGAGAATGGATGCCATGTGACGGGACGTCCCAGCCCCTCAGTCCGGTGGCTGAAAGCCGGCCGGCCCACCGACCCAACCGTCCCTCTGAGCAGAATGGATGCAGGCCAGTACACCGTTGAAGCCGAGGGCGCCAAGGGCGCCGCCTTAATCCGGAAGGAACTGCTGGTTCGTGTATTGTGTGAGTGTCACATCAACACAAACAAGAGCATGAGGATATTTTAGTTTTGCACAGACTTATAACCTTGTTTTTTTTTAGTATTTGTATGCGCAAACAGAGCGTGGGCATATTAGGATGATACAGCAATTATTATGTATGGTGCAAGAAGTAATGAGAGCTTGATGCAAAACTACAAAATAAAAAAAGTAAAATTCATGCTTACAAGCAGAGTTAAAATTTCCCATTTGTACCCATTGCTCCTTGTATCAAACCCCAGTAATCCTTTTGCAAAATGTTATTTTATTATATTTTTTGATTATTATAATGTATCCATTAATGTGTAAGTATAGTTTTTGGAGCTGATTTGAACACCTTTACATACTGTTGAGTAGTTTAATCTATACAGATTAGCAAACTCAGCAAGTATACAGTTTAACAAACTCACAGTTCGGTTTGTGTTGCACAGCCATTTACAATGTGTTTGAACTCCTAAACATATTAATAGATTGATAGTTCATTCATTATATTTCAATATTATATGAAGCCATAACACTGATTATATATGAAATAAGGCTGGCTACTTAGTCATCAACTGGTCATATATATGTTCAGATAATGGCCTCTTCTATTTATCTGGCACCTATGAAATAATAAGCAGGGCTGTATTTAATAGTGATGCAATTGTTCAACAAGCCCACAGTTCAGTTTGTATGTCAATGAACAGTTCAGTTTTTAATAAAAATACATGACCTTACATAAGTAGATCATATGTTTTGTTTATACATTCTTAAAGTACTAGTAAAAGCTGTAAAGCACTATAAAATATCATGAAATAGTGTACGTATTGTTATTTATTGCTGCTCCAGTAAGTCTAAAGTACAGAGTGTTTTTGTGTTCCTGCTCTCAGATGGACCAGAGTTAAAATGCCCAGACACTTACACAGCAGTGGAGGACGCTCCTCACAACCTCTCCTGCAATGTGATGGGATATCCGAAACCTGAGATCACCTGGTACAAAGATGGCGAGGAGGTGGAACTTCCAGAGAACCTCACAAGAGGCGACACAGGGCAGTACCTGATCACGGCCTCAAGCGTTCTGTCAAGCGTCAACCACACAGTGGACATCAATGTCATATGTGGGTTATTTTAATCCTTAATATCTATTATTAGCATGAGTCATCTGCATTTTTTTTCTCTCTGACGTGTTTTAATTCGTGTCTCTAGACCCACCGTCACAGATAGTTGAGCTTGAGGACTCTGAAGTTCACGTTGGTTCTACCGTGTGGCTGAAGTGCTCCTCCACGGGGAACCCACGACCACAATACTCATGGGATTATTACCAGGCCGCCAATGTGATGGTGGAAAATGAAGATGGAGTGTCCCGTCTGCACATCCACAACGCCACCGCATACAACATGGGCTCCTACACATGTCACGCCTCGAACGACGGAGGAAATGTCTCGAAAACAGCCAGAGTCACAGTGAAAGGTAGGCACTCATTTAAAGAGCTTGTAGTCATTACAACATTATGTCCAACTAGAGAGATGCAGTGCTGGTGATTGATGTTAAAATATGAGAGTATGCGGGATGCAAGTACATTTTAAAATGACCTGACTTCTATCACTCACTCATATTACTTAATGTCATCACTGCATAATTACAATTTCCCCTCTGTGGGGATAAAAGTGGGGGGAACAAATTGCCACAGATTGCCCTGCCACCAGAGGGGGCTCCTGTAATAATATTATGGGGGAATGATATGCCTCCCTCTGTCTGTCAATATTTTGAACATGTAACATGTAACAGGTAATAACAAAACAATAACAATAAACAGTCACAAGAGAGACAAGGCCCCTTCCTCATACCTGTACCGCTCAATTATTTTTGTGGAAATTTTCTTTCATGGATTTATGTCAGTACTTTGCATAATTTCCATAGCTTCACATCACAAATTGATATATATGCTCTTTATAGAAGACAATGGTTCTTTTAGATATAGTCCTCTTAAGTTATAACCCTTCTACGGCCTATGTCTGAGAAAAGGTTTGTATGTTGTCAGGAAGTACATAACTTATATATATATATATATATATAAACAAATACGGGTTATAGCTTCATATAACGGGCCCTGGCCTAAATTCTGACTTGAGTCCAACTGGCCCACCGACAGGCCCATTTATAGGCCCAGTGGGTGTGAGTGCTGGCCGGACCGTTGTGTGTGTGTGTCTGGGGGGGAGGGCCGTTTCCTCCCCGGTGATGCAGAGGTCTGGCTGGGAGCTGAGCTGTGTGTGCAGCCGTAGCTTAGCTTAGCCTTCCCTCAAAAAGTCAACAAGTCGTCCCATGAAGCCGAGGAGAGGAAGGAAGGAAGCAGGAGGAACCTCAGAGGCGCTCGGCGGGACAGAAGAAGGTCGACAGCTGCCGCCGGGACCAACTTTACGCTTCTTCAATGGACGTGTTGAACTCTCTGCGTCTGCTTTCAGTCCTTTTGACTTTCCAGCTGCTGTCGCTTTCCAGCGGGACAGCACCGAGTAAGTTGAGAGGCTCCGTGTTTTCTTTTGTGTGCGACTGAAAAATGGCTCGTTTGGGCTCACAGACCGAGGAGGGACAAAGGTCTGTTTACGTCGCGTGCTGAGTGATGATGAGGAGCAGAGTTAAAGTGAAGTTTATTCAAGTTAAGAGGAAGTTCAGAGTGCGTTGCGCTACAAGTGCGTTGAATGGACACACGTGTGGAAAATATGTCTCTGCTGGTCTGATGATTGATTAGTCAGCGTTGTGTCTAATCTAATCTAATGGTTTAAGCCTCCTCACATCCTGAGTGTATTCTGGTTTTCTGATAGAAATAGGAGCCCATCTTTACAAGTGTAGGGTTACTGTGGGTTGGGAATGGACTTTGTGGAATGTGACTCATTCAACTAATATTTCGATATGACAGTTAAAGTCCAGCACAAAGAATGGTGGGCAGCAAGTGCAGACTTTCCTAAGGGAGGGGTGTATCCTTCCTGAGGCTTTTCCTGTTGCCTTCCTGAGACGCAGCTTTTGTTCGCCAGTTCACTCCAGCGCCCACTGGACGAGGAAATGTTGTGTTAAGATCACGTGTGTCGTCTGTGACTGTGCTAACATTTCTGCCCCACTGTCTCCGTTCCTCAGGTGCCAGCCGCGAATGCCCCATCGAGATAACTCCAGACAGGATGGTGGTGCAATACCAAAGCAGAGGCCAGCGCCAAGCGATATGCACACCGACAACCGCCAGCTCCACACATCCCAAGGAAATGCACTGGCAGGTTGTGCAGGGCGCCAAAACTGAGGGCAAAAGTTGGCTTGCTGACACCGAAAAGGACTGGGACCCCAAGCCTGTTTGCACAGCGACGTTTAACGTGATCGGAACATGCCAGAAACCTCTACACTTCACCCTCTACAGTATGCGTTTCTCACTTTTACACTCTCACCGTTAATCATGTGCTTCTCAGTTTTCGGAACTATCCTGATGATTCTCCTCCCATCTCTTCAGAAACACCAGACAGCGTCTCCATCCGTCCCGTGGTGGACTCGAGCTCGGTGGTGGAGCAGAGGGAGTTCCAGCTGCAGTGCGACATCACCAGCGTTGCTCCTGCGGCAAACGTGGCCGTGCGTTGGTACCGAGGGAATGAAACCTTCGAGCCGCTCAGCAGAGGTGAGGGATTCTTCTTCTTCTTCTTCTTCGCACCAGGTCTACCTCGTCTGTGAGGCCGAGGACATCGACCGGTGCTCAAAGCAATACAGCAGCATCAGACATGAAACAAGTATCCGGCATCCAATAAAAGGAACACTTAAGGAAAACAAAATTGGGCCACAAAGTGCATTCGTTGAGATGATAAACTGTAGATAAGTTCATGTAAAGTGTGAACATTCAAAGTTAACATGAATTGTGACCCTATTGAAGCAACGCAATAGACCTTGTCTATAAATCTTGAGAAGAGTGAACCATTAAAAATCATGTTTAGTTTCGGGACAAGAAGTGCATCATGATAAAAACTAGAAGGGCACTCTGAGAGCTCAGCAGACCTCCGCCAAGGCCAAATGACCTTTCTCACAATAATAATTAACCATTTTAAGTGTCTATCTGACCTGTGATTCGTCTCCGTTCCAGAACATAACGAGCTCTTCCTTCTCCCAAGCTTCACTCTCCTCCTTGTTTCATTAAATTGGGCCTGCAGTTTTTCTGTAATCTTGCTGAAAAACAAACAAACCGATCCAAAAATAAAACGTCCTTGGCGGAGGTAAATAAAGAAACGTTCCTTGTCTCATGTTTATACACATCGGGGTGTAAATGTAAAATCCAACATTGGGCAGTGTGAATCAAAGAGAGACACTAAAGGTCAATAGGTTAAACATTTTAACTTGAATAGATAGCACCGTGCATCTTCCACAGGTGATTATTTGCATTAAGACAATACGTCTTCTAATATGGTATGTTTTAAATATGCAAATGAGGCATTACCTAAACGTTAACTTTTGGTGAATTGAGGAGAAATCTACAGATGCGAATAGACGAAAGACTAAAATATACCTAAATGTTTCCTTTCCATTAGTCTGACGTAAGAAAAAATATCCCAACATTTCAAAATTGATCGGTGCGATAGTGTCTCCTCTTAAGTGCGATCTACTTTATGTCTTTTTCTTACAGGCTCGCTGCGAGTGACCGGCTGCCAGCCTGAGAACGACTCAGCCTGCGACCCGAGAGCCGTCCGGACTCCGCTGAACGTGTCGTCCACCATCAGCATCACCCTGAACAGGATGGACAACGGAGCGGAGTTCAGATGTGAGGCTCAGCTGGACCTCGGTCCCGAGGGACCGCAGCCTCCTCCGAACATGATGTCCGGTCCTTTCAACGTCACCGTCTACTGTGAGATCACACTTCCATCCGCTGCTCAGTATATCGTGAAGATAAGCGATGAACCATTTTAAAAGCAGCACTTGTTCTGCTTTATTTCTCAACAGATAAGCCCACGATTAATACCACAAAGCTTCCAAAGACGATCCCCGTGTTCAATGGGTATCCGGAGGAGCTGGTCTGTGAAGCCGACGGCCATCCGCCTCCGAAGATCCAGTGGCTCTACAGCGTGGACCTCGCTCCCCGCCTGTCCGGAGACATGCTCATCGTGTCCGAGCCCGGCGTCTACAACTGCAGCGCCAGCAATCAGGTGGACTCCATCTACCATGAGGTCAATGTGATTTTAAAAGGTATGTAAAAATGGTGGTGACAACATTTCTTATTGTTGAAGCCTTTATACAAACGGTATAAGACATTTCAAGGGTTTCTGTTGCTCAAAACTTTATTTAACTTTGCATCTGCAAAGTATAGATACAATTGTGCTCTGGGCAGCCTAAATGTATTTATTCAGTAGAAAGGGAATACTTTACCCAAAGAATAACCATTTGTTCATTAATTACTGACCGTGTGTTACCTTTTTAATTCTTGAAGAAAACTCGTCTTCTTTGAAAACAGAGAAAAGTCTTGATGAATTAAAATAAGTGGGGGTCTCACACAACTCTACCTTTTTATAATCCAGGTGTCTTTTAACTCGTCGTATGCGCACTACTTCACAAACATGCGTCTTTACTCCTTTTAATCCTCACTATTTAAAACGCGAGCAGACGGGAGCGTTGCTGTTTTCAGCAAAGATGGCTCTGCTTTTGTTTGTTCAAAGCGGCCCCTAGTTACTTCAATTCATGAAGACTTTTCCCTGTTTTTTGATTCTGCGAGGAAAAACAAAATGTTCTTCAAGAATTCCCGGTGACACGGGGTGAATAGTCGATGTTCAAATGTTCATTTTATGGGTGAAGACAAACCGCTGCGAGGAGGCTTCTCTCCGTCGTATCAGGGAATCTCATAGTGGCGGCGTGTGATTTCTTTGAGCCGCTTGCGTACAAAGACAGAAACAAAAAGGCAGAAGGCCGCTGGAATGGTTGGATTTTTCGGTAAGTTTTGTTGAAAAAGCTTTTTTTCTTTTCTTCTGTTGTCAGTTGTTTTAATAACCTCTTATTAAAGGCTTCCATGTTTTCATGATACAAATACAATCATCCTTCATCTGACTGTCTGTAAGTCATACGTTAAAATTATAAGGAGGTCGTTAGAAACGTTTTCATGGTTTTCTTTTTGTTTTCTGCATCCAAATAGTAAAGTGCATCCTCCATTCTAAAAAAATTTAAAATAGAATTTCATGACTGAAAGTTTCCATAAATGTAATCAAGCATGACTTTTGTATTTACACCCACTTCATTGCGACATTGTTAAACATTAACATGTTGCCTGTGTTGATTTCTTGACAGAGGACTACCTTCCCCTCATAGCTGGATTTGTGGCTGCCACAGTCATTGTCATCTCCATCATCTTCCTCTTCATCTTCTCGATCTACTACAAGAACACCAAGATGCGCCGTTACAGTCTTAAAAACCCCAAAGTCGAGACCCCCAGTAGCAACGTGGCCCACAACGGCTGGGACATGCAGTTCCCTATGACCAAACTGTCTTAGCAGGACGGGACGGATTGCTGACCACTCTGAATGAGCTGCATCTCTGACATCCTCGCATCCATCGTCCCACAAGCAAAATAGTATTTTACCCTTCATGGAATAATGTTATTATGTGCATGAGGAAAACCTGGCTTGAGATGTACCATTTTATATTTACTACTGGATTTTACCTGTTTTCACTGGACAAAAAAGAAGAAGAATAGGAGGAGGAGGGACTTAAACGTTGTCTCTGAAATGTCAGAGAAACGGTTTAATATTTTTTTAATGAGCACAAAGACAATAGAGCGCTGCAAGTTCGATGAGTTGTCATTTTTGCATTTCCAGTTCTCATCTTGTAGTCACAATCATAAGGTATTTTTATGCTTTGTTTTTGCGTTATACAATTTCTCAGTAAATACCACTCTAGGGAATTTTGAGGCTTTTACACGTCATAAAAAAATGCAGTTGCTAACAAGTAGCTGAAGTAAATGAGACGACTAAACGTCATCACGGGAACACGAGTCCTCCTTTAGCTCCGTGGCGGTGACGGGAAGTCATGTGACCGTGGTGTAGTTATAGCCTAACGTTAGCTTTTTACTTCTGCCGATTGAATTCACGCTTCAAAAGTGGCGTTCATCTGTGAAGATTATTTTACTGAACAAACCATGAAAGGATCATAAAAGTCTGTTTGCCACGAATTACATTTTTCTGCAATAATGGAAATGGAATGGAAAAACTGTCATTGGCTTTTTGTCGATGGAACCAGTGTGATGCTAACTTCCTGTTGGCCGACACAAATGTGTCATCCCTGCAGCCCTCTATTTAATATGAATGTTTTTTATTATGCCGCCTTAATATTCACTCAGATCTCTGTATTTCATTATTTTCACGCAGCGAACATGATTACATCATGCATATCAGAGGTGGTGACCCTGAAACTGCTCTGGTTTTAGCAGTCACACTAACGTGAAGTGCGCCCGGCCTCTCCGAAGGTGTGACATTGAATCTGTGAAAAAGGAGACCGGCTCTGCTCAATCTGTGGACACGGTTACTTTGGCCTACTTTTCGCTGAGCCCTTCCCTATTCGTTGCACTTCTTTCTGGGTGTGTAGCACCGGTGCTTTGGTGCGGCCTTATGGGACGAATGGTCTCGTCCCACAGTTGTCTGCTTTTGTATGAAGGCCTTTCAGAACTCTGTATTCAGGAGGAAAGTCTATGTAAATGCAAAAGATTATTTATTTCACGAGAAACGGCAAAGATGGAACATTGTGGTGTTAAATGGACTGCAGACAGGTTGTAAACATTGCAAGTGTTGGACGAGTGAGGTTGAGTTTAAGTCCTATCCAGAATGTTGGGAAACATGAAGACATTGTAACACATTTGTGAATACAGCTGTAAATATTTGAGACTGATATAAAACTGTATTTTAATATTAAAAAAAAGTGGCTTTTCAAACTAATTGATTTGTTGTTTTTTTAACCTTACAGCAGGCCTGAATATATCTGATGTGCATAAATGTTAGATACGATATATAAGACTTTTTAAACAATAATAATGCTTATATCAAAAACTTCTTGCCTGGTAAATCCACATCAAAGCACAGACCTGTGATGAAGCACAGCATTTAAATGTATTTATTTAAAGATGTTTTTTAAATGTATATGTGTTGACTTTTGCAGTAAATTGCCTGCATTTGTATTTCCTCTTAGTATATCGTGCTTATTGTATTCACCAACATCATCAATGCAATAACTCTGAAAGATCAAAGATGTCTGCTGGAAAGGAATCATAGACAAATCGGAGCAAGTCCTAAAACAATGGGTCTGTTGGGCAATTTGGTCTAACACAAGGGACCAGTCGTCCCATTCCTTGTGTTTTGGTGGTCCTCCTCCTCGGGAGGGTGCTGTTAACCGCAACCAGCAGCTTGTTGGCATGACGTATGCTGCGTTCCGTGGGCGTCGGAAATACCGCAATTACTCAATAACTTATTTCTTCTTGGGAAAGGGAGGAGTTGATACTTGAGTTGCTGACTTTCTACGCGTGGAGAGGAGGAATGCCCCGTGATACCCGGTTTCTGAACGGGAACCGATAAGACAGTACTAAATACCTGGAGTATCGATAAGGTCTGGCGTTAATGCTTCTGCTCTCGGTACTTTATAAGTTACAGCTGCTCTTTGTCTTTGCACGAGGGGCGGAGTCTGACACACGCACGCACACACATGCACGCACACACACACACGCACATGCTGACTGCGGCTCAGTACAGGGTGAGAAACGCATCACGGCAGAGAGAACACAAGTGGCTACATTGTACTTCAGTAGAGGTTGAGGACTCTCTTTGTATCAAATTCAATAAAACCCTCAAACTTAAGAGAGGAAACATCAACAATGCTTTAAAAACATTTGGAGAAATCGCTGGATTTAAATGTGCAGTTGAGTTGTTTAATACATAGTTATTATTAATAAAGGGAGCAGCTGTGTTGTAATACCTTAGTGGTATAACTTATAACAACACAGACTAGCAGCTTCTTTAGTTTATGATAATAACAATAGTTACAACAGTTCTGCTGTTCAATAAATACCTTTTTGTTTAATCGTGTTGATTATTTTTGAATGAATTGTCTTTTTTTACCCCCCCCCCCCCCCCAATGGGGAGTACAGGAATCGTCTTTTCCAGCGTATTTTACTATGATGAGCGAACTGTCCCTCCCCCTCCCCGCGCCGCATGTTTACTTCCGACCCACATCCTCCAGAGCCACGAGTTTACGAGGAGCACGTTAACGCATCACCAGAGTTACAGTTACAGTCGGGACTTTCTCGGTCTTCAGGTGAAAGCAAAAGTAGCCGCGACGGAGACTGGAGTTTGTCAGCCGGACCATTTGTTTTTATTTTTCTTAAAGTCGTAAAGGTGTTTCTTGTCGGCACACCGTCCACATCATGAGGTGGTTCTTCATATTGAGCAGCGTTGTCGCGTGTGCAGGTAACTATTTCCTGTGGTGTCTGCTTTTCTTTTTCTTTCTTTACACGTGAAGTCACATTAATGGCTCTCCGCAGTCTGAACTCCTCCGCTGGCCTACGCCCTTTTTGGGATTCATGTTGCTCAGCGCTGATGGTTATCGCTCTGTTCTGATCACTGGCCGGGATCGAAATGTACCCATGTTCTCGTCATTTCAAAGTGTTTGGACACTCGTCTAGTCGGCTAAATCATAATCACAGAGAGCAACACAAGACATGGATTTATAATAAACAAGAACACATATTGGATTGTTATGAATGATCTTCATGCACAAGGCAGAACAACGTCCTAACATACAGGTTTACAGTTAAACAACAGCATACATTTAGCCATAGTTTTATATTTCTATTAATATGTGTCATAACTGAGCTGCTGCTGTAACGCAGTCAAAGTGTCCCAGGAGCCGTTACCGGGTCAAAACCCAATCCAATCCAACAATGATGTGTACAACTCTGTTTTGAACCAGCTTGTTGTGCGTCCGCTGTAACACACTCTGTGCTTCCAGGTCAGGCTGTGGACTGGGCCTGTCCGGTCCAGTTGAACCCTCCGAGGGCCGTGGTGATGTTCGGTGAGTCCTTCTCGCTCAACTGCAGCTCACCATCGGACCAGATCGGGTCAATGGGCTTGGAGTCGATCTACGGCAGCTCAATGGGTTCATCTGGCAACTCTTCTGTTGCCTTAGAAGTAGAGTCTGTGAGAGACTGGCGGTTCGGACCGATCTGCTTCCTTAATCACCTCACTTATGGTCAGTGTTCACGATCCCTCCCAGTCACCGTGTACAGTAAGTATCCTTGACCTTGATCACGCACACCTCCTGCTAGATTGTGATCGGTCGACCCCTCTGATGTTGGACTTTATTGTGTGTGCAGAATTGCCGGACACGATGTCCATCTCTTGGCCGAGTCTAAAGGGCCCTCTAGTCGAGGGTGAAAGGTACAGCATCCAGTGTGACATTGTTAATATCGCACCAGTAAGAAACCTCTCTGTGCACTGGTACAAAGGAGATGTGATCCGCCACACGGAGGCTACGATGCTCTACACGGAGACGTTCGACGGGTCCAGTCGAACTCCAGTCAACGTGACGTCTGTCTTCAATCTGACGGCCAAAAGAGGGGACGATGAATCACAAATCTGGTGTGAAGCACAGCTGAACTTCTGGAGACCAGTACCCACGATGGGGACGAAGTCACTTGACGTGATCGTCCTGTGTACGTTTTTAATGCCATGAGAATGAGAATATCGGGCGTGTTTCACCTTTCTCTGACTGCATTTGAATTATTCTTTGTTTGTTATCTTCTAATTTCCTCAGACTCACCAGCCTTCGCGGAGCCCGAAAATGAGACGCTAGAGCTCTCGGCTGGCAGCGAATTGATTCTAAATTGCGCCGCTGCAGGAAAACCAACGCCGGTGTACAGCTGGCGCTCCCCACACTCCATACAACGGACCAATCAACACGAGAATCAATCCGTGTTGACCCCGTCCATTCAGCTTCCAGGAACCTATGAGTGCACAGCGTCCAACAGCCAGGGCTCCAAGACCAAATATTTCACCGTCACCGAAGCTACAAGTAAGACATTGTTGTGAAAGTCATCCTCGTCTTGTTCGGCCGTGTTGATTATTCTGTAACTCCTCCATTCTATCGTTTCCCCATCAGGTAGTCACCCCGGAACCACTGCTGGGATTTTAATGGCTGTGTTCCTAGTTGTAATCGTTATTTTGGGATGTGTGGTTTATCACAAACAGAGCCGCTCTGAGCAGGTGAGCTGAGAGAAAGAGAGAAAGAGAGAAAGTAACAGAAACTCTCCCTTCCTCCCGCAGGGAATCGCACAACCGTTGCAGCCTTGGTTGGAGTAGGTGTGCTCCTGGCAGTCGGGATCCTCATTGTCGGTGTTCTTGCGTTGACACCTGAAGGCACATTTTCTTTCAGCAAAGGCGGCTATATCAAAGGACGGCCCGCCGCATCGGTACCCATATGAGGCTGGCTTTTTTTAAATTCAATTTTGCATGGCTTTACAGTGAAATTTATTTGTATTTTGGTGCTTTGATGAACATCTCAGAATCTTGTCTTTTACAAGCCTGGAGGCATTGTCTGTTCTGCATGGACTTCTGCTCATGTTTGGCTCATTTCCCAATAATCAATATTGTTATATTAACAAACGGTACTTTTTAAATTCTCTCAAGAAATCGGGTTATGCAGGTGATCGGAGAACACTTTTACATTCACTGACCTGGCGACTGTAAATCTGTTTACGCGTGCAGCAGGTCAGTAATCAGATTACTCCCTGACCCCGAACTTTATTGTGGAAGTGTAGTAGACCTTATTCAGACCTCAAGAAGGATACGTTGTGTGAGTGTTTAGCCTGACTTTGGATGGAATTGTTTTTGTATATACATCTGTCAACCTGGTCTCTTACAAAGTAAATTGCAATCGCAATTACGTTTTTGACGGAGACGTATTTTATCCCTATCGCAGTTTGAAACAGTTTAAAACCTGTAGTTAATGGAAGGAAATTGAAGGAAAAAAACTAGACAACACTACTTGGTTAGGTTTAGTAAAAAACATTATGGTTTGGCTTAAAATTAAATTTGAAATATAACAAAACAAAAACTCAACAAAGGTTGTTTGACACATACACAACTTCGGACTTCCACTGACTCATTTGAAACTTAATTGTGATTCGTCAAAAGCAAACGTACAGTTATCAGTTTTCCTTCAGGCGTATTTCACAATGCAGTTTGGTGGTATGTAACGTAACATTTACATGTCGTTACCTCTCCTCCCTCTGCTCTGCGGTCACATTACATTACATTTCATTTAGCTGACGCTTTTATCCAAAGCGACTTACAGTAAGTGCAATTCCACCATGAGTACAAACTCAGAACAACAAGAATCAAGAAAAGTACAATTTCTTCAATAAAGTTAAACTACAAAGTGCTATCAGTAAGTGCCATCTAAGTGCTACTACGGTGCTACCTTCCTTATTCAAGGTGTAGTCGGTCACAGCGATGTGACCGCACCAAAGGGACGAGATGAGGATGCGATTTGAAAATGGAAAACCAAATATTTTTCTAAGGAGTTAGCATAGACTGTAGAGACAAAAACAAAGCTCAAGGAATAATACATATTGGATTTAAAGCCATAATAGGTCAGGCCCAGTGGGTTCGTTAGTTCTTCTGCCCCCAAGTGGCCAAAAAGTGAATGTTTTGTGTGTCTTTGGTCAGTTAACGGCTGCGCTCTATTTTTTATTACTTAAACAACTGTCTGATGATTGATGATGACAGACATTGGTGCCTTGTTGCTTGCATTATAATCTTGTTACTTATCATTTTCTCATTCTGCAAAGCCACAAAAGGCCACATTTTTAAGTGAAACTTAAGTTTTTAAATCCACTCAGGTATGATTACATTTTTCACAACATACTTTCCAGACACTACGATACAGCGACAGGAATTACTTGAGTGCTTTGAACACTGCAACGGGGTACGATGTTGATGCTAGTTTTTATTATTTGTTACGTTTTGCTCAATTGATGTTCTGTACAAATTTCACCAGATTATTTTTTATAATATGCACTGGTACAGTTTTGGAATGTTGAATATCTTTTTGCACTGAAACAACTGACCATGTGACCATTCTGTGTTGTGCCTACAATTTCATATCAGTTTGGTCATAATGAAAATGACTGAATGTGAGCCACTAAATCATGTGTCTGATGTACCAGTATAAAAAGTGCACAATGCTGATTTCCATTTGTAAACCTGTGTTATTGTGAAAGTAGAATTAAGTGTAGACACTACAGATAAAAAACATTTTTCTTCAAGACTTTTGAGCTGTTTTGCTTCCTTCACATGTCTTCTTTCAGACTAGTAGAAAGATAACATCCAAAATACACATTAAGCTGTTTATTTGACTACTTTGTTTATTTGCATCTGCAGAATTCTCCTAAATTCACCATATTACCATTAGATAAAGCCTCATCAACATATTAAAACTAACGTTTCAGATAACATGCAAAACAAACAATAACTGTCTTAATGTCAGCAATAAAGTGTAGAAGTTTCATGGTGATATCTATTAGTTTACTTCTAATACTTCTAATTTACTTAATGCATTTGTTCATAAATCATTTATAGCCTGATTTATACAACATGTTATTTTTAAAACATGGAGAAAATAGATTTGTTTTAATGGTTCTTGATTGTATTTTATGGTTTATGGAGTGATACAAAGAGATACCAAATAATCAAAGTTTTATGGTGATATCTAACTCTATATCAGATATCTGCTCTGACCTCAAGTGTCTCCCTTTAATTGAGAACGTGTTTTAAAGATAATACATCCTTTAAGTGTTAATGCATTTTCTGCATGCACTTGTTAAATTAAGTCAACTTCTCTGTCAGTGATCATCCTCAAACAGAATACTGATGGAGGCGGTCAAACCAGCGTCTTTCATTCATGTTTCACTGCCACCTTTTGTCAACCTCTTGGACCTCTCTCTCTTTCTCTCTCCCTCCCTCTCTCTCCCTCTTTCAACCTGCCTTACATTACACCGTGCTGAGGCTGCCATACTAATTAGTCGTGCACAGAGTGAATGTAAAGGAGAGCATTTGTTATCCTGCCTTCCGGTGCCAATAAGCCTTTTTCCCCATCCTGAACTCATGTTCTTTAGGTCTAGTCCGTCATTCCCACTGAAGCTTTTGCCAGAAAGCGCTGTTTGTGTATGCTCAGACTGCGTTGCCATAACAACCTGGCAGAGTGGATATTGCTCAATTGGTCATGGAGTTTAAAAAAAAAGTAATTTTTTATCATAGAGCTTCACATATGTCGTGTTGAAGAGAGAGAGTGATATCTTGGAGCATGGATCTGTGCATTTAGATTCCTCAGCTGTGCTCTCCATGAATACACCCCCCCCCCAAAGAAATGACTGAAGCGTCCGATTACCGAGTCCCTCTGCGGTCAGAGCGGATACGCTGTGTAGCATTCTGGTCACAGTGTGAGACGTACAAGCTACATGCTGCACCAACACTCCTCCTGCTGGGACTTCCCAAAGAGCTCAGCAGCAACAGGAGACGAGCATGCAGCAGAACCCAAAGCAGGCTTTTGTCCACAGATGAGACAACGACACAGCAGGTTATAAAAGATGGTCACACCCAGAGCTGGACGAGTAGTGCAAAAGAGAAACCGTCGACTCAATATGATAATATAATGAAGACCAGATGTATATTTGGACTACAGAGTTTGACTGGGACTTGCTTTGAATTCTGCACACGGGAGAAGTTGCTGAAAAGGGTTTATTTGAACCCAAATCAGGATCTTTTCCTGAACCTAAAGGCCTAAACCTCAGAGGATTCATGGCCCTGTATGCAAACTTCTGCCATGTGCATAAATGGTCGGACATCTCAATTATTAGAGATGCATTGGAGATGTAGTTCAACAATCCATTTGGTTAATTTAAGCACATTTTGTTCCGCTTAGATACTGAAAATAGAAAATGTATTAGTCTTACATCCTAAGCACAACATTATTAGCCTGTGATTTGCTGCTAAAATGCGGATAAGATCAGAGCAGTGCAAAGGATCTGGCTGTGGTTTTCAGAGGCCTGCCACCTGTTAGATTTCCCTCTCTCTCTCCCTCTCTCCCTCTCCCTCCCTCCCGCCCTCCCTCTCTCTCCCCCCCCCCACCCGAAGTCAGCTGAGATGAAGGGGGCCCTTTTGTTCCAACATAGTTCCCTGCAGAGTTGCCAAGCTTGTTCAAGTTGGAATTTCCTCTCTCTCTCTCCTCCATCGACGGCTCAGTGCAGAGGATAACATGGGAAACAACTTTCTCAAATGGATCCTGACGCTTTGCATGTTTTACTTAGGTAAGATGTATTTGTTTCTCTCACTTAGATTATGAGAAGTGCTTGTGAAAAAAATGTGGTGTAGCAGGCAAACTGTGACCTTTAGTCGGGGATAATATATGAATATGAGAACGACCATCAGAGACAATAATGAGGTCAGGTTTTGGTTTATTTTTCCTTTAATTAAAGGACTGTTGTGGATCGTTGAAGCATAACATATGCCTGTTTGTGTCTGCATGGCTACACTCTAATCTACAAATCTAATTATAACGGGCTACCAGTCAGGTGTAATTCTTTACAGATGAATAGAAATAACAGATAAATGAATTATTATATGCAGGTGTATTTTAGCCAATTCCCGGTGTGATTTCTCTGTGTGTGTGTGTGTGTGTTGTAACGGGGTTACATAACAGCTCCAGCTTGCTTTTCCACTCAAAATGAAAGTGCCACAAGAAGAAGGAAGGTGATGATGATGATGATGATGATGATGATGATGATGATGATGATGATGATGATGATGATGATGATGACTGCTGCTGTGTGTTTCAGTGTCAGGTGAAGGCTGCTCCCTAGTCCTCAAGCCCTCCCGGGTCGTGGTGGGCTTTGGGGAGCCGGTTTCAGTCAGCTGTGAAGCCACTCGCCCGGTCCGTGTGCTCGGCTGGGAGTCGGCCATCAGCGCTGCTCACACTCAGCAGGAGCTCTCGGTCCAGTGGAAGGTGGACAGCCTCATCGACTGGATCGAGGAGCCCATCTGTTACGGGGTGTTTTTCACGGCTCCCAGACAGTGCGAGGAGAAACTCAACCTGGTGCTCTACAGTGAGTCGAATATCTAGACCCACACCTGCGGGTACCAAGAACCGGTCCAACACCAGTGATGAGTATTAAGCTGCATGCCTCTCTGTGTGGAAGAGACTGGGATCTTTATTTCCTGTGAGAGACAACGTCAGACTCAAACATTGCTTTCTTAACTTTGAAAAAGAAAATGTGACAAATAAATACAATATAAGTGTGCATATCAATATTATTAAAATATTAAATCTTGCACCTGTAACTTGGTCAAATTGTAAACCTTTTTAATGCAAAATAAAAGGGATAGTTCAACCCCGATTAAAACAAACAAATGAGGAAAAGTTTCTTGAAACAACAAGGCCTGTGGATTATCTCAGTAAGTAGGTCATGGTTTCTGAAAAGAGACATTGTTGTCGAGTTTTTCAAGTGTATTGTTTTCCGCTTACTTCACCACAAGCCGAGTACCATATAGTCCTGTTGTATCGGAGAGAAGGCAGACACCTCCAAATCACAGCAACTCACACCGACACAATCTAGATTGATAAATAGCACGACAGGTAAGAGGTTAATTTGAAGGAATTTAAATTCCTGTTTAAAATGTATCAGCCCAGTATCATGGCAGGTCGTGAAAGTGTTGTTGTGGTTTTGTTGCCTAAATCTAATGTTTGTGACGTTTCTTCAAAATGTAACAAAGTGGTTTTGTGGCCTAAACCTAACTTTTGTTTTGTAACGTATTATAAAAAGTAGTTTAGAGCGACACGAGAAAATCGGACAATTCGTGTCCCTCAACATAAAACCAATAGATTGCATGTCCTGACTATGTCATTATGTCACTGTGTCGACTGTATACATATAAAAACATAGGATTGAATTGAACAGATAGGCCCCATTGTCCCCGATACCCGATCCAGCTATTTGAGTCAGTATCAGCCAGATATCCATATCAGTATCGGTGCATCCCTATGCACAGTGTAGTAATGGAGGACTCACTTTAAAACTGTGTGTATTATTCCTTTAGAGACTCCAGATAGCGTCTCCATCCGGCCTGTGGACCACACCGGCCCCATGGTGGCGGGGAAAGAGTACCAGCTGCTCTGTGAGGTTCAGAACATCGCTCCGGTCCAGTACCTCACCCTGAGGTGGTACAAGGGCCAGACGGAGGTTTACAACAACTCCTTCTCCGAGCTCACATCTTCCTCGCCTGTCCAAGTGTCCTCCGTCCTCATCGTCACACCAACCAAAAACGAGAACGGGGCACAGTACAGGTGCGTAGCGGTGCTGGAGCTCGGACCGGAGGGACCACGGACACCCCCTACTGTGACCTCGGAGCCTCTCAATGCCTCTGTGTACTGTAAGTCATGAAGCTGATCTGGAAAAAAGTTTTCATATGTTAAAAATATGTTGCACCTAATCACTGTGATGTTTGCTGTAGTTCCCCCGACGTTCCTCAGTCCCGAACCCGAGGTTTTGGAGCTTGTAGCGGGTGCTGAAATGACTTTGGACTGCACCGCCACAGGAAACCCCACACCTGTGTACAGCTGGCAATCCTCCAATCCCAGTGAGGAGAGCATGGAGGATGAAGCAGCTCTCACCTCCTCCTCACTGCTCCCAGGGACCTACACCTGCACTGCCTCCAACACACTGGAGAAGAAGAGCAAGCAGTTCATCGTCAAAGCCAAGACCAAAGGTAAACAAAGACGACTCTGAAGGGCACATTGTCTCCTTACACCGCGTCCTAATCTTTTTTTTTTACTCAGGTGTGTGAAACCAGACATCTTGAGATTGGATCAGATGACCACATTGGACATACGAGGAGATTCTAACTAAGCGGATTTTACTGCTGCAGCTTTGGAGACGGAAATGACAATGCATTCATGACTCAACAGATATTTATGAGGATCTTACTATCAGACAGAATTAGATGCCATTTAATATATATATATATATATATATATATATATATATATATATATATATACTGTGTTTGGTGACTGTCATTAAATTTGTCAGTATTTTAACATGTGTTCTGTGAGATAGTTTGGTGATATAGTTCACTGTTTATGCTTCCCTTGTGATATCCTGTCCCTAGTTTATATTTTTCTAGAATTATTTTCATATTAATTCAAATTATCTTGTAACATTAAGGTAGCTACTCTTGATATAGCAATGACGACTACATTATCATGAATGTTTGCAGGAAATTGAATACTGAATGTTAAAGATCAGCAGGCCATTACTGTAAATATGAACTGTTTCTTGATTTTCTTATCTTTATTAATAAAAGTTAAATGAAAAAACGTAGTTTTCACTTATTTACTTTATTCTATTATAATTACATTACATTGTTTTAATTGCATGTTGCCTTTGGGTCTGAGGGTCTGTGACAATACTAACATGTGAAGCACCTTGAGACTTTGTATTTTAAAGCATGCCAAACAAATCAAATGAATTTGTATTATTATTTTGGATGTAGTTTCTCATAATGTTTTTATTAGAGGGTTTGGATTAAAACCTACCAATAACAAGACAAGTCATATTCAAATGTACTGTTTTTTCATAATGTGCCATTTATTCGATTTAGTCGTTTGTCGGTCTGTGGTGTATTCACCTCGCGCCAACAGGTGTCGCTGCTGCACGTTTTAAGCGATGACTTCGTTGGCTCTCGGCATGTCACGTGATCAAAACATTGCCTCGCAGTCGCAAGAGGAAGTAGCGTTAGCTTAGTTTAGCCAACACCAGCAGCAAACGAGTCGACCTCAAAGACCTCACCAACGATTCCGAGTTATACAGGTGGGACTCAGTCCTTAGTGACGTAGTATCTTATGTTTATTGACACTTCTGAATAGTGTCCCTCTCTGTTCCCTTCCAGGTATGCCACAGAAAGATCCGTGTCAAAAGCAAGCATGTGCGATTCAGCACTGTTTACAAGGTACATAAAACAGCCTCTTGAAAGCCGGTGTGTTGCTGAAGCAAACCCCACGTTTGATCGTTTGGCTAACCCCGCCCCCCTCTGTGGTCCTCGTCCTGCAGCTAACAAATACCTGGAGCACATGTGCGAGGACGTGATCAGGGACATGCGGCGCTGCTGCGACGCTCAGGCCGGAAACTCCATCTGCTGCTCCGGGTTCAAGGACCCCAAACCCACGGAGAACAAAAGCAACACATAGCTCTCTTTAACCCACAGCTTTTGATGGGAATACTGCATTAAAGGAGCATTGAATCAATGTTTTATTGACTGTAACAATGTAGTGGATTTGAATAGGCCTTACTTTCTTGTATAGCAGACATGTCATTGCAGAAAGGCATATTGGTACTACGGGTCCTGGAGGTGTCACACAAACAGGATTATATGTTATTAACAGTGGCGGGCCGTGGATTTTCTACCTGGGCCTTCAGTGGATCAGATGCATTTAAAAATTGAATTATAAAATAGCTATAACTTTGTGATTCTGTTTAGGCCAGCAGAGAAGGCTTAGCTGGCCCTGACGGCCCGCCACTTTACCTGTATTTGACAAAATGTCACATCTCTTTGCACAACATTAAGTGGGACATATGTTGACATGACAAATGTTGTATTTATTAAAGAGAATTGTTTCCAGTGTTATTTTGTCCATGCCCTGTTATTTGCATGTCAGCAACGAGCTACTGAGACAGTCATATTGCACATGTGACTTGTTAGAGGCCCTGCACACTCATGGTAAACCCACACAAGAGATTTAAAACTATTTGGCTGGTTAGGCCCAAAGATTGTAGATAAAGATGTGCTAAACACGAGAAGATCATTTTGTCTTTTAAGATCAAATAAAGCCATTTCAGCTTGTGTTTGCAGACCTCAAACTTAGCTTATCTGGACAGGAAATGCAACAACTCATCCTGTGCAGGAAACACTTTCTCTAAATTTGATTAGCATTGAGCTGTGTCTCGTGACTTAGTTCCCATTAGATACACTAGTAGGGTATCTAATGGAATGGAAAAATGGCATTTTTTTTTCTGTCTCTTCGACAGTGAAATTCTCTCTGTGTGATTGTCCTATGTCAGGCCCTGCCACCTTACGTATTAGTCAAGAATGAAGCTCTTGATTGCTTGACTAGCCAAAGGACTGTTTCATTATTTATTTGTCAATGTGCTGTTCTTAGAGAAGTATTTTCAACAACCACATTTCCAAATAAAATTCAATAAAATTGAGGAAATAGGCAAAATGTACGATTTCTTTCAATTTTTGTATTAACTATATATATATATATATATATATATATATATATATATATATATATATAATAATAATAATAATAATAATAAAACAAATTGAAATAAATTATATATCCATATATTACTGCATTCATAAGTATTTCATTTTTAAATTAGCATAAATAAGGCTACATAAGGCTATACATATTGTATTGCACACAATACAATATTTACTATTGCACCCTGAAGCAGTTCAAGTGAAAATTTTAAATCAGCTCAATAGAATAAAAAGATAAACTGTTTTTACATCGCCAGGTGGAGGGAAACTAACATCAAAAGATTGTTTTAAACATAATGTACAAAAATAGAAAATTCAGGTTTACTCATGTTAAATAAACTAACACATGAAAACAAGAGTGTTGATTCAGGCAAAGCCACGGATGCAGAAAGAGAAAAGCGCTTCTTCGCTGTCTTCCGGCGTCATGACGTCGGTGCGACGTAGTGACGCGCTGACGTCAGACGGAAATTTGCAGCAGCAAATCTTTCTAGAATTCTGTAGCCGTTTCTCGCTAGCCCGCTCTAGGTTTGTTCTTCTGCGTTTATCTGGGCTCAACCCAGCCGGCCGCTGCTTTGAAGACACATCTGAAAAGTGCTGAACTTGTTGTGTTTTCTGTATTTTTGCTTGTAGATCCGGGTTATCTTCGTCTAGCCCACCAACTTAACGTTAGCCGAGTCATATCCGAAGCTAACGCTGTGAGGTTCTTGCTGGCATCATGTCGAGAATAGACTACAGCGTGTGGGACCACATCGAGGTGTCAGACGATGAGGATGACATCCACCCCAACATCGACACACCCAGCCTCTTCAGATGGAGACACCAGGTAAGTTATTTAAATACACGAATCTCTGGTTTAATGGCGCACATTGTGCTGTAGCCATGAGCCTGTTGTGCATGTTTCCTGATACCAGTGATGAAGTGATTATTTTTGGAGTCGGTGACAACTTTCCATCTTTCAGTTTACTGTCGACTTTCTTTGTCTCGAAGATTATAATCCCTAATTGTTTGGTTCAGTTATATGCAGATGACACTGTTATGTGTATGTCCTTGTTGGGGTTACTAGCTAGCTAAGTAGATGTTTTGTGTCAATGAATTGTTTTATTTTTTATCATTGTGTATGCCTTTTCAATGTTTGTTAACTAAGATTTAAATAAAATAAGTTTTAAAATGTTTAACTTTCTCTCTATGAGAAAGAGGATGTCCACCACCAGTCTTGCATTCTGCCTCTTAAAGAGAACAGGACACCTTTGCACCTGCTGTTGGGAACGATATGTGACTGTTCATATTTGTACTTCAGGCACGTGTGGAGCGAATGGAAGATTCTGATAAAAAAGGGGAAGAAATAGCCAAGTCACTGAGTGATTGTCAGCGTAAGCTGATGGATACACAGAAGAAAATACAAGAGCTGAGTATTTCATCAACTGATGACGCCAAAGCGGAGCTGAACAAAGCCCAGGCTGAGGAGAAGAAACTGAAAAAAGAGGAGCGCGATTGGGAGAAGAAGTCGTTGGAACATAACCGGGAAGAGAAGAAGATGCCGTGGAACGTCGACACGCTCAGCAAGGAGGGTTTCAGCAAGGTGAGGCCGATAACGGGGTGCTAGAGAGGTGACTAACATTTTGAATGGGTGTCATATGGTGATATTTTTTACCTATGTTATTACCACTTCTTATTTCAACAAAAAATGTTTAGAAGATCGTAATAATACAATAGTAATAGGCAAATCAGGGTTTCAGAATAATAATGGCATTTTTATTTTATTTGATATGATACTTATTACTCTGGTATTAAGGATCAGTGTTGGTACATTTCTGCCTAAAAATGCATAATTGAGCCACAATGTTGAATTGAACAAATGATTTCTTCTTAACCATGAACATGGTCAGTCTGCAACATTGCTGACTTGCAGACGTTAAACTGGTTACAGTGATCAACTGTTATATGGATCAAAAAGCTTCCACTACAATGGATGTGTATATAATTAGCTTATAGCTATCAGGCAGTCTGCCTACAGTGCTTATTTGGGGTCTTTTTGTACATGACCAAATATGGGAAAATGTTTTAAAAAAGCTAGCGTAGTCTAACATTATTTTAGAGAAAGAAAAAACTCCCAGGACCTCACGGTAACTCATCTGCTCTACAGTTTTCTCTCAATCAAAAACAAATGGGCTCTGGGAAAGTGCCTGTGGTTAAAGTCGCCGCCTATCTTGATCAAGTTGATCTTCACACGCCTCACTTCCAGTTTGTGATGACGACTCTCTGCCACTTTCTTTTCATCCTCCGTAGAGCGTTGTCAATGTCAAACCTGATTCTGATGAAGAGACCGAAGAACAGAAGGAGAAAAAGCACAAAACCTTTGTTGAGAAAAATGAGAAGCAGATCAAACATTTTGGTAAGGATTACTGACATCCATCCATTCATGTTCCAGGGTGTCGGTTTTATAAGAAAGTAGAGCTGGTCCTTCATTGCTGTCTTCCCTACAGGCATGATGCGACGTTGGGACGACAGCCAGAAGTACCTCTCTGACAACTCGACTCTAGTTTGTGAAGAGACCGCCAACTACCTGGTCATCATGTGCATTGACCTGGAAGTGGAGGAGGTAAAGACCACAACAAATTATGTGTTTTTCTGCATTTTGATCTCAGTTTTACGGGCCATAAATAAGAGATACTCACCTTTTTTTATTATTCAATTCTTCTTCTTCCTTTCTTCTTGTAGAAACACGCATTGATGGAGCAAGTGGCTCATCAGACCATCGTCATGCAGTTCATTCTCGAGTTGGCAAAAAGCCTCAAGGTGGACCCCCGCGGCTGCTTTCGGCAATTCTTTAATAAGATTAAGGTACAAAATCTAATGAAATACTTCCTCGCTCTTTGTGACCAAAAGCTCCCGAAACTATGAAGAAAACAGAGGAACTAAACCCTGAACTAGGAACTAAAGTTTTCCACATTCCGGTTTACACTTCCTTCACATCTGACTATCAGGCAAATTAGTCCAGTGATGGTTTAAAAACTCCCTGCAGCCTGCTGTTCAGTTTGCCTGTTTCATCTTAAAAAAAAAATCATGTTGAAAAGGAAACTAAGCCCGTCTTCACAGTAAATCACTGTTGTGTTTTAATGGTTGTTTATTTGTGTGTTACAATGCAACAACCGGAAAGGAATCAGAAAAAAACGCTCACTTTCTCTTTTTTCTCATCTTTAAAAAAATTAGCCAGAAAGCGACAGCAAATCCTAACTTTAGTTCCTCTTAACTTGTAATGTTACGAACAACGAGAAACGTTATTCCTTTGTCCTAGATCAATACTAGAGTACTTACTTGTCCAGTGAGTTGAAGTGTCAGGGCTGTGTGTATTTGACCAATCGGCGATCGCCATCCTCTAAACCCCACCCCGAAAGTTCCTGTTCTTTCAGAAAGTACTACCTCCCGACCAGAGCCTTTTTAGGGGGTAAAATGTTCCCGTAACTCAATTTTAAATCACAATGAGGTACTCAAAATGTTCCTAGTGCCTGAGGAGTGTTCCTGCAGTTGAGAAAGATGAGGTGGAAAAGAAGACCGGTTATCTCTAAACATGTTCTCTCTCTCTAGTTGGCTTTAATGCCTCTACCTTTTGAGTTGGAAATGTCACGACAATTGAAATATTTAATTAAATGCTCATTTTTACTGCAACCAACACACCCAATGACGCGTCTCCTCACAGACAGCAGATCAGCAGTACCAGGATGCTTTCAACGACGAGCTGGAGTCTTTTAAGGAGCGGGTTCGGGGCAGAGCGAAGATCCGCATCGAAAAGGCCATGAAGGAATACGAGGAAGAGGAGCGACAAAAGCGTCTGGGCCCGGGAGGGCTCGATCCTGTCGACGTGTTCGACTCCCTGCCAGCTGTGAGTTCTTCAGTTTTCAAGAAGCCTCTGCACTCTGCTTTCATGTTATCTTGTTAGTTTAAAGTGCATAAAATGTGTTCTTAATTGCAGGAGATGCAGAAATGCTTTGATGATAAAAACATCCAAATGTTGCAAGATGTCATTAGCAAAATGGACCCAACGGTAAGTTCCCTTGTTAAAGCCGACAGCTTTATTTCTTTCTCTGATAAATGTCTTCTAGGAATCCTATTTCAGTTAAGTTCCTACTTTGAGCCAGTTAATAAATGTGATTGTTTGAATGATTTTAGGAGGCGAAGGTGCACATGAAGAATTGCATAGAATCGGGCCTCTGGGTCCCCAACTCCAAGCCAGACGATGGGGATGAAAAAGAGGAAGATGCTACCGATGAGGAGGTGAAACCGGAGCAGGAAGAACCTAAGAAGGAATGACCAACACCTGTGATTTGTTTCCGCAAATGTACTTACCTACTGTATTGCGCCTCCATAATATGTATGACTAGTTTATCAATCATGGAACAATGAAATAATTTCTCTAAAATGCTAAACTGAGACTTGAGGTATTAGAGTTCACCTATCTGCACAACTACGTTGAATCAGTTACTCCTGCTTGGAAAAGAAACTGCTGCTCTTGTTTAGGGCTTTTTAGTTTTGTTTGGACATCAGCTGTATTCTTCCTTGTACTTGTATACGCCAGTCAGTTTGTGTGGGAGTGCCTGCCTGCTTCACTTGTGCTGTTGTATGGTTAAAAATGTTCTATACATTTTCAGGTTGTGCATTTCATGAATTGGATGGTAGGATTTACCAAATGTTTTTCTTTTTTTGTTTGTTAGGGCTTGAGCGACCAATGTATTCAGATGGTTATTTCCCAGAAGTGACATTTTCTACAAACTTGCTTAACTAATAGTTGAATTATATCCAACTACTCCAAACTGAGGTGTTGTGGTTTTGTTTAAAAACTCAAGGTGTGGGGGCGACTTGCTTTTCGAATCCTAAACTTAGGTAAACCAATTATAGTCATAAGAGAATGAGCTGTTTTAACATGGAGCGACTGCATGTGGGCATACATGTGACAGTCAGTGGTACTGTTGGTATAATAGAAGGATAAGATATGGCCTCTGGAACATCACAGTACACACTAGACATCAAAAGACACAACCAATATTAAACACAAAAGCAGTGATTGTTCTAGATGGGTGTGGTTGGATTCTACACTTTCACTTTTGATGCTTTTATTTTGAAGGTGAAAGTGCCGGAGCTGCCATAGAAATAAACAAATATTAAGTGAAACGACTTAATTCAACAAAAGCATTATTTGACTATCTTGGATAGCAACAAATAACAGAGTCTGTGTTTTGTTTCCAAGTCAAGTCTCTTATGGTTTCAATGAACTTCTGCTGCATGCCATCTAGTCTGCTTACACAACAAAACAATATTAATTTCTTTAAGTTTATTGCTGATGAACAAGATTGGTGGAAGGTTGCTAGTTTAATGATTTAAAGTCAGATCTGGGTGTTTTCATAAGGATGGCAGCCTTCTTGTATAGTGCTCTCATATGTAATTACAATGCCCTGCTTATAGGAGAATTATTTTTAAATATTGTTTTGCACGTTGCCTTTTGGGATTTAATAAAAATATTAGATCTGTTGTAGATTTTGTCGTAATTGAATAATTGGCACATGGATTAACAAGAAAGCTTATAAATGGCACTTAATATAAAACCTGTGGACAACTACTTTAAACTTTAAGTGAATACCTTTATTTTGTTCCTACAAATGGATAAATACTAATATTATGCAGGGTAACAGAAACATATTTATACTTAAACATAAACATGCAATAATAACCCAAACCTATTTTTCAAATAACAGTTAGAGGACGACCCTATTATAATTAGTCTGGGTCTCCAACTAAAAATCATCTGATAATCTACTGTAATCTAACACATCCCTCTCCTCTCATACAATGTTCACAAGTCACAGGTCTCAAGTCTATCAGGGAAGTGTCTGTGTGAGCGACTTTGGTCCAAGTCTCTGCTAAACGAGACAGCTGCCAGAAAATATTGTAGAAAAAAACTGCCTGTTTTCCCTCCAAGTTTGACCTTGAGATGATTTGATCATGAAGGACTGGAAGCTCCTGATAACAGGCCGAACAAACACACTGACGAAGGTGCTGCAGATTTCCTGAAATTGACACCGGACATCAAACAGCAGAAGCTCATGAAGAAAAATGACCAGTTGAAATGATGAAATCATGACATCTAGTGATGAACAGTGGATCTACATCCCACATGACAACTGGATGAACCTGTTTACTAAAGGCGTGTGTGTTTTTTACATTTGACATGGTTGGTGACGTGCATTGTTTATATTGACTCATTTAATTCCAGGACATCAGGTCATTGGAGGATAATCGCAGGTGGAACCGATATCATTCATTTATTACACCTGTGATCTTCATCTTACTAAGTAATAATGAATGCAATGAAAATGATCATTAATTTGACCATTTTCATTGTGACCATATTAACATTGGTCACAGTGCATTACAACACACCAAGAAGCACTGAGAGCTTTTACTCAAGTAAACGTAAAGTATACTTACATACTTAAATAAAGCAAAATCATTATGCATTATGGAGAATTGTATATAATATAATATAATAATATAACCTATACTATAGATAATTTTCACTCCTTGTGTATATATGTTGAGTATTAATCTAAAACAATTTTACAAATGTATCAAATGTGTTTTTATGTAATATTAATCTGCAGAGGAACTAGTAACTAGCTGTCAAATAAATGGAGTGAGCTAAACAAATTGTACAGTACTCAGTAAATATAAATATACTTTAGTTACGTTCCATCATCAGTGTATCTCACCATCATCTTCGCCACTTTTTATCCTCGACGTTTATTTTGAAAGACCAGCCCTTGTTTGCGTGTACGCGCACGCAGGCCAGAGGGCGCGGCCACGTGAGTTTCAGGAACCAGCGGTCTGGAGCACGTCGCCACTCGCAGTTCACGAAAAGCCCGAGAGTAGGCGAAGAAGAAGAAGAAGAAGAAGAAGGAGAAGAAGAAGGGGAACCACGCTGAGAAGATAACGAAGCCCGGCTGTCAGCTGCTCTCCGTGGCAGCTCTTCACGTAACTCCGTCCACAGCTCGCCGTTAAATGGTAAGACACGTATTTGTCACTCGTTTTGCGGGTATGCCTCTAATAATGTTTACATATTTCCTTGTCATGGCATCGGACACATGAACGAAGACGCGTGTTTACGAGCCACTCGGTCACATTTGGTGTGCGTTAAGTTACATTTATATACAAAAAACACATAAACCTGTTATATAATGTTTGTTATATGAGTATTGTGAAATGTAGCAAAACAAGTAACACAAGCAACAACCCCCGGAAGTCCCGCTGACGAATCATTTATCTGACGTCATACTTTATAGTTATTGCCACTTTTTTTTTTTGGGTCATTTGTTAACAACTTAGTTCTCTAAACTCATCATGTGTGAAATGAGAAAAATGGAATATATGATTACAGAAAAGCGCAATGTGTCGCTTTATATGGAGGACCGTAAATGACTTAATTATAAATAAATAAATAAATAAATGCAGGAATAAATACAGGAATAAATAAATAAATGCTTAAATAAATGTATAAATAAATAAATAAATACAGGAATAAATAAATAAATGCTTAAATAAATGTATAAATAAATAAATAAATACAGGAATAAATAAATAAATGCTTAAATAAATGTATAAATAAATAAATAAATACAGGAATATATAAATATAAGTTATACCTAAACAGGACATCATTAAATAAATCTATTTCTACATTTCTGTATTTCTTCATTTATTTATGCCTGTATTTATGTGTCCACACGTATTTCTTCATTTATTTATTTCTGTATTTCTGTGTCCTTGTATGCAAATGAGCTGGGGCGGTCTGAACCTCATTGTTAAACAGGATTGGTCAAGTAGGAGAGCAAGACAGAAGCAACCGATCCCTTCACATGGCCCCTGTAGATTAAGTCAAAAAGCTGTCTAGGCCAGGTGACCATATCCATAACACCAAAAAGGAGGACACTATGCAGTATTTTGTGAGGCTGTGAATAATTGCACAGGAGGGGTGCAGTTTGATTTTATTAAATATGAAGAGAGATGTGAGCCCTTTTTACTGTAATTGATCTCCTTGGAGCAGGCCTGGCCAACCCGCGGCTCCCGAGCCGCATGCGGCTCTTTGCCTGGTTTCATGCGGCTCTTACGTTCATATCCAAGTTTGTGTTTGTGTTATTTATTTTTCTTTTAAAATCTTTTTATTGATTTTGCAAAAAATACGTCGACCCATTTAATGCGGAGACGGACTGTTTGAAAGCCCCGCTAGTCTCAGCTTCTCTGATGCACCTTGAAATATTTCGGCAAACTTCTCCTCAGACCTCAATGCTTGTATTGTGTGAATTACACCATCAGTAGCTTGTAGGCTGTGGTCCAGGCTTTCTTCTTGCAGAGCGTTTGATGAAACTCTCTCCCTCTCCCTCCCTCTCCCTCTCTCTCTCTCCCCCTCTCCCCCTCTCTCTCCCCCTCTCCATCAAACGTCAGTAAACAGCTGGACAAGGCTTTGAAATCACGGATTTCGTGAGTTTTTAGTTTGTTTATTTTTTAGGAAACGTCGGACCAGTTGCGACGTAATGTTTTCAGCGGCGCTAATGTTGTGGTTCATTTATGAACAAACACGTCATTACCTGTTTGTCTGATGCTGCGGGTCAGAGCAGAAGTAGCTGCACCAGTTTAGCGCTCAGCTGCATGAGCACTACGTGGAGGAGGAGGAGGAGGAGGGGGGGGAGGAGGGGCTGTCGGGCGAAATTCTCACAATAACTCAAGTAAATGCCCGTCAGATATCAAACACATTTGGGGGGAATTGATGACAGAGAGAGTCATTTTTATTCTTAAATACTGATGAATGAAGAAAAACATTGGGCTCCAGCAGAAGGGGCACTTTTCTCATCCAGGGCAAAAGGGCAGGTTGAGCACCACTAGGGATCAGCGGATCATTTCTAAAAGTCCTGCCGGGATCAGGCTGCTCTCGGCGGGCAGCACAGCGCTGACGGCCCGGTGATGCGGGACTCACGGTCCCGCGAGCAGGAACTCAACTCGTCGGCGTATCTTTTTAAGTCAGCTGATTCTTGAATAACCGATCACAGATTTGATGCTTAAACAACTAACTTCTCCCCTGAAAACATCCTAAAAGTACATGTTGTGACTCAACAACAGTAGTATTCAGAGAACGTCAACGTTCAGTTGTGAGTTTCCTCATCAAGTACAGAGAAGAACGCGTATTGAGAAACGGCTGCTGGAGACATCTTAACGCTGATTGGCCAAGACTCATCAAAGATCTTCTATTATGAAGATCACGACCACTCCAATCTCAGAAACGCTGGCCGGCCAGTTCACATATTTTGATTTCAAAACGGCGAATTTCGCCATAAGGTGACAAGTTTGCAGGTCTGCAAAAAGGAGGACAAATACGCGTCCGGCTTGATGCTGCGCCGGACGCCGGACAGGGCATTGAAAATCCGGACTTCTGCTAACGGTTAGCTGAGCTTACCAACTTCAACAACATGTGAAGGCAGAAGTAGTAGAGCACAACATACCAGGAGCATCACACTCCTGTGACCAATCATGCTTTAGACAGAGGTTCGGACCGCCCCAGCTCATTTGCATACAAGGACACAGAAATACAAGGCATAAATAAATGTATAAATACGTGTGGACACATAAATACAGGCATAAATAAATGAATAAATACAGAAATGTAGAAATAGATTTATTTAATGATGTCCTGTTTAGGTATAACTTATATTTATATATTCCTGTATTTATTTATTTATTTATACATTTATTTAAGCATTTATTTATTTATTCCTGTATTTATTTATTTATTTATACATTTATTTAAGCATTTATTTATTTATTACTGCATTTATTTATTTATTTATACATTTATTTAAGCATTTATTTATTTATTCCTGTATTTATTCCTGCATTTATTTATTTATTTATTTATACTTAAGTCATTTTCAGTCCTCCATAGCTTTAAAACCGCTCTTCCGTTTGTGTTTATGTTTATGTTTATGTTTGTGAAGGCCTTCATGCGAACTTAATTTCCATCCAACAGCTGATTTAAGTAACAGTCATGTACTGTGTTTCATATTCAGTGGTGGAAGAAGTACTCGGATGTGTTTTATACTTTAAGTTAAAGTAGTACTACAGTGTATAAATACTTTGTTACAAGTACAAGTCCTGCATTCAAAAACGTACTTAATGAAAGTACAACAGTATTGGAAACAAATTATACTGAAAGTACCAAAGTAAAAGCACTCATTAGTCAGAGTGGTCCATTTATGAATAATGTATATCATGTTATTGTATTATAATTATTGATTCATTAATGTGGACATCACTTTACTTTAAGCTGGCAAGTTGGGGTTAATTTTTTACTGCATACACGAAGCGCAGTCCAATCTAAATTCTTAATATGACATAATATCATTTACATACATCATTTATGCATTGATAATATTTTGGATTATTAATCGGGATCTGTAAAAATTGCAATATTTCCCTCTGAATTGTAGTGAATTAGAAGTATAAAGCTGCAGAATACTCAAGTAAAGAACATGTACCTCAACGCTGTACTTAATTACAGCACTTGAATAAATGTTTACCTGTGTGTGTGTGTGTGTCAGTGATTTAGCTGCTCCCCACCATGTCCAGAAGTGGGTGGTCGAAGTGTTCAAGATCAGCGGCGTCCCCGGGCCTGTGTGAGGCCCCTCAGGGTCCGGGCGTCCATGTTTACCTGTTCTGGTCAAAGGAAGGGGAACGGTACTTGTCCCACACAGGGGGAGGAGTCACGGCAGAGGAGCTGTGCATCTCCGCTGCAGAGGCTGTAGGTGAGAGTGACCGCACAGACTAAAGTCTGGAGTTAGTTCTTCTTTTTTTCTTCATGTGGTGTTTTCGCCTGCTGGGGTGGAAGTGTGTGTGTAACATCTGTGTGTTATTCCTCAGGGATAACGCCTCTGTGCCATGTGTTGTTTGCTCTGTACAATCCACAATCCCGCTGCTGGTACAGCCCGAACCACGAGTTCACTCCAGAGGACTCCAAACTCGTTCTTCACTACTGTTTGAGGTTAGTCTGTGTTTTTATAACGCCGTGTCAGGAAGTCAGACGAAACGCACTCGTCATCTTCACGTTGTTTCTCTGGTTTCCTTTTCACTAGGTTTTACTTTCGGAATTGGCACGGACTAAATGAGAAGGAGCCAACTGTATCCCGTTATGCTCTCAGATCCGGAACCAGTAAGGGGGGTTCGCCTTTGTTCGACATCACATCCTTGGAGTACCTGTTCTTCCAGGTTGGTGTTTGAAACCGTTTGAATGGTTTACTGTGCACCAATCAAGTGCTGTGTTCACAGCGATTCAGTGACGGACGTCTTTTCTTCTGGTGTCTCCAAAAGGCTAAATATGAATTTGTGAACGAGGTAGTGCAGATGGAAGACGTTCAGTCTCAGGAGGAGCAAAGTCGCTTTAAAAACGAGAGCTTGGGGATGGCTGTGCTTCAACTCTCTCACCAGTCAATGCAAACGGGCTGCACCTTACAAGATGTTGCAGAAAAAGTCAGGTAATTACTTTGAAAGGAGTGAAAATGGTACGGTGAAATAGTAACCATTAATAACTGCTCTGAAAAGGATAGTCTGGATGTTTTGAAGTGGGGTTGTATGAGGTACTTATTCATAGTCAGTGTATTACCAACAGTTCCCCCAGTCTGGAGGAGCAGACTGGAGCACCAGGAGCGAAGCAATGCACTGCAATGTACAGCAAAATGTAATAAGCCACAAAAGAAAAAGGCCCACCTATAAAAAAAAATCGATATCGGTTTAACAGTACACCATATTGAGCATTTCTTTTCCGCTTTGCCTTGCCATGAGACAGATACACAGTCTATGTTTCTGAGAGGGAACTGAAGCCGTTATCAATGCTCTCTCCAAAGTTACCAGACTTCATTTAAATAAACTATATTTTTTACCTTGCAGAACATGGAAGTCGCTGGTCTAGCACTGCCTCGATCAGTTAGTTAGTTAGTGTTATTGTGTGACTTTGGTGAATCCAGACCCTTTAAAACACCAAAGTCACACAGTAACACAAAAAAACTAACCAGCAAGTTCAGTTCTCTGAGTCTGGTTGCTTTGGCGAGAACATAGACGGATACGACGGCTTCAGTTCCCCATAAGTAAAGCTTTGAAAATGTTCTAAATATAGCGTACATTTAAACTAATATTGATTTATTTAGATGTTTAAAAAAACGTTTTGCTTGCTGGTGCTCCTGCCTGTATCTCCAAACTCCATCTACTTATAAACTGACTATGGATAAATACTTTAAACAACCGCACAAACATTGAGATTATCCCTGTAAATTGATTTGTCAACAAATACGTTAAATGGTCTATATTAATTTGAATATGTTCTTAATATGATGATGATTTGTCTCATTATAATGAGGTTGTGTTATTTCTATCCTATTTTCCTGCTACTGTGACGATCCATCATCAAAGCCTTTAATCTAATTTAATCTCCAGGTAACATCAGAACATCTGTTTCTCTTCCAGCTATTTGCACTGCATTCCGAGGTCTTTCGCCAAACACATTTCCAAAGACAACTTCCTGACAAAAATCAGGATCCGGCGTGTTTTTGCAGAGTTTGTGCGGACCTTCCAGCAGCACACTGTGGATAAGGGCCGACTGGGCACCCAGGAGATCATGTATAAATACATCTCTACTCTCGAACATTTGGTGCCACGCTTTGGAACGGAGACCTTCTCTGTGTCGCAGCTGGAGCTGAGAGAGGACGGAAGCAGCTCTCAATCTAACGCCACCCATTGCCAGGGAGCCGCAACAGACGACTTCATTAGCCCCGCCACCCACGAGATACTGGTGTCTGGCACCAAGGGGATTCAATGGAGGCAGGTGTCGGAGCAAAAGGTTTGTCAAAACAAAACGTCATTAGAAGCTTCTGGCGGGCTAATTCTGTGCCATGTGGACATTTTGTTGATTCGGTCTCTTTACCTAGGCTCTGGCGAACACTTACTTCAGGAACGACTACATGAGGAACAAAAAGCAACAGTCCAGCCAGCCGAGGGAGAACACTCCTAACGAATGGACCTCCTTCTGTGATTTCCCTGAAATAACTCACGTAGCCATCACTGGAAGTAATGTGTGCATTAGCACTCTGGACAACCACTGCATGGTGAGAGTACTTGTTTACCCCCTTTATGTAAAAGCTGCAGTGCAATTATTTAATTGGAAAATGTGCTTGTGGTGCATTAGTCCAACTGATGTGCTGCATATTAGTCCTTCTACTTATCAGAGTGAATATACTGTACAGTATGCCTGGATTCTTATATATTCTATATGATTAGGACTATAAGAGCTTTAGGTTTTGTTCGGCTTTGGGCCTTTTCATCATGTTTTGATTTGTATGTGTCTGTAGGTGGGAGCTCTGATTGTAAGCTAGTGGTGTTTCTGTGTGTGTATGTAGGAGGTTCAGATGAACTCCAGCCAGGAGGCCCGTTCCTTCATCTCCCTCCTCGATGGATACAACCGGCTGACTGCATTCGCCCACCACTATCTTTGTCATGAAGTGGCTCCCCCAAGGGTAGTGCAGAGTGTAGCAAATGGACTGCATGGCCCTATGCAGTGAGTTCTTCTCCTCTCACACATCTGCACATACAGACACAAGCCGACTTTAGAGAAACGCAGCCCGTTATATCACAACTCTGGTGTGCTTCCAGTGATGATTTCGTGCTGCTGAAGCTGAGAAAGGAGGCTGCAGAGGAGGGAGCTTTCCTCGTACGCTGGAGTGCTCTCAATTATCGCTGCATCATCCTAGCTGTCCTGAACAAAAATGAGGTAAGTCAACACCCACGCTTCCTCTCTGGACATGATTGCAGTGCAGCGGTGGTGAAAATGTAAGTGTTTTTACTCGTGGCTCGTAGAAAGGATCGAAGCCGAGCCACAAGCAGTTTCGGATTCATCTCAAGGGTTCGATGTTCTGTCTGGAGGGCTGGGATCGAGAGTTCTCCAGTATGAAGGAGCTCACAGAAAACCTCAAGACCTTTGTGCTCAAGTCTGGTTCGGAAAGCTTCACTGTCAGAAAATGTTGTTTCCCAAAACAAGCAGGTTTGTGTTTATTGGGCTTTTCATTTCTAGACGCCTTTTGCTTTAGTTACTCTTGTGTTTTGGGATATTTAGGTCTCAACATTGCTTTACCTTTGTGTGATATAGAGCTGTCCAACCTTCTGGTGATGAGGAAAGGTTTTCACACTGACCCCTTGACCCTGAACATGACCCAGCTACGCTTCCACCAGATCAAGGACAAAGACATCGTACAGGTGATGGAGACACACACTTCATCTGCTTATTTGTCCGCGGCTCTGTTTGACCACTGGGTGTTGTGTTAATGAGCAGGAACAGCATCTGGGCCGCGGGACCAGAACCAACATCTTCTCGGGACGCCTGCTGGTGCGAGGTGGAGGAGAAAACGACGAGGATGACGAGTTCAACAACAACTCCGCTGACCGCAAAGGGATCCAAGTGGTCCTCAAGATTCTAGACCAAAGCGATAAAGACATTGATATAGTAAGTTGTGTGGTCTTTATTAGCCTTAAAGGGATATTCTGGATGTTTTGAAGTGGGGTTGTATGAGGTAATTGTCCATAGTTGGTGTATTAGTTGCAGTAAATGGAGTTTGAAGAAACAGACAGGAGTACCAACGTGAGAGCAAAGCAATGCATTGCTGAGGACCTTTTTTAGACCCCTAAAAAGTCAGTTAAAATCAGTTTAAGCGGATGCGCCTTTTAGAATTGAAGGCTTTAGGGTTTAACTTGCCGTCAGACCTTCCTCACAGGGAAATTAAACCGTTCAATCGATGCTCCTGCCAAAGCCACCCGACTCCATGGGGAAAAACCTGTTATTTTTCCTTGCAGAACACAGGACTGCCTCTATTGGTTAGTTAATTAGTGTTATTGTTTTTTAGGTGTCTAAAATACTTTCTCAGCAGTACATTTCTTTGTTTCCGTGCTGGTTCTCCAAACTCAATCGACTGTAAGTAATGCACTCTTTACTCTCCTTTTGTGTTTCTCAGGGGTTTTTGGAAACGGCAAGCCTCATGAGCCAGGTGTCCCACAGCCACCTGGTGTTTGTACACGGTGTGTCAGTCAAAGGATCTGAAAGTAAGACAATAATACCCACCACCTTTACAAACTGACTTCCTCATTTGCTAGTTCTCCATCACACATAATTGGTGTCTACAGTCAAATTCACGATCCCAGTACAGTCGTGACGTAAATGCAAAACAACACTGTTCTGTTTTAAAGAGGATGTTTACATTTTGCTCTTGGTGATACCAAAGACCTCTCTGACTTTGTTTCTATCTTTACAGACATCATGGTGGAAGAATTTGTGGAGTTTGGGCCTTTGGATGTTTTCCTTCGCAAAGAAAAAGCATCAGTGACTCCTCAGTGGAAATTCATTGTTGCAAAACAACTCGCCAGTGCCCTCAATTATCTTGTGAGTTCAAACACTACTTTGTTTTTTTTCTTTTTTTGTCTTCCACAGATTCAATACAATTCACTCGCATGACCACGCAGCTAAATGGTCATTAAAGTGAAGTGAGAGTGAACTAATCAGGTTGTGCAGCTTTCCAGCTGCTGCGTGCCAAGATGAGTCTTGAGCTGCAGTACAGGAAATTAAATAATCTTATTATCAGACACAACTTTACGATAAGTGCTGCAAGCAAAGTTCATTTTTGCCCCGATAACAAACAGCAGTGATAGTTTTTTTACAAAAGTTTTTTTACCTTTACAAAAAAGTTCAACACCAGTCCTGTTTTCATCACTGTAGGAGACCAAACGACTGGTACATGGGAACGTCTGTGCCAAGAACATTCTGGTGGCGAGGCACGGTCTGGAGCCCGGCACCACGCCTTTTGTCAAGCTGAGCGACCCGGGGATTTCCCTGAGTGTCCTTTCAAGGGAAGGTCAGTACCAGAACGTCTTAACTAACCTCATTTTATGAGCAAGTCTCCTTCGGGTTCTGGGGCTCTGTGTTTTTTATTCTAACAGGAAACTTCAACTAGACCATTTCCTGTGACTTATTTCCTATTTCCTGTTGAAAATACAAAGTTTGGTCAACAGAGATAGTCAAGGTTTTCATAAATGTTTCATAAAAAATATGTCTACATTACCTGCATAGCTAAATGAGACAATACTTACCCAAAAACTATTTCAAATATTTTAAAATTGAAAAAAGGACCTTTATCTTATTTCCCGATTGACCACTTGTCTTTTTTTTTTCTTTGTTAATCGCTATTGTTTTCCATTATTGTGAACTGAATGAGTTTTGATCTCACAATGGCCTGCAATTTCCTCTTATTACTGTTCATATCCACGTTTTGTTCCTTTTATCTTTGTGCCCATTAACTGCTGTGAATCACAGATGTTTTTCCAAGATAAGAAAAAAAAAAACATCTGGTTTTCGCAGTCCACAAATTATTTGTCCAACACAAGAAAACTAGTTTTAAAATTGAGAAACATAAACAAACCACATGAATATCATATCATGAAATTTAGATTATTATACGTTTTAATTATAATACAAGATTAAATTATTTAGGAGAGTATCCATAATACTCTTATTAATAATTAAATACTGTTTGTCCATTGAGCCCATTAAGACTATAACAACTCTTGGATGATTGCTTGTCTGTTAAATGCTTTACATACTTCTATCTCTCCAATTCTTGGGCATCTGCCAGAGAATTTGCACACGGCACAAGCCCTTATATAGTGTACATTGCGTTACCTGTATTAATCTGAACAACAAGCCACACAACTTCAATGTATGATCAAGTGTGATTCAATATTCAGAACACCTGAGCACCTTTTCCCCCTTTTCTCTGTTCAGAGGCGTTTTTTCAAGCTTTTCCCAAAGCAAGGAAGGGCAAAGACCAGATATCATCAAGTAGCATTTATTTTTGTTGCTGCTGACATAGACTACACATACCAACTTTGTTTAATATTTAAATTTGATTGGTATATGATCATTTCATTTAAAAGTAGGGCAACAATTTACAACATGTGTTCAGCTTTCTCAAACTAAACCTGGAGCTGGAGATCCCCTTAACATAATACATGTACCTTCTGTCATTTCAAATATCGCTGTCATGCACTGCAGAGCGTCTTGAGCGAATCCCGTGGATCGCCCCGGAGTGCATTGACAGCAGCTGTCCCATCGCCATCGCTGCTGACCAGTGGAGCTTTGGCGTCACGCTGCTCGAAATCTGCAACAATGGCGATCTTCCCATGAGTGGCTGCTCGTTGTCCGAGGTAGGCCCTTTTTTTTTTATTTCTCTTCCAACGAGCCCATCTTATCCTTCTGGCTTCTAATTGCAACACTGTAACCCTCCCCGAACAGAAAGAGCGCTTCTATCAGAAAAAGGGCCGTTTAGCCGAACCGTCCTCCCAGGAACTGGCCAGCTTCATCAGCATGTGTCTGACCTACGAGCCTGTGGAGAGGCCTTCGTTCCGCACTGTGCTCCGAGAGCTCACAGAAATCATGATCAAAAGTGGGTCTTTACTTGCTCAAATTGCTTTTTTGTTTCCCTCCGACTTATCTGTGTGCTTTCGATAATGGTTTGTGGATTTGTCTGCTCACAGATCCTGACATACCCCCCAGTGAAGCTCTCCCTGACACAGACCCCAGCGTGTTCCACAAACGCTACCTGAAAAAGATGCGTGACTTGGGAGAGGTGAGTTTGGACACCACATCACCTGCAGTTTTTTGTCTTCTTCTTCCTGTCACGCCAGAGAGAGTAATCCACCGCTCGTTGCTCTGTCTGCAGGGCCACTTTGGAAAGGTGACTCTCTACCTGTATGACCCGGCCAACGACGGGACAGGGGAGCGCGTGGCAGTGAAGGCTTTGAAACAAGAGAACGGTCATGTTTCTGAGGGCTGGATGAAGGAGATTGAGATCCTGAAGTCTCTCTATCACAGCAACATTGTCAAGTACAAGGGCTGCTGCACTGAACTGGGTGAGCCTTCAGCTGGCATCTGCCTGCTTCAAGCATGTTTATTGCAATACATAACACAATGTACAGTGTCTGCATGTGCTCAGTGTGCTATTTGAGCTTACAGAGCTTCAGTACATGACTGATTGATTTCTGATCCCTGCTGTTCTTTTGAAAATAATGAAAATCTTTTCAAAGTGCAACAAGGTTTCCCTTGTATGTCAATATTTTGAGCTTTCAACACACGGCATGCTGAGCACCAGGTCAATCTTGCCTTTTGAAAAGTAATGGAAGTAGGAGGATAAGCCCTGTTGCATTGTCCACTGCCAGGAGGACAAGTTGTGCAGCTGATTATGGAGTACCTTCCTCTGGGGAGCCTGCGAGAGTACCTTCCCAAACGCAAACTGGGAGTGCCCCAGTGCCTCATGTTCGCTCAGCAGATCTGTCAGGTGGGTTTCGGTGGTTTTGTGCTCATCATCTAATTGGCTTGATTTCCCAACATTCCTGGTGCTGTGTGCAAGCTGCAGAGGTGTCTGGTTATGTTCTCCTGTGGTAGCTAATGCATCACATTTACGCTTTAATGTTTCTGTGTATTGTCATCAGTTAATTCTGTGTTAGTTAAGTAGTTCAGTAGTGTTATGTTTTTCTCTCAGTAACCAGGAAGTAATCACGTGGCCTGCTGTTGATTGTCACATCATTTGCATCATTTCCAGCCGGCTCTGACATTGTAAACTTGTCATTTTATGATTGAATTTACATGTTATCGTTTATAATATACTTTATATTCAATGTTGCTTTTTCAGTGTAGCATGTTAAAGGAAAAGTCAAGGGATTACCCAATCAGCAAGATTTGTCATGTAGGGAACATGAATGTCTGTAATCGGTCCAATAGCTGTGGAGACGTTTCAGTCTACACCAAAGACTGCACCCTAGAGCCATGTGTGCCGCTAGCATGGCGAAGAATCGCATGCTATCGGAAACTTTAAAGGACAACCTTTAAAAAAACATTGTACTCTACAGTTTCTTTACTCAGTTATAGTATTTCGGTTTGGCATCCACATTTTGCCGCCTCTGAATAATTGCATCCCTCTCTCCTTTCTGTTCTCTTTTTAAGGGGATGGAGTACTTGCACACTAAGCGATACATCCACCGAGACCTCGCTGCCCGCAATGTCTTGGTGGAAAACGACAGTTTGGTGAAGATCGGAGACTTTGGCCTGACAAAATACATCCCTGAAGGCGACATCTACTATCGCGTTCGAGAGGATGGGGACAGCCCGGTGTTCTGGTGAGTTCATGCAGCACTTAGCGGTCTTATTCAATACTTTGTTTTATGACTGTGGCAACTAAATATCATTTTCTTTCCGTACTGTTTAGGTATGCCATTGAGTGCTTGAAGGAGAGTAAATTTTCCTTTTCTTCTGACATTTGGTCCTTTGGCGTTACGTTGTATGAGATCCTGACCTGCTGTGACTCCCGCCAGAGCCCTCCAACAGTACGTCAAGACTCATATAACCAGCTCAAACCTGCTTATATTTTCATGTGAGACGTATATTAATACATTTTGAGTCATTGTATTAAATGCTCAATGTACTCTGTTGTGTTTTTGTAGAAGTTCTTTGAAATGATGCAGAGAGCCCAGGGACAGATGACGATGATGGAGCTCATTAAACTGTTGGATAGACAGTTGCGTTTGCCTCGTCCCAAAGACTGTCCTCACGAGGTAACATGTCCTTTAAACACTGTTGACATTTCATTGGCATTATGCGTAGCCTGATATTTTCAAAATTATTTGTATTTATTTGTTTACCAACAGGTGAGGAGGTTGATGGAGCAGTGTTGGGCTGCAGAGCCGGCACAACGGCCGTCATTCGGATCCCTCATCGAAAAGATTGAGGCTATTCGCCAAACATACAACTGGCAGCCGAATATAAACTTTTCTTTGTCTCAGATTTGATTTACCGTACTTTTCGGGTTATAAGCCGCTCCTACGGCTGATCAGTGTCCCCGCTGTAGCAAGCTAGTAGCGCTGCTAGTAGCGCTGCTAGCTAGCGCTTCTGCTGCTACCGGCCACTGCTGCTGCTACTGCCCGCTGCTGCTGCTACTGCCCGCGTCCCCTCTGCCCAAGTCGGGTGTCGAGCCTGGTCCCGCTACCTTCGGTGGTTTTCAGGGAGCTAGCGGAAGTTAGCGGGGAAGTGACGGAGCGCTAGCAGGAGCCCCAGCTGGCTACAGCGGGGAGCTGTCGGGGACACTGACCGAAGGCAGTAGCGGCTTATAACCCGAAAAGTACGGTATATGGCATCACTTTGCCACTATGGCCACCATATATTACAGGGTAGCCAGTGATGAGCCTCCATTTTCATTGATGTCTTTACAGATTTCTTTTAGATAAAAGCGCACAATGATAAACTCTTTATCACTGTGGTTTTTTTCCTGGCTGTTGAATTGAACTTAATGAAGAAAGGTGAAAACCTTGGGTGTCAGCGTCTGCCTTTCAAAAGATCTAGGTTTCCATATACAGTATAACACAGTTAGTATAACATATTTCTGTAACGTTCTGTAACTATCTCTCATTTCCTGTCTGTACATTTGTTTGTGTGTATGTTAACTTTATGTTGTATTTAGGATAAACCGAAAGAACAATTCTAAATCTAATAAACCATTTTTCACTTGCCCTTTTATTAAGGACTGAAACAGATTGATGCCAAAAAGTGTATAACATTTCTGATCTGTGTTACCAGAAACCAGTGCTGCCACTGACATTATGCACCTCTGACCTCGCTGCAAAGAGACAAAAACCACTGCTGCTCTGATATTGGAAAAATGTATCCTAATGTGTACATTAGACACATAGGAATTTGTAGATATAAGACGAGCTAAATAACCTTGATGCATCCCAGTACATAATCACCTCCTGTTCTGTCATGCAGTGAATACTCTATTCAACAGGTGTTTTAATCAGTGCGCACAGCGTGAGAAAGACCTAAAACCAGGTTCAAATGTGATTCGACACTGCTGCAGACATCTGGTCCACATTTCCACTGGATGAAGCTGGGCGGACGGCCACAGTCGTGTACACAGCTACAGTTTGGGCTTTCCAGCCACACCGTGAACATAACAGACTTGCTGCAAGTGTCTCGTCGTGTGTTTGAAGTAAAGTGCATACAGGACAAAAAGCTAGTGTTAGGAATGTATCACTGAACATGCCCAGTACAAAGGAATAGTCCAGAGTGGCCACTGTCAGCTGAGACTTTGCATGCCTATATTGTGGTCTCCTTACCAGCCAACCAACACAATTACCAGGAGACATTAAGATGTACAAACAAAGTTGGTGGCCATTATGTCTTTTTATTTATTTATATGTGTGTATATATATATATATATATATATATATATATATATATTGTACAAATATATTATTATTTATAAAAACAATATGGGGGTTTAAATACAAACAATATCTTGAGTTTATAATTAAACATAGGGCTGGATGCATTTATTAAAGTGTTTTTTTATTATTATTAAAGTTGTACTATAATAGGCCTTTATTATGTTCTTTAACGATTTAGTTGTTCCTGTGTCGAATCAATGTATCTAGTCAATCGATACTCAGACTGTTAATGAATGATTTAAACATCCAGAGTCTAAAATATTTATATCTGATCCAGCCTTAATATAAATGGAAACGTTTATAATTATAAACACTCTGTAAAATGCAAAGGGAATCCTTAATGATTAGTGTTATGCCCCCCAGTGACTTTCTGCAGCATTTATCCACTTTTAAACATAAGTTTGGGGTTTTTCAGCAGCATGTAGCGAGCAACTGAAGCCCCGCCCCCGGCCTGGGTTACGTCGTCGTCGTGGAGAGTGCGTCCCCCTCTCGTCCAATGAGAAGCGACGCTGGGGCCATGTGTGTATTGTTTAAACTGCTCAAATCGAGCTGAGTTTCCCAGACCGATAAAACTTCCCCCAAACAGAGTGATGGCGGCCGTCGTGTCTGTTAGCACAGCAGCCGGAGATGAAAGCACAGACACAGGGCTCAGTTTCGTCCCTCGTTCTCGTCACGATAACTACGACCTCGCTGCGGATCACGAAAGCTGGATGTCCGGAGACCGCCGGTTCCCCGAACTCGAACCCAGCGAAGTGGACCCGAAGTCGGACCGCGAGTGTCAGCGGAGGGTCGACGAGGACCTGACATCACTGAGCCCCGAGGAGATCGAGAGCCGCTTGGAGAGAACCCGCCGGGAGTTTTACAACCGGAGAAAGATCATCATCAAAAATCTCCCCTCTGACGTCAGCAATCAGGTACGTTTAGAGTTTAAAAAAAAAGCAAATTATTGGATGATTGATTGATTGACGGGGTCGTTTGGCTAACGTTAGCTTAGCTCCAATGTGCATTGCCATGCTACCGATGTTAGCCTGCGAGCTATTTAACTTGTTGGCTGTCTTTTAAAAAATAAATAAATGTCATTGTGACATTTTAGCTTTATTGAAACTGCAACTGACTTATTTAAAAAGTCGAAACTCGGTTAATTATCAGCCACTGAACACAATTTATTGTTATATTTCGTTTGTGTCGTCAGGATAATAATGCCAGGTGGTCAGAAAACGTTAACTGTCAATAATGGTCATCTGTGGCCTGCGTGACCTGCCAGTCAGGCCTCGGTGGGGACAATTATATAACTCTGATATTCATGGTTTTTGTTCACGATGAAAGCTTACAAGCCAACCTGTCGGTGACTATACCCTCTCCTCGGAGGTTACAGGTGCACCGGGACTTTTTTCCATCGGTCCATCTGTTGCGTAAGCTGGCGTTTCGTTGCACCGACTACCAGTGATTTACTCATGATGCCACATTTTTTTGGAACGTGCCTGACTCGTGGGGAGCGGTGGGCCTGCGGGCTGTACCATTGTTCCCCGAGGGGAGGGGAGGGGGGAGCAGTGGGAGTTCGAGATGTCAGTTGCACTACAACAAAAGGTGGAAGGTGTGCAGACAAAACGTTTCAGAAAATGCTAGACAGCATCGCCGTTTCGTTTGTGAATGGTCAAAAGCAGCGCAGAACAATTTCTCCTCCAACAATGAGTCGGTTATTAACCTCTCAACCCCTCACAGGTGCAACTTGTTGCTAGTTTCCCAGTGGACATGAATGAGTTAATTAAGGCGTTGAACACAATATACAATTAAGTAATCTACAATTATATGATGGCCAAAATCTATAATTTAGAAAGTAAAATGCTTTAAGTGGATACCCTGTTTAGCGTGTTATAATTTTAATGTCTGGTTGTAATGATTGTCTTTTATGTTCCTTTTACACAGGAGGTCCATGAGCTGTTGGGCAACTATGACTTGAAGTACTGCTTTGTTGACAAATACAAGGGCACAGGTTGGTCTAACTGCTTGTTCGGCATCACGTGTTCCGTTTAAAGTCAAAGATAAATCGCAGATGATTTATTAATGTTAACTAAAAACAGATCAAGCAAGTAAACTTGATTAGTCTCATAAAAACCTTGGGTTGTCTGTATTCAGAGCCTTTCACTATTTGCTACAATATTCTTGATGATAACAAATTGCTTCACAATTTGAAATGCTTTGTTCACAAAACAGAAAAGGCTCTTCACTATTGAGCAAAAAGATCAAACATGCTTCTGAAGTATCAACATTTTAATTTATTCGTCCCTTTTTTAAATATAGCTGTTTAGACAGGCAATGTCCTCTCAGGGCTCTTACGGTCATGGAAACCCTGGAAAAGTCCTGGAACTTTAAAATGGTTATTTCCAGTCCTGGAAAAAAATAAAACTCAAAGTTTTGGAAAAGTCATGGAATTGTGTTCTATTCATATGTTCATGATGTTCATTTACGCTGAGTTTAAAATAATTAATATGCTTTTAAAAGAAAGACGCTCAAAATATAAGCAGGCATACATACAGGCATCTATATAAATGTTTATTCTTTTAATCAAATGATTGTCTCATTCATTTGTGTCATTTAAGGTGTACTGATGCTTTGGAATTCTCATTGTTAGTTTAAATACTAAATGTATACACCGAGATTTCACAAAATGTTTGGTCATGAAAATTTGGTTTAAAGTCATGGAAATCCATTGCTCAAAATGTGTATGAACCCTGCCTCTGGTCTTTTACCGCTAGTGGTGACAAAATGATTTTTTACACTAATTATGGCCCAGTTGTTTAATGCTAGTATGTATTTGAGATGTAACTGTACTCCATATATGTAAAAGAAAAACTGTTAATTTGCAAGAAAGATCATCCGGCTAGCTAATGACAAAAAAGCCTGGCAGATAGGAAGCATGCGTGCAAAACTATGTAAAAAATTATATTATTAACACATGACATTCATCTACTTGAGATGACGGCCGTGTGCATTGTTGCCCGTTTTTGTTGACGACTGTAAGAACTCACTCGTCACAATGTCGAACACAAAGTCGTTCATTTGCATGCAGCGAGAGAAGCAGTTTCTACAATTAAATCACCATAATAATCTGTTTTAAATTAGCCTGTGGGGAATTGCCTGTTTACGATGGTATAGGTGCACGAACGATCGACATGCCATTAGAAGTCTCAAAAGACCATTTGACTGGAAGAACTGACATTAAAAACTAGAACAGAAACAGTCACGTAGTGCAAGATAATAATGGGCCAGAAAATTGCAAGAGCCAGATGTTAAATTCAGGATATGCCTGGTACCTAGCCTACTGTTGTGGCAGATAAGTTACATTAAGATGTGCTTTTTGTTCTAAATCGATTCATCCTTGTATTTTTAAGGACAAGAATATTTTATCCTCCCATTCTGCTTCTCTTTCAAAACGTGGGCAACGGGATGTTTGCTGAAATGGGGCTCTGGTGTACCGATCACCACGGTAACACAAGTCACATTGGTAGGCGTTCTAAAAGTGGGCGCCAATAACATTAGAACTCAAACGTCTCTCGACGTGACCTCTTTTTAGCTATCGACCTGCTGCTCAGTCGGGTAAAAAGCGCCTTTTGATCCGTACCAGCTGTGACTGCGTCGCAGTGTGTTCGGGAGCAGAACGCTGGCGTGCGGTGACATTTGTGCCGCCAGCGTTCTCTTTTTATCATATTTGCTAAAAGAAAAATGGTGTCGCAACCAAGTTTTCCTCCCAGAGAGCTGCTGTGCACGGCAGTTGAAAGAGGGGTTTTGAATCAAATCAGTTGCATTTGATTGGTCTGCTAAAAAGTGGGCGGGCTTAAAAGAACATTTTATATAAAATTACAAAAATATATATTTTATTTTGGCAAACTTTTATATTGTAAATAGGTACTCGATGTGATCTAAAAGGGTTTCTCATCTTGACTTTACTGCTTTGCAAATGTTTCTTTACTCACTCACTCACTTACAGCCTAACTTAACACCAAATTGTGTTTCCTGTTTCTCCCTCTGTCCCCCGCCGCCCTCAGCCTTTGTGACGCTGCTCAACGGGGAACAGGCGCAGAGTGCCATCAAAGACTTCCACCAGCATGTGCTGCGCGACCGGGAGATCTCCGTGCAGCTGCAGCCCACCGACGCCCTGCTGTGCATCGCCAACCTGCCCCGCGCTTCCACCCAGCAGAAGTTCGAGGAGCTGGTGCGTCCCTTCGGCAACCTGGAGCGCTGCTTCCTGGTGTACAGCGCCACCACGGGGCACTCCAAGGGCTACGGCTTTGTGGAGTACATGAAGAAGGACTCTGCCGCCAGGGCCAAGTCGGAGCTGCTGGGGAAGCAGCTGGGCTCCCGCATGCTGTACGTCCACTGGACTGAAGTGGGCTCCCTCACGTATCCACTGCTGCACTCAAAATGCCTGTGCGTGGACCGCCTGCCCCCGAGCCTGCAGACGGCCCAAGACCTCCGCAACGCCCTGGCTGACACCCATGCGCCGGTCTTCTGCCAGGTACACACACACACACACACACACACACACACACACACACACACACACACACACACACACACACTCTCTTACTTTCAGAAGGGACGCTTTATCCAGATTGTATTTTACAACAAGAATAATGAGCACAACACCAGTTTATATCTGCAAGGATTAGTCCATTAATCAACTAGTCGATTGACGTATGATTCATCTGCAGCTATTCTGATAATCGATTATTAATGTACAAATATCTGGTGTTGATGGCGGTTTCTGTTTATATCTGGAAGTTGTAGAATTGGCACTGAAGGGTTGACTCATTTTGTCGAACCGGCTTCCATATTTGATCTTTCGGTGCCTTTTCACCTCTACCCCATTTTTTATTTATTTTTTCCCTCCGGCCACTCAAAGTTTCTATGGCAATGAGCATTGCTGGTTTCCATGGTGATGACCACCTGACTCCCCCAGGTGGTGTCATTCAGCAGGCTTTTCTGGAACGAGAGAGAGGGGTGTCCTTTTTAGCACGGCACGCATAGTACCTTTTCTGCTGGTTCCTTTTTTTTTTTTTTTTAGGATTGTAGTGAAAGCTGTGACGATTTAGGGAACCAGTTTAGCGTCCCAGTCCTAGTTTTACCAAGATGGTTATGAGCTATTAAAACCCGACCGTGTTAAATCATGAGGTCACATCTAGCGACCGATGGGGAGTAAAGAGCCTGAAAAGGAAATTAAATACAATAAAATGGTATTTATTAGACAGGAAATAAAATGCAGCAGATGGTTTAACGGCTCTTTCATTGCAAATGTGTAACAATTATGAGACGGAGGTTTATATTCTAATAGTTTGTGGCATGCCTTGTTATTTATGGTCTCTTTTTCTTGCTGCAGCCAACAGATTACATTTTTTGGACTTGATGGAAAAAGTAAATCATCAGTCTTAAATGCGAAGCTGCTATATGAGAACCCGTCAATGCTAGAAAGTAGCTAAGGGCCACCCGTTAGGGGAGTCACTAAATTATCAATGAACAAGAGTTCCTTTTTGAGCAGAGATTTCAGTACATTTCAGGTGTCTTGGGGAATGATTCCAACATCAATGTGCTGTTAGATACCGTTGAAAAAGATCTCTCGTCGATTGGGCACAAAAAAAAGCATAATAAAATTACTAACGATCTTTTTTTTACCAAAAACTCTCAATTACATCTCTGGTAAACGCGTTACCACAAGTTAAAGTGGTGCTTTTGTGTTACTCTTTGTGGAGAAACTCAGTTTCACAGATCAGTGGATTTGAAATCCACTAATGGATTAGTGGACTAAATTGTACGAGCGTTAGTAACGCAGCCTCATCTGACGCTTTGCAGTCGGGCCAGAGAGGCGGTTTGTGAAGGAAACCAAAACTACCTTTTCGGGACCGTCCTACTTGACCCCAGCAGCAGAACTTGGGTTAATTGTGTGTCCGTTTTTTTTATTTTTCCTCTCCACAGTTGGCTCAGGGACAAGATTCAAGCTTCCGGCGGTTTACGGTGTTGGAGTTTGCCTCGGCTGAGATGGCCGAGGAGGCTCAGCGACTCGCTGACGGCCGGCTGCTGGGCGGGTCACACATCAGGCTGTCCTTCTGTGCCCCGGGCCCTCCTGGAAGAAGCATGTTGGCCGCTCTGATTGCTGCCCAAACCATGGTACGTAAAGCGGATAGGTTTACTGCATCCACATGTCCGTAGCTGCTATGGAGTTTGCCATTGCTCTCGTGCTGATTGCCTGCCTTGTGGCCTCTCCCTTCAAGGCTGTGAACAGGGGTAAAGGTCTCCTTCCTGACCCGACCGCCATGCAGATACTTACAGGCCTCAATAACCCCGCCACCCTCAAGATGCTGCTCAACCCACTGTCGCAGGGACCCAAACAAGGTGAGGAGTCCTCCTCACTAGCTCTTAATCAATGCCTTCATTGTGGGATTAGTTCCGGTGCAGTGGATCCTGACGTCCCCTTTTGTGTGCAGGCCTCCTCGGGGCAGCCCCTACGATGCCCCTGCTGGCCAACCCCGCCCTCTCCGCCGCCCTGCTCCAGCTGCTCCTTCAGAACCAGGCCAAGGCCCAGCAGGTACTGCTGCCTTTCCGCCCTCGCTCTCTCTCTAACATGTGCCTCCTTTTGTTGCCCCCACCTGTTTTCATCCATCTTTCCTGTTCATGCATCCTTTCTGCTCTTTCCCTCTTTACCTTCAGCAAGCCTTTCTAGGAAATCATCTTCTGTGGGCTCAGGTGCTGCACAGTAAAGAAAACCCTCTAGTGCCTTGTGTGAGTGACAATGGCGTTTGTGTGGCTATTGCTGTGTGAGATGCTGGTTAAGCCTTTTTTATATATTAATTTATGTGATAGAAATTGCAATGCCTGGGTGGGTAAGCTCCTGGCTAGGAAACTTGTGTTTGTGTGGGCTGTACTTTTGAGTGGTGCTGAGTGATGTAGTAGGTGTGCTCCATTGTGCGCAAAAAAAAAAAAAGTGTAAATACCCACTCTGTATGGACATCATTTCATATGTGGTGAGTAATCCTCGGTGCTGACTAAGCGCGCCGCTGTAGCGCAGCAGTCTTTCACCGCTGGAGTGTTGCAGCCCGGCAGCGTGACCCTGAACTCTGCTCTCTCCTTTTGGCCAGCAGGCGGGACTCATTGGGGAGAATCCTCTGGCTGCTCTGCCCGTCCAGCAGGGAGTCCATCTGCTCGGCGACCTGCCCCAAGGTTTGGCATCCGCCGACTCCAGCCGCCGCTCCTTGACCCACAGACTGCATGTTTTTTGCCTTGCCTGTGACGCTAAACATCTGTGTCCCTCTTTGCCCGTTAATCACGGTTTCTTCTCTCAAAATACCACTAAAATATTGACTTTTACTTTATTAGGTTATATCTGTAAATTTAAAGAGATGACTTGTTTGCTGCTAATCTGACTCTCATTTATGTGAAAACGGGAACGTCAGTTGTAATTCACAATCGGGCCTCTATCTGCTTCTCTAGGGGGTGGTGTCCCGGGTCTTGGTCTTCAGACAGATCCTCTGGCCCTCCTAAAGCCAATGCAACTTGGCAGAGCGCTGACGAGGGAGCAGGAGTCTTCCTCTCCTACCCTGCAGGGCATCTCCATGGCCCTGATGGGTGGCATGATGGGGGCAGATGGCCTCACATCTCAGGGGGTGAGGGCACCGAGTCATTTCCGTAATGTTTTCTGCCCACGTGTGAATATAAGAGTGACTCACCTTTTCCCCCTCCTGTCAGGTATCCATACTAGGAGATCCTCCTAAAGATGTGAACCATCCCCAGAGTGCCTTCCTCAGTGTCAACAATGTTTTCCCTTCAGGTGAGCTGTCTTTTCTTTAATGCACTTTTGGGGGTTATGATTTCCTTACTTGGAAGTCTGTTTGCTGCATCAAACCGGGTAAATATATTCCAGCATCTAATGTCTGTCTGCACTACTCCAGCAGGAAGCTGCAGACTTCACCCCTACAGGAAGAGGCCTACACTGAGTAATGTGTCCAACCAGCACACGCACCCGAGCATTCAGCCAAACTACAACCTGCGCTACCAGGATTCTTACAGCCCAGAATATCCTCCTCTACACCAGGTCATTTATTTTCACCTGACTAGCTGCGGCTTTATGAGATGAATTTACAGTGTAGGATGATGGCTGCTCATTCAGTAGCCTGCATGATGTTATCTGGTCTGATACCCATCTGGTGTTTCTCCTCAGGATCCTCTGGCCCACTTGACTGAGCAGCAGGAGAACCTGAGTGCTGGATTCGGTCAGCAGGTAATGTGTGAGCGCATGTTTTTTTTTAAATGTTACTGGATCACACGCGTGCGGCTCTATAGTTACAGTTTGTCTCTCTCGTCAGACGGACTACAGCGACCGCTTCCCTCAATACAGTTACCCTCCCAGCGAGCCCATGTCCTCCTACTTCAGCTCAGGGCCCGAGGAATCTGCTAACGGGGGCCCCTCTACTACTCATCTCAACCGGGTAAGCATACAGCTTCGGACTCTATTTTATTATTATTATTTTTTTTTAAATGACCTCTGGTTTGGTTTCAAATTATAAAGGTTAGATTAGGTTCCAAGGAAAAAAGTCCCTTTTCAATAATAAATTCTTTGCTTGAGTGCTTCAGTAGAAGTGTCTGTGACTGAGGGTTGTCTGTCTGTCCTCAGGCGGTTGGGATGCCTCCTGGGAGCCACAGCGCCAACTACCCACCTGGCCTGGGGAATGCTGCGAAGGTAATAGAAAGTTTTATTTTTTTATTTGTAGTCTTACTTTTTAAACCAAGCTGCCCTTTATTGATTTTTATAAATCTTTTTTTTACCAATTATTTTAGACCCCCATCGGTAGCCACAAGCGTTTGTTCAACCGGCTGATCCCGTCTCCGGAGCCGAGCCCCGAGGGCGGCTACGTGGGCCAGCACTCCCAGGGCCTCGGTGGTCACTACGCAGACTCCTACCTAAAGCGGAAGCGTATATTCTAACGGCGGCCCCAATGCTTCAACAGCCGGGACACAATGGCATCTCCTCTGGTCTCTTCCGATGAACTGCACGGCGTGACGGTCCTTGGCGTTGTCTCCTGTGTACTCCTGGTAGTGGCCCCTGGAGGGTGCAGCGATCTGGACAGTTGTGTCGCTCCATTGGAATTCTTGGCGGTTGTATTTTTTTTCTGTTTTCTGTGTATATATGATTTTAGTGTGTTGGTAAATTAAGTTTTTACTCTATTTTTTATTTTTTTTATTTGCCTTTTTTAGTTTCCTGTTGAAAAACTTGTACAGTGAGAAAAAAATGGTTAATATGCAGATGAAGTATTTCTCCTTGAGCATTATTTTTTTTTTTATTATTCCTGTGTTGAGTGTGGCGTATCAGCAGAGCTACGGCGAGTTTGGCCAGTTTTCAATAGCGGCCATAGGCTGCTTTTTATATAATGTTTGACATCCCACTAAAGTGATGCTGTCCACAACTTCAGGCAAAGGGACTTGCATAGTATTAAAAACAAGCTTGACTTTTTAAATAGTCCTCCTAATTCATGTAAAAAGTTCAGTAGTTTGTAATGTGATGGTGTTTTGGTGTTATTGTGCCCCCCCCCTTTACACAGGGTTGTTCATTTTGCTGTTTGACTCTATTTCTGGATTCAGGCCTCTCATTGGTTAACATGCAGCTTTCCATCCACCAATGACGGCTGTATGGATCTGACTGTGTATCATGACGGTGAAGCTTTCAACCTCTGGCATGTTTTCTCAAGCCTTCACTTTTCCACGTCGTTTTGTCTTTTGAGCCGCACCCTCCGACTTGTTCACGGAGTCCGTTTTTCTACACCGGTTGATAATGCACTTGGAGGTCACGATCCTAATCTGTTCTCACCTCTATACGATGCCCTTTTCAAGTCTCCTCTCACTCGGATGTTCAGGAGTTGAATATTTTCTGTGTTTATGTGAGTTCTGTTTGCTTAAGTTTAATATTTTGAATGTCTTGGAAGTCCAAACGCCTTGCCTCCATGGTTTGATTAGGTGATGGGGCGGTGGACATGTGCCATCTCTGGAGTCTGGGGAAGTACTAATGGAAGCTAGTGGCAGGTGATTGGTTGGTGACATGACTGTTGTTTTTTTTCCTTTCTCTTTTTTTTCTTTTTTCTTTTTAAATAATTATCTGGTTGACAGTTTGATTGTGAAAACCCATTACCTCTGACTTCTGCTAGGAAATGCAGCTACACTTGAGCCTTAACAGTGTTTTCTGTGATCTCATCCTGCCCTGTGTTGGCTTCCATCTACATTTACCTTTTCTGTGTTTTATTTGCTGTGTAAATAGTTGAGCTTGATCAATTTTTCCTGAGTCCAAAAAGTTTTTGTTTTCTTTAATCATAACTGCCTCTGGTCTGGTGTTTTAAATGGATTTGCTGCTCCGTGTTTTTGTCGTTTTGCCTGTTTGCTTGGACAACTGATGTGACGCCACTCGTGTTATGTGGACCACGAGATGCAGCCGTACTGTATGATGATCATTCATTGTGAACTGCCATCTTCTCGTCTGTACCTCCCCATGGTTGTCTCTGTATGTGCGAGTGTGTGATGTGAGAGCAAGTAAATGTTATTTAAACTCATGTTGTTGTGAACTCGTCATTTACAAAGAAGAAAAACAATCTTAAGACATGTGTTTAAACCAAAACCGTTCTTTCTTGGGGCATGCTCCTGTGTTGGGTTGAGCACATCATTTTCTCTTAAAGCACAACTATCTCAAGAGTTTAAATCTAGGACTTTGATTCTCATCAATTTCAGGACTGAGTTTAGTGACTTAAGAGATTTGCAACATTTGGGCCAACAATGTTTTTGTAATCGCCTGACCCTAAGAATAATTTGTTACTTTAGAATGAGCCTTTAATATCTACATAGGGAGTGGGTCCTCTTCAAAATCAGCCATATTTCTACAGGAGCCCCAAAAGGACATCCCACACACTGGCTCTATAGTGGGAGACATTCATTTTTTTTTATTTATTTTTTTGTCGCATTAAGCCCACCGTAGTTCTTCGACATGCTTGGAAAGGAAGGCGTGAGCTGAGGATTGTTCAGTTGGTTGCAATCTGCATTCTCACCGCTAGATGTCACTAAATTCTACACACTGTCCCTTTTTTTTAAATTGTGGATGTGACTAAATGCAAAGAGGATCTATTAGTATTTAATGCTTAGTCACATTTTCATAAATGATAAAAAGCCTTGGCGCCATGTCATCTTGCATTGGGGAAAAGCTAAACAAAGAGGCATATTATACTGATCTTTTAGCCCGATTATGGATTCAATGAACCAGCAGTGACTGCATGCACAAGCGGCTCATGTTTTGCTTTATTGCACTATCGACCGAACATAAAACGACTGCTACGGGTTTTGAGGAATGGGTGCGGAAACATCTCATCTGCTGTTGCCCCAGAATGAAGGCTTATTACTTCAAACGACAGTTGTTCTAATGTTCCACGATGTGCATAATGTCTAATAACAACTTGATAACCTTTGACTTTTCCTTTTGGCTCTGGCATTCTCCTGTGAATGTGTATGACTGTTAAACAAGTTATTGCTGAGAGGATGAATTGTGCTCCCTGAATGAATAATTCAACAACAGTCTCAGTCAGTTATCGGCTCTAAAGGCTGATGATAACGGGCTGCTGAAGAAAAAGAAACGAGGAATGTGTCTAACGGAAATCCATTACGACTGAGAACGATGACATTTAGATTTCATTAAAACATTCTGAAGAATTAGCTGTTATCGGCCCAGTATTTTCTGTCCAGGTAATGGCAGGTCAGATTGAGTTTAGTGTCGTCTGCCCAGGTAATCGTCTGCGTGGCGACACTAAGCCCGTCAGGTGGAGGTGCCGGTGGCCAAGAGGCGGCGAACAGAGCTCCTCTTCCTCTCAGAGCTCCTCTTCCTCTCAGCTGCCATCAGGATGAAAGGTTTTGATTAGCTGTTATTCTTGTGGACCTGCTGACCCTCCAGCTGATGGAGCTCTCCCCTGATGGGCAAAAACACAACTGCAGTGCATTGGTCATAAAGCTCCCCTTTCCCAACATCGATATTGTTCGTGCAGTTTTTTTCTTTGTTTGGGTCTGTCGAATCACTGAAGAAATAAGTCTAACGGAGAATATCTCCTGTTTTTTTTATTATTAATCTGTAAAGGACAATGGAAATAAGAACACTGAAGAAATGATGGAGTTGTTTAGACCTTCTAGTATTATATTAATGTTTTTTTGTGTGTTTTTATTTTTATTTTTACCAGCCGCTGGGGTTATTTCTGTAATATTTGTCTGCAGTGCTTCAGGCACCCTTGAATTATGTTCTCATACCTGCAGCCAGGCTACCCAGAGTTCTCAGAGGGATCCACCACGGCTTGGTGGACGCTGTGTCAGACACATTTAGATTTCTGCCTTTCATATTTCCACCCACACAGTCACCCTGCACAGTTGCTGGTGAATGCTGCTGAAACCTGCGATTCTCCCAAATGCAGCTCCGAAGGAGGAAGAGCTCTGCAGCCTCATTTATCACCTATTACAAACACACAAATGAAGGCAGAGTTATAGATTACTGTGTGTGTGTGTGTGTGTGTGTGTGTGCTGAAGGTGAAACATGCTCCCTCTCCTGTTATTGCCCCTTGAGTAGAAATAGGTGTGCTAAAATATACAAATTCACTGTAATCTACACGTAAAGCACACACTAAATAAACGTGTCGTGATTTATTACGTTTTTATTTCAGGATACGAGCAACAAAGAGTAACCAAAAGAGGGTATGTCACAAGAGCTGTTTTTAGCAGGATTAGTCATAGAAAACAGCCCACTCCCCCCGGTGACAAACGGTCTATAAAAACAGTGGAACATCCAGGAGAAAGCTACAAGTCTGAGGAGACGGTGAGATGCTGCTACTTATACACCCAGACAAGATTATATTATAGTAGGGGTTTCAATTCCAAGTCAGAACACAAACCCTTATCCCCCTGAAATGAGCTTGGCTATTCTTACGCTCTTCTTTTTCATCTTTTCCGCTCGCTCCTCTGTGTAATTTGTATATCACCGTTGCACAGGCACAACAAGATAAGATAACCACTTCTGGTTATGTTGGGGGAAATTAAAGCTAAGTTTCCCAGCACCGTGTTATTGTTCTGATGCACTGAAACGATACACCTGCTTTCTGAAGCGAAGAGGAGCTGCCTGTATCCAGACATTAACTCATACTATCACAAGAGTTTATTCAAAGCAAAGCACCAGCGAGCTATCGTGGAATCCTGAAATCGTTCCATCACACGCCAAGAAACTCAGATCTTACAGAATCCCGTCATCACGTCTTCTGTCCCGTATCGTCTTCCTCAACATTAACAGCCTTCGCTTTTATCTAGAATTGCAGCTCCCGTTCCTCTTATCTCCTCTTGTCTCTTCCATGATCACTATTGACTTACGAGATATCTGATATCTATTCTTTATCTCTGATTAGGGCTTTCTCTATTTTTATCTCTCCGTTTGATCTAATAAATGATAAGTAACTTTGTACATTGCTTAAAGCATCTATGATATGAATGTAAAAACTACCAACAACAAAGCAGATTTTTATATTTTCTTCTTTCAAAAACAGCATGTCTTTAAAGGCACCATCCAAACAGAACATGCCATAACTCCCAAATCAGAATCACCCTTATTGGCCAAGTATGCAAGGATGTTTTTTCCCTCTCCGTCCAATAATGCGGGACAGATGAAGGGAAACACGCTCTGGAGAGAGCCTTTCAAGTCGCTGCGCTCACTGAAGGCCACCGTAGTTCTCGCTTTAAAAGGCAGGAGTGATCACACTGGTGTTCAGCAGGTTGCAATCTACAATCTCACCACTAGATATCACTAAATCCCCAAAACGATGAGTCGCTGGATTCCCGCAGCTGTATGACTTTATCAACTATAGCTAGATCTTCTCACAAAACAGTAGGAGGCTGATTAGTGTGGTACTCTTCAGGTAAGTTGTTCTCACTCATTTAAACTGAAGGTTACTATTAACTATTAGCATTAGCTAGCTTACAGTTCATGCTTTGTGTTGAGCTAACGTTAGCGCTCGTTCGGTGGTCGTCTAGCATCCAAACAAAAAAAAAAGATGGAGCAAACTGCGAAAGGAAACTGACTCTCAGAGCGCCGTCTCCTCTCTGGACTGTCTCGGACTTTCGGCGCAATTTCTGTCAAGACGGTCGAGCTGAGCACGCCTGCACGCCTCGCGAGCAGTCAAGCCTTTCAAACACAAAAGCTTCAAACAGCGAGTCGGGCCCCGTCACGGTAACGCGCACTGCGTCGTAACGACCTCACGCCGCTGACTGAAGGATCCTTTCATTTAGTTTTCCCTGGCAGTCTGTAAAGTTTCTCCATGCCCCTGGTTTCACCATTAGTATATATTTCACTCCAGGAAGTTGCAGATGCACATAAGGAGCAAAAGAACAACCTTGCGGTCATTCTGACACTTGATTCTCATTTCCAGTTGCCATTATAGCTCCACAACCTCATTAGTAGAAGTTTTTAGAAGCTCTCAAATCCAGTTATCAAGTCGTTTTAGACCTCTCTGGTCCTCGGCTCGTCCCTGAAGTGAAACCTCACTTCCCCGTTGCAACATTTCCCATCTAACTCCTCCTCCGCCTTCGACTGCACAGACATGTCCGCAGCATCGGATTGGTTTGGAGGAATAACGAGAACATCCTTCAGTAAAAATGAGGTGAACAGTGGGGGATCTTTCTCGCTGCGTGTGAGGAACTCGCCCCAGGATCTCTTCTGATTGTGTTGCTGGATGTGAGGAGGATTTGTGCAGCTCTGGTTTACACACATGAACACACACAGCGTGGACAAAAGGGCAGGCCGCCCCATCCCTGCACCGCCACAGAGAGAAAAGACAATCTAAAGCTATTTCAGGAATCCTTTTTAATATATATGACCTGCAACGCTGTTACACATTGCTGCCTAATCATGTCTAATCATGCATTTATGTCACCCTCTCTCTCTCTCTCTCTCACACACACACACACACACACACACACACACACACACACACACACACACACACACACACACACACACACACTCTACATCCACTTTTCATTGTTCTACATACGTGTAAACACACAAATGCAGACACACGTGTTCCACGTAGCTGCCAGACTTATTGCTCACTGTCAGAAAGAGGTGTGGATTAATATTTCATGGCCCTTCACTGGCAGAAAGTGGATCCATTTCCCAGCATTCCCTGGTGCGCGATGTGTAGATTCAGTGCGGGCCAGAGGCCAGACAGGCAGCTGACGGGCGGCTTGACGGGCAGAGTTGGATGTCTTCAGCGGCTGTAAGCCGGAGAAATTGTTCACAAATTCAGTTGAAGATCATCTTTTACCAAGCACACTACATAATCCGTAGCATATGAAACTAGATATGCTAAAGAATCCATTGGTACCAAACAACCATGTTGTGGAGAAGAGGGCAAAATCAAAATGGCGAGGACGCATTACACACAGTACTTTTCCGTGCCCTGCGAAACCCTCTCATCCACCTAAACTGAGCCAGTAAGGCTGCTTGGCTTTTTCAATTATTCCTCACAGTATGAATGAGAGCCATTTGGCGAAGTTGATCATAATAAATCAGATGCTCACTAGATGAAATGTGCAGCTGATTCAAGCAAGAGGAACGATTTCTTTTCTCCAAGGGAGCACTGCAGTCTGCATTGTGGGTTCATGGTCATTTCCTCATCTAGGAATTATTACTTTCTTTATTTGTGAAAAACATAATATATACAGTCACATGATTTGAAATAAGGTCCATTTTCTACATCAAATAATAGAACATATAGAACATTTCATATCCCTTCAATGTCATTTTATTAGAAAAATTGAAATGAGTCAGATACAAGTGTACTTGCAATGTGTATGGTTTGTGTTTTTGTTCAAGGTTTTGAGCAGATGAAAGCTGTGTGACCAAACTATTTATATTTTATATTTAATAAAATACAGCACCACATGTGTGTGGACATTTATTTTCCTTCGTACTTGGTCAAGGTTTTTGAGATGAAATGAAATGAACGCAAGTTTCTTCTGTTAAGATGCAAGAATGATAACTGCTGGAGTCTTTGTGAGCTCATTCGCATCCCAATCAAGCGACTGAATCGTATATTTAATTGTGCTGAAATTGTTCTAATTATCCTCCAGAGAGGAATTCCTTCCAGAGCAATTCAACTCAATTGTAAATTCATAATTCTATTTCCAAGGCCCGAGTGTTTCCCAGAGAAACAATACTCTAATCTGTGATTGTGATAAACAGCTTGGAGTTACCCATTGAGGGGTTTTCTGAACCCAAGCAGCCTTTTAATGAAACAGGATTGTCTAATGGTTTCATCCGCTTCAAATAGGAATATACAGTTATCTCCACATATTCTTCCTGCATTGCGTTACAGACGTTACAGACTTTTCACTTTCTAAGGACAGGTACTTCTAAACTGACAATTTTCTCTCAAGGAGACAGCATTGAATGTACTTTAGAACCGCTGCCCTGAGAGAAAATAATAATACAGTTGAGTTTATTCTGTGTTGTAGCAAAGACAGAAGAACAACATCAAACCCCAGTGTCATCACAAAAGTCAAAATATATTATTCTATTTTTAGGCTAATTACTTTCTTACTGAAAAAAAAACATCCTTGCACTCAAATGTTTGCAAACATTCATTTTTTATAAAGCAAGCTTTTGCCCGGGGACCTTCTTCAAGGCAAGAATAGATATCAAGTGGTTGTAGCTCCAGCACCTCAGGTGAAGTCTGACACCGGGTGAGCGGCGTTTTCATCTCTTAGCTCAATAAATTGCAATCAAAATTGTCAATTGTGTCAATTTTGAAGAGACACTGGTTAGTGAAAGAGTCCAGAGTCTTCAGATATTCCTCAAAGGCAACAACACAGGACATTGTTGTGTGTATTTCCAGTGCGGGCCGCAGGGTTTTGGTGGCAGCCCTCCCTCTCATTTTGTGAATTGACAGCGCCTCTTGAACTACTTGTAGTGTAGCATATTGACCTTGAGACATTGACCGTTCATTTAAAATTATTTAGTTTATATACTAGGTGAAGATAAACTAAATCATTGTAATTTTAAGATTATTTAGTTTACCTTCGTCTAGTATACAATCTATATTTTGAACGCCATACCACCACTATAATCAATATCCCATTAATCATCATACACATGAATGTCTTCTACTACTCCCTATAGTCAGGTGATGTTTTGGCCAGGTTCACTGTTCACCTGTTGACTTTTTATTCTTACTTCAAAATACTATTTATTTCCAAGTCTCCCAAAAACACTGAAGTAGCAATAAACACAATGAATATAAATATTGATCAATATTCCCATATGACTGAAGAGCTCCATGCTATACAAGCAGATTAATGTAGAATACCAGGGGCCCCACAGTGGATTGTGAGGTATCCACAGATTCGTCTCAGCAAGCTGAATGTGATGACATCGTCTTGTTGGTGGCTTCCTACAGTGAAAGTCAGTCAAACTTGACTAAGATGGCTCCTGAGCTCACTGCAACTTCCCGTCAGCTCCAGCTTTACTGTGGAACCGTAAGTAACTCAAATGTGCGGCGGGTTCTGGCAAAAATAACAAATGCTGTGGTGAAATATTTTGGCAAGGACATTGATGTTGTCAGTGTGACTGTAAATGTTAAGTTTCACCACTTAATTCCCCCATTAACTGAGGACATTGAGTGTTTCTAGCCATAGTGGGTTTAGGTGATTTAGAAAGCACGGAATTTCCGGTTACACCAAAAATTGGAGATGAGAAAACAACCGCGTACGGTGTTAACGCCAGCGTTTGGCCCTGTGTATTTCTCCAGTCGGTTTATTCCTCTGTCACATCAGACATAGATGTCAACATCCAGACCTCTCTCTGATGAGCACAAAGCAGCTACAAGATCCCTCGTCAGATTGACATTTTCAGTCTGCCATTAAACCCCCATTTTTTAATGCAACAAGCAAAAAAACATGTTAAATTGTGTGTGTTTTTCTCTCATTCAGCTGAGAAAACACTTCTAAAATTAGGCCGTGGCTTATAAAGACACCAACACAATGATTAATGGCTCTGTGTTGTGGTTGAACTTGCTTCTCTACACCCCTCCGCCGAGCTGCTCGAGTTATAATGCTGCTGCTGCTTTTCTCTGAAGGTTACCACAGAAATGTTCAAATTACTTTAAATCGCTTTGAGTTTTGTGGAAAGCGTTTCGCAATCAAGTGCCACAGCAGTGTATGTGTAAATACTTTTCGGTCCATTAGGTCCTCAAGACAAGAGTTCTTGTTCATTCCGGATGATATTTTTAGCGCTTCATTTATGATCCATACTGAAATATCCAGTGATGCTCCCTCCAGGGTAACCTACCTACATTTTCACATTGTCACTTACTTTTTAATACATTTCTGATTGTCTGCTGCATTATAAACCATCCAGACCTCCCAGGTCATCTGGGAAAGGTCGGCTTCCTGTCCTCACAGCACAAAATGAACATAAAGAACCAGCGTCCAGTTTTATGCTCCATTATATCTGGAGCAAACTCCCAGAACATTGCAACTCTCACTTCTTTTCTATCAAGGCTGAAGAGTTCTGCCTTTTATTACATACTTTCTTACACTGCACTGCACTGTAACTTTTATTTATTTGATTTTATACCAGCCGTTTTCTATTTCAGCTTTCCTTTTTATTTTCTATACTGTAGGATTTGTACTGACTGCTTTTAATTATATTTAAATGTCCTTTCATGATGTGTTTCTTTTGCACTTTGTCTCGATGTTTTTGATGGTTTGTGTTTTGTGCTTTCACTCGCCTGTATCAGAAATATGCGATATGCAAAGAAACTTGCCTCACAGGCTCAATATCACATGAACCTGTGCACACTTGTTCAGCCACTTCCTCTGAAGCGGCTTCATGTCTTTAATTATGAACTACGTATACTATACACACTTGTGGAAGCATAGCTCTCGAGCAATATTTCTTCACTTCAAACAGAATGCAACAGTGGTGTGTTTTTGTTTTGTGTGAAACACAGACAGCTGGACATGAGCACGGAGTCAAATAATGCTTTCATTTCGGTTGAGGCAGGAAAGCAAAGCATGTGGACGAGAGGAAAGCAACTTTTTACATCGTCAGTCTATTTCTAAAGCCAGTAATTACAGTATAGATAGAAACCAGACTAAAAATCTATAACCACCCTGCTTTGTGAGGCTGTGATGCTCACCAGGAAACACAACTGTTTATTTATGGTTATGCACTTGTCTCTCCACAATAAATGATAAAGATGTTCATTTATTTTCAGCACAAAGGTATATTTTGACAACTGAAAACTGGTTTTAGTGTGAAGTCTCCTAATGTGCCCTTCATTTCATTCTGGTCACGTTCTTCCCTTCTGTTTCAATCTCTCTGAGCCGAGGCGCCGCCACTGGGGAGGAATGAGGGAAAGCTTACAGGAGACTCAAAGGAAAAAGTGGACTTTTAGTTCATTCTTAGTGGCACCGCTGCTTCTCCAATATCGCTTCCCTCCTGCTGCAGCGTGCCACACACACACACACACACACTCACACACACACACACACACACACACACACACACACACACACACACACACACACACACACACACACACACACACACACGGCAGCAGCCGCTTGTCTCTGGTGGCCTCCGGCTAATGAGCGCCACTCGCCCGAGGTGTGAGGCCTGAGGTCAGAGCTGTAGTTCAGCCAGCCGGCATTGGATGAAGCCAGTGGCTGAGGCTCTCTACAGACCCTCACTGGGACTTTATCAGGGTTATTACAGTCTGGAGTGTTTTTATTTAGCGCCTGTACTTTGATGCCTTCCTTCCTTTCATGTCGTACTTTTCGATGCAGTAAAAAGCTCCACATTTGGCACCAACATGTTCAATTCAACGATTCGTAGCCGTGTGTGCCTCCATTCTCGCTATTCGCGGCATTACTCGCGAGAGCGTCCAGACCGCGCTGGCAGAAGAAGAGCGGCAGCAACTTTCAAAGCTTTACAGTACATCAAGACGTCCGTCTGCTTATGTATTTTTTTTTAGCTCCTCATCTGTGTCAGAGTGACCGGAGGCAACAAGCAGAGCGGCCCAGATGTCCTGTTTCCCTGCAGCTCGCTCCAGATCCTCTCAAGGAATCTGAAGGCACTTCCAGGTTTCAGCTGAAGCCGAGGCCGCCATGAGTCCAGCCACGGTGCTTCCTGGTGGGCTGGTCGCCGACAGGACATGTGACCTTGACCCCTCTCAGGGCTCAAATCTTGACTGCGAGGTCCTTGCTGAATTGTTTTAACATTTTGAGCTAGGTGCTTCAGAGCACTTTGATGACTAAAAAACATTTTTTTTCTCCATTTAACGTACAGACATTTAAGACACCGTGATTTAGGAATGAAAAATGGTTTCGGAGTCGGGCGCGCTACGAACGCCTCCAATGCAACGAGGACAAAAGGTCGACGCCTCTGCAGACAACACAGATGCTCCTTAACTTACTGCCACCGACCTGAAGACCGTCTCGACTGCAGCTGCTGCTCCATCAGTTTGACTCAAGTGTTTGACATCTTTAATCTACAACAGGCTTCCTTTGCAGTTTTTCTCCACCACTTTAAACCCTCAAATGCTTCAAAAACCTTTGTTGTGTCAGCAAACTGTCCAGTGGCTCCAAAATAAGTGGTTGTTTTGTCATCATGAGAGATATACTGGTCAAAACCTGGAAGTGTTTCTCACAAATCTGTTTTGTTGACAATGACTATAAATGAATGTCCGTTTTGTCTATCTGAATGCTGTTGTGTATCACACTGAGCTTTTAGAATCTGATTTCAACTGTAGCTAAAGGTTTACCGGTCAGTACTGTACAATATTGTAGTTCACAGAAAAAGGATATGCACATACAGTAAATGTATTTGTGCAGCAACGTGTGACAGAAAATGTGCCACAAAGGGACATCAACTCCAACGATGAAAGGATGCTTAGAAGTCGTGAAGAATGGGACAATTTGACTGAGAATAAATTCATCAGTTTTGATCAGCAAACCATGTGCAAGTGGCCACTGTGTGAAATGTACACATATGAATAAACACGTGCAATTTGCTTGAATGATTGAACAATTCCAATCTGTTGTGAACAATAAACTAATTGTTCTAAGATTTGAACTTAACTTACAGTTTAATGTTAACTGTATACTATTAATATAATGTCCAGAAATAGAGAAAAAAAAAACTCCAGACTGCACTTTTGGAACAAATTAACTGTACAATTGATAATGTACCACATCTGAGTTTACAGCTGAATAGAAATCCACTTGATAATGAGACGAGAGTCTGACATGGATCATGTGACTTAGAGGGAGCATCACGTCAACCCTTATTTTTGTCAAAGTTACATTGTTGTTGTATGTATTTCATAAGATTGCTATGCTACATGCTAGGCGAGACATGTTTTTCATGCATTGGTCAATTTTGAGATTATCCTTTTTCCTCCAAAACATGTGTTCTCTCAGACTATTTGAAAGAAAACTCACTTAATCCACATTTAGGCTTTTATTTTTTTTACAACTTTCTCCATTTACGTCTGTAGATTTGCATATTTGAACATGCAATTTCAAAAAAATATATAATTGTCTTAAAGTAAGCAATCAAATTGGGAAGTTTCATGATGATATCTATCAGTCCATTTTCTACCCTTTTTATCTAGTCTTCAAAATGTAGGCAGAGATCTCCACTTCCCGTTTCATTTCTATATTCTGAAGGTTTGTAGAGAGGAGTTTGTTCAAAAATTATTCATAGCATGGTTTATAACATTTTATTTTATGGCTATACTTTCAGATTTATGGAGTGATAAAAAACAAAAATCAAAAAAAATCTTTTCAAAAATCTTTTCAAAATCTTTGACTGTAGTATGTCAACAAAATTAAACGAGAATAATTTAACCTGGCTATACAATGTTCAGATTTCTGTTGTGGAAATGTATTTAAATTAGACACATATTTAATAATACACATGTTTAACCTGACATTTCATGAACTAACTCAAATAAAACATTGCCGTAATGTAAGTAATCAAGGTATATCTTTCAGTTAATTAAACGTGGTGTCGTGTCTTGTCTAAGCTGCAGCACATGAAACACACTAAACAAACAGAAGTACATTTATCCCAGACTGACTGATGTCAGCTCATTGTCACAGATGTCACTACAGATGTTGTCATCCAAAGTGTTTTACAGTACCATTAGCTGTGGCCCTGATGGGAATACAACCTTTTACCTGACACTGTGAGAGCCCTGCACAGCTCCCACAGCAACAGCACACAGTTTACTGTTCTTCCTCATCTAAAAATACCGCGTGCAGGAACTCTTCCTGGGACTGGAAGGTGTCGCTCAGAGGGGGCGGACGTGGACATGACCTCCTCAGGCACGAACACGGGAGTCAACGGGACAATGTTCAGGTCCAAATGGGTAAAGTGATAAACAGTGGCATGTTAAAGTGTCATTACCTGATCTTGAGCTTCTATCCCAGCTGCCATCATTTGAGCAATTTGCTGTGTTTTGTTTTCTGTCAAGGAAATGCGCAGTGAAGGCACGCATGGGGCAAAACATAATGGATGAGCACATAAAAGGTTCAAAACCCTCCAATGCAAATGACTGAGTAGAACAGCCACTCAACCACAGATAGACTAGAGAAAGAGAGAGGGGGGGGGAGAGAGAGAGAGAGAGAGAGAGAGAGAGAGAGAGAGTTGAGGAGAGAGGGAGGGAGAGGGAGAGAGAGGGAGAGGGAGGAAGAGAGAGAGAAGAGAGAGATAGAGGAAGAGAGGGAGGGAGGGAGGGAGAGAGAGAGAGAGAGAGAGAGAGAGGGAGGGAGAGAGAGAGGAGGGAGGAAGAGAGAGGGAGCGCGTTGTGGTGAAGCCAATGTTTGTCGTCGAACTCCAGCAAATATGAGAATGGGAAGATAATGGCCCGCACGGAACAGGATGACTGAACCTCCGCAATTATCAATTTGTGTCCTTTTATGATGCATTCTGAGAAAACCAAACCTGGAGAAGAGAGTCTGGACAGCAAGGGACAAAGGATCGCCTGTGGTTGTTTTTTTTTGACATGTCCAACCGTTCTTCACACCATCCTCATGTTCTGAGGAGGGATGGTAATTTAGTCCAGTATGACATCTTGCTGAAATCATTGGACCCAACATCTTCCATGGAGGAATTACCCGAGACTTCTGCGGTGTGTGTGCGCGCACAGAGATGCCGTAGCTCTCCATGAGGCGTGATAAATTGAGCACTTTTATGGAAATTGCTTGGAAATTTCGGCTCAGCTGAAAGACATACGGGCAGCAAGAATCACACACACAGACAGAGACAGAGACACACACACACACACACACACACACACACACACACACACACACACACACACACACACACACACACACACGCGCGTGCGCGCGCGCGCGCGCGAGCGCACACACACACACACACACACACACACACACACACACACACACACACACACACAGAAGCCAGCGCCGGTGATCTGTGTGTCTCTGCAATAAGTGGCTAATAAAAAGCAATAAATTCTCTAAAATAAATACAGTCATCCGGTTGTGCGCCATGGGCGACGAGGCGTCAAACTTCAGGGGAAGCAGCAGCAGGACCGGCGTCTCATCACCAAGAGCCAGGACTGGTGAGGATCACGGCAGAGCGGAGAGTCTACTACATTAAAACTGATCAGCGCAGAAAACAATGAGATTAACGCTTTTTGGATGACTTGTCAAATGAACACTGTGACAGTTTTTGATGTTATTCAAGAAAGCGAGATTCCGATCGGGGCTGTGCCGGACTTGGTCACTTTGATTTGTTCGCGCGGAGATCAAGTGGCAGAGAGGGACATGAACCGTGTGGTTTTGTGCTTGAATTAAACGAATACAGCCATATATCATCCAATCAATAAGTTCAAAGGGGGGCTCTTTCATTTTTTGGTTTTGCACTATGATGGAACCACCACCATGCTCGAAGAAGAGCCTGTCCCTGTCGCTCCCGGTTCCCCGGGAAGGACAGGCGACTCTGAAGCCTCCGCAGCATCTTTGGAGACAACCCCGCACCCCGATCAAAATCAAACACCGGGGCTACTCCGACACCGACCGGCACCACCACCGGCACATGGAGCGCTCGGACGCCGTGGATACGAGCGACCGACCGGGACTGAAAAAGTCTCGGATGTCCTGGCCGTCCTCCTTCCACGGGACCACAAACACATCCATCGGAAATTGTGTCGGGAATAAACGGTAGGTGAGAGAGGAGGGTGTGCGTTCCGAAATGTCCCAATAATAACCCATGGCAGCCCACAAGGCATATGCGTAAACGGGAGGGGAGGAGGAAGGGGTGCATTTTAACGAGTGCGTAATAACGCAGTGTGCCTGAAGGGTTAACTGATATGAAGAGAGCGCTTTCCACCGGGAGGCGGGACGCGTGGGTTTTCGGTGCTGATGCGTTATGCGTCTTTGGATAGACTGTCATGGGTACGAGGCGCAAACCAGTCCGCCCACTCGAAACGCAGGAGCAGCATCTGTATATATATACCAGTAACATTTTTTAAGAGCGGCCACATGCTGGTTGATAAGAGACACGATCGAGGCTCGGTCGGTTTTAATGGCACCAAAGGTCTGGCAGGTGCGTTGGAGCGTGCAGCACTGATATCACATCCAGTCCAGCTGTTATCAGCTTGTTTGCAGAGGGAGGTTTGGGCCCAGTGGAACAAAAGTGCCCCCCCCCCCCCCACACACACACCTTTACTGGGATGCACCTGCTGAAGTGCCCTTTAGCAAAGCCCTGAGTGCATCTGACCCTCTATATAGATGAAGTTGCGTTGAAAAAAGACTCTGTGGTTTAAATAAGACAAAGTTCTGAAGTTTGACCTGAACCGTCACAGAGATGGTTTCAGACAGCTTGGCTGCTCTCTGATCAGATATTACATGGAACAAATTAAATCCTGCATTATAGAGAGGACATCAAACACAGCGGAATGATATGATACATAAACTCCACCTGCTAATTTAAATCAAATTACACCGTGCATGTTAATCAAACAGATTAGATTAAAGGCATTTCATTAAGTGATTCATGGAACGATACAATTTTGATACAATTACTGTGTCCTTCCACAAGAACCGCTCCATTTATCATCTTAAGAATGCCGCGCCCGGTTGTTTTGCTTCCACGAAGGACACATCTTCAAGAACATCGCAGAATACACCGCCTGCTCAGTATGCAGGTTGGTCATGTTCACCATGGACGGTTTATGAGACAATGGGCCCTGGGCACATGTAAAGGGCCTCCTCCAGAAGACAAAGAGCCACAGATTTAAAGAGACATATGTTTCTGGTCGTTTTGCATCTCTTTCTAGTGTTTTTGTGTCTTTTTTTGGGGGGTCAAATTGAACCATGTTGTGGACGTTTTGCATCTATTTGTCTTCAATTTGTCTCTTTTTGGTCATTTTCATCTCTAGTGTTTTGCATCTCTATAGTGTTTGGCTTCTCTTTCTGGTAATTTTGTATCTCTTCGTCGTCGTTTTGCGTCTCTTTTTGGTCATATTCATCTTTGTTTAGTGATTTTGCATCTCTCAATGGATGTTTTGCATCTCTTTATAGTCATTTTCCATATTTTTGTTGTCATTTTGTATCTCTTTGTAGTCATTTTGCATCTCTTTTTGGTAGTTTTCATCTCTTCATAGTAGTCTTTTTTTTGATATTTTTCTCTTTGTGACTTCCCAACAAGAAATGCAATAACTTCAACAGAAAGCTCTGGCCGAGGGGCCCCCTAACCCGTTTGGCCCCTGGGCCTGTGCCCAGTAGGCCCGTTCAGTGATCCCTCCATGTGTTTCACTTGTTCAGAGATTTTTGGAAAGCTTGTCAAAGAGAACAAGTCCCAGCTATAAATGCTGTTTTTCCAGGTTGCTCTCTCTCTTCCACTCTGTCCTTTGTGTAACCTGCACTCCCCAGATGTTTCTGCAAGAGTCAGTTACATGTTGGACCGTGTCTGACTCCTCTATTATCTCCCGTCACAGAGGAAGCCCACATGTGCCTTAAAACAGCAACACACTAACAGGGTGATTATTAGACTAATAACACATCCCCGTGTGCTGCGTCTCGAGGGGATTGTTGGGGTCCCGATTCTTTTTTAAATCCTGTTATTATTTGTTTTCCTTCTTTCGTTTCTTTTAATGTCACAGACGGCCTACCCGGCAGGCCCCTGGGAGAAGGGCCAACTCCAGCTGACTGGAGGAAGGGCTGATTTGTATTTTAGTCCTCAGGACACGCTCTGAGGCAGTCCAATCTTTAGTGCATTGGGACTCACTCTGCCCTTTTCCTTCTGTAGGCGGCAAACCAGAGAGAGAGAGAGAGAGAGAGAGAGAGAGAGAGAGAGAGAGACGTAATTTGATTCCAACAAGCTCAGTTCTCAGAACACACCAAGCTGGCTCCAACTCGGTGTGTGCGTGTAGGTGTGTGGGTGTGTAGGTGTGTGTGTGTGTGTGTGTGTGTGTGTGTGTGTGTGTGTGTGTGTGTGTGTGTGTGTGTGTGTGTGTGTGTGTGTGCCTTAGCACATCCATGAGGCGATGTGTACAGTCTGTGGGTGTTTGTACTACACATTGGTCAGGAAGGAGGGTGCATGGAGGAATGGAGGCTGGTAGATAAATGTTGTGTGTCATGAGTAGTGGTCAAATACGGTGTACACTGCGTGCGTGTGTGTGAGTGTGTGTGTGTGTGTGTGTGTGTGTGTGTGTGTGTGTGTGTGTGTGGAGGTATTTACACTGGTCAGTGTCTGATCCGTAGCCTGTATAGATTGCAAAAGGCCTCGTTTCATCTGTTTTCATATCAGTGGGAGGACAGGGGGATTTCCGTTGTGTGGATTTTATTTTCATTCTTTTCGCATATTAGAGTGACTGTATATTCTGTATGCTGGCTTGTGTCCGAATGAAGGATGCTTCGAGCTGGATGCTTCATCTCCTCGCTAGATTTATCAGGCTTTATGAGCATCTAGCTGCACGTTGTTTTTAGCTCAAGGCTGTGGGGTTGAAAGGGGGCACCATGCACATCTGCTCTCTTTAATGCACTAAATGTTTTCGATAAATCCTAAAATATGCGGGAAAAATGAGGAGTTGCCCCCTAAATCCTGCTTAGATGGACAAAAGGTCCATGTTACCAAACAAGAACATGGTCACCGACAGTTTTGAGCAAAAATAAAGACTGACTACTCTCATGCTGGGATGTTTCAAAGGCACAGCGAGTAGCATTTAATGGGACCAATTGGTAGAAATGGAATACAATATGATTAAAAATGCTATCAGCTGAAATACATAATTGTTGTGTTTTCTTTAGAAAAAGCCATTTATACAGAGCCGGTCCTCTTCCCAGAGACGGCTGCCATGTTTCTACAGTAGCCCAGATGGGACAAACCAAACGCTGGCTCTCGATGGGGTCATTCACGTCTTCCTCTCAACTGCTTGACATTTTTAGCTCAGTACAAGAATGTTTTTTTCCATTATAATGACCAATATGGTACGGTCACATGTTTTAGCCGCAAGGAACATTGAAAGGACTTTGTAGCTGGAGAGTGGAAAAAGTAATTGGTCTTTGATTGGTTGGGCACTGATGGACCGAGCGATGACCTTATTGGCTTCACGAGGCGGACCGTTCCATCACTGAAGAGTCGGTCAAGACCTTATCTGGAGGTTCGGAAAGATCAATCGGCCTGAGAGATGCTGGTGGAATTGTTTTGGGACAAGGTTCACGGAAGAACAGATTGCTCCGTGTTACTGTAATTGATACACCCGCTTTGGAAAAGGAAAACACTCTCAACAGCCACCAGTCTGGGGATGTGTAGCATTCAAGAGGGATTCTGGGTGTTTAGCATAATTGTTTGAAGAATCATTGTCTGAGACTATTTTTGTCACCGTGTTGTATCCCACAAAATGGCAGTCTTAGTGGCAATCACTCCCCCCCCCACCCCACACACACACACACTCCCCCAAGAGTGTCAGTCTCCTCTTCCCACCCCCGGGTGTCTTTTGTTCGACCGCCTTGTCAGTCCTTTTGTCAGAGGATGCTAATACGAGCGTATCAGTCATCAGGTCCCATGCCCAATATACGCTCTGGGAAGTTCCCGCGCCAAAAATGACAGATCTTCCCGCAATTCTGTTGCTATGGTTACTTGTTTTATGCATTTGTAGAATTGATTTTATTTACCCCCCCCCCCCCCCAAAAAAAGGCAAAGCCTTACAGGCGTTTGGCGGGCTTGACTGTATAATTTGTCAGTATGCGGCGGATCCCACTGGATATGCATCATGACTTGTGTGTTTATAAGGTGAGAAAGTGAATATTAATATACCTCTGCTGAGGAACTGCAGTCTGCCGATAGTTTAATCACAGCACAGAGACGGTTTCCTGTTCAGTCCTCTGCAACAGTTTCCAACCAAAGCCTCCCTCCCTCCCTCCACTTCATGCATTCTTTACACCTTTTTCTCCCCCAAGCTGCGATCCAGGGCTGATTTGTAAGCCGGAGCTGCTCTTTTGCCCGCCTGACTGCCGGCCTGGCTGTATTAATAATCTACTTCGTAATGAGGTACAGCTCCTGTTAATTACCACAACAGCTGTATTCTGTTGTTGATCACACAATTATATTTCTCCAAATAAATAAATAAAGTCTCATGCAGAGAATACTCAGGAATTATCCCGACAAATGTGTTTTAACGGCGTTAAGTAATAGACCTCTTATCTTGTTTGTGTGTAGTGCAGAACCATCTGTTTAAGCTACAGATTGCACTCTTCTGTGAATACATTGTGCTCTTCTCACTACTCTCAGCGCTAATTAGTATCTGGAGGCAGTTCATGCACTGGAAAGGCACTCGCTACTGGTTGGCTCAGGCGGATCCCAGAGACCTGCAGGTAAAAATCCCTCGGAGATCTTAAAGCACTGTTTGCGCAAAAGGGATATGTATGCAGCTCTCGGCCAAGGGCCCTGGTCATGTTTGTTCTCCTCTTATCACTTTGTCACATGGAGGCTCTCACAGGCTCTTCAGATACTGAGGCCACTGGTAACCACATTCAGCACAGTCCGTTTGCTTCGTGAAACCTTGGCATCTTTGCATTTTAATTACTTTCACACTGAATCCTCTTGAAGTGGCGACACACTAGTCATTTGTTTTTTTTTGTGTGGATGGGCAAGGATCCCAGCAGGAAGAAACAAAGGGAGCCAAAAAAAAAAATCAAAGTTGCACAACAATTCTACCTGTTACCAACAAAATATTGCCTCGTTTCGGTGCAACTGCTTACATTTAGTCCAGTTCTTCATTCCTTTTCACCATCTTCCTTTGTTATGTTCATTAAATCACATTAACTGAACTTTGCAGCAGTTTATTACGTGACAGTCTCCTCTCTCAAGATGTCCAGTGTGATTGCAGTAATCCTCTTTTCTTTTTTCCCCGTATCTCATCTGATCTAATAATATTGTTTGACTCACTCTTTTGTCCAAAAGATTACAGCCTGTGATTGCTGCTCTTCTCTGTTTTTTTTATTTTTTATATCCTCTCAGTGCTTCATTTCACCTCAGTGTAAATAGGGAGCATTGATTCCATCTCTATTTCTGTTCTCCGCTTTGTTTCTCTATTGTGTAGCCCATCTCGCCCGGTTCCCTGTAGCGTCTGAGATTCACTCTGATAGCCTCGTTCTTGCTTACAGCGACATTAAGTCTACCTATCTCTCATTTCATCCCACTCTCCCTCTCTTGTCCACTGAGCTCATCAGCTGCTTGCAGAGTCTCTCCCAGCTCGTAGGCATATCTGAGTCTCAAACCTTCACATCCCCCGTGCTGGAATGAGCTGCCTCATCTCCACCTATATGCTTCTCCTGAAAAGGTGTTTTACGCTCATGCAATTCTACATTCTTCATTCTCCAGCTTTCCTTGAAAAATATCAGACTTCAAGGGCAGAGCAGACACAGACACCTTCATCATGTGGCTGTCAATCAGCTGCCATTAAAGAGGGAGTTCAAATAGTGCATGTGCATCAGAGAGCGGCCCATCGAAAGGACAATCAGTTAATCATTATGTGTGGGGATGAAAATACAAACTGAAAATCATCCTGTGTGAATTCAGACTGAACTTCTCTCCGGAATTATTTTTCACATGCCAAAAAAAAAAGAAAAGACAACGCTTTTTAAAGTAGTCGTAATAGTAATGTATTCTTCAAGGCCATGGGCACTAAGAGGAACTAAGAGAATGAACCTTTTTAGCCTAATCAAGTCACCCACTTCAAACCGAGAATTTAAATGTCAACATTTAACACGCCGTATTCAATTTCAGAATAAGTGGCAGTCTTTCACCTCTCAGCGAATAGCTCCGCTTGAGATTTCCTCACAAGGCAGGCGTGTGAACGAGGATATTGAGTCCATGTCGCGTCCCAGGAGGTGAGACGGACCACCACGACACAAACGCAGTCGGCGGTCTCTGCACCGAGAGGACGACCTCGCTGAAATGCGCTTTAGGCGGCTGTCTTGACGCAGATCTGTCTAACTGACTGAGATTGACAAACCCTCTGTCAGCTGTGTGACACTCACACACACACACACACACACACACACACACACACACGCACACGCACACGCACACGCACACACACACACACACACACACACACACACACACACACACACACGGTAGTGGAGCAGAGGGGACAAATGGCGTACACCTGTCAGACTAATGCGAGGTACGTCCGGGGGAACGGAGACGGAGCCCATGGTTCAAAACAAAAACTCACAACAAATCAGAGCGGAAGAGGGAGGAAAGGAGTGCACCTGGAGAACACGTTTGGCACGGACGGACTCCGATGGAGACGGAGTGCTCGCTCAGCTGCCGGGCGGATGCCAGCGTCTTTTCTGAGCTAACACTTCCAGACCTCCCACCCCAGGACAGTGTTGTTGGCAAAAAAGTACTGGCAGATTATCAGCATCACTGGATGATTATGAAAGAGTGTCAGTCCTGCTTAGAGAAGAGGGACAGATGGCATTAATAGTGGCGAACCATGACACACTTCTTTACTGTGTAACACTGTGGCCAGGCCAACATGACCAAAGCTTTGCTCAGAAGTTCATTATTGTTCTGCTCACAGTACAAATAACACTCATATATACCGCCTATATATCATATATGAGATATAGGGTACGCCTGAGACAGAAACACAAAGATATATCAGAAAATGGTTTGTTTTTCTCCAATCTTGGTCTGACTCGGCTCCGCTGCAAGAAATAATGCTGCAAACAACAGTAAATCATATTTGGATGCTATCAAAAACAATAACAGCACAGGGGCTTGCTAAATGTGACAATAAATATTTCATAGCCAGTTAATTTGGAAAGCAGAACATCAAGTCAGCCCACAGATATTTATTGTCATTTGAGCTGTTGTTGGAAACCTTGTAAAGCTCAAGCAATGTAGCAATTCTAAAATATTTAGTGACAAGTAAAGGTCCTGCAAACACAATGTTACTTAAGTGTACTCAATATAGTGTATATCTGCAGCTATGAGGCCTTTATGAATACACTTGGAATAAAAATGAAGGTAACACTTGTGATATTTTTGCAGAGGTGTAAGCTTCAGCATATATCTTATTGTATGTGAAGATGCAACACAGATTTAATTTCCAAAACTGTACACTGATGTGTCACCTGTGCACAGAGTGACGCTAATACCTTGAAGCTGAGCAAAGTTGGAGAGGTTTAGTCGAGGCGTGTTGAGCTGTGTCATTATAGACATTATTTTGTTTAAATACAACTTCAATCCATCAGACCTCTACACATGTTCCCATTCACCAAAAAGCATAACCCATTGGTCAATGTGGACAGCTCAGACCTGTTTTGAAGACCAATGCCTTTAGGATGAGCGCAGTACCGCAATCCATCCACCAGATGACGACACCCATGTTTTCACGTGAAGGCTGAGGATAGGCTGTCTAATGCTGGAGGACTGCAATGTGCAAATGCTCCTCCAGAGACAACAAAGTAGCCGTTAGCAGCGTTCGTACGGCATTGAACACACTTTCAATCACAAACACAGCAACAGTAAGACATCATTTAAGGGTTTGGCTGTTTAATTTTTTCTCTTTGTTCGCTGTTCGTTCGGTACGTTTTGGTTGTAGCGAGAACAGATCTTATAGTTGGAATCTGCGGAGTCTCAGCTATCATAATGACTCTCCTTGTGCTAGTAGCATCAAGTAGCTAAATTGCTAGCATAGCAGCACCATGCGCACATGCATTGTGTTTGATGTGTAGTCATTTTGTTGCTTGGTGTTGGAATTGAGCTTTTGATTTTCTGTTTGGTGTGTTTACAGGATGATTATGTCGCTACATGTTGGTGTTTATGTGGTGTTTGTTGTGATGTGCGCTTGGGTTCAAGAGGTCAAATGTAAAAGTATTGTATTTAAAAAAATAAATGGCTTATGTGAGTGTTAAACGATTATATATTATGTTATTGCTACTGACAAATTAAAGTGCAAGTGGCATTTTACTGTTAAAGCGGGTCAGGGCGGAGCTAATAGTGAAGTAAAGTTAATCTGTAATGTGTTTTATTTTATGAGAAAATCTCAAATCTACAATATTTCCTTCTGAAATGTAGTGAAGTAGAAGCAGAAAGTTATGGAAAAAGTAAAAACTAAGGTAATATATGAGTACTACTAATTCTACTGTAAATTCAGGTTTCCACAACATTTTACACTGTGAGGGCTTAAAATTCCTTGTACATTATTGATATGTAACATGTACAGGTGCAGTGCCTGGTACAATGCAGCAGTGTCTTTTTACAGTAGGTTGTTGTTGCTGTGTTGATGCCAACGGAGGCGTCTGCTCAGGAATGCGTAACACGTGCTGCTTCCTGTCTAAGTCGAAGGCACAAACATTTTTTATTGCCACTGAAACTGATTGATTCAGAAACCCATGGAAATAAAACAGATGCAATAGGTTTGTGTGAGGAAAATATATTTATATATATAAAATAACGTTGGCAATCTGCAGCTGCAGGTCTGTGAGCACACTTTACATAATGCATGAAGCAGCGTATGATTTATGGCCGACTAAAGGTGTTGTATACAGGCTGATGCTCACTTCTGTTAGAAAAAGGCCCCCTGACCTCTCCTGGATCAATGTGTGAGTGTAACCTGTCTTGTCAGAGCAGTGAGCCCATTTCTTGTAGGTCATGTTCATGTTCACACATTTACACTCAACATTCAGGCTGTTGGTGGGCAGAGAGGGAGAAAAAAAAGAAGCATAGCCCGAGGGATCACCATGGTATTTTCATTTGATGCTCTACTTTTCAGTTTGAGATCTGGATGTTTTTCGCGGATTGCGTGCTTATTTTTATTTATTTATTATCTTGGGCCATGCTTCACAGCAGGAAGGTTTACTGCAAGGAACATCCATCATTATTCACACCTCCATTGTGAGGGCTTTCTAATGATGCTGACACAGACTTGGAGGTTATTTTACCCCCAACATTGCCAAGTAATTAACACCACTGAGGCCCTTTTCAGTGTTCTCCATCTCTCAACGTTGTTGTTGTGTGTGTACCAAGGGGCTTCTAGTGTGATTACTTGTGTGGTTTGGGGGTTTTGTTGTGAGAGGTTTCCTTAAAGAAGATCAGAATTGAGTCTTCACTCACTCAATGCAGCTTAACTCGACAGCCTTTTAGATTTTGGTCTAGGCATTTTTTAAGAACTTGAAAGGTCGCTGGTGCAATCTGAAGTACTGGCAGTTCCCAGCTAAAGTTTTAAAATGTTGCTCAGCAAGATAAGCTCATTTTCCTGTATGTTTCATTCAGTATATTCTTACTGGAAAGTGGCAATTCATTTTCATCTTTCTCCTCATTACCTGACGGTTGGGGAGTGCCGCCTGATATCGATGCACTTTGCTTTTCTCTCAATTCAATTAAACGGTCAGAGCAACTGATGTAGTCTAAAGAGCAAGGGATGGGCAGGGAGGTGAGGCGGATGGGTGAAACAATCACGGCCCTTTTGTCTAGGAGACCACTGTTCGTGTCCCGTGAGCAACTAAAAGTAAATGTTTTTTGGTCGTTAGTTGTTTTTCAGTCAAGGTACTGATAACCGTTAACTCTTTTCCTAAACCTGACTGCCTAAACGTAACTTCCTGTGGAGACAGAAGCTTATCTTGAAAACAAGTGTAACAAGTGGAAACGGACACAAACTGACAGAGGGGTACGTAGAGCGTCACAGGGCCTCTGACCAAGCGTCAGTAGCCTATTTGACTAATTTGGAGTGAGAATGCGTTGACCATAAAGTGCCAGATAAACATCTTGCTTTAAAAGAAGTCAAAGTGAAGAAGAAGAAGAAGAAGAAGAAGAAGAAGAAGAAGAAGAAGAAGAAGAAGAAGAAGAAGAAGAAGAAGAAGAAGAAGAGGAAGAAGAAGCGAGCGCTCTCCTGCACGTGGAGGCTGCCTGCTTTAATAGGACACAACCCCATGAGCCAATTCCTTTGCATCAAACAGGTGGGACGCCGACACCAGGGAGAAAGTGTGAAGATAAGGAGAGTGGAGAGGAACAGAAGGTAAATGTGGCAAACGAGGAAGCACGCATGTGTCTGGAGAATAGAGAATGAGGGCGGTTGTCTTCACAGATCCTCGGCAATTGTGTGTTGTGTCACATCAAATTTGACGCGAGACCTGTCTGCGGGTGGTCGCGTCCCTTGCCACTCGCGGCCGCGGTTTTGCACAAGCCAGCGATGCTGTGTACACGGAGGCCGACCCTCCTCTTTTTCAGGGCGCTATAAATAGGGGAAGAGAGGCCTCGGGCTCTCAGTGTAATGAGATTAAACCAAACCAGCCTCAGCTCCCAGTGTTTTATTGAGCTTCATTCCGGTTTCCGTTCTTTATTTCAATAAGGGAGATATTGAGTGTGGCGGCTTCTGCGTGCTAGTGTCTACGTACACTTGCTTGTGCATCAGCATGTCAGTGTGTGTTTGTGTATGTATGTATGTGTGTGTGTGTGTGTGTGTGTTTGAAAGCAGCAGGAGTGAGAGATAATGTGAAAGACTAGTGTGGGTATGTGTGTGTAATGTCCTCATTTTGCACCCCGCCGGGCATGGCACATCTCCTAAAGATGTGTTCATCATGATGGTGAAGCGTTTGTCACTATAATGTTGTGCCGTCACAAAGCTTCATGAATTCCCCCTCCCTAACCCCACATTTTGCTTCTTGACTTTTCCAGCAGTTTCCATCATTTTCACGTGAGGGCCTGTCTGTTTCTGCAAGTGGAAAAGTGATCAGTGCATAAGAGCTTGTTGCAACGCGTTTTGCTGAATCCTGATCTGTGAAAGGCAGACAGAGAACCGCACTGGCACAGCTACTGTGGCTGAACGCCTGCGCGCAAGCATGTGCGAAGGCTTTTGTGAGACGGAAAGTGTCTGGGGACATGCAGAGTGGGAGACATCCATTCTGTTTGGACATACTGCTAATTCTCACAGCCCATATTCCCAGACTCTGACGTTTTGGAAACGGTCTGCTAGACTCTGACTGCTTTTTCTAGCAAGCCGCTCAGGCCCCATTACCCCAACACAGCTTCTTCCTCCTCAGTTAGGGACCCCTCGGCTCTCCAGGATCACTCGATAAATCTATCTGTTTTTCATCCCCTGCTTCTGTTCCTATTAGCAAACCAAATATTATAAACATCATCTGTACCTCTAAGACTCATCTAACACATTCTTCAGTGGTCAACGACAGTAAGGTGACTAAAAACTAACCGTATCCATCTTAGTTGTAATCAGCATGTTCAAAACTGCATCCTCTCCAGATTTAGGATAAGTGACGTTTGCTCAGGTCTGACCACTAAAGTGTGACGGAATAAAGTCAGACAGATGCTGGAAGGTTCAAGCTGCTGGCTTGACGTGATTTGAGGGAAAGACGTGGAGACAGAAAGGGTGCATTTTAAATTGGAGGACATTTTTTAAAGTCTAAAAATATAGTGCGTATGCTTAAAAAAAAAAGAGAAGAGAATATGAGGGACAGGAGGCCATCGAGAATAAAAAATTACAGACATATGACTTGTCAGACATCATGTGGCATTCACTGCTGCAAGGTAATGGCCCTGAGGCCATTTCAGGACAAAAGAATCCACACTGAGAATCCTGTCTTTTCCTCTAATGACATCTAACTGCTATCTGGGATGATCACGCTAATGCTCTTATTGTTCTCTTGCTCACACGATTATTATAACTGCACTATAATTGGAATACATTTGACTAATTACCCTTGTTACATAAATGTATGGTATATTTTATCTCCAGGGATGTAACATAACATTTTGCTGGTATAGTCTTTAATTACATAAATTCATAGTATGCATCATAGTTAGTTTAATTCAAAGCAGCTATAATTTATGTTTTTATAGTACCAATGGGTGAAATGGCTGTGTGCGATGTGAAAGGGGGTTGTTGGATGAACCCACAGAGAATTATCACTCGACTCCGAGACGCTTTATTGCATCTTCCAGCTCATGTTTTTGGTTCACTCCCACAGCTCTCATGGCATCATCGTTTTCAGCTGATCTAAAAATTCTAAAAACTACTTCCACTTCCGAGGAACCGAGTTGCTGACAGATTAAAAGCAGAAGACATTCAATTATTTAAATCCAGACCAAGATCACGATCAAAACAACAATGATCTTTCACCCAGGTGAGCGCGGTTCGTAAAGATTTATTTGTCACGTAACTTACGCAGTTCAGTAACCTTTTTGTCATTTTAACCCAAATCACGATATTTTCAAAAACCTCACTAAGTGGTGTTGCTGCCTAAACCAAACTAAGTTATTTCCTTTGAAGACACAAGTTTACGTTGAAAAGACCGTATGCATGTCACAAGTGTAAATTGACACACAGCACATTTAGCTCTGTTTGAAGCGGAGGAGCGGCGGCTTTACTCCTCGCTCCCTCCGGGTACTCCTCACTTTATCTCTCAGGGTGAAAGGAAAGTCATTTCGCCGCCTCGTATCTGCAATCTCATTCTTTCAGTCACTACCCAAAGCTCATGACCATCAAAATGAAGACTTTCTTAAAAGTGAAATTGTTTTTACTTCTTATTGCTGTTTGTTTTTAGTCGTATTCCTCTCCTGGAGCCCTCTCACTGTCAGGCTGCATTGGGTTTTAAATCAGTTTAATCCATTTCTCCCTGTGTAGCGCTGCTAGAGATGGGGTTGAAGATGAAGGACAGCACAACAAAGCAAACAAGGGGGAAGCAATTCAATGGTGCATTTACGTTTGTCCGACCACGCCAGGAATACATTACAGGACAATTGAGACCATCAAGCTACATGGACCATTTCACTGTGTTCAAATCAACCTTGAAGGCACTCTCACTCAGCTGCACCCTGCCCAGCATTTGTTTTTGAACCCCATTATATCAGTAATTATCTATCATTCCAGGGTAATACGCAGCCAACCATCTTTGTGCTGCGGAATATGTATGACGAATTAAATGCCAAGACTGCTTATTAGTCTGCATTTCACTTCTAGATTGGATTAAATATGACAGAATTTGAAATAACAAAATGAATATGCAAATGTTAAGTCCATGAAACACAACGACAGACAGACAGACAGACAGACAGACAGACAGACAGACAGGCTTTTACGTTAGCCAAGAGTGCCAGACTGAGTGAAAACACAGATGGTAGAAAAGATGGAGGGAAGATAGTTAGATGGTGAGAAGGAACAGGGACATAAAGACACAAAGGTAGCTCTGGATGACTCACTCTCTCTCTCTTTTCTCTCTCTCTCTTTTCTCTCTCTCTCTTTTCTCTCTCTCTCTCTCTTTCTCTCTCTTTCTCTCTCTCTCTCTCTCTCTCTCTCTCTCTCTCTCTCTCTCTCTCTCTCTGTGTGTGTTTCACTGTCACTCTCTCTCTCTCTTCATCTCTCTCTAGTCTGGATTAAAATGAAAGATCCCCAGCAGCCCCAGCCTGCAGAGAGGGAGTTCCGCGCTCCATCTCAGAGATAGTAGGGTGATGCGCTAAAAATACCACTCCTTGTGTGGGCTTGTTGAGGGGGGGGGGGGGGGGGGGGGGGGGGGGTTATGGATTTGGTGGTATAGTGAAGATGCCAGTGCTATCACTACTTTCTACAGTCCAGCTCGATTGCATTTCCAGCTTCTCTCAGCCGTTTCCTTTCTCATCATGGCTCCACAATGTGCACTAACCACTAACTGGGTTTAATAATAGCTCTCCTCCACAGTCTAGGAATGCTGGTCAGTGTAATTAAAATCCAGTTCATTAATTCGGCTGGATGGCGCTTTTGTGTTGTTGACCCCCATTCCTTCTTTCCATCACATACCGCCCCCCTCTTCCACGAGCGTTTCCTTTTTGAGAAACTCCATTAAACATCAAAAGCAAATCAATATCGTTATATTGCTCTCGCTGCTGCAGGACAATCACTCGCCACGTCGAGGAGTTCCTCTCTCAACTCCTGATTTATCTGGATGCGAGTAGCAGGAAACTAAGCGGAGCACCAATTGAACACGTCTCTCCATCTGTCATCTTTCAGGATGGCACTCGTTGTCAGCTGATCCATCTGTTTATCCCGGCATCAGTCTCCAGCAGAGGGGAGGAGAAACACAGCGGAGACACAAACCAGCAAGGTGCTTTTTGAGAGGAACAACGCTCACTATCAGGGCTGCCTCGTCTGAGTTGATTAGTCGTCCTTTTTCATGCTGGTAAACAGAAGATTTAACGTTTTAAAGATTTAACCCTTTAAGCAAGGTAGAGCCAGTTTGAGTCGTCGTAGGAACCCCAAATTAATTCCAATACTTGTGTTTATTGTATGTATTTGTTCAGCAAAGTCTTGGGAAAAAAATGTATATCTGCAAAAAAAATCACTTTTAAAAGATATTTTGATCAAAACTATGAACATCCAGCACGATATGAGCAAGATTTCCCCAAAATGCCTCCTTGAGCGGTCACCGAGTTTTTCAAACTGTATTATTGTGCCCTAACAACAGCCCACATACTAATAAGACACTTTTTTGGAAAGATTAGGACCTAAAGAATCAGAATCTGCAATTCATACTAGAACACAGCATTTGGGTGTTAAAAGGAGTTTCAATCAAAAAACTGTGTCGTTCGGTTCAAAAATGTAGTTTACGTAAATACTTAAACTTAACGGTTACTTGAATTATGTTTCACACCATATGTATCTTCTCACAAGGGTTGAGGTATTGTAGCAATTTAAATGAAGTTAAACAATGTGGTTCCGGAGATAAGATGTTGTTGTTTTTTGTCTGATAATAGGTGCAGGGGGATTTTCACACCCTGTTTTCAAAGGGTTAAAGTGGTGCTTTTGCATTAGTCTTTGTGGAGAAACTCAGTTTACAGAATTGATCAAATTGTATGAGCGTTAATCAACTGATCATTTAATTAGTTTAGGACAGCCTTACTCAACAAACAGGTCCTCTGGATTCAGCTGATATTTAAGAAGCTGTACGCTGGTTATAAAAAGAGCTGGATGTTTGTTGGGAGCCATGATTCTTAAATCCTTACCTTGCACAAACGGCCTGCGGGGTCACAGGGGGGGGATTTACATATAAAAGAGTAAAAAGCTTCTGTAGGGGCAAGGATGAAGAGCAAAGAGAGGAAGATGAAGCAGTTTGATGAAGCAGCCCTGGCCCCCCCGGACCTGGGGGGACAGAGCCTTCTCTGCTGCTGCACCCCCCCTCTGGAACGCTCTCCCCATCCACATCCGTCAGGCTCCCTCACTAGCTTCATTCAAGCAAGCCCTCAAAACGCATCTCTTCCAACTCGCTTTCACCTGCTAAAACCTGCACCTATCCTCCACTACGACCCTCAGCTTCTCCAGTTTTCTTTCCTTTCTTTCTTTGTTACAAAAAATGTCCTGTTTGTTTGTTTTGCTTACTTTGTCTTTCATTTTTGTTCCGTTCGTCATTGTCTACTGTCCATATTGTAAAGCGTCTTTGTGTATCTTTAAAAGCGCTATATAAGTTGAAATTATTATTATTATTATTATTATTATTATTAGTTTCTTCCAGACGGCAACCACCGGTTCTGAAACGTGAACCCACAAACTTGCATTCTTTCTAATGACCAGCCGGGGGCGACTAACAGAAGTCTGATTGTATAGAAGTCTGTGAGGAAATGACTCCACTTCTCACTTGATGTATTACCTCAGAAAACATTGTAAACATGAGTTTATGGTCTCAATTATTATTATTATTATTATTTTCAAGTCTTCTTCAATTCAGCATGATGTTCATTTAGTAAATGATGGTACACTTTAGAGTCAAATAGATGATAAAGTATGCTTTAGGTTGGGGCTACCTTGATTGACAGGACGTTACCGCGGTGTTGTCCGGTCTGGGAGTTGTCTGTGTGTTTTCACTTGGTTGAACTGAGCTCCACCCTCTCGTGTCACGTCAGGTTGCAAAAAACAAGATGGCGACGACCAAAACGTCAAACTCGAGGCTTAAAAAACAAAAACCCATGGGTGATGTCACGATGTCTTATTCTAACATGTTTATTCTAAAGTTCCTGCAGTTGTGTCCAATCTCAGTCGCAATTAATCACGTTAGAAAGAAGAGCGACTGAAGAAGAGACTGTGACGGGCAGAAGGACCGACGGATAAAAGACACGAAGAGAACAAGACAAAAAATAATCCAAGCTGTGCTGACCTTGTTGATCCCCGTTTTTAATACACGCTGCAAAAGTGCAGCAGACAACAGAGCAGTGGAAAGGAGCTTTTTAATTTTTCTGGCTTTACTCCAAGACAGTGTCTGTAAAGATTTGTACAGCAGGAAAATGACCCTAAACATGCAGACAAGCAGTGATTTTGTTATGTCCCAATAGTGAAATAGTGTTGACTGGCCAGGTCTGTCATCTGAACTCAGTCCAACTGAGCATGTGTTTGACTTCCTGCAGACCAGATTGAAGGCAAACAAGAAGGGAAGATGGCTTCATTGCAGGCCTGATGGAGCTTGACACTGTGACTGCAAGGCTTTACTGTTTATTTTGAATTGTTGAACCACTTTCCTGCTTAGAAACCCAAAGCCAAATATCCTCCGAATGTGGCTGTAAAGTTTCATTAAGCTGTGATTTTCTTGGAGGTCACAACAGATCAAAATGGCTACTATGGGGACTAACTTTAACACGCATAAATACATTAAATCCAGCTTTCCAGTCATACTCAATTTATGCAATTCAAGACTTTTTGTGTTCCTCAGTATGCAGAAATATACAAATACCATTTTAGAATAGTTGAAAAATAATGTGATTATCATAAAGTGATTATCATAAAGTAGACATGTCTGTAAACGTATTGATACCATAGAACCCATTTTCATTCACATTTCTTGGTGGGGGTCAAGAGACCCCTTTGAATATGGCCATGGCAGTCTTTCGGCACAACAAAGAATGTGCGAAAGCTCTCTAATACTTTCTCTCTTCCCTATTCTGTCACATTTGAAACGTACCAAACCATCACTGCACTGTGCAGCAGACCATGTCACAAAGTTGCGTCTGAACAGAGCTGAGAGTCGAGCAACCCGTGAAGCAGACACGCCGGTGACGGAAGGAGTCGGCCTCCACCTGAGGAGAGACTCCAGAGATCTGCTGACGGTGATCCGAAGTGACGGACGCCTCTGGTGGGGTTTCGAAGAATACAAAGTGTAAGACAATCCACAGTAGTAGCAGAGCCCGAAATTCCTCAGGTAAAAGAAAACACTGCGCTGAGAGCTTTGCGTGTCTAATGTGAACCACTCAATCCGGGTGGAATTTATTTCGTACAGTGCATTAATAGATTAGGAGGGCTGGCGGAGGCTGTCCTTTCACAATGAGGAGGGCCTGTTGCTGCGCGGCATAAAGGATGATTATCCTCTCTAGTGTAGCCTATAAAATAAATCCCTTTCCCGTGGCATTTGCCAGGTGTGTGATGGCGGCCAATCCCTCCGGGTTCTTCCTGAAGGGCATGTGTTCTGCACTTTCCAAGGCGGAGGAAACGGCTGTCTGTGAGTTGGGTCGGTGATCCTGTGGGCAGGATAATCTGCTGTAATCCCCGGCTCTGTGATCTGACCACAGCGCAGTGGAGAGCTGGAGGGGTGGGAGACGCTTCGCCAGGAGCAGGCAGTCGGGGGGACCAGCAGGGGAGTGGCAGTGGGCGGGGCCGGGCAGGTGGAGGTCTCTAATATAGCTCAATCTAATTCTAAACCAAAAAAAAAGATGCCAACTGGAAGGTTCTCAGATTGCATTTCGGCCAATGCAATGCTCTCCACAGAAATGATTTACCTGCATTCAACCAAAGCATGCTCGGATGCGATTGGTCAATACTGCTCGGATGACAAACAAAAAACAGAACGCTTCCGATGCCAAAATCTTGTCCCGTTACTTACAGCCTCGACATGTGAATTCAGAATCTGTTTATAGAGATTATTTATTCAGTCTCTCTTTCAAACTCTCAAACCAGAGTTGGTGATTGCTTGAACAGGGGAAAGACTAACAAAGACGGTTTTAATGAGTTTGACTTTGTTTCTGTGGAGTTTGAATAAAGTGTGTTTCGATGATCAGCGAGCTAAAATTACTGATGCCTGACTGGAGTCTGGTGGCTCTGAAGAGAGCATATTAACTGCATGTTTTGTGCGTCATTGAATTATAATAATTGTTGATTATATTTTTCATATATTCACTTCAACGAGCATCGCTTGTTACTTGATTTCTAACCTTTCCCTCTGAAGACAAAAGCCAGATGGTTGTGGGTGTTAGTGGGTTTTTATTCGAGAAGGAAAGGGGCTTCACTCTACTTTCAACATGACCAAACATTCACATAAAAATAAACCTCGGCTGAGAGTTTCAATTCAGATTTGCTCTCCAGTTGCATCAATCCTTTCAGTATTGATGGACTTAAGGTTGGAATACTCCATGCACAGTAATGAGTGCAGTTTTTCTGGTATTGAGCACAGCCACGCTCAGTGCAGCATTAGTTCTGAAAAGTAGCTCTCGCTGCAGCTCTGCTGACTTATAAAATGAAAGTATGGGTGGAGCAGAGGCTGAAGTGGATTAGAATTTTCAATGGGGTTTAGTATTGTTTTCAGCTTTATCTGAGAAAATATCTGTGAGTCATCGGAGATGCACGCATGACACGACGCATAACATGTCTCCACCGGGCAACCGTTCAAACCGGGTAAATGAAGGGTTTCTGTGGAGAGCTTTGACTGTAATGCAATGTACGCAGGGAAATATGCTAATAGGATAATGATGTTTCTCGGCTAACATAGTTGATGCGTTTAATGAGCGCTCAGCAGCCAGGTTGCAAGAAGTCACGAAGCCTGAGTTCATGATTATACTTTCTAAAACGGTGATGATTAGAATTTGGTATGTAATTACATTGAATTAGTGACAAAAGATGACTTGATTTCTCAAAAGATCAGATTTAACAATGTGGCTACTGACCAACCTGTCACTGTCACTGTTTATTTCTGCTCCAGTGTCTTGGCTTGTCTCTTCCCCTCCCCCATCTATGTCATTATTCCCATCCTGGCTCTGTGAAGCTCCAGTGGCCAGATGCCCTCTCTTTGTCCATGTGGCGTGGCGCCAGCGCTTTCCCTTCAGAGCTTCTTCCTCTTGTGCATCGTACTGTAAATGTCGACATTAAAATAGAAGCAGGCTTGAGCGTGCCTCTGTCCTTCTATCTCTCTTGTGATTGCCTGAGAGGCACAAAGGGCGAGCTGAGGCAAGCGGAGATGGCAAGCCCTGCTCTGGACATGTCATTTGAGATGTGTCAGTTACGGGCATGTTGCCCTAAAAGCATGCCCCGGCCTGAGAGAGTGCTTCGTAATAATAATAAATAAAAAAAACGAATGTGCTCGATTGGTCCGCCGATGATTCAACCGCAGCAATGGAGTACAGCTGTGATTATATGGTCAGCCTATACAAGTAGCACCCTTTCCCAATTTGCAAGTCCCCGCTTCTCTTCCCTTCAACTCCCCTCTCACTGCCTCCCCCACACTGGTAGCAATCAGCCAGGTGCTAAATGCCTGGGTGAGGCACAGCTCATGGGTGGATGGGGGCAGTAATAAGGGGGGGGGGGGGGGGGGGGGGATTGAAATTGCATTTGCACGTGGAAACAAGCATCTGTGCTTGCTTGGCAGAGGAGGAAGCGGGGGCAGGAAATAACTGTCATCCTCTGAGCTGAGAGTACGGACTGTGTGTCGTGGGGGGGGGGGGGGGGGGGGGGGGGGTGATGGACTCAGGCAGGTTAATCATTAACTTAGTGAAGTGAAGAGAATGAGGAAAAGGCGGCGGCGGGTGGGGTGGGATTGACTGGGAGTGTTTTTTTAGAAGTAGCTGAAATGAATGAGTGTTGGCGGCGCATCCCCTCAGCGAGGCCTGATTAACGGCACCGTGCGGTGTGATGGAGGAGTAGAAGAGCTGCCACCAACCAGACGGTTTGGAAACTGCTGATGTGGCAGCAACTAGCACCAGCCGGGTGAGGGGGGGGCTTCCTCCTGGTGATTGCTAATGATTAATCGATTGCGAGAGAGCAGTCAATGGAGGGGATGTATGTGAATCTCTTCTACACTCTCATATAGACTTATAGGTTTAATTAAACTAATTGCTGCATTGACTCGGAGCCCCAAAGCCCTTTGAAGCCTGCCGTATTAATGACATGAAATCAAGCTCCCCGCTTTTGTTGAAGAAATGTGTGCGGAGAAGAGAAAAAAATGAAGTGCTGCTGCAGAACAGTTCAATTTCCCCGGCTTATTCTGCACACAAGGACTCTCTGTGAGAAGACGCATGTTCTAATCTAATAAGCATACTAGTACCACAGTAATGGTCGTGTAATGTTTCTTTATGAATCCAATTCAGCTCGATGTGGTGAAGCACCGGTACTGATATTGGCTCAAATACCTCAATATGGTATCAGATACTATTATTTTAAGAAATAACATTCAGTACATTTATATCTTTATATTTATTTGTTACATTTTTGTTTGACAAAGTTAGGAAAGCAGTGTTTAAGTCAAGCTTGATCCCAGCATTCAGCTCGTTGATTAAACACTGGCATTGGATCGGCACTGGTATCGGCAGCTCAGGTACGGACGGTCTGATCGGTGCGTCCCGAGCTTGATGTCACTTGCTGCACACGCGATAAATGAGTTTTACATTTTCCAAGTCGGTGACCACATCTCTCAGTCACGCAAAATGAACCAGAGTGGAGTTGTTAACGTGCCCATCACCATCGGTTTGTCTCTGGCGTGCGTCACAGAGCCCCGGGGACCTCAAACAGGGAGGCAGCTCAGGTAACGGGGGCTACACGCCAGACAGCCGTTTCAGTGCGCTTCCTCTCCGTCCCGACAGAGACTGTTTGCTATCTTCCATACGAAGGAAGGAGCCACTCGGCTGGCACAAATCCCCTTCCCTCTGAAACCTCTGATCATCATGTCATTGTCCGCAGCGATACACTCCAGGGACTCTGCTTTCACATAATGAAGCCAAGAGAGCGGCCCACAGCTTATAATCACCCCGTGTACAGTCTGCGTGCGCACACGCGTCCAGTTGGCCTTTTTGTAGTGTTTGAGCAAAAAAACAAAAGGAGCTTCGCCGTGAAAACTCATCTGTGTGTGTGTGCGCTTAATAGCAACATGGGGGTGTGTACAGTTCTGTGTGTGTGTGTGTGTGTGTGTGTATGCATGAGTCACTTTGAGAGGTTTCACAGGCTATTATTGAGCTGGGACTGGTGTATTTAATAGTATATAGAATAATTGTCTCCTCATCAGCTCTCCGGAGATCACAATGGAAACTGTCATGTGAATTAGAATTCTTGACATCTTTCCCAACGGTCTGCCTTTGAAAAGGCACTGTTCAAACAGCCTGCATGTGTGTGTGAGGCCTTTTTTTTTATAAGCGACTTTCTAAGATGCGTTCCGCCATCCATCTCCCTGTGCGTCATAAACAAACGATAGTTACTCTCTCCCAGGAAAAGAGGGGAGGGGAAAGCGAGACTCAGAAGAAAGGGTGAACGTGCGAGGCAGGCGGAGAGGAGGAAGCCGCTTGACAAGGCGTCTTACCTTTCCTGTGTTCCCGTGTGCTCGCGCTGGTAGCTGCTCCCTGGAAAGGTGGAACTCCGAATTCATACAGCAGGTTTTTTTTTTTTTTTGGTTTAGCTGCTCTTGCACGAAAAAGGCTGAGGGGAAAACAGATACTATTCACAAGTCGTCTCATTTGTGCTCTCATCCTGGAGGTGCAGAGTGTGTATTCAAATCATGACACACAAAGTTTGAATAGTTTTCCTCTTTAGTGTGCAGGTTGTCACACGGAGGTGCTGGCACACACAATTTATCTCTCTCTCTCTCTCACACACACACACACACACACAATGTAAAATGTCCAATTTATATTCCAAACACGACTAAAGGTTAGCCCCGCTACCAAAAACAAAACGTGTTTGGAGGTGAGTTTTCCACTCAGTCGAGCAGAAACTAAGAATTAGATTTCATCAAGAATCAACCAACAGCATGTGATGCAGGAAAGTTTAATCTGTTGTTTTGATTCTCCTAACTTCAGCCTGCAGTGCAGACGTTTACATGTTATAGACATGTGTCTTAATTACTTAAATATCATAAAGCATAAAAGATATGGTATTTATTTAGTACATTATATAAATGTTTCAAACAATTGTACCATCAGCTCAACAAAGTCTTAAACGCCACCTCTACTTGCACATGTTTGACTGTTTCCCGTCTCTTGTTACTTCAAATGACCTTCATTGAGTTCACACAGGCCTGCTTTTGTTCACTGAAAACAACAGACAACTACTACACCTCTATATTACATCTAGGACGCAACGTCTTCAGTTTAATGTGACAACAGTGTAATTTACACAATAACACAATAACTTTGTGAAGATGTGGACTACCAGATAATGCCACAGGAAAGCAATACAGTACGCTGCGCAATCGTTACTGAGAAAGCCTTAACTCGCTCACCGCTTCTTCAGTTCTCTCTTGCAACACTCTCGCCACAATTTGCAACAGCAATGTTTCGAAATGCAATTCTAGTAATTCTAGGATTCATACCAGTTGTTACACTGCTGTTAATCTTCACCGTCTATTATTTAAGTAATACACCACCTACACGCCTGAAGAGATGCAGGCAAACCTGATACCTGCAGTAGTTTAACAGCTGCAGTCAAATATTTCTGCATTTTGAGTTGCAGTGTGTTGAGAAGCCATGTTAGTATAAAAAAAGAAAACCTGCTTGAGGCCGTCTAGCATGTCCCATGTCATCAGTGAATTAGTAGTGGTTGACCTCATGCACCTAGTTTGAAAGCTATTTTGTGGTCTCATTGTTGCTCATGCAGAATATCAAGGCCGAGCCGTGTCTGCTCACGTCTAAAGGCCAAGGAAAGTGCTGTTGCCGAGCGAGGCTGTTGATGTCAAAATAAGAAATGTTTTGGGCGCAAACCTTGCACACTCTTCAGTGGAACATGTAAACATTTACACAGGGGCATGAGTCAACCCGTTTCCCCGACTTTTTTTTTTTCTCTCTCTCTCTCTCTCTCCTCTTTCTGGGTCGTTTTCTACCTTCCCTTCAAATTACACAGCTTCTGTGTGTTGCTCGACTCTAGCGCCTGTTTGTCTGTTGCTCTTACCGATCAGCCTTTCCTGTTGCTGCAGAGGAACTGCGAGCAGTGAGATAAGGACAGCGAGAGCACATGCTTGCACCAGGCAGACAGGGGGAGGGGGGGATACAACGTGAAGGGCAAAGGGCTAGCTAATTGGCATATTACCATGGATCATCACAGTCGCAGCCACTGGTGTCTCGAAGGGTTGTGAATGTGTGACGGCAGCCGCTGCGACGAGGAGACCAGATGGGGACAGAGGTCCAGTTTGGCCCGGCTGGTCCCAGCGGCAGGAAACAGCTGAGCTGCTGAAATATCAGAGGAGCTTTCTTCTGGGAGGCTGAGGAAGAGACAAACAAACATGCACAGGGAAGGATTAAGGAGACCTGCATAAATCCAGGGAACATGAAGAGGGGAACTGGAGTTTAAGCACCCAGGGCCTGAGGATCACAGCGCAGGATATGCATGTTTATGCACTTTGACTCCTCCAGCACGAGGCACGCGGGGGAGCAGGACTAAAGGGAGGATCAGGCCTCGCTATCTGGAATTTAGGACAGTTTACATCACGTGGTTCTCGTCTGCTCGATACGTGAGTCGGTGCACTAAAAAGTCGTTGAGGGGGCCTGCGTGGGAGGGAGACAGCCAGTTTTTAAGTGGAGGCTGGGGGAGTTTTCTTCAACTGGTCGGCTCCACCAGGGGCCAGAGCGGGCAGCGATGAGTCAGAGGAAGCTGACACGACAGATGAGGTTATGGGAGAGTCCGGAGGGTCCACCTCCTGCGCCCTCTCTCACCTCACCTGTGTCACCGCTCGATCACTCTCGAGGACACGGAGGCTCGGTTTTTTTCCGCCGTTTGAAACTGAACCGCAGTATTCAGGAGCGCAGGCGGTCATCTCACTGTAACAACGCCTCTCTTTGCAGGTACAGTTCTGCATGTAAGCCACTGATCTTTGATTTTGTCCCACTTCTCTGTGACATATCTCTGTTCTGCATCAGTTCAGATGCACGGGCGGGTTGAGAGAGAACGGGGCCCTGGGCTCAGACATGCAGGAGGCCCTGCCACCTCCCCGACAGGAGCGAGACACACTTTCTAGTGGTTTACCCTCTTTTTGTGGTTTTGTGGTTTTGTGTCTCTTTCTTGTTGTTTTTTTCCATCTCTTTGCAGATGGTTTGTGTCTTTTTGTAGTTGTTCATGTGTCTTTGTAGTCGTGATGTGTCTCTTCTTCGTTGTTTTGTTCTTCGTGTGAGACATTTAGTCGGTGAAGGACTGGGCTTGTGCCAGGTAGGCCTGATCAGTAATCCATCCATGTTTCGATGAGGTGTGAGCGTCATGAAAATGAATTATTCCAAGCACACACTCTAATAACCACAGTCAGATGGATTAGATTTTGGAAAGTGCTGAAATCTGAAGACTCATAATTACTCTCAAAGTTTGCAGGAAAAAAAATAAAACGGGGATTAGTGTGTGCATCTGGCGGAGGTTCCCCCTGGCAGACATTTTTGATGTGTTTTTCATTACCGAAGAAACTTGTTTAATGATAATTTGATCTGTAGTCATATTCACAAAGCCTTCTGGGGAGACGAGTGGCTCCTAATTGGCCAATTTATAATCTTTATATTCTAAAAATATCACGCTTCACGTTTAATTTTAGAAGTCAAACTGAAAACCGTTCACAACTGAGTTGACAACACAAGTTGGAGAAGTTTAGGAGAAATGTGTGTGTGTGTGTGTGTGTGTGTGTGTGTGTGTGTGTGTGTGTGTGTGTGTGTGTGTGTGTGTGTGTGTGTGTGTGTGTGTGTATGTGTGTGTGTGTGGAGATAAAAGTTATTCTCCATTAAAAATAGATGCTGCAGCTACACTGCAACCTGTTCCCCATCTGTCCTTGTCATCTCAACATCTGACTGCCGCCTGAAAGTGATTCATACTATTATTTATATCATATCTGTGTATATGTGAAGTCGGGCTGAATAATTTTGAAGAAATATCTAAATGCGATAACTTGACTGATATTGCAGTGACGATGTGCGTTGCGATATTAGAGAGTGAAAGATCATTTTTACATCATCATTCTCACTTGAATTTTAAAACATATGATAATTATTATAATTATTGCAGGGATCTGTACCCAACAAAGATGTTTTCTTCAGTCTGTATAATATGATGTGTGCACCAGAATATGTTTAAGATGTTTTTGACTCACATTTAGCCTTTTAACAAATATTGCCGCTCCTGCGATTTGAAAATTGCCAAAGATCATATTGTGATTTTGAAACAATTTTGTTGTTTTAATGTTACATACCTGTTAACAATTCAGGAAGTATACTTTTAAAAAATATAGTCAGATAAGTTGGTGTCTGTCTGTTCTGTTACCACAAAGTAGTCAATAGTTTTCTTTCACATGATGCCAAACTCTAAAACCACATTCGATCAATACTGACTTCATTTCTCAGCTGTAAGATTGAATCTTCCTTCATCTCAAGTTTGGTTGAGGAGTTTTGTTGAGGAGTTTGGTTAAGGGCTGTGTCAGAATAACAACTTCCTGACTGCAGGTGACAAAGAGAACCCTTTAAAACTTCTTTAACCCCAGTAAAGCCCCAGCCATTTCTCTCAGAAATTCCGAATGGTTTGCATACCCATACTAAATACAGAGAATACCTCCTCAACCACAAGGGCTATTTGAATAATTTCAAAAGCTATAATATACAGAAAACACATGTGAGAGCAGTTAAGAGGTTCATATAGCAGTATATGTGTTACTGGTTTATTGGTTGATGATAGAACACAGGAAAGAAAAAAGAAGAAAAGAACTTATTTCCTCTTTTTAATGATGCATATCATCGCTTCCTTTTTTAAAAATTATAAAATAGCACTATGTGTTAACAGTATCTCTGCAAAGTTTGACTTTGATTAAGTGAAGTTAAATATTTTTAGTAATTAATTTAGTGCAGATTTCGTGAACCGTAGGTTTAGGTCCGCTGAAAATGCCCTAACTTTCTTCCTGGACCTTGGACGCCTCTGGTTCCACAACTGAGGGGCTCTGCTCAAGCAGATGCACCAATGCATACCAATCAAGTATCGTTTCATCCATATGTAAGTCATATTTCAGTTTTTTGGCTGGAAAAAAATGCAACGTGGTTGATATCTTGCTGAGGCTTTGTCTGACAGTGGTTTTGACGCAATTGGCGGATTCCGTAGGTCATAAGCTTTTCCATTCATGTGTGGCATTAAGCTAGGGATATAAAAAAACATATTTTCATAACTTGGGGAGCTCTCTCGAGTCACGTTCGAGTCCTTTTATGGTTTATATTAATATTTATGGTTGAATTGTGTTCTAAACATGTAAAATTGACTTATATGCTCTCGTAAGGCCAGCCTTTGCAGTTTTTTTTTTGCTATGTCACATCAGTGGCTCTGGTATCGATTCATAGGAGCATGAGGACTTTGAGAGTGAGGAAGAGCTCCTGATGATGAATTCTGCCCCCATTTTTGGGGGCTGCTGGGGCTCATAAGGTTCGTTTTAGCCTTCTGTTTATTGTTAGTCAGTGATCTGCTGGTGGAACATTTCTGGGATGGATGTTATATATCTGGTATCAGTCTTAATGTGTAAGTGGTCTTAATACAGATTTATTTCCGAAAAGAGAGCTGAATCCAAAGAAAAGATCTCAAACACTCGTGTCTTCAGACAGACAGCTTTGACCCAGAGACAACCCAGGTTGTTGGGGATCATATACCTCCATGAAACATGCTATTACATTAAGACATTTTTTTGGGTATTTACATTTTTCTGAAATGTTATGTTTAAAAATGCAAATGCATCAATACCTTATTAAATATGTGCTTATTAGCTAAATATTCCAGATGAGAAATCTGAACATTGGATATAGCATGGTTCAAATTGTTTGTTTCATTTTGTTGACATATTAGCATCAAAGCTTTTAACAGAGGGAATTGTGGTTCAGTCCATAAATCTGAAAATTCTGTCAGCAGCCATAAAAAGTTATTTGAGCAATGCTTTTAGGAACAAAATGTTCTATAAATCAGGCTATGAATGATATATTAACAAACACCTCTCTGAAAACCTTCAGAATATAGACAGGAATGAAACTTGAAAAGTTAAATTACAGTGAATAAAGTAACTAATAGATATCACAATGAAACTTTCTCAGTTAATTACCTACACAAGACGAAGCAGTATTTTTCATGAAGTGTTATGTTTAAATATGCAAATAGTACATTATCTAATACATTTTTTTTTTTATCTGCAAATTCAAATAGACAAAGTAATAAAATAAACACCTACATGTCTGTTTTTGATGTTTTCTTTCAACAAGTCTGAAAGATCTAGTGAAAAACACGTCCGTCACAGTTCTCTTTTCACCAATCTCCTCACAAAGAGACTAGACTCGGGTGTTTATGCTCATCTTGTTGTCGCTGCAAAAGAGAAGCAGCAGCGAAACAGACACACAAATGAAAATGCAACAGATGTAAAGACCCATTTCGTCCCTGTCCTTTCTAACCCTTCAGCTTCGATTCCGAGAATGGGCCCTCGCCAGGACGCAGTCCCATGGATTTGCAGGCGAGTCCTGGGTTGGTGCTCCACCCTACTTTCCCCCAGAGCCAGCGCAGGGAGTCCTTCCTGTACCGCTCGGACTCCGACTTCGACACGTCCCCCAAAACCATGTCACGCAACTCCTCCATCAACAGTGAGGGGTAAGCACAAAGCCATCATCATCATCATCATTATCATCATCCTGGGTCCACCATGTGATGTGGCCCAGTGTCCACACACACACATACACACCACAGTTTTTGCACACTTTCCCAATCAGTGGTTATGATTGTAATTATGCAGTCATTATGCAAATGAAATCATGATGAATCTTCTTAACGTCAACTGTTCTTCTCTGTTTCTTGGCTTGTCTTGCAGTAAGTTCAACGCACCCAGAACCTCCCATCAGTGTATTTCAGGACACGTTCTCTGTTTAGATCCACATAGTTCTTTGTACACATCCAGCTCACAGATGCAGCCTCTCGTATAAACACTCACTTTTGGTTTTTGCCCTGCAGGCACGCCGAAGACATGATCGTCACCCCTTTCGCTCAGGTATGCTTTCCTCCTGCACCTTGTCTGACATGTTTAATTGCTGTAAATGCCTGGAAAAGGTGGCTAATTAGTGGAGTGAACTTGTCCCCCCCCCCCCTCTCCTGTTCCCTCCTTCTCTCCCTCCTACGCTGTCCATCCATCCCCCAGGTGTTGGCCAGCCTACGAACTGTAAGAAGCAACTTCACCATCCTCGCCAATGTCACAACACCCACTAACAAGTCAGTATCATGCTGTCAAACACCCCTTCTCCCCTCCACCCACTTACACTCATCACGACTGCCTGCTTAGTTTGCAAGCGTGTGTTTGCTAATGTCTCCTTCTCCGTGCTCCCGTAGGGAAACAATGTAGCTGTCATGATTAACCAGTTTATGATTATCAGGCTGCGCTCAAAGGAAAATGCAATGTGCATTATTCGGCATCTCTCCAACATGCTGGCTGAGAATAGAGTGCAGAGAGCATCACGCCTCAGATGCATGTCCCTGAGTTGTGTACCCAG